>CM047425.1:53766344-54483327 GCA_026168455.1 Theocolax elegans
TTGGAGGAAGCGAGGATTCAATTCTCTTCAAGGTGTTGATACTGCATGAGAATGAAAAAGTAATTGACGTTCCTCCAAAGCAATATTTTTGCAGAGCATGTGAATTGCGACCAGAAGAAGAAACAAAAGAATATAGAGAGTGGTACTTTACGGCATGAAATATACTAATTATATTGGAGGTTTGAAACACTTTCACAAATAAGTACACATAAAATAACTTCAACCACATAATATCGCACTAAGCACAAATACACTGAGCATAACAAAACACTTGTTTATAATTTTATCTGTATTCTGCAAATATTGTATATCTAAGTGTTGACACATTGGTTATGCTGAAATGGAGAAACAAAGAATCAATTTCTTGACATAAACAAAATATAAATTTAAGGTTATGCAAATACTTATCTGATATAATTTGTTCATGCAGTTTTATAAACCACTAGTTTTTTTTACTTATTTTATTTAGATATTATATAATATATATAATATATAATTCTACTTGATATTATAATAGCTTAAAACTGAACTACAAACGTGTGGATGGTGCACACTTCCATTAGCAGCTGTAACACTATTTATGCCTCTCTCTTTCTCTATCACCTGACAAGGCTATTCGAAAAATCAATAATCTTATGGAAGACTTGTCATGTGAGAGAGAGAGAGAAAGAGATATTGTACACAACTGTCAAACAGTATTTGTTTTTACTGCATTCTTTACATACTTTTAATTAAATTTAATGCTTATAATAAAAATTATAATCATATAATATAATATAATAATCATAGTATAAATTTTATTAGTTTTAAGAAATTAATTATAAGTTTATACAAAAAACGAGCAGTAAAACAAATGCCAGACTCAAGTAACAGAATACCTGGTACATCTGCTCATAAAAAAATTATCAACATCAGTAAGATCCAACTACGATGCACTTCCATCAACATTGATCCAGATCAAGTAAAAAGTTAAAAACTGATACCATTGAAGAAAGTAGCACAGAAAATAAAATTATAGATATATCACTACTTTTCCCAACATTAGAAGAATTTTTAGTTTGTCAGAATTGTCATGGTACAGTTAAATTTTCTGAAGTTGATGTGAGAGGTTTGGGAAGTAAAATAACAATAACATGTACAAAACTGTTTTAAGGTATTTGTTATTGATTCAAGTAGAAAAGTTGGAAAAAAAGTAACGCTTATGAAATAAATAGATGTTAGTGTACACAATGAGAACTCTTGGTCATGGGCATGCTGGTTTAGTTACTTTTTGTGGAAATATGGATTTGCCGAGTCCAGTTTCTCACAGTAATTATGACATTATTAATACAGAGATAAAAAATGTTTGTAAAGAAGTTGGTAAACAGTCTATGAAAGCAACTGTCGAGCAAGTATATGATTCAACAAGTCAGAATTGCCATATAAGTGTATCAGGTGATGGTTCTTGGAGGAAGCGAGGATTCAATTCTCTTCAAGGTGTTGATACTGCATGAGAATGAAAAAGTAATTGACGTTCCTCCAAAGCAATATTTTTGCAGAGCATGTGAATTGCGACCAGAAGAAGAAACAAAAGAATATAGAGAGTGGTACTTTACGGCATGAAATATACTAATTATATTGGAGGTTTGAAACACTTTCACAAATAAGTACACATAAAATAACTTCAACCACATAATATCGCACTAAGCACAAATACACTGAGCATAACAAAACACTTGTTTATAATTTTATCTGTATTCTGCAAATATTGTATATCTAAGTGTTGACACATTGGTTATGCTGAAATGGAGAAACAAAGAATCAATTTCTTGACATAAACAAAATATAAATTTAAGGTTATGCAAATACTTATCTGATATAATTTGTTCATGCAGTTTTATAAACCACTAGTTTTTTTTACTTATTTTATTTAGATATTATATAATATATATAATATATAATTCTACTTGATATTATAATAGCTTAAAACTGAACTACAAACGTGTGGATGGTGCACACTTCCATTAGCAGCTGTAACACTATTTATGCCTCTCTCTTTCTCTATCACCTGACAAGGCTATTCGAAAAATCAATAATCTTATGGAAGACTTGTCATGTGAGAGAGAGAGAGAAAGAGATATTGTACACAACTGTCAAACAGTATTTGTTTTTACTGCATTCTTTACATACTTTTAATTAAATTTAATGCTTATAATAAAAATTATAATCATATAATATAATATAATAATCATAGTATAAATATTATTATATAAAATAGTCATAAACTATATATAAAATAATCATGTATTAATATTCAATAATAGCTAAGTATTCTTTTAGTTTTAAAAAATTTTATTCCTCTTTTTATAAAGAAACTGATTCTTGAAGTTGACTTTCTGTTATTTTAGATAATACATGTATATTAAAAAAATATACTGAGTATTATATTAATAAAACCAGAAAAAAGTCACTATAAACCTATTAAATATACATATTATTAAGATTACACATACAAATTGTACGATACCTGAAGAATATGGTATTAGAATTATAAAATAAGTAAAACTTTAAATCTAATAAGTGAAACTTTAAATGCATTTATCTCATTAATGCTTTTTTAATGATTTTAGCTTACTTGCCGCAGGATATTTCAGAGCCAGGTTGATGAATCACTTTGAAATTTTGGGGAAACTTTTAAAATATATATTTCTACGGACTTATGTTGCCCAATTTTCAAAACGATAAGTTTTAGGTGAATGTTATGTGCGTATACGTACATAACATTCACTATTTTTCTTGTTATTATCAACTTTTATATTTAATACATTGTTATTAATTTTTTTTCAGAAAAGGAAAAACATAAGTCTGTAAACGTATATTCCATGAACATTTTAAGCCTTATTAGACATTAAAAGATGCATTCAATGCTTCAATATCCTACGGCAACTGCAAAAATTAATCAATTTTTTAATATCATTATAAGTTTAATAACCAGGATTAAAAATGCATTATAAACATTTTTTATATTGATAAATATAATGTATAATACATATATATTATGTAAAAAAAATTAACATGTGAGAAGAATTAAAAAAAAAAAAATTATTCTAATAATAATTATTTATTTATTGAAAACATTTAACCCAGGCTTGACCCCTTAATTATTGCATTTTTAAGATATTTCTATTATAAACAGTAATGGCAAAAGAAAATTCAAATTTTAACAGTGGCAATATAAAATACGAATTACATTTTAAAAGTTTTTCGAAAATTATTATTTTAGTCGTATTTAATTTAAATATTATTCAAATCAAAATTTAAAAATTGTATGGATATATAAGTAAGTAGATTACGTATATCTATATAAAACAATATCTTAAATAAACAAGTATGTATTTATTAGAATCAAAAGGTTATTTAAGGAATGCCTTTGTTTATAATAATTAAAATAAATATATGGGGTCTGCAACTAAAGGAAAAAATTATTGGATATAATTATGGATTAAAACGCAAATTTTGAAAGAGGGTGCAAATTACGAATTACGGGAGAAATGGAAGAAACAGGTTTTTATTTATATACCACTAAAATGTTATAAATAATTTTTTAAAACTAATACAAAAATTAATTTAATTAAGTAGAAAGTTTTATTACTCTAAAAGTACAAAATATTAATGACATATAGAACACTTGGCGATGACTTAAATAAATTAATCTTAGGAGGTATAGATCTATTTAGATCCGTTTAAAATAATCTAAGATTTTAATAGGTTTTTACTAAATACTACAATTAAGTTTATGCACTTTACTATTTTTGGTAAGTTAATTGTTCATTACCACACATATATATATATATTACACCTTTGGTGTAAGTTATGTCCTAAAATACGTGAAAATTAGTGATTTTATGAGGTTTATGAAGCATAAGTTACACCAGCGGTCTTGGCCAATAATCTAACCCAAGTCATTCGAAAGCTCGCGAAAAATGTGAACTTTTGAGAGGTGTTTGATTAAAATCGATTATGGTGTAGTAGCCTTTTTTTTGATATTCAATATGTCCGGGTGTTCTATCTCTTCGAGATTTTAAAATTAAGAAATGTAACCAGGGTAGATAAGTTTTAAAGATTAATTTAAACAAAAGTTGTTTGTAATGTTTTTTCAAAAAAATCAACAGATTTTGAGATAAATGGCTTTAAATATAGAAATTTTTCTAAAAAATTGAAAAATTTCCATTTTTCATGGTCAAATAACTCTTAAGCAAATTATTTTTAACACTTAAATTTTTTTTGTATGTTCTGGAAGATGTTTCCAGCCTGTTCTCAAATTTTGGAGTGATTTAAAATTTTCATCGTACCACTTGACGTGAAATAGCCCATATATGTGTATATATATGTATGTATGTATGTGGGTGTGTGTGCGTGCGGCGGAATATTTATATAATATATATATATTTTAAAATTGTTTTTTTAAGAATACATAATATATGTATTTTTTCCGTGCGCAAAAAAAAAGTTGTGAACATAACATGAAAGAATGTGTATTTGTTTACTCATTCTTGATAAAACTCATAAAATTTTTAAACGTATACTCAATAATAATAACGAATCTAAAATTCAATGTTATGCTTTAAATACAGATGCAAAATTGTTTGAAGATGAAATAAATATTAATCAAGTATAACATACACTTTTCCAAATATCCATATGATATATACAATGGGTTAAAAATTAAATATATTAATTATTACATTTTTAAGATAATTCTATTATAAACAATTAAATATATTAATTATTGCATTTTTAAGATAATTCTATTTTTATACTTATTTATATTTTAATTACACCTAAGTAATTTATACTCCATAATAGTTTTCTGCAATTGAAAGTACTCAAATCAAAAACACCTTTCAAAAAGGTGTCAAAACCCGCAAGTATATGTGTTAGCATTTTTAAGATAATTCTATTATAAACAATTAAATATATTAATTATTGCATTTTTAAGATAATTCTATTTTTATACTTATTTATATTTTAATTACACCTTTTTATAAGTAATTTATACTCCATAATAGTTTTCTGCAATTCAAAGTACTCAAATCAAAAACACCTTTCAAAATGGTGTCAAAACCCGCAAGTATATGTGTTATTCTAATCAAAATTTGAAAATTGTTATCTGATAAATAAAATTGTTATCTGTCTGATAAATTTTAAAGTATAAGATAAAAATATCTTTGATTCTAATTCCCATATGTTCTCTACTTATTTATATTTTTATTACACCTTTTCTATATCTAACTTATATTCCATAATATTTTTCTGCAATTGAAAGTATTCAATTCGAAAACACCTTCCAAGAAGGTGTCAAAACCCGCAAGTATTGTGTTATTCTAATCAAACTTTGAAAATTGTTATCTGATAAATATATTCTGCAATTCAATCTGACATAGTTATCTGATAAATAAATAATTTTAATTTCTAAATACCTTATTTTATCTATTTCTTTGAATTTTAATGAAACATTTTTATAAATATTACGAAAATTTCGTATAAAAAATTTCTGCAATTGAAAGAATTGAAATCAAACTGAAATCGACAAGTATTTTGAATCGTACCATAAATTTATATTTTATATAAACATTTTTATATATATTACTTAAACTTCGTAAAAAGTTTCTGCAATTGAAAGCACTGAAATCAAACTGTAATCGACAAGTATTTTGAACCATGCAAAAATTTCTACCAATCTGAATACAGATTTTTTTATATGAAAAGTATCTTACACTATTATTTTTCATTTCTGGCCCTCACATGTTTTACAGTAATAAATAAATAATATTCTAATGATATTAATTTGTGCAAAATTAATTTCTGCAATACTAATAAAATGGACATTTCTTTTTTATTCTTTAAATAATAAAATAATACTCGCACCACCGTTGGTTAAACGCTAACACACACACACATACATACACACACGCGCGCTCGCTAGACTGATACGTACAGAAAAGGTCGGCGTACCTTAGAAAACAGCAGCGAAGCAGCACATGGCGGTAGCAGTCGGTGGTCAAACAGGACCATCGAACTGTGGCAGCAAAGATGGGATTCGACAAGCGAAGGTCGTTGAACCCACCGCGTCATTCCAAATGTCGCCAAGTGGACGAGTAGGAAACACGGTTTTGTCACCTTCCACCTGATGCAGGTGCTTACCGGGCATGGGTGTCTTCGCAGTTACCTGCACCGCATCCGTATATACGTGGAGCATGTCTTGTGCTGGTGTCCTCGATTCGCGGAAGAAAGGGGTGATTTCTAAACCTTCTAGAAGGGGTATTTGACACCAGAGGGTATCGGGACGTGCCTTCTTGGTTCGCAAGAAGGTTGAGATGCCGTAGTGACCTTTGCAGTATCCGTTGTCGGGCGGCTGAACCATATCAGAAAACAAGAAGAGCGTACCAGGGGCGACATTAACAGCTACCCCACATGCACGAGACAGTGACATGATTGCCGATCACGAAGGGCCAAACGTGGCAGGACTGCCCCTCACGAAGTAATGCCTTACGGCGGTTTCCGAGGTGGGGGGGAGGTGGATCAGTCGAGAGGAGGAACCCTGCCAAGACCAAAGGCAGGGTGGTTTTTTAGTGGGTATGGGTTACGCTGACCGAGTCCCATACTCCGTGCATAAAGAACATTTTTACCGCCTCCTCACAAAAAAACACATACACACACACCCACACACACACACACACACACACACACACACAGATATATATATATATATGTATATATATATATATATATATATGGGCTATTTCACGTGAAGTGGTACGATGAAAATTTTAAATCACTCCAAATTTTATGAACAGACTGAAAATATCTTCCAGAAGATAGAAAAAAAATTTGAGGTGTTAAAAATCATTTGCCTAAGAGTTATTTCACCATGAAAAATGGAAATTTTTTAATTTTTTAGAGAAATTATTATTTTCAAAGCCATTTATCTCAAAATCTATTGATTTTTTTTAAAATACGTTATAAACAACTTTTGTTCAAAATAATCTTTAGAACTTATCTACTTGGGTTACAATTCTTAATTTTAAAATCTCGAAGAGATAGAACGCCCGGAAATATTGAATATCAAAAAAAGGCGACCACGCCACAATCGATTTTGATCTAACACCGCTCAAAAGATCACATTTTTTGAGAGCTTTCGAATAGCGGTGGTTAGATTATTGGCCAAGACCGCTGATGTAAGTTATGCCCTAAAATACATGAAAATTAGTGATTTTATGAGGTTTATGGGGTATAACATACACCAGCGATCTTGGCCAATAATCTAACCACCGCCATTCGAAAGCTCTCAAAAAATGTGATCTTTTGAGCGGTGCTAGATCAAAATCGATTGTGGCGTGGTCGCCTTTTTTTGATATTCAATATTTCCGGGCGTTCTATCTCTTCGAGATTTTAAAATTAAGAATTGTAACCCAGGTAGATAAGTTTTAAAGAGTATTTTGAACAAAAGTTGTTTGTATTGTTTTTTCAAAAAAATCAATAGATTTTGAGATAAATCGCTTTAAAAATAGTAATTTTTCTAAAAAATTGAAAATTTTCCATTTTTCATGGTGGAATAACTCTTAGGCAAATTATTTTTAACACCTAAAATTTTTTTTCTATCTTCTGGAAGATATTTCTAGTCTGTTCACAAAATTTGGAGTGATTTAAAATTTTCATCGTACCACTTGACGTGAAATAGCCCATATATATATATATATATATATATATATATATATATATATATATTGTCACACCGCACTGGGGTTCAGGGTGCGGGTGATAAAATCTATATCAGTTATAAAAATAAGAGAATTTATTAACTAATACCGATTAATTACACGGTTGCCAGTCGCGTTCGCGGCTATATTTAACGGCTGCTAGCAATTAACAATTAAGCGTAATTAATTATATGGTAATTATGGCTCGTCAGAATTACACGCACGGCGATATAGCTAATTCACGATCGAATATCCGCTCGATCGACGAAAATGGCGACGCCGGCCACGTGTGCGGATACGCGTGAAAAAGGAAATTAGTGGCACACACACTTTATGGGGAGATGAACACGGGTATAGGATAGCACGTTTACACGAACCTTGCACGGCGCTTACTCTCTCCAGGTTGCACTCGGTGCACACTCTCCAGACTCTCTTTATTCTACGCAAAAACGGTCGACAGAAAGCCTAGTTGCCTCCGCTCACGACCGTCTCCGCGCAGTGCGAGCGCGGCCTTATAGCGAGAACGGCTTGATGTTGTTGTCGGCGTTCCGCTGTGTTGTTCGTTCGAGACGACGACGACGACGAGGCTGCTGTTTGGTAATTATTACCCCGTTCCTTGTCAATTATCGGCTAATCGATCTGTGAGTCGGTTTCAGGTGGACGAGTACGTGTCGCTTTCTCCGTCTCTCTCTATTTCGTGGCTTCTTATCTGCTGAGACGTCTCTTCACGACGTCGGCTCCGGATGTTGTTCCTCGGGTCTACTGCGCGGCTGCTATTACACAGTAAGGAGTAACTTGGCATACTCAGCTGATGTCTCCAGGCTCTCCGAGTGCTGTTCGCCCTGTACGTGGCCTCTTGGTGGCTACTGGTCGTCTCGACTCCTATGTGTGCTGGCTCCGCTTCAGTTCCAGGGTGTGGCTTGTTCGGTATTAGGCATGCTTTTATAGGTTTTAGGGAATCATATTCTATTATATTCTACTATATTCTATTCTATTATATATTAATATCTATCATACTTTGCATGTATGATCATTGATCGTCATCAAGCCGACAAAATGACGAACTGTTGTCCCCGCGCAAGGAATTAAAATGCAAGAGCCGCGGTGGCTCATGGGTAGAGCTCCCGACTCTCACACCGAGGGTCGTGGGTTCGATCCCAGACGTGTACCTCTGAAAATTTTTTCATGTGCATTTTTCGAACACCGCGACTCAGTGGCTCGACGTGTCACTATAATGTGACGCCAGTTCAGGTGCGCGTGCGTTTCGTGCACTTGTCAGTGCATGAGAGGCACGGGCATCTGAACTATAGGGAACGTTAGGGACGCGAAGATGTAAAGAGGATCGCGGTGGTTCCATCGGGAGGACAGGAAACTGTAATTATTAGACTTATTAGACTAATTACAGTGACCGATGATATCTTCCGATGGACACAAGCACCACTGTTTCAACTACATGTGCTTTGTTTACAGACACACCGTTCACCTCCGTCGCTGATTAGCCCTGGCAGCATAAATAGAGCAACGTTAAATAACATTAAAAAAAAAAAAAAAAAAATTAAAATGCAAAGACAGCGCGATGCATGTGACAGCACACCGTAAGCACGCATGCTCTAGCAGCAGGGTTGCAAATAATTAATTACTTTTTTTATTAAATACTCGAATTAGTTCATAATTCTATTTTGATTTGTGAATTAAACTCACCTTTAATTCACAAATTAATTTTAATTTAGTTTTAATTATTTTATTAATACTATTAATTATTATTGTAGTTTAATTATACTTGTTTAAGGTAATTTGAAAAATGAAAAACCTTGATCTCTTCGAGCTAGTACTTTTTTATTATTGTCAACGTTTCGACCGTCTCACACCTTTATACGGTCATCTTCAGAGCTCTGATAAACAATAATTTAACAAAAATAAGAACTATCCACCTGTAATAAACATAGTAAAACGTAATAATTTACACAATAAAAACTCAATCTCACCTTACACTAAGCTATAATCTCATTCTACTCTGTATTGTAGAAGAGTCAACATCACATTGATATTAAGCTAGTGTCAAGCTTTGAACGGAGTCGTGAGCAACGCAATTTGTATACAAACATATACATAATATATGTGTGGATTTCTCCTTCCACCCATCCTTTATACATAATTCGCTAATAATACAATACATATCAAAAGTAAACGAAACATCGATTACAAATTAAATTTTAAATAGAGAAATTATTCAGCTTGTAACGGGGTACGGATTAAATATAAGGAATAAAAAAATCAACGAAGGTATCGGGGCGCGAACCCACGATCCCGGGAGCGCGAGGCAGAAGCCTCACCACTGCGCTACCATTCGCAATTATCCCGGCTAGTCGACTTGGTCCTATCGACGAACGTCGCCGATAATTCAGGGACCTAACCTGCGCCGACACTCGAAATCCGTACCCGTTATATCCCCCACCCAAACGCGACCTACGCCCTCGGGGAGCCGTTTGATCACTTCGATCACCTGGGCTAGAGAGGCGAAGGTTGTCCCTGCTCGACCGGTGTCAAGAAGACCATTTTCTGAGCACCGGGAGCCTCGTTAGGGATAGCCGTGCGTTTACACCACCACGCTTGAGAACCCAGAAACTCAAGCTCCCCTACGTTTACTGCCAACCTTGGAGGTGTACTGCGTATACGTATACACACTGTGGAGAGAGAAACACAGGCTTTTCTCCTACAGTCGTACCTCCGCACTTTTTGACGTTCTCGCGGGCAAATCCACCGGAACTGTGGTGGTGGGGATGGGAGTTTATGACCGACTTCGGTCCAAGATGAGCCAGGCGAAGATAAACTACTTCGTCTCTTCTGGCAAGTGGGTTTTTGAGTTGGGCGCCATTTGTAACGGGGTACGGATTAAATATAGGGAATAAAAAAATCAACGAAGGTATCGGGGCGCGAACCCACGATCCCGGGTGCGCGAGGCAGAAGCCTCACCACTGCGCTACCATTCGCAATTATCCCGGCTAGTCGACTTGGTCCTATCGACGAACGTCGCCGATAATTCAGGGACCTAACCTGCGCCGACACTCGAAATCCGTACCCGTTATAAGCTGTTGTTTATAAATATTTTTTAGGTAAAAAATGTCTTGTTTTTTATTTATACTTTTTTATGCAAATAAATATATAACATTTCTAAAAATTCTCTTTTTTTATTATTACTTTCTCTATCTAAAATTTGTACATTATCAAAATTAAAATTATGAGACGTATCAGCAACGTGTTGAAATAAAACGGATCTATCCTTTGAAGTTCTAATACAATACTGGTGTTCATTTAAACGTTTTCTTAAGCATCTGCTTGTTTGTCCAATATAAAAGTACTAGCTCGAAGAGATCAAGTTTTTTCATTTTTCATATTTACTATTATATTAAAGTAGATCGACTTTTGGTCTCCGCTTCTCCGGTTTTTTAAAAGTGCATTTTTTTACTTTCAAAGTTTTATTTTAATTGGACTTTACAATTTTGGGCCTTACATTTTTGGGCCTTATAGTTTGTTTGAAAAAACAGATATTAACTACTATGTCGATCTTATTACCAGAAAATTATCTTAATAACAATAATTAAAATAACATTTGATTACGTGATTAAATTTAATAAAATTTCAACACTGGAACATACAATAAATCAAATTAATTTTTATTGTTTATTTTACAAACTTATTTTTGCAAAAATTTCAAATTACAATTATTATGTTATTTAATTAAATTACAATTATTATTTTACAATTGTACTCTATTCACTTGTAAAATTTAATTTAATATATTTTTTTAAATGAAAAATGAAAAAATGATAAACTGTCACGTCCAGACTTGCACCAATCACTATAAAAAATATTACAAGAAGGCAAATGGTTAATAAACCATTCGCGTTCCTTTCGCTCTTGTTTGACTAGGACAAGCCTTACGTCTCCGGGAGTAGCGAGCGAAGTTATTTTGAGAGTAGAGATGCAGGATATAATGCGGGATAAATAAAATAATATATGTTTTATTTCGTATTAATCATGCATTATTTATTAAAATATAATATGCTGTTTTTCTTTAAATGAACACGTGCAACTAAATTATTACAGCTTTTTAAAGAGCAAAAAATACATAAATTCACACTATTTTATTTACAATCCCAAAAATTTATTTAAGTCAAATAAAGATCTTAATTTTGATTACATAAACAAGTGTGCGGCGAACACGTTAGCACATTACAGAATAAAATATTCGCAAGGTTATTTTATTATAAACATTAATAATCAATAATTGAAATAAGAATCATTATAAATAAGTGCAGATAAAATAAAAAAATGGTTGTCGTTTAAAACATGAATTATAGTTAATAAATTGTAATTCAAACCGTGAATATTTCAATTCAAATACAATGTAACGAATAATTATTATAAATAAATTGTAATATATAATAATAATTGTTTTAAAAGAAAACGGTTGGTTCAGCAATCGAAATAACATAAAATATCAGGTTGCCTTTACGAATAATACAAGCGTATAGATAGCCGAAAAGAATATACCTTAAGTACCCAAATATATAGATATATATATGTATATATATATATATATATGCGTGTATATTCGGTGAGGAACGAAGGTCCGCCTTGAACGTGGGTAGCGGTGTCAGATTGCCGTATAATGTCCTGCTAGACCTGCGGGCGTCGACGTTAGATGTGTATGCTGTTGGAGCTCGACGATTTCCAGATGTCGAAGTCGTAGTTCCTCGACTATGGCTTGTAGATGTCAATGATACGTCTCGATTCCTCTTGTGATTTTTAATACGTATTCCTTTAAAGTTCAAGTAGCAGAGCCACGCCCTCGGATAAAAATCAAAGAGTTGTCCAGCAGAGCTTCGCCTTGCGAAAGCTTTAGATGAAAATTTAGGAGTGCCTGTGTCTCTTCTGGGTCCTCTTTATATACCCTAAAATCCTATGCATCTGTCCTTGTCTTACGCTTCGCCTTGTCTTACACTTTGCCTTATATGGAGATTGTGTAAGTAGTTCTCGATTTTTCTGTGCTTGCACCCGATTGGACCGTTAGATGTGCGTAATTAAAAATTATCGAATCCGATGCATTTTCGGTATCGCTTCGTAGTTAATTCGGAGAATTTGCTGTCCCCCTTTTATTACTGCGACGTTATCCAAAGAACGGCTTAATTTATTACTTCCTTCTAATGCTCGAATTTTCTAGTCGATGTTTCCCATTGCCGGTTCTTCTCCGAGCATTGATTTTATAGTGCAGTACAAAAACAACTCTTGCGTAACCCTTCGTTTCGATCTCACTATCGGCGATCCCGCTTATATGCGTATTGGCTTTGAATAATATCTTCAACTCTACTTATCAGTCTCTGTTTCGTTTGAAACACTCGTAAAATAATCTGTTCCTTAGTTCTATTTTATATTACTGCATTTACTTAGAATCATTCTTGATCAACCTTATTTTGTTCGTCTTCTACGCCGTATTTTTATTCTAAACTACGCAGTACTTTTTACGAAAAATAATAATATAATTTTCGTCGGGACGCGACAAAACTTAAAAATGAAAAAATTAAAAACTTAAAAATTTAAAACGTTTAAGAATATAGCAAAATTACTTATGTGAGGCTTAGAAAACGGGAAACTAATTTTTATGAACAATTTGGTAGTAATTTTATATAATTTTATAAAAACTGTAAATGACAATTTTTGTGGTTGATTTACATTCCGAATAGAGGTAAATGTTTTCCTTCATATTTTTTTTATTTGTGTTTACAAATTTTGGGCCTCATAAATTTTATATGTGCAAATACTTTCATACATGAGTATATATATATGTACACGTGCCCGGGAAAACTATATATTGTATATTTCATAAGATATATTTTTTTCAATATATCGTTTTTATTGTTTATATAATTCATAAATTCAGCAAGTATTCATCGCAATCATCTTTAACAGAAAAATTAAATTCTATCATTAAATATTAAATGTATAATTAATTAAACATTAGATAAAATATTAAAATAAATATTACTGTTTTTAAAATGCCATTTAGAAGATTTATATCCAATATGCATATTGTCACATATTATTGATATTATATATGTTATATCTGTAACAAATAAATTTTTATTATTAATTATAAATAAATTGACAAGGTCAAAACTATACCTTTTAACTTAATCATTAAGAAATACTACTACATTTTTTATTATATTGATAGTCTTACTAAACTAACCAGGATAGTGAAATACAAAAAGACTTATTATATTTAAAACAATAATCATTTAAAATGAAAATTAGATAATTTTATAATATACCTTGTGACTTTAATCGTATGGAATGCCATTATAAATATAATATTTTATTGATATAATATTAATTGGAATGCTACTGCTGGTTGTTGTTTTTATTCAGTGTAGCATTCATTGGAATTCTGCTGCCCTTTGTTATTTTTATTCAGCGCTGCATTCATTGGAATTCTGCTGCCCTTTGTTATTTTTATTCAGCGCTGCATTTATTGCAATGCTGCTGCCGTTTGTTATTTTTCTATAGCGCTACATTTATTGGAATGCTGCTGCCCTTTGTTTTTTTTTATTCAGCGCTGCATTTATTGGAATGCTGCTGCCGTTTGTTATTTTTATTCAGCGTTGCATTTATTGCAGTGCTGCTGCCGTTTGTTATTTTTATTCAGCGCTGCATTCATTGGAATGGTGCTGCTCTTTGTTTTTTTTTTATTCAGCTTTTGCATTTATTGGAATGCTGCTGCCGTTTATTATTTTTATTCAGCGCTGCATTTATTGGAATGTTGCTGCCGTTTGTTATTTTTATTCAGCGCTGCATTTATTGGATTACTGCTACTGTTTGTTATTTTTATTTCGCGCTGCAATCATTAGATTGTTGTTATTCATTTTTTTTTTAAATTTTTTTTTGAGATTAAGCATTTATAGATTTTGTAGTTAATTTTGTTTTTGTTTATAATATTTCTTTGTACACAATGTTCTTAGTGTATGTTTTGTTTTTATTTTTTAAACTATTATCTTTAATTTTTGCATGATTTTCTAGCAAAATTTTTTTAATTTTTCCTACTTTTAGTTCATGAAAGAGCAACATATAATTTGCCGTAACTAAAAACTAGTGATGGAAAATACACACCCACTTCATTGTACGATTGTCCTTGTGATTTATTAATTGTCATAGCAAAACCTAAACGAATGTGAAATTGTTTACGACGCATATTAAATGGTATTTCTTCTTTGGTTGGTGACAATGCGATTCTTGGTAATAATACTAATTTTCCAGAATTATTTCCATTTAAAATTTTTGCTTGAATTGAATATTTCATCAGTTTTGTAATTGATAATCTGGTTCCATTGCAAAGACCTTTGTTTAAATTTATATTTCTGAGAAGAATTATAATTAGCACCAATTTTTAATTGTAATTTATGAGGTGGAAGTCCATTGCGTGTCAAAGCATTTAAAAATTCTACAGGTAACATAACATCAAGATTTTCTCCATTATCATCTTCTGCTGTATCTATACCCTACTAAAAATTGTCACGTGATTATCACTTGGATATCCACGTAATAATCACGTAAGACGGGTCGTGGGTTCGATCCCAGACGTGTACCTCTGAAAATTTTTTCATGTGCATTTTTCGAACACCGCGACTCAGTGGCTCGGCGTGTCACTATAATGTGACGCCAGTTCAGGTGCGCGTGCGTTTCGTGCACTTGTCAGTGCATGAGAGGCACGGGCATCTGAACTATAGGGAACGTTAGGGACGCAAAGATGTAAAGAGGATCGCGGTGGTTCCATCGGGAGGACAGGAAACTGTAATTATTAGACTAATTACAGTGACCGATGATATCTTCCGATGGACACAAGCACCACTGTTTCAACTACATGTGCTTTGTTTACAGACACACCGTTCACCTCCGTCGCTGATTAGCCCTGGCAGCATAAATAGAGCGACGTTAAATAACATAAAAAAAAAAAAATCACGTAAGATTTTCGACCATTTTTTCACGTGATTATCACGTGATATATGAAAATTTTTGTTTTTTTATAAATGTAATCTTAGACACGGAGTTGATGGGATTCAATTTCACAGAAACTAAACTGTCCATTCGGTTTTGACAAAAAAAATCCTTTATTCGCTACGTTATAAATATATGAGGCAAAGTAAAGGCATAGAATATGGTCAAAGTCGCTTTTACCTTCCTACTTTGCCTCCATATAAGTCCCACGCACACGCTAATCTATAACGGGTAACTGGCAGCAACCTATCGGTCGAAACGGTTTTGAAATATGACTACTGCACTTGCTTACGGTATTATCAGTTACGACGGATAGGTGGCTGCCAGTTACCCGCTATAGATTAGCGTGCGCGTAGGGCTTATATGGAGGCAAAGTAGGAAGGTAAAAGCGACTTTGATCATATACTATGCCTTTACTTTGCCTCGTATATTAATACGTGGTATATAAAGGATTTTTTTTGTCAAAACTGTATTGCCAGTTCGGTTTCTGTGAAATTGCATCCCATCAACTCTGTGTAAGATTACATTTTTAAAAAAACAAAAATTTTCATATGTCACGTGATTATCACGTGGATATCTACGTGATAATCACGTAGAAAAATAGTCGAAAATCTCACGTGAATATTACATGGATATCCACGTGATAATTACGTAGTTAATTACGTGATAATTTTTAGTAGGGTACTTAAGTATTCAACACTTTCACCTTCCATTATAGCTATTATTTTATTGTTAATATCGATTACATCATTATTTGTTGGTGCCAATATAACTTTATCATTTAAACTTTTATCATTTACTTTTATTTTTTTTCCAAAAATTTCAACAATGATGTTTTCTTTTACCATTATGTCATTAGGTATTTCCAGTAATTCATTTTCTTCTTCGAAAATATTTGCACGTTTTCCTTCACCGACATCCAATAACCAATCTTTAAAATTGTTGTCGTCTTCTGTTACTCGAAGATTTTTATTCAATGTCATGCATTTAAAATTTTGCCATAAATAACTGTACTTTACTGAATTTTCAATAACATCAATGAGACTTCCATGTCGAACAACTGGTAATGTTTGTCTAAAATCTCCTGAAACAAGCATAATTTTATCACCAAATATTTTTTTGTTGTTACATAAATCTTGAAAATGACGATCGACCGCTTCAAAAGCAAATTTTGAAGTCAGATATTTCATTCCATATTATTAATTCTACTTCTTTTAGTGTTTTACCGTCTTTTGAGTTATATTTTATATTGCCTGTAGTATTTTCTGTAATATTAAGAGGTAATTTAAACGTTGTATGTATTTGTTGAGGTTTTAATTAATCTGTAGAAGAGAGGAGAGAGGGAATATTAATAATAAAAAACACTACCTTCTTTTATACTTAGATTTATTTAATTTACACTTTAACTAAATAGACAAAAACTCAAGCTGTATAAAAACTTACAGTCGAACAAAATATTAGAAGCACGTCCTGCGTCCGCGATCGTTCAAGAACGAGTGAGACGAAGCGAGAGAGCTGCTCCCGCGCAACAGTGCCGCGCACGCTCGCTTTGCAGGCCCGAGAAGCCGAGAGCTCGTGAGCCCCGCGGTCGGGGAGGGGAGCCTCGCTACGAGTAGCTACACTGATTGTGCTCGCTCCTTAACATCCAACAGTATTGTTTTTCCATTTTTTAATAAATTTGCTGCTATTCCTGTCCAAGCAACACATAGAAATGGTATATTTGAAAGATTTAGATAATGTATCAAAACGTTCAGTAAATAACTTTTTCCACTTCCTCCTGGTCCATCTATGAAAATACAATTTTCTTTTTTGTTCTTTAAACATTCTAAAATATATTCATAAATTATTTTTTGTTGGTCTTTTAATGAATTGACTTTATTTTGAAAATCATTAAATGCATAGGTTTCTTCATAGCATTCCGTTATGTCATCAGTTTTGTTTATGTGTGTTGTTATATGTGGTAAATTAAAATCATTTAGAGAATATCCATTTATTTGTAAATTTCTTTCAATTATATTTAATGCTAAATTTTCACCAATATTTTCTTCTAATTTTGGACTATAAAATAAATATTTGTATTTTTTATATAAATTTCTTGCATTAATAGGATTATGAAAAACACAAATAAATGAAAATACTTCACAAAGGGAAGTAGGAAACCGTACTTGTGTTGCTTCTTCTAAGCATCTATCCCATTCATCATCTTCATTTACTAATCCTTTAGCAATAATACCATTGATTATGCGCAAATCTTCAAATGAAGTAGCTCCTTTGACATTCAAAAGTAATAATCTAATAAAATATCTTGATCTATTTTTTGGATTAACTAAATACATTCTGCTTAAAATAGGTTTATTGAATTTTTTAAAAATATTTTATAAAACAATATCTAGTTTGTCAATTGGGTCTTCATATTTTTCTATATTATCAGTTATTTGTTTCCATTTTGGATTGCATGTCATTGTTACAAATAAATCTGGTTTTCCATAATGATTTACGAGGGTCATTGAATCATTATAATTTTGTTTTAAGAATCTTGTACTTCCAGTTAAATTGAATGGTAAAATGATCATTTTTCCAATTATAATATTTTCAGATTTTTTTTTAATGTAAATAATCCATTACACCTTTATAACAATCGCTTCGTAAAATGTTCTGATTTTTTTTTAATAAAATATAATCTTGGACTTTCAACTTTTACAAATGCATCGATTATTGCCTGTTGAGATACTTTTCCCAAATTAAGATATTAATTAAATCCATTTCTTACTGAAAGCCTATAATTATAAAATTGTTAATTCGAAATATTATTATTACTATTTTTACATGTTAGTTGAGGCATCCATCCGTATCCTCCATTTGGATAAATAAGTGGGTAGGTCATTGGATCAGTGTGTTTACTTATAAGTGGAATACTGATTGGTTTTTTATGTCTTGAGTATATAGCAATATCACGTTCTGTTGGAGGTAGACCATCTTCACCTACAAATACCATCGCAACTTCATTACAAGCAGCTTCATTATATATGTTTTTATCTAATTTTTCATTTTGTTTTATGGACATGGTTATTGTTTTTGGTGCGCAACCTGCTTTTGCATATCGTTCTATTTCTTCTTTTTCGATTTCATGCATCATTTTATAAGCTTTAGCATACGGACTTATATCTCTTACAAGGGGAGGTCACACCCTCTGGAAAACGGATCCTTACCAAACTCTAGGATATAATTTCTACTATAAAATCACGTAGAAAGCCGGAGATTTAGTGTCCGATGGCCATTTTTACGATAGATATAAGCAAATAATGAAAAATCTCGCAAAAAAAACCGTTGAGTTTGAATGCTTATAACTCAAAAAAATTAAAGATGTACGTATAAACTAAATTTTACAAGAAAGCTGAGATCGAGTACATACGTTTTCAAAAAAAGCAAGCTCAAATATTTTAATATGGTCAATAGTTATGGGAGAAATAAGAATTAGCCAAAATTTTATCGAAATTTTAAAGTTAGAATTTAATGATTTTTTTAGCCCAAAATTTCGTCTAATTCTTATTTCTCCCATAACTTTTGACCATATTAAAATATTTGAGCTTCCTTTTTTTTACAACGTATCTACTCGATCTCAGCTTTCTTTTAAAATTTAGTTCTTTTTTTTTTTATGTTATTTAACGTCGCTCTATTTATGCTGCCAGGGCTAATCAGCGACGGAGGTGAACGGTGTGTCTGTAAACAAAGCACATGTAGTTGAAACAGTGGTGCTTGTGTCCATCGGAAGATATCATCGGTCACTGTAATTAATCTAATAATTACAGTTTCCTGTCCTCCGGATGGAACCACCGCGATCCTCTTTACATCTTCGCGTCCCTAACGTTCCCTATAGTTCAGATGCCCGTGCCTTTCATGCACTGACAAATGCACGAAAGGCACGCGCACCTGAACTGGCGTCACATTATAGTGACACGCCGAGCCACTGAGTCGCGGTGTTCGAAAAATGCACATGAAAAAATTTTCACAGGTACACGTCTGGGATCGAACCCACGACCCTCGGTGTGAGAGTCGGGAGCTCTACCCATGAGCCACCGCTTTCGTATCTTTAATTGTTTCTGATTTATAAGCATTCAAACTCAACGGTTTTTTTGGCGAAATTTTTTATTATTTGCTTATATCTATCGTAAAAATGGCCATTGGACACTAAAACTCCGGCTTTCTGCATGATTTTATAGTAGAAATTATATCCTAGAGTTTGGTAAGGATCCGTTTTCCAGAGGGTGTGACCGCTCCTTGTTAGTAAGATATCTAATTGTCTTAATAATTATAATTGTGTATTTGAATTATTTTTATTAGTTTTTCTTTCTTTTGTTGCTAATTCATTATCAAGATCGTATAATTATCCATATTTGCGAGCTTCGTTTTCATTAGGATGCAATGCAAAAACATTGTGATATATTTGACCAAAAATTTTGATAACTTGTGGTCCAGAACCACACAGTTTGTCATAATTTGCTCCAAAACTTGCAAAAGCTAAGGCACTATTATATGTCCGAATATTTTTTCGGAAATTAATACTTTGTTCTGAAAATTCTGTTGCTAATTCCTTTAAGCGATTTGGATATACAGGATTTTCTGATAGTTCTACTTTTCCTTTGTGACAGCAATTAGAAAATTTTTTGTTTGTTGTTTTTTCAAATAAAAAATGTTTGACCTTACAGTATTCACAAATTTCCGTCATAGAACCTAAGTAATTTTCATGAATTAATATTTCTTTAAACTGCATATTTGCTATTAAACCTATAATTTTTGATTTATTTACAAATTCCAATGTTTTTTCATTTTTATTAAGGAGACGTTTTTTATTTTTTCTAATTTGCTTTTATTTTTTTAATAATTTGATTTATTATATATATTATAATATTGGCCATTATCATTAATTTTTGATTTTTTAATTAATATTACCGGTTCTTTATTTTTGTTAATATTTCTTACACTTATTGTTCGTTTCAAACTTCTTTTCAAATAAAAATTCATTAATTCATTTACATCTTTAGTCATTTCTGTATTAGTTTTATAAATTTCTCTTTTGCGCAATGCTTCTTTTGAGAAGCGTGGGTGTGTGTGATACGATGTGGGTGCGAACAGGCTTCGCCCACACGATCCAACACGCCGAGCAAAGCCGTACGCCTCCACCACTCCGGCTTTCGTCTACGGAAAAGACGGAAGATCGAGGCCAACTCGCCCAAAGGAGTGAGAGAGAAAGAGAGATTGACGGGGAGATCACGCGCTTTCGTTCCCGCCGTTTCAACGTATTTCGAGCGGTGTCTCGTGAATGCAAAAGTGAGTGCACCACGTTAGACCCGCGTGTCCCGTTGATAGTTTTCCGATTTTCCTGGTACGGTGCAGGTGAGGAAGCGTTCCTCTTTTTCTCCCTCTCGTGACAATTCCCGCCCGGGTAGACAGGTCGGTGGTTCGCGGGAGCCACTTCACGAGAGAAGGCGCGCGTGACGTAGGAAGCTTCTACGTCAGAGCTCTCTACGTCAGAGATACATACGTCACACGGTGTGACATATGCCAGCAGGTTAAGCAGCCAATCATTCCCGGATCGGTTGCTCGCAACTCGTTAGTTAATAGGTTTTAACTAATTGTTTTCGCGCTGACCTCGGGGGTAGTCATCGGTACGATTCCCCTTAACTTGTTAACGTTCCTTTGTTGTTAATTTATTAGTATTGAATTGTTTATTTAATAAATTGACTCGGCGAGACAATCTTTCTCGCCGATTAACGTAAAATATCAATTGTTGATAGTGTTTTACCGGTTACGAATACCGCCCTCTCCGGTGTTTATCCTAGTTGGCAATTTTGGGCATAGGGCCCAACACACGGTATCTAAGTCAAACTAGGTGTTTGACGTTGTTAACGGCATTGCACGGGAATCAAAGTGACTCCTGGCCGCATCGTGGGACTGCACACTTAAGGTTGGTAAGTTGGGACAAATTGGGCCTAACCGTGGGCCTTACATTTCCCCAGTACCCACCCCGTTACACTATATTTCGTAGTTTTCTTTTTTGTTTATTCTCTTCTCTTATCAATATTTGTTTTGTAATTTTAGCATTTTTTGTTGTTTTCTTTTTATTTGCTTTTCTTTAAGTTTATTATATTGTTCACTTTTAATCTTCCAGTAAGTTTCTTTTTTACGCTGTTTTTCTTTAGTTTTTTTCACTAATTTTTCATCGTCTATTATTTGAATTTTTTTCAATATATTTTCTTTTTTTTAAATTTTTTTCAACAACCAATTCATAATTTTTTGTATTTTCAATTTTAAGAATTTCTTCATTTTTATTTAATAAATATGCGTCATCTGAATGAGTATTTTCTAAAATTAACGAGATATCAGTATCTTCAGATGAACTGTAATATGGCATTCCATTGTCTATTTCCATTGATACAGAATCTACATGATAATTTTTTGTTTATTATATGAATTCATTAGTCTATGTTGTTCAATAATTAATTGTTTTTGAATATTTTTTTCAATGATATTGATTTCTTGAGCATTGAAGTTTAATTATTTTTCAATATACGGAAATTTATGATAAATAGACCTG
This sequence comes from Theocolax elegans, assembly GCA_026168455.1. NCBI lineage: Eukaryota > Metazoa > Arthropoda > Insecta > Hymenoptera > Cerocephalidae > Theocolax > Theocolax elegans. Next base: position 53,788,731 of record CM047425.1, read on the forward strand.
TGCAATGGTATTATTGAATAATCATAATTTAGGTTTTCATTAGCAAAGTTTTAAGCATCGTAATATTATTTGATTCGTATATTTTTAATAAATGATTGCGTAATTGAGGAATCTCAAATTTGATACTACATGGACATAAGTTATAAAGAATAGAAACTGCGAAGGCTATTGAAAAAATTCCACAATCATAATTATTTGTCTGTGATTGCACTGACTCAAAAGTAATTTTTAGATTTGATTTATTTGAAAATAATCTATTAATATAAACTTTGTGTTCATTTTGTAAACATTTAGTATTTAAACTATCATAAATATGCACAGTATTATTATTATAATACATGCAAACCCAATGACCATTTTGCGAATTTCCAAAAAATAATAATTGAAGGTATTCTCTATTCATTGGTATTGGTTGAATATTATCCGGTTTTTTAACTAAAATTGTAGATAACGTAGCTTATCAATAATAATTACCAATGTCTTTAGTGTGTTGATTCTATATTTTAAACTGTATCTATATTATGAACTAAATATATAAAATTTTTTATTAATAATCTTATAAAAAAATATTATTTTTTAGTAATAATTTTATTTTATTTTTTTTTAAATTTTGTTTATTAATCTTTTTGTTGCAAATAAAAAAATAAAAAAAATTAATATACATGCTTAAATAAAATAGTCATATTTTATATTTATTTATAAATATAAATATATCAGACATAAAAATATAAAATAAATAAACAAAAATTAATATATTAATATAAAAATTTTGATTTAAAAAAATATTTATGAACAAATTAAAATGTTATTTAAATTTTTGAGTTAAAATACATTAAAAGTTAAATTATTAAATTATTATTAAATTATTATTATACAAACTTTCGGCAAATAAAAAATATAATATAAAATAGTAGATTACGATACAAGTGCGCGAAACTGACTTACTTACTTACTCGCTCCGCTCGGGCGTTAAACTCGACTCGTGCGTGAATCACCTGTTCCGTGTACGTGTATCGTATACTATTTTTTAACACTCCGTGAGCGAAACACGTTAATATGTTTCTAGATTATTAACCGAGCGGAGCGAGACGAGTAAACGAAAAAGAAGTAAATGTAGAACTATGTATAATAAAAAGAATATGTATATAAGATACTGTATGTGCAACTACATACGATACATCGGTCATGGAAGGAATAGAAAATAGCTGGTCTAATTCTCTTTCGTCAGGGGTCAAAGTGATAACAAGCTCTTGTGACCAATTTTCTGCATTCGGTAGAAAAGGAGTAGAAAAAAGTTCTTCTATTTCGTTCTCATCGGGTGTTGATACAATATTTACTTGTTGTGACCATTCTTCTGCATCACTGAAGATTTCCACAGTATTTGTATTTTCTTTCATTGGCTTTGACTTGGCAGTTTCCTTACGAGGTTTCTTGATGTATACGGGTGATGAAGGAGTATCCAAAGATGCGTTCGAAGTAGATGGCAATGTAGAATACGTACATGATTTCGAAGTAGATGATATTGGAATTGAAATCGAATTTGTTATCTGTTCACCAATTTTTTTTTGTGGGCTACAGATGCTTCAATATAACCCTGAGCAACTGTTGTTGATTTCCAACCCCCAAGTTTCTTTACAGCGGTAATATCTCCCCCGGCTTCGACTAACAATGTTGCCGATGTGCGACGAAAGGTGTGGCCAGTATAAGCTCCGCATCCGGTAAGTTTAAAAATGAGGCAATAACTTTTGGCACAGCTCCGATCTTGTTAATACCGAGAGGTTGATTGGTGCATTTTCCAGCTCGGTAATTTAAAAAGAAACGATCAGTTTTACAATTTTTTAGTCGAATTTTCATATATTGTTGAGCAATATTGTAAAATTCTCCAACAACAGTTGTAACGGGCCTGATATCAACTCGAAACACAAAAATACATTTATTTTTTGCCTAACCCGAAATAAATGTATTAGGTGGAAGAATCTGGGGTAGCTAAAGAATTAAACAAATAATTCTTTCTCATCCCAGTTTAACCTCCAAGTTTAATAAATTTGATAAATTAGGATAATGAATTAACTATTATAAAGTTTTGGGAAAACATGGAATTAATCAAATAATTCCAGATTATCCAATTTTACTTTATATTATGGGTTTTAGGAATGTGAGATAACTTGGGAAGAATTGAAATTAATCCAATAATTCCATATCATCCAAGTTATTTATTTGGTTATGGAAAGTGGAAGAACTTTGGGAAGACATTGAATCAAACAAATGATTTTATATCATCCAAAATTAGCTTCCTTTTAGGACACGGTTATGTGGTATTTGGTCGGGTAAAATGAGCAAATCGCTAGAGACATTTAAATTATAAAATATATTGTAACAGACAAACGCAGTCCGACCTGTTAGGTCGCCCGCGAACTCTAGGCGAATGCTGCCTTCGGCAGCGATACATCTCATTATATACGATTAATGAGGTAGAAGGGATTGACTTCCCACTTTTTCCACTTTTCCACCTGGATCCTTGTAACTTGGTTACCCTTTCTCCTTCCTTCTCATATATACGTAGGTGATCATATGTTTGTGTTTTTCTTGAGGTCGTCTACCTTAGTCTGTATATTTCTGCTTTGGTTCTTTAGCTAAATTTATTAAAATGTCTTTTCTTATATTCTATTTTACATTTATTAAATTATTACAATTATAATAATACTATTTATAACAATCCTTTATACTCTCTTGCCTTTGCTTAATAGAATTTATTTACTCTGAATTAATTATGTCATTGTCTCCTTTTACTTAATAGTTTTAATATCTAGAATTTGTTTTATTATTTAATCCTTTTGTATATATTTTAAATGTAATGTAAAATTTAACTATAAACATTATATATTTTAATAAACCTTATAAATTATTAACTTAACTATTTCTTAACATATTGACTCCATATTTTTGGCAAAAGTAGCAAAAAACATAAAAATTTCAATAAAATTATAAATTGTATCAATTTTGGTTATCTAATTATTTAAATAAACTAATTTAAATAATTAAAAAAAAACTACCGAAAGTTGAATTTGAACCCCGATCTCTCGGACCGAACGCTAACGCTCTACCGCTTGAGCCGTTGTTCAATGCGACTGGTTACTGACTATATGTCTACATATAGTCAGGCCCGTCACACAGTGAATGATCGTTCAATTCCCGTCTTTGTTTTCGATATATTAATATGCAAAAGAGACCTATCCAGATCCTTGATATCTTTCAGGGTTAAGTTTGTAAGCTCTTCCCTCCTACATGCACCAGATATGCCGATTATTAAAACAACCTGCGTAAATGAAATTAGGTTAATACCGTTGTATAACTAATAAAGAAACTCAGTTTTTAGGACGCTAACATCAAAATCACAGTTTAATACCTGATTTTGAGGTTAGTAAGCTATAATATAGTATTCAACAGTAACTAAAATTTACTTTATTTAAAAGATGAATTTCATCTGGGGCCTCATTGCAAAATTTCCGTACTTCAGATGAACAAAATACCTTCGACTTTTTTCGCTTATGATTAGCACTTTTTCTCTTCAAAAAAGCTTTGACGCTTTTATAAGTACCGATATCAACATTGTCGTACGTACTTATAGTGGCTTTTAGCATCGAATAACGAGCCCACAATGTCGAAGGAGCTAATTTCTTTAATAATTCATCTAAATAGACTAGAAACATTTCTTCTTTCAGTGAAATTGTTTTTTTTTCAGCCAAATTTTAAATTCTTCATACGCTCCGATGTATTGACGTCTTGATTTTTCAGGCAACAGATTTAAGCTAATATTATTTGCTTGATCAGCCACATCTGTCGGTACTGAATCGTCATAAGTTTCTTCCGAATCACTTTCTGAGCTCATTTCTTTTTAACAATTTAAAATTTTAGATAATATTATCGATACTTTGTTGATTCGGAAAATCCTTGTCCAGATAACCTTAAGACCTATAATTCAAACGTCGACTCGAAGTTCGCAAAACAATTGGCGGTCATGTTTCGCACACGGTTAAAAAATCTCATGTTTCGCACACGCAAAACAAGCACGAAAAACCGTGTTTCACACACGGAGTGTTAAAAAAGTTTTATTTTATATTTTTTAAATATAAAACTTCATTTTACCTTTAGATATAATATTATTTAATTAAAATTGTTAAATTTTTAAAAGTTATTAATGATTGTAAAAAGTGTATTTTTTCAATATTAAATAAAAATGATTATAAAAAATATATAAATAATTGAATTTTTTAGAATCATAAACTAAGTAATTATAAACATCTATTTTATGAATTCATTCAATATAATTAAACGAGTTAAAAATGTGGACATTAGGCAATTTCAATTGCACTGCAAAATTGCACTTTGTACAAAAACATTAATTTCTTAATTTAAGTTATTTTGCTATATTGCTAATCGTTTTTGAAATGCAAGCAATTAATAAAAATGTTCATTTATAGCAATTTTAAATTATTTTAAATTACTAACAAATTGTTCAAAATTTTTTTTTATACAACTTTTTTACTTACTATATTTATTTTATGTAAATGTATATGTCAAAATATTCGAAGTAATTAAAAGTTAATATATAACGTATACCAGCTATTAGTCTCTCTCGTGCGTGTTCGAAAATTATCGGAATTAGTAAAATATTATGTCTATAATTATGTAAACTAAAGGAATTTTTTCTATATTTACACATCTAAAAAAAACATAATTATAATACACCCGAGCGAGCGTTAGAGAGCTAGCTATTTGTTGCTAGGTAATTATTATAGTATAATATATTATTAATTTTATTATCTTATTATTTTAGGGTTTAATTAAAAAAACAAAAATGATTTGCAAATTAAAAGCGAATTTAATTCATTTAATTTAATTCATAAATTAAAAATGAATTATGAATTATAGATTGGTGCAATTAATCTTTTCGCAACCCTGTCTAGCAGTACTGGGCATGCGTTGTTGTTTGGGATATAATACAGAAAATCAGAATACGGAATATGGACTGCAATACACAGACGGGTTTAAGAAAATAATTATTATTTGCATAATTACTGCTAATTTTATAAAAATGTATTTACATTTGTGATTATTCCCACTTTTGTCGCTTTAATAGTATATCATTTTTTTTATAAAACTAAAGCTTCTGGAATGTTTTACTTGGCATTTGCAAACCTGTAAAGGATTCCACAATTAATCATATATATTTTTTTTATTATTTTAACGTCGCTCTTTTTATGCTCCCAAATCGGTGCTAATCATCGACAAAGGTTATACGATGTCTTTGTGAAGATAGCACTTGTTGAAAATACATTCCCCAGTGGTGCTTGTATCAATCATATTTTTATAGCGATATTCTAAAGTGTATCGCTTACTTCGGTAAAGCGTAAAATACCTTCTTCAATTTTTTTATATGGTTAATTTGCCTGAATTATAGTACTTTTTTGGTACTTTTTTGAAAAGTCTAAAAACGCACTTTGCGATTGTCATAACAAAAATACGTTTTACAATAATGTGTATAAAAATTAGAATCAACGCGAATTGTTTAAATCAAATGTAACCATTATTGCATTTTTACAGGAAGCTGTCAAAACGTTTAGAAGTACATTTCCCGCTTCGTCGCACGTTCTCTTTGTTCATGTAATTATAAATGCAGGTTTAGAAAAATCCGATTATCACAGAAATAAGACATCGAAACTTTTATCACAACTTTTGTCTCATAAATGTATAAACTTGTCGCATTTTAAAACAGGGTAAGTAAATATAATTATAATTATTTAGATATGTAGGTAACGTTTTTTATAAATATATAACCTTATAGAGCATGTATGATATATATTCTATAAACTAAGTTAATTTAATAGTAATGATTATCAACGTGGCATAAATTGGTAAGTGACTATCGATAATAAATTCTGCATTACACTTTATCGTATTCTCAGTCCAGTAAATCTAGCAGAGGTAATAGTTGAATAAAATTAATCCATTATATTTTTAAAATTTATAAATACATTAGGTATAAGTAATAAAATAGTGGATATATAGGGTGTCAAAAAAGTAACGGAACATATATATATATGGGCTATTATATATCATATATATCACGTCAACTGGTACGATGAAAATTTTAATTCACTCCAAAATTTGAGAGCAAGCTGGAAATATCTTCCAGAAGATAGAAAAAACATTTTAGGTGTTAAAAATAATTTGCCTAAGAGTTATTCGACCATAAAAAATGGAAATTTTTTAGAAAAATTGATATTTTCAAAGCCATTTATCTCAAAATCTATTGATTTTTTTGAAAAAACCTTACAAACAACTATTGTTCAAAATAATCTTTAGAACTTATCTACCTGGGTAGGAATTCTTAATTTTAAAATCTCGAAGAGATAGGGCACCCGGAAATATTGAATATCAAAAAAAAGGCGACCACGCCACAATCGATTTTGATCTAACACCGCTCAAAAGATCATATTTATCGAGAGCTTTCGAATGGCGGTAGTTAAATTATTGGCTAAGGCCACTGATGAAAGTTATACCTTAAAATACATGAAAATTAGTGATTTCATGAGGTTTATGAGGTATAACTTACACCAGCGGTCTTAGCCAATAATCTAACCCAAACCATTCGAAAGCTCTCGAAAAATTTGATCTTTTGAGCGGTGTTAGATCAAAATCGATTGTGGCGTGGTCGCCTTTTTTTGATATTCAATATTTCCGGGTGTTCTATCTCTTCGTGATTTTAAAATTAAGAATTGTAACCCAGGTAGATAAGTTCTAAAGATTATTTTAAACAACAGTTGTTTGTAAGGTTTTTTCAAAAAAATCAATAGATTTTGAGATAAATGGATTTGCAAATATCAATTTTTCTAAAAAATTTCCATTTTTTATGGTCGAATAACTCTTAGGCAAATTATTTTTAACACCTAAAATGTTTTTTCTATCTTCTGGAAGATATTTCCAGCTTGCTCTCAAATTTTGGAGCGAATTAAAATTTTCATCGTACCAGTTGACGTGAAATAGCCCATATATATATATATATATATATATATATATATATATATATATGGGAGATTCCATGTGAAGTAATCCAGTTAAAAAATAGAATTTTGTTTTAATGTATGGAATCAGTACGAAACTACTTGAATAGAGTGTAGCTAAATTTTTAGACCTGAATTTCAATTAGTACCAGAGCTGTAGCCAATCAGAAAATCGAATTTCTTGAAAAAAAATGACTTTTGGCCATTTTTATCAATTAATAACTAAAATCTAACAATTTTTTCTTATATACATTAAATTTGAAAAAGTTTATAAATTTCAAGAAGAATTTGTTGAAATATTTAATTTATATTAGTTTAAAACATTGAATATAGTTATAATTAATACAAACCTTTATAGTAAAAAAAGGGTTGTACGATAAAAATATTTTATCCATCCAGAAATCTAATTCATCGATGATTAATTACCTTCAATATGATGCAAAGTTTGAGTGCGGCAGAACATTTCAAATAAAGTTATGGTGTTTTTAGGCAAATTTCTTAAAAAAAGACAGCGAATGCATTTTATGAAAAAAACAGAGTAACCTTATATTTATATTTAGATTTATTGGAATTATAAAAAGTTTTAGGTATTTATCCAATTATATAACAGGTATAACTGCTTATACCTATTGTTTTGTGTTTGTAAGCAGCTTAGAGATTGACGAGTATCAGTGACTAACAATAAATAGTATATTTTAGTATTATTGAGGATTAATAGTGCCATATCGTTTGAATGCAAGTATAGGGTTACAATATATAATGTTGAGTTACTTTTTTGACACCCTACATAAAATAGTATAAGATTTATTATTTATGCTTTAAAACATACAGACCAAGATGTGTAAAGCAAAAATTGAATTTAAAGCATAGCTGAATATAAAAACTGGATCAATTAATTTTATTCTGCGAATTCTGCCGTATTCATAGATCTCGTTTGAGTGGCGCTCTATCAAATAGGTGTATAAGTTCATAAAAGTTATTGTCTAAATCGAATATTTTGACAAAGACACTTAAATGATTTTACTAGAGTGAGCTAATCAGCGACAGAGATCATACGATGTTCTTATTAAGAAAGCACTTGTTAAAATTAATTCCTCAGTGAGGATTTGGGTTCAAATAACTAAATATTCAAAATAAATGCAATAAAAATAAAAATAAAAATTTAGTTACTATTTTTAATAAATATATATTTATTTATGCTTCCACCTAGAGGGTTCGGGATGCGTGTCATATACATCTATCGGAGAAGGGGTAAAATCGAGGTGTCCGAGTTCATACTTGGAAAAAATGATAATATGTAAATTATTATAAATTAAATTAAAGTGATCCATTTAAGCGAATGAAAAAGTGGCGACGCAATGTATTGACCATTAGTGGCCTCCGCTAATATTCTGGCCGACTCATTTGATGTTCAGTATTTTGTATAAAAATAATGAAACAAACGTAATAAAAAAAATTATCTAAAGTAAGTGAATACGTTACTTAATTTAAGTATAATAATATTCTTTGAATGAAAGGCTTATATTGGGCAATAAGTTATTTTATGGAATATTTAAATTATAATATGTAATTTCAAGGAAATTTAATTATTAATTGATCTAATAATAATTCGATATAGGAAATAAGCATAAATTTACGAAACCTCCGAGTAAATTATATTTTTTTATTTTATTATCATTGGGTAATAAAATTAATTGCGAGTTGTAATTACCTCTCCTCGAGAATGCAACCTACAGTTATTCATACACAAAATAACCTGAAATAATTATACTTATGCTATACTTTATATATAAGTATCCATGCTATGATAGCCATTATATAAATTTTTGCCTGATTTTAAGTTTATTTCCATATATGATATTTAGCGCCCTCACCTATTTTTATATAGCTCACGTGACACTAGACATTATAAATAATATTGTATCAAAATTTTTGAACAATCGGCCGCACAGTTTTGTATATAATCTTTTTCCATATGAATGGATGCCATACCCACAAAATAAAACTCATTGTATAAATTTTGCCCGATTTTAGATTTATTTGCATATATGGTGAATATCATATATTATTTATTAAAATATCAACATTCTATCAAAATATGAAATATAAATTTCTTAACGTAACTTAATCTAATTAGCGAATGACCATAATTTTTCAAATTTCATAAAAACTAGATAGTTTTATATGAAACTGTGATTCATCATACAATATTAGAATATTAGAATATTAAAATACTACACAAACCAATCATAAATCTTTTAGAGATGATGAAATAGAAAAATCATAACATACCGAAAGATATTAGAATCAGTTGTAATTTGTTAATGATCCAAACAAACGTTGATAATAATTAATTGTACTGGGAAGCGCAGTTGAGGTAGAGTCTAATATCACAGAATATTTTTTAAATAAAAAGTAATGTTAAGTTGTACTTGATTAACCCTTTCGTGCATATAAGGAACTGACAATCATAACGTCTCTGAAACTAGAAAATTTCGATGTCCAGCATCGAGCTGAATCCAAATCTGGAGTCAGATTTTGGAAATTATAATAATTGGGCCCAATACCAAAGGGTCCACTCAGGAAGAAATCATTCTTGTCATTTTTTTGATAAGACACACCAATTTCAAGTAAAAAATTATTGAATTTCTAGGATATCGGACCTCTGAGTAAAAGCAGATGTATGTTTTATCATCCCGTGCATACAAGAGACTCAAACGTCAAACCAAGCGAAATACAGTCTTTCTATGGAGTTTTGGAGTAGCTGATGATGAATCTGGGGTCATATTTCCAAAATTACAATAATTGGGCCTAATACCGAGGGGGCCCAATCTTAAAATTGAAAATTTTGAAAAACAAATACCAACGTATTCTGCGTAAAATTTCAAGACGAAATTGTTTTTATCATTTTTCTGATTAGACATTCTATTTTCCAGTAAATAATTGTAAAATTCCAAATATTTATCTGCTTTTACTCAGGGGTCCGATATCCTAGAAATTCAATTATTTTTTATTTGAAGTTGGTGTGTCTTATCAAAAAAATGACAAGAATGATTTCTTCTTAAAATTTTATGTAGAATACGATGGTATTTTTTATTTTTTTAAAGTTTGCATTCTAAGAGTGGGTCTCTTCGGTATTGGTCCCAATTATTATAATTTCCAAAATCTGACTCCAGATTTGGATTCAGCTCGATGCCGGACATCGAAATTTTCTAGTTTCAGAGACGTTATGATTGTCAGTTCCTTATATGCACGAAAGGGTTAAATATTATTGAAAAAATAATAAAGTTATTGATAAAAATAGCTTGGTAAAAATATTTAATTTCAATTATTTCAATACCTATACACAGGCTCACAAAATAAAAAAAAAATTTGCGCCATTGATGCCCTATTGATGTTCCTATGTATTTGTACCCGTTGAACACGAATCCGTAGTCACTTCGACCCTACAAGTCAGGCTTTTTTTCTAATTTCAAAAAACACCTTATAGTTTATGAAAATCGTCAAAACCCCTGCTATATCTACGTAACTAACCATTTATTTTTCCTATGTACACTTAATCTCGCAGGACCTTACCCCAATAACCTCATAAATCGATTTCCCCATAACCTGATACCATTATAACAAAACCCATGCGGATAGAAAATTTCGTCTGTGGAACTGAAGAATCTCATAAATTGTAATATAAAATGCTTAATGATATTGACTTATAACCCTAAACACAATAGCACTATGCACATTGAAAATCTTGAAAAATCTTACAGCTTATATACTACAAGCTGCCAGACAATCCCTTTTACAAAGAGGTATAGGCCAGGAGCGTTTAGCCAGAAACTAAGCAGATGTGGATGTTGCATGACGTAGATTAGTTATTTGCGGGAATCGCTCACAAATAACATATATAATACGAATCTAACCTTCCTCCAGCTCAAAAAGGTGTGCTAACTTCAGGAAAAATCGAAGAGTGAAAAAAAACACGAAAAAATCCGTTTTTTTTTTAATATTTTAGTTAATAACTCCGTAAATTTGCATGTTAGAGAAAAAATCAATACTAACAAATTTGTAGCTCATACAATTCTCTACAAGATAGATTTGGTCCGATATGCGTGCATGCAAAATTTCCATTTGAAAGCCAGTAAAGCCGTGAATAAAATGCGTGAAAATCAGGGTGTTTTTCAGTAGCTTCATTGGTAGATAAAAAATTGGCTAAATTTATTGCAAATTTAGATTTACGTACCTTCAAGTATTACAAAATGAATTCCCGCAACCCGATCAAAAGCGGTCTGATAGTTTTGGCACACTGCATTTGTTAATTAGCTTGTGCGCGAAATATAACAATTTTTGCCGCGCAATGCTGCGGTTAAAGTTAAGCTTTCGGATTGGTGCCGATTTTTGTACACACACTTGGATATGTAAATTATCGTTCGGAGTCGTTTAAATATTAAAAATCGCATTTTTAACAATTATTAGAGCTATTTAAAACATGGAAAAATTTTGACTTTGTAAATAATAAATAATCACGAAAAGCGGTGTTGCGAGTTGGAAAAAACTTTGAAATACTAAATAAAAGTTCTTGAAAAGACCCTTAATCTGAAATAAGGATCGGTGAAATAGGTTCAATAAGTCCGGAGATATTAGCTTTTAAAGATGGCAGGTGTTAGCTGCAAATATGTGCATAATGTAACAATAAAAAAATGGTATTGAGTAGCTTTTTCCAAATACTTTTCGTAGTAGTTTTTTCACAATTGTCGCAAATGTTCATCACGCAGAAAAAATTAATGAAAATTTTCAAGCCGGCCACCTATGCTCTAAAATCGAAGTGGAGGGGGTAATTGGCGGAGGCGAAATTGCGCGTTCAGAGCGCGAGATTTTTTTTACAATATCTCGGCTTCTAGTGCACCGATTTTGATCTTTTTTTCTAAATGATATAGGAAAACGAAAGAAATTCAACTACGAGCTATAATTTACTTAATTTTAAAAAGCTACTGAATTATTAAACCAACATGCAATTTCAATTTTTTAAACATTGTTTATAATTAATGCTAACAATTATTTTTCCGAGGCTATTCATTGTTCAGTACTATTGTGCATTATTTAACTAGTTACGTTCCAAAATTGTTGTAATTTCGTACAATTTATTTTCTTTATTAACTAATTTAATTTCTGCTGCTAATAATACTGCAAATTAAAACAATTGCATTGTTTTCAATTTATTTTTTATATAAACACAATATTTTGTATCATATGTTATAGCTACAAAATGTAATAAAATATTAATTTTTGAATTGTTTTCTTAGGTATGAAAAGTGATGCAAATGAAAGATGAAAAAAATACATTATATTAATACTTTTTATTTATGTTGCATACAGTGATTTAATCATTAGCATTCTTTTGTTTTTTATGTGGAGGTTCTTTTATTTCTTCGTCACTGCTTAGATCTTCATAAGTTATTGCATCTAAACAATTATCTGCATTCTCGTCTAAATTGTTCAACTCTAAAATATCTTCAATATTATTAAAATTATTTGTTTCCTCTAGTATTTCATTTTCATCGTCAATATTTTTAAAAATTTCTTTATTATTTTTGCAGGTTTCCCCATGACATCCTGTACAATAATCTGAGCATTTTAAGCCGTGTTTTATACAAGTGCAAGTTTACGTACAACCCTTTGTGCATTTGCAACTTATAGTTCTTAAAATATTTTCAGGTACTAGCAAATCGTCAGTATCTACTGGTTCTAAATTATTTTCCTTAAGTATCCAGCCCCAGTTAGTTAGCTTTGATTAATTATTAAGCCATTGTTGTACCTGAAAATGAACTCGGAAAGAATGTTGTCTTGCTGTAGATTTTGTGGGTAGAAGCATTGCTAAATTAAAAGTTTTTTAAGCGGCACTATTTTTAAATCACAGGTATCTCAATTAACTTCGTTTTACATCAAGATTTTTTTTCCCGCCATACAAGGCTACAATTATTATTTTCCTGCGTTTTCGATTTCATAGGCTTTGTAAGAAATAGTGTTTCGTGTGAAATTTTACTTATAACACACTTTTCATTAATTTTTGTCTTGATAACTATAAATTTTTATAATATATTTAATACAATATAACTAAAATATACATACTTACATAAAGTAAAGGTTATATATACATATTCCAAGTCATCATAATGGCACTATTACGAAAACGAAGCACCGCAATATTTTTGACGCTCTATATGTTCAAGTTTCGGCAGTAAACACGATCTTACTTCGATGAGAACGCTTTGGTAACTGAATGTCTATCTACCTGCCTCCCTACCTGGACTACCCTACATAAGGTTAATGCCCTAATGATATACAGTCGAAAAAGACCTTAAACAATTAGCCAACACCTTACTGTCTAGGGTGAACGCAGCATCTTGCGGCTTTTACATTTTTTAGGATAGTTTTGGGAAAATGCAATATCTACAATCAGTAGTAATAAAGTCACAAGGAGTTTATACAATTTTATTGATTGCGCATGCGTCAGTTTAAATAATTAACCATTTTTTTTATTGTTACATTATGCACATATTTGCAGCTAACACTTGCCATCTTTAAAAGCTAATATCTCCGGACTTATTGAACCTATTTCACCGATCCTTGTTTCAGATTAAGCGTCTTTTCAAGAACTTTTATTTAGTATTTCAAAGTTTTTTCCAACTCGCAACACCGCTTTTCGTGATTAATTATTATTTACACAGTCAAAATTTTTCCATGTTTTAAAATAGCTCTAACAATTGTTAAAAATGTGAGTTTTAATATTTAAACGACTCCGAACGATAAATTACATATCCAAGTGTGTGTACAAAAATCGGCACTAATCCGAAGCTTAACTTTAACCGCAGCATTGCGCGGCAAAAATTGTTATATTTCGCGCACAAGCTAATTAACAAATGCAGTGTGCCAAAACTATCAGACCGCTTTTGATCGGGTTGCGGGAATTCATTTTGTAATACTTGAAGGTACGTAAATCTAAATTTGCAATAAATTTAGCCAATTTTTTATCTACCAATGAAGCTACTGAAAAACACCCTGATTTTCACGCATTTTATTCACGGCTTTACTGGCTTTCAAATGGAAATTTTGCATGCACGCATATCGGACCAAATCTATCTTGTAGAGAATTGTATGAGCTACAAATTTGTTAGTATTGATTTTTTCTCTAACATGCAAATTTACGGAGTTATTAACTAAAATATTAAAAAAAAAAACGGATTTTTTCATGTTTTTTTTCACTCTTCGATTTTTCCTGAAGTTAGCACACCTTTTTGAGCTGGAGGAAGGTTAGATTCGTATTATATATGTTATTTGTGAGCGATTCCCGCAAATAACTAATCTACGTCACGCAACATCCATACCAAAATTTAGTTCTTCTGGCCTAGTAAGTAAAATTGAACTAATAGCCCCAGTGAGTAATCTGAAAATCTTCTATACATATCAGTAAGCCAATAACATATTATCTTAAAAACAGTATATTCAGGAAAGAAAATTCTTTAAGGTTACCTGCCCTTCCTCACTCTTTTATCGATCGTTATGGATTGCGTTTGCCTTTTTTACTAATGTCAATGTTTTCTCCTTTTAATGTCCAACAGTAGTCAGCAATCATATGTACATTCCATATACCCTGATAACATCTTTCCATTTCCTTCATATCTTGATGAAAGCGTTTTTCTTGTTCTTCACTGTAATCCCCAAGATTTTGTGAAAAGTCATTAAACTGTGAATGGAGGAAACGCAACTTTTAGCTCATTAAGCAGCCCCGTTTCTCGTACTTTTTGAACATATCGAATACCAACTCCCTATAGTTCTCACTTTCATGATTACCCAGAAAATTTTCATCCATTTTTTTGAAGTTCAGCCATGCAGCTCGTTCATTCTCGGACATAGTTTTAACGAATGATTCATCTATTGACAATTTACGAATTTGACGTCCATCAAAGATACCTTTTTTCAATTTTACAGTAGATAAATCTGGAAATTCCTTATTGAATAATTTTACAAATTGTTTCACTCTATATTTTTATGTGTCCTTAAGCTTACCGAATGGACTACATGTATCGGAGCGTACCAAATAATTGGAGGCTATACATTCCTTTAAGCGAAGCCTGAAAGGGGTGTTGTTGCATAATACAAATGTACTAGTCATTAGTTTTTCCATTTTTGTGAAATAATACTTCTGCATGTACGTGAAAAAATTCTATCGCGATTTTATTATTGTCTTCTAATTTTTCATATATTCCATTACAATAAACGTCATTTAATTGATTATTTTTAATATTTTTTATTATATTTTTAAGATTTTTATTATCCGCATTTAATGTTAACACAATTAATGTATTATTTTCAGTGACTTTCTCCTTCAATGAACTAAAATCATTTAAAACGAAAATGTCAATTTTATCGTTTTTATTATCAATACATTTTCTACTTAAATTTCTGCTTAAGAAGTCTGCAATTATTTTCGCTATCTGGGCAGTGTGATACTTTGAAATTATATGGTTGCAATAAAAGATTCCTTCTAATTGAACGAATGAATGGATGAATATAGTTGAATTTAAACATGATAAACTTCAGTGGTCGGTCAAAACTTCAAATGTTATTCTAATCAATTATTCCTAAAATTTAATTACTCAATAAATAATAGCAGCCGTTTTGATTTCGGTGGTCATATATTTGGCTTCAATTAAACATCGACTATTATGCAAGGGTTATTTTCTGAATCTATTTGATATAGCACTCCACCAATTCTAAGACTGCTAGCATCAGATTGTAATATTAATTGGACATTTCCACACTACGTCCTTTTTTAATAAATTCTCAAATGGCGATATATAGTTATTGTGTTTAAGTAGAAGTCGGCGATAATAGTTGCAAATCCGAGTATTTGCTGTAATTGTTCTTGATTTTTTGACGATTCCAATTCAGAAATCATTGTAATTTTCTCAGGATTCGCTTTTATTCCTGTCGATGGCTAAATAAACTTCAATAACATAATAGATTCCTAAAGAAAATTGTGATTTTTCTAAATTTATAGTGAAATTATTTTTATGTAGTCTATAAAAAAATTAAGGATTTTTATATGCTGCTTAAAAGTTTTAGTTGCTACGGTCATATCATCAATATAAATTGACGTATATTTATAAAGATTATCCTCAAGTTTGGAATCTTCGGCGTCATCGCTATTTACACATCCTGATTTTCCTCATCTTCGAAATGAAAGAGATAAGTATAATCTATAAATTTATTTTTCAACGCATTTGAGAAAGCTCAAATTAGAGCACTACCGGCGGTTTTATGCCGAACGATACACACGTAAATTGGTACAGTTTTCCCTCGAATAAAAATGCGGTTCATGGCCGGGATTCTTTATGCAACGGTACCTTCCAGTACCCCAATGTCATAATGTGTACCCGGCATACACGCTCTTTTACTAAACGTTTCAATGTATTAAATTATCGTCTGTTGAAATAATATGTTTTAGTTTAATTGCTGATAACTCGAAAACATTTGAATGCAGAAACTAAAATTTAGCAAAAATATGAGATCAGGTAAATACAAGCACATAAAACGCAAGATGCCGCCTGCCGTTAGACGTCAGATATTATGCCAGGCAAAACAAAACTAATAGATCAGGAGAAATTATTCCATCCAGCGCGATCGCTTGTGCTTACAAACGACGCGGCAAGAGGATTTCAAGTGAAGAGGATGTGTTTCCCGCGGATGCGCGCCAATTTAACCGCGAAAATACCCATGATCATGACGCGACGATTGTTTCCTCAAGGATACACACATGGAAGTTGCATAACTAATGCTGCTGCCTTTCTCTTCCACGAAAACAAGTAGGAAGAAAAAAAGGAGGTTAACACAATGAAGAATTCATGAACAGTTACACGAGGTGATTTGGCTTGAAATAGCAATGTTTAATCTAGAAATTGAAGTAACACGAGGTTGAACGAGAACTTTTATTCATTAATATAAGTAAAGTTTTAATGAACAGAAACGCTCAAAGTAATGTTACAACAGAACTGAACTACCATACATACATCAGCCTGAAATGGTGCTCCGTATAAAATTACGGAGCTTACTACCGACGCGAGGAGGTACCTTTACGGTTGCTTTGGTCTCCCGATGTTAGGCATGATGCAGGCAAGTGCATGTGCAACCTTTGTTGCCTTCGAGCCTGCGTTCCGTAGATGTTCTCTGAACGATAGTCGCGCGACCACTGAGATGGCTGCCTCCAGCCAGGCACCTATTATCCGCTAAAATAGCTTCCCGTACATGTAGAGTGGTCAGTACGAGGATGGCTCCTGCGAGGGTTAACCCCTCGGTACCATCCCCTGTACCTTCCACTGATCCGGGAAGCATCCATCCTTGAAGCATGCGTTGAGGTGTCCCTAAGAAGAGTAGGAGCCTTCAACGCCGTGGTCTTAACTGCCAGGCTCTGGGTATGCCGTCCGGTCCCAGGGCCTTCCTTGGAATGATTTTCCAGGCAGCCACCCTCAGCTCTTCTTCCGATACGTCCGGCGGCTCGACGGCACCATCTATCGTCGTCATGTTCGTGTCTAGTGCTCTGTCCCGTTGTTTTGGGAAGAGATGGCGAACGACTCTGTCGAGGAATTCCGGGGAGGTTGGTGTTGCCATACCCCTGGGATTGATCTTATTCATGACCGCTTTGTATGGTCTGTCACAAGGGTCTTTTTCTATCTCCTCACAGAAGTCGCGCCAACACTTTCTCTTCGCGGCTCCGATGGCAGTTCTGAGCTCTTTTCTCTTTTCCTCATAGTCCGCAGTTAGTACTTTAAACCGCGGCTTCTTTCTTGCTCTTTGGTGCAGTCTTCTAGCTCGCAAACATTCACGACACTGCTCCGCTATTTCCTTTGACCACCAATAAACTGGTGGTCGGCCACGAGGATTTAATTTCGTGGCCATGGATGCGTCGCAGGCCGCTGTTATAGCCGTCGTAAGGTTACGGGCTCTCTCGTTGGGTGTTTCTTCCACCACTGACCCCTCCAAGAAGCAAAGAAACACTTCTTGATCAAAGGAAGCTGGTGCCCATCTCTGCTTCACCGGCCGCAGTTTAGCCTCAGGTCTCCTGTTGGGCAGCTGGCCAGTACACAATAGCCTGGTGATCGCTAACCCTCTAATCGAGCCTTTCCCCCACCAGGATCGGGTCGATGAAGGTTAGATCGACAATGGATGACTTGCCCTCTTTGGCATACGTGGGAGTCGTCCCCTTGTTAGTGATCTCCAACTCTAGAGTAGAGAAGGCGTCGAGAAGAAGACGTCCAGGGACATCGCGGATCCTCGATGGTGTCACTGGGCTGAAGGTTTTTGTTATAATCGGCCAGCGTCCTTGCCAAAGTCTTCATCTCCTTGTGGACATTGTTTCTTAGCAGAACAAAATCCGCAAGGGATCTAATTTTGTAACCGAGGAGATTGAGGGCTTTATCAGCCTCCTCCTCGTATCTTTTTGTTATTGTCACTTGTAGCATTTGATGCTACAGAGACTGAGTGACCAACCCCCGGAGCACTTGCTGTTTTAACGATGTGAGTTTGATCCCCCCCCCCCCCCCAAAATTTGTGGGACCAGCATTGACCACTGGAACTTTCATCCGATCGAAATCAGTGCCGGGTTTCGGTAAGGCTGCCTTGCCCGCTTGTAGTGTCGTTTTAATCTCATTATCCATTATTGATTTAATTTCGGGATGTCTTCCCCTATCTGGTAATGGTTCGCTCAGTATATTTGATTTTTCCGGTACCGTCCAACGCGGTTGAATTTAAATTCTGAGTTTGAATTTTTTGAAAAGAAAGAGCCAAATACTGCTTTAAGTCAAGTCAAAGTTCATTTCTGTTTAAATTAATTAATAACACATTGTTTATTATTTTGTATACAATTTTTACTATGTTCATTGATCCTAATTTTTAACATTCTTTTTGTTTCTCCTATATTAGATGCGTTACAATTAGTACAATTAATTTTATACACTATTCCTTGTTGTTTCATATTTTTTTATCTTTTCCGCTTTGAATAACCTGAGTAAACATTTACAATCTTAGGTACCGTATATATATCATAATTTTTTATTTTCTTTGATAAATTTTCATACAACTTAGGAACATACGGTAATGAGAAATATACTCTACTTTTTTGTTCTTGTATAAAGCATTGTTGTTCGTTTTATCCTTTATCAATTATACATTTTTTCGCATAATGATTATCTTGCAATATTTTTTTAATGAACTCAATATTTTTGATGAAATTTTTTGTCAGAGAGTAAAGTAGACTTATTAACTAACGAGTATACCATGACTTTTTTTATATTAAAGGATGTTTAGTTTTAAAATTCATAATTCTGTCAGAAAAAGTTGTTTTTAATACATTTCAAGACAATTTAATATCAAATACTATCAACAAATACAAGGTACACCTATAGGTAGTCGTTGTTCCCCTAAAAAATGGACTTACTATTATCCGATAATAATTCTTACAGACTAATAAAGAAAAATCCATTAAAATCTTTACAAAATTGTACATATAAATTTCTCAAAAAATGGAATGACGAAGATATTTAGACAGAAAATATAAAATTTAACGTTTATCACAAACTAATACTTTATTGGCCAAATTTTATTGTTTACCAATAATTCATAAAGAAAATGTTCCTATAAGGCCAATAGTATCTACTGCCGGTTCATTAACTGAATGTTTGTCAAAACAATTATATAAGGTCCTCTCAAATTGTACGAAAGAACCACAATCCCACGTAGAAAAAGACATGAATATACCGAAAGGTTTTTCACTTATTAGTCTAATTGTGCAATTTTCGTTTATAAATATAAACTGCTCGTTAGTAAGAAAAAATTTCAGTTCCAGAAATAATTAACGCTTCCGACTTTCTCATGAACAACACGTATTTTCAATTTAACAATAAGTTTTTAAAATAGACCTATGACCTACCGATGGGTGCGACAACGTCAGGATTATTTGCGGATATATTAATGGAAGCTTTAGAGACTGATTGTTTAAGAGGACGTCGAAGCTAGCATTTTTACCATCAGAGTAACTCTACCTAATGGCACATATTCGCAATTACAGTTTCACACTATTCTTCGTTATTTGCCGCTGGATTTCAATGAAATTTACACAGGATATATAAAATGATGCAGAGAAATGGGCTGTGCATCGAAAAGCGGCGAAACTTGAAAGAAAAACCTTTCTGATTAGTCTAAAACTGCTAACCCCAACCGCGTACGTTATACGTATGTAGTAAGGATATTCCCCAAGAGGTGGCGCTGTATGGGTGCATCGATGTTGGGGTTAGCAGTTTTAGACTAATCAGAAAGGTTTTTCTTTCAATTTTCGCCGCTTTTCGATGCACAGCCCAATTCTCTGTATCATTTTATATATCCTGTGCAAATTTCATTGAAATCTAGCAGCAAATAACGAAGAATAGTGTGAAGCTGTAATTGCGAATATGTGCCATTAGGTAGAGTTACTCTGATGGTAAAAATGCTAGCTTCGACGTCCTCTTAAACAAATTAAGTTTTTAACCTATTTTTTATCGTAGATATATTGACGATATAATAACCTGTATTCTTATTAATAGAATTAACGACATGCTATTAATATTTAATTCTTTTGATCACAAACTGAATTTTACTTTTATATCACAAAAAATTGCTATTGTCCATAACTTAATTGAGAGAGCAACACTACTTTCAAATAAAAAATTCCATCATAATAATATAAATAAAATAAAAGAATACAATTATCCCGATCATTTTATTGAAAAATACGTTAAAAAACGTCTCGAAATCTTGAATAACCTGCATAATAATCAAAACAGAAAGGAAAATACTAATTATAAACAGGTCCTTATTTACCATATTCTAGAAACCTTTTCGAAAAAATATCAACTAATTTAAAACAGCACGGAATATAGACTATCCCATTTGTAGGAAATAAATTAAATAATATCATAATTAACGGCAAAGACAACAGACAAAAATGCTCTAAATAATGTTGTATATAAATTAAATTGTTTTGAATGCAATACTTCTTATGTCGAACAAACTAAGAGACAAATTATCACACGAGTTAATGAACATAAAAAAGTAAAGATTTGGTTGTTTTTCAACACGCACAGAATATTTTATTGGTGAAATTTTTAAATTTTAACCTTTTAAGGACGGGACTTGTCGATATATCGACCACTTTGGTATCATATTATTTTGGAATTGTTTCGGGGATAATATATGTTGAATACAGGAAACATAGTGTTATCATTCTAAAAAGTATATTTGACCTTGAAATAGTGATTTCAAGGTCAAATTTTTTGTACGGTATTTCGACTTGAAAATTGGTATACCAACGTATTTTAATGCTTTGAATACGAATGTTTGATGAAACACATTTTCATAGTGATTATTTAAATTATTTATTATTATTAGTTTCTTGGCATATCAACACATTTTTTTTTATTTATTGATAATATTTTTATTATTTCATCATTGTCTTTATTTACTAAGTTGTCAAAAAAATACAAGCAATTATTTTTGATAAAATGGCTGATATTGAAACTTGGAGTAGTGGCGAGTCTGAACCCGAAATACAAGATTTGGAGAATGAGGAAATTCATGAAGTTGATTTGGTAGAAAATGATTATGGTGAGACTCAAATTTTTGAAAACGCGTAATTTTATCGAGGAATCAAAGATTTTCAAGGTACTTCTAAAATAAATCCTAACATCTCTATATCGTGGAATAAAGTAATCAATTACTTTAAATACTTTTTTGATTCCCCTCTGATTGAAATAATTATAGATGAGACGAATCGCCAAGAAAGTCAGAATCATGAACATCGGAAATCTTATCAGAAAACTTGGTCTCCTCTTACAAAAGGTGAATTTGAATGTTTTCTTGGCCTTACAATTCTAATGGACCATATTCGAAAAAGTGACTTGAAAGTATTGTGTAAAAAAAAGTCGAATTACAACGTCAAAATCCCCGTCCTTAAAAGGTTAAACAATGAAGCGAACTATGGTAAAAGATTGGCATCCGAAATGGTGCATATTAATTTACAAAAAAATTCAATAAACAAACAAGAAGACTCAATTAAATTAAATAGACAGTATTCGCATATTATATTTGAAATGAAAACTCTTTAAATCAGCCAATTATATTGTATGCAAACCTGTGCGTCATCAACAGTAAAAATCTAAACATTACTCGATCTTGATTCATTACTATATGAGTACGAGCAATTTGTATATGTTTCACATATTACAGAAATTTTTGCGTCGTGTGTACATCTATTTTGACGTTTTCTTGTTAAGAATGAAAAAAAAGAAGCGGAGATTCAAATCGACTTAAGACGAAATTTTTGTATATAAATCAGAGTATTTATTTTAGAAGGTATATTATAATTTCCTTATTCTTATTATATTCTTAATTTTATCCGATTCTACAGTTTTATTTATAAACTAGCAATAATTCCTTTGTCGCTAACGCTCTCTCGGTAATTATACTACATTTATATTTATTTTTTATATTTTTTTATTTCATAATTTTATAATCTAATATGTGATTATAATAAAATTCAGATCTCAGATCGTAGCTGACAAGTAATTAGTCCCCCCCCCCCCTCATCATTAAAATGCAGAATAGAAAAGAAGGGTTGTCACATTGTTACACACCTATAACAAAAACGCCTATGAAAGATTTTTGATAATGTCTAATTTCCCCCCCCCCCCCCCCCCCCGTATCTACCATTACATGGTGTATAATAATATAAAAAAGAATAATTGCCATATTATTATTCACGTGTACCGAAAACCTCTAAAAAAAAATTTCATCCCCCCCCCGCCCTATCCTTTGCTAACTACCATTAAATGAAGAATAAATAAAGTCTGGCTGTCATATTGTTATTCACCGAAACCGAAAATCGTGATTAAAGTTTTTTTTAGAATTCTAATACTTTTAATCTTGCACCCCCCCCCCCTCCTCTTCTCATGATTACAATGGGGGATAAAAAAGAACGGTTGTCAGATTCTTATTCACCTGTACCACAAACCCTTTTAAAATAATTTGGGAATTTCTCTAATTATCCCCCACCCTTCACCATTTTCCGCTACTACCTTTAAGTGGAGGATAAATAAAGACTAGTTTTCATATTGTTATTCTCCTAAACCGAAAATCGCCGTTAAAGTTTTTTCAGACTTCTTTCATTTTTAATCTCCTCCTCCCCTCCCCCTCTCCTCCTTCCCGCCCATATCTGCCATTACATGGAGAATAAACAAAGACTGGTTATCATATTGTTATTCAACGTAACCGAAAATTCCCATTAATTTTTTTTAATTTTTATATTTTTTATTCACCCTCCCCCCTCTCTTTTTGCTTCATCCTTACAATGGTGAATAAAAAAGAATGGCTGTCATATTGTTATTCAGCGTAACTGAAAACCCCCACTAAAGTTTTTTTAGAATTCTTATATTTTTAATCCCCCCGCCTCCTTCTTTCACATTTAAATTGGGGCATATAAAAGAATGCTTGTCATATTGTTATTCACCTATACCGGAAACCCCCATTAAAGTTTATTCAGAATTCTTATATTTTTAATCTGCCTTCCCCTCTACTTCCTTCATCTTTAAGATGGGAAATAAAAAAGAGTGGTTGTCATACTGTTATTCACCTATATCGAAACCCCTAAATTATTTTTGGAATTTTTCTAATTTTATTTCCCCCCTCTCCCTCTTGCCTCCCTGCATATCTAGCATTAAATGAAGGGTAAATGAAGAGTGATTATCATATCGTTATTCACCGTAACAAAAAATCCCCATCTTAGTTTTTTTAGAATTCTTATATTTTAACCGCCCCCTCCTTCTTTCATCTTCAAAATGGAGGATAAAAACGAATGGTTGTTATATAGTTAATTACCTGTATCGAAAACCCCCATGAAATATTTTTGGAATTTTTCTAATTTTACAGTCCTTGCTTCTACCCCCGCCCCTATCAACAATTAAATGGCGGATAAATAGAGATTGGTTGTCATATTATTATTCTCCGTAACCAAAAATCCCTATTAGCGTTTTGTTTTACAATTCTTATATTTTTAATCCTTTTCCCTCCTTCTTTTATCTTTAAATAGGGTATAAAAAAGAATGGTTGTCATATTCTAATTCACCTATACCGATCACCCCTGTAAAATATTTAAAAACTTTTTCTAATTTACCCCTCCCCCCTCCTGATCCCTCCTGTACCTATCATTATATGTGGGATAAATGAAGAGTGGTTTAATGGTTGAAAATGAACCTTGAAATATACTCCCCAAATAATTGTTTTCACGACATGGGACTATTATCTTTCACACGCATTCAAACTTATTGAATAATGTTGATTAGAAAAAAAATTATGGCAGTCTTTGTATCGTAGTGTAATTTAGAACTTCATGATTTTTTTACTCGAAGAATATCAACTTTTGGAAGAAATGTTATAGAACAGAAAGTGATAAAAATTGGTCAAAGATTACGTGTGAATTTTTTCGGAACAATTTGGAAAATTTTTGGGAAACTGAATATTTGAATATCCTGAAAAATTAAAAAAAAAATTAAGTTTCTTTCTATAAATATTTTTTTGACAATTATAAGTGATTTTATAGTTCTAGATATTTGAATTCGAATGAAAATATAATTGAAATACAGTTTTAATTAAGTTTTGCGAATTGAAGTGTGTGGCGAGTGACGATAGCGCGAGCCACTCGTCATGGTTCTCCGTCGCGAGGCCCGTACGGCCGTTGGGTAAGACCGTGCGGGATACAGAAGGGAGGGGAAACGAGAGAGAATCGGTGAGAAGGATTCTCGCGTGAGCCGCCGAGCCGGAAGGTCCCCGAAGATATTGGAGTGACGCCGCCAACGACTGCGTGGTACCACTTACGAGACACGAGGAGCTTTGCTTCGAGTATAAGCCAGGTTAGAGTAGCTTCCTCTTGACGAGGATAACGTGCCCGAGTAACTCCCGCGTACTCTCTTCGCGCCGCGATCCCGCGTCCGGGTTATAACCCCCCGCGATTGTGCCCAGGCCGCCCGAACAACTATATCATTTCGGGCGTTCGCAATTTAACTATTGTATTGTATCATAAACCAGTGAATAAATTTGAATTCTATTTTACCTTTCGATTCGTATCATTTCGATATCCCGTATTAACCCAGGAATCCCGATCCCTAGTCTGATAAGCAGACGAGCCCGCGGTACTCGTCTGCCAATTCTAAAATCGTACTTCCAGAAGTGAGCTCACTCTGGAGCGCATATCAACGTACACGGTAGCTGTTGAGGTATGGGCAGGCCGTCGACAAAGCGAACGAGAGGTCCGATCGCGTGCGAAGGTAAGTTCGTCACGCGCGATCTCGGGGTTACCCCTACTAACGCTACCTCCGTGTATTAATTGAGAAAAACCGACATGCACCGTTACAAGTGACTAAATATTTTTTTAAATTATAAAATCTTCACTAATAGTTTTTTAAAATTTTTGTACTTTTTTTTTTAATTTTATGGTTTTAGAAATATTTCTATTTGGCAATTATTTGTTACCAATCATTTACTTGTGTAAATTAGCGAAGCATTGACTGCAATAATACTTTTTACACTCTTTGCACGTAACTATGTATGAGTCCATTGCATGCTCTTCTTCTGATAGTTAGGTTTAAATTATGGTTTTTCAAATCACCTAATTTAGCTTTTTCGACATAACTTTCTATGATACTTAAAGCGAACTTCTTTGCACTCTTTTTTTGCCTGAACAAGCATTATAGAGTATCACTGCATTTGCAATAGAAGACTGAATAATTCTCATCAATATTGTCCAAGACCATCTTTTACTTTTAATAATAGGTAGCTTTCCACTTCTTTTGTTGGTGTAACACCACTGGTATACGATATTTCCTAATTATGGCATTAGCTTGTAAGCCAAGCCTTTTAAATGAACAACTAAGTCTGGATTTGTGTAGTAATTGTCAAACCAAAGATGATATTTTTCAATTTTCTTTCTAGAAATTGATGAAAGTAAAGTTTTGCGCATAGATAAAACAGCTTGACTTCCTAGAGCAATATTTGACAATTTATCATTATGAGTGCCTTTTCCACAGTATGTCACAGTTAAAGAGGTATCTATCAGCACCACAAATTCTAAACTCTTGTATACCCCATCGAGTTGGTTTGTTTTTTATAAATTGTTTGATTAACAATTAACCAAAAAAATTTAATCATCATCTCGCCTATCGATAATCCTGTCTGAAAAAAGCCAAACTGTTTTATATTTTTCCTTAAATATACTAATATAACTCTAACTCTCTAAACACGATCTTTTTCATTTTTATTTTTAGGTTTGGATCATTTTATTTTTTACTTTATTTTCAAAAACTTTTTCAACAACATCAATGATCTAACTACTGGGCACTCGAGCAACTCATTTTTAGACCAATAATCTTTTTCAGATGTCTTTTTGTTGAACGCAGAAAGAATAATAATGGCAGGATATGTATCTAGTTCTTCTATCGTTATATCTAAACCATTAAATTTTGAAGCTTCAATGATATATTGTTTTATATTTTTACTAAAGAACATTTTAAATAATTCAATAGGAGTACTATTAGCAATCATTTTACGACTTTCAACATTTAACAAATGTTTATTAGTTGGAATCTCATCATACTTTTTCTCTCCAGCTGTATAATCATATACGTGATCTTCTTGCAAACGTTTCTGAGTGTTAAAGTAACTTTTTTTAGCTCCATGGTACGATAACAATTTTTCAATAATTTCTTGAACGTCATTTTCATCTTCAGCGTCGTTATTTTCATCGTCATCTTGATTTTCATCATCATTATCTTCATCACTGACATCTTCAGAATTGTCAGATTCGTTTTCAGATTCTGAACCTGAGTTCTTAGGATGAGGAAGGATAACAACATCTACCGTGTCATCATTTTCAGAAACTCCGCAAGCTTTACTTGAAAATTCAATTTGTTTTTTACTTTTATTGAACTTTCTTTGAGGTAAAATGCTTTTTTTTCAGACATAATATTAGCAATTATCTGAGAAAACCAAAATTAAAAAAAACTTAATTACAAGCAATTACCTTTTAATGGGCAAAAAAAATTACAAATTTTTTGGTCAAATTTTATTTGCTATTATATTTTTGAGGTTTACAAAAAAATTTGATAGAAATGGTTGGATATCACATTGCCTCAAATAAAACCTGTTAAGTTGACAGACTACACGGCATACGTCTATAATATGATCATTAATTTTTTGAAAATATACTTTTACGTCAGAAGAAATTTTGTTTGGAATAAATCCCTTCTAAATGGCTTTCAAAAAATCGCTGTAGTAAAATTAGAGTAGTAACTCGAATTACATTTTAAAATAGCATATGCTACAAAAAAATACTCACAATATATACAGTGATATTTTTATAATTGATATTAACAAATTTCAATTTTAGTTTTAATTTATTAAAGTCAATTACAAAACACACATCCATAACAAATGTTAAATTGATAATTTGAAGTAAACAAATCTTTTTCAAAATCATCAATTATAACACTATTTTGCCCAAAATAATGAAAAATACTTATTAAAAAAATGTTATAGCACATAAATTTACTGAGATTGGTCAAAAAAACATTTATAGAAAGAAACTGTACTGAACCGGTAAAATTTTTGTCGAAAAATTAACGCGTTTTCTTTATTTCTTTGTGTCTATTATTTCATTCAAACAAATAATGTACTCTCCTACTTAGAAAGTTCCTACGATAAACTCTAATATGAAAATATTATATAAGTACGTGTTATATAATATTTCAAATCTAATAAACAATTATTTTATTTTTTTTATGTATCTCTGTGTTTACAATTATTTATACAGTTAAATAATATATTGTACACAAAATTTACACTTTTACTTCAAAAATTTGATTGAAATATCGGATTAATTATTTAAAAATCAATTTAAATTATTAAAAATATATACTTAAAATCTACTTAACCTATAAATGTTTGCAAACATATATTATTATGTATATTTTAACAAGCTAAAGATTTTTTTTATATCATTTAAATATATTTTATTATAACTACTTATACATATATATATATATAGTTATTTGTATGTACATATATATATATGATATATCATACAATGGTCAAGTAAAACACAAGGTTTATTCGTCTAAAATATAGAGTAATTTATTACAATAACAAAATAAAATAAAAATTTTGTACACGTGTTATACTAACCTAAAATATAGAGAATCAACAATTTAATGGTTATGCTTCTCTATATTGTAACAAAAATGAGCTTTCTTACAGTTCTTACGACAAATTAATATCTTAAAGTTTTGTATAATAATGTCACTTGTTTTTACATTTAATTTAACAATTAATTTACGCAAAATTTTATTATATAATGTTCTATTTATCTTAGTCTCTCTGTCTCCTACTTCAAATGTTTCTACTCTCTAGTGAATCCTTCGTCCGTCAGGTGTCGACCTCTTAAGTCTTTATTATCATTACCGACGTCTGTATACAATGGTACACGAAGCTGACGTATATACATGTGTGTGTGTATACCTATATATATATATATATATTCATTTAATCTAATACTTTATTTTTATGTATATTTTTCTATTAAGTTTATAAAATCCAGACTTAAGTTTAGAGAAAATACAGCGAATTTTTAATAACTTTTTACAAAATAATTCATTTTTCATAATTAAGATGATTTACTTTGAACAATTTTAACCATATCAGAATACTTTTGCAATTTAGTAAAGCAATAAAATAAATAAATTTTATAAATATTTTATTATAACAAAAAGGAGAAATGAGGGGAAAAATCGAGAAAAGTTATAGAAAACCACGTTATCTTTTCCCACCATACCTGGCAAGCCCTAATCTCAGTTTCTGTATATAAGGACGGAGAAAATGCCGTCTCAAGGTTGATTTATCTGATGTTCATAGGCAGAGACGATCGCCACTTTTTCGTTGTCTCCCGTAGGAACAACACCTAAACTTTTTTTTGTAACTTAAAATATGGTCGATTTTTTTTCAAAACGTTTTGTAAGATAGAAATATCTTTTCTATCTTAACATTTTATACATTTAGTTAGAAGATAAAATCAATATTCATCAAGTATAACATATACTATTCCAAAAATCCATATGATATATACAATGCGTTAAAAATTAAATACATTCACTATTGCATTTTAAGATAATTCTATTATAAACAGGAACGGCAAAAGAAAATTCAAATTTTAACAGTGGCAATATAAAATACGAATTGCATTTGAAAATTTTTTCAAAAATTATTAATTTAGAAGCATTCAATTTAAATATTTTTTAAATTAAAATTTATAACGGTAAGCGAGTTACCGATCAGGTGAGTAACCGAAAAGAGTATCGAGATTAATGCCCGCGCAGGGAACGCGCGCGAGTATCGTGCGCGGGGAGAGTAACTAGATAGAGTTCGCGCGCGCACGGCAACAACAACGTGTTGACGACCGTGGTGAATCTTTTTTACGTGATAAAAGATCGTAAGGACTGGTGCATTTAGTGTGTGGGTGTGAGGCTTTCTCCCCACCAATCTCCACGTCGGCGTGCGAAGCAGCATGTCCTACAGGGAGTGAGAGAAGGATGATACGGTTCAACCGCCTTCCCGACCGTTGGAGTGAGTGAGAGAGACAAGCACGAGGACGAGCTATCTCTCCGTTGCCCAGTCGTTTCCCGCCGAGGCGAGATATTTAGATACGCGGTAAGTGGTGCACCACGTTTAGACCCGCGTGTCTAATTAATATTTCGTGTCCCGATTTACCTGACGTATGCCATCAGGTTAAGCAGCCGATCATTCCCGGATCGGTTGCTCGTAACTCTGCAGTTAAATCGATTTTAACTATTGTTTTCGCGCTGACCTCGGGGGTAGTCATCGGTACGACTCCCCGTAAATTGTTAACGTTAACTTGTAGTTAATTTAAATAATTTTTTTCAAATAGGATATAATTATGGATTAAAACGCAATTTTTGAAAGAGGGTGCCAATTACGAATTACAGAAGAAATGGAAGAAACAGGTTTTTATTTATATGCCGCTATAATGTTATAAATAGTTCTTTAAAATAATACTAAATTTTATTTAAGAAGAAATTTTTATTACTCTAAAAGTACAAAATATTAATGACATAGAACTTTTGGCGATGATCCTTCGTCATTAAATAAATTAATTTTAGGAGGTGAAGTTCTATGTAGATCCGTTTTAAATAATCCAAAATTTTAAAAGTAGTTACTAACTACTACACTTTAGTAAGTATATGCACTTTACTGTTTTTGGTAAGTTAATTTTCCATTAACATTTAAAAATTATTAAAATATAAATTTAAGCTTTATAAGAAATTATATAATTTAAAATTTACAGTTATCATTTAATATGCCTAGTTTTTTTATTATTTTTATTCTGATTTCATTACACTAAATTTTGGTAAAAACTTTTATTTATAAATTATAATCGTATTTAAAAAAAAATTAAATTTTGGTATAAAACCCAATGCACTATAACAGTACCTCCAAGATGTTGTGTGAATCTGTTTAATTTCTAAGTTGTCCATGTAAGTGATAAAATAATACAATTTAAAACATTATTTTAAATAAATTAATTACGAATAATCTTTTTCAAAATTAAAAATAGGGGGTTGGCGCGCGAAGCGCAATATATTGTGGGTATGTATATATATATGTGTGAGTGTATATCTCTCTATAATATATAAATATTTCGTCGCCGCCGCCGCCGCCGTGTCTAAGAATTTAGAATTCAACATATATATATATGTTATATATATGTTTTATATATGTTATATATATATGTGTTATATATATATGTGTCATATATATGTAATATATATATAAAAGTGTGTGTATCTGCGTGTCTGTGTTTTTTTTTTTTTTTTTTTTTTTTTTTTTTTTTTGATCACCATGACTGGAGCCATGCGAGACTCCCCGTGTGTGGGACTCTCCTACCGAAGGATGTCGATAGGCATACCCACTAAAACTCCACCTCTTTTCTGTATATACCATTATTCAGTATATATGTAATATCATTATTCCCCCGCGGGAGCCGCCGCAAGGCATTACTTCGCGGGGGGAGGCAACGGCTACACTAGCCCACTACTACTGCCATCGCAACTCTTCTCTCCTCTTCTCTTCTGATGAGACCCAGCCTGTCCACTACGGACCTACAGAGGGTCTCTAGCGCGTTCCATCCCTCCTGGGAGCCAAGCAGGCACGCCCTGATGCCCTCAGGGGTGAGGGGACCGCTCTAAGTGATTTGAAATTGGTCCCGTTCCTCCCTGAAACGAGGACACCGTGTTCCACGTCTTCGTCCACCCTGGACAAGCCGGGCACTCTGCGCTGCCGTAGACCCCTATACGAAATAGGTAGCTACGGAAGCATCCGTGCCCGGTCAACACCTGGGTAAGCTGGAAACTGACAAAGCCGTGTTTCCTGCTCGCCCACTCTCGGATCCGCGGAATGATGCGGTAGGTCCAGCGGCCGTCCCATCTCCGCTGCCACTCCTCTACAGTCCGCAATGACCATCGGTTGTGGCAGCGGTTCTCTTCTAGACGTCTCCCACCCTCACGGTGTCTTTCAGCTCTCTCGGCTGCCAGGAGGTCGAAGGGGGCGGTCCCCGCGACCACCGAGAGCGCAATGTCAGATGCGGTTCGGTACGCCCGGGCCACCCTTAGCGCAGCTATTGTGCAGGCTCTCTGGCACCGAGCACCAAAGCTCTTGTGCCTGTTCAGGGCATCAGCCCAGATAGGAGCTCCGTATAAAATTACGGAGCTCACCACCGAGGCAAGGAGGGATCTTCGCGGTTGCTGGGGTCCCCCGATGTTGGGCATGATGCCCGCCAGCGCAAGGGCCACCTTTGCCGCCTTTGAGCCTGCGTTCGCGAGATGGTGTTTGAACGATAGCCGCGCGTCTAGTGTGACCCCTACATACTTCAACGTTTTCACCGACCGTATCCGTTCTTTACCTACCGTGAAGGTGGCGGTCCTCTCCTTTTTTGTGCGAGAGATGAGCACCGCCTCCGTTTTTTCCGCCGCCAGACTAAGTTCGTGGTCTCTCAACCAAGTGGCGAACACTTCGACACTCTTTGCGATCACCACTAGCGCCACGTCGTCCGCGAAAGCCACCATCGAGACACCCTCCGGAAGTTGCTGCCTAAGCAGGCTTACCATTTAGGGTTTTTCTGTCCTCTATTATCTAATGTAAATGTGGTCACACTGTCCGAGTGCAACAAAGAAAAAACATCTGTATCTGGCAACACTGTGCCTAAGCAGGCCGTCATAGACAGCGTTCCAGAGTAGGAGCCCAATGACCGAACCCTGCGGCACGCCTCCCGTGATGTTGTGGGTGTGCACACCGTCGTCGGTGTGGTAGAGCAGAGTACGGTCAGTTAGGTAACTCGAGGTGACCTCCCTGAGATAGAGTGGTACTTGGAAGTGCTGCAGGCACAGCATGATGTCGTCCCATCTGGCAGAGTTGAAGGCATTCCGGATGTCCAAGGTGATGATGGCACTCATCCGCCTTGCACTCCGACCAGCGTTGATGGCGTTTGTGGCTATACCAACAACTCTGCCTACAGCGTCCATGGTCGATCGACCCTTTCGGAATCCGAACTGGTTGTCGGAGAGGTCTTCGCCCGACCGATGGCTGCTGCGAGCGTGGTGCAGATCACCCGCTCCAGAAGCTTCCCAACTATATCCAGTAGACAGAGCGGGCGGTAAGATGATGGCTCCTCCGGGGGTTTGTTTCCCTTCGGTAGGAGTACCAGCCTCTGCGTCTTCCACTGGGCCGGGAAGCAACCTTCTCTCAGGCATGCGTTGAATGCGTCCAGGAACAAGCCCAGAGCACTCATCGCCGCTGTCTTGACGGCCAGGCCAGGTATTCCGTCCGGCCCTGAGGCTATACGTACGGAAATACCTTTAGCGGCCATCCTCAGTTCGGCTTCACTAATGTCTGGCGACTCGGCTGCACCAATGGTGGCCATCAGGCCCGTCTCTGCTGCCCTTTTCCGATGTTCTGGAAACAGGTGGCGGACTACTCCGTCCAGAAAAACTGGGTCGGTGGGTGCAACAGCGACCCCGGGGTTGATCTTATTCATAACCGTTTTATACGGTCTGCCCCAGGGGTCGTGGTCCACCTCCTCACATAGCTCCCGCCAACACTTTCTCTTGGCAGCCTTGATGGCCACCTTGAGATCCCTCCGCTTTTGTTCGTATTCTGCGGAACGATCTTGGAACCGCGGTGTTCCCCTCGCTCTTTGGTGCAGCCTTCTGGCACGCAGGCACTCACGTCTCTTTTCTGCGATGTCCTCACTCCACCAGATTATTGGTGGGCGGCCGCGAGGGTTGAACTTCACGGCCATAGAAGCATCGCAAGCCGCTGTTAAGGCATTCGTGAGACCTTGTGCTTTTTTCAGCGGTTCCCTCCACTTTTGCCCCCTCAAGGGAGCAGAGGAACGCCTCACGATCAAACGTGGCTGGTGCCCATCTCTCTCTTGCTCCTCTTCCTGCTCTCTTTGTCCTCCCGCTCTCCATCCAGAGATCTCGCAAAGTCCTCGGTGGAATTGCTGGGCGGGAAGTAGCAGCTGTACATGCGTACCCCCGCCACCTCCACCCAGGTGAAGCTGGGAAGGGGGGCGATCATTTTTCTGGAGATGTGTATATTTCCACATACCCAGATGGCAGCCTTGCCCGTGGCATCCCTTACCCAGTTCGACTTCTCGAGATCCCGGAATTCCTCGCTGATGATCACTCCGTCCGCTCTCTCCTCTCTGACCAGCTGGGACAGCAGGTCCTGAGCCACAGCGCAGTGGTTGAGGTTTATTTGGAGCACCTTAATCATTTTTTATGTGTGCTCCTTCATCATGCGAGGTCATTGCTTTGGCCTCGCAGTCCACTGCTTTGTGGCCCTCTTGGCCGCACCGATAGCATTGCGCTGACCGGTCGACTGCGCTCTTGCACTCCCTCGCGATGTGTCCTCATTCGTGGCATCGGTAGCAGCGCGAGGATACCTCTCGCAGTCGAACTCTGCAATTGACCCAGTTGATCCGGAGCTTCCCGTCTTGCAGCAGTTTTTTGGCAGCTACTGCCGGAAGCTGGATGGTCGCAGCTGTGTGTGTGTGTGTGTGTGTGTATTCAATATTTCTGGGCGTTCTATCTCTTCGAGATTTTAAAATTAACAATTGTAACCCAGGTCGATAAGTTCTAAAGATTATTTTGAACAAAAGTTGTTTATTATGTTTTTTCAAAAAAATCAATAGATTTTGAGATAAATGGCTTTTAAATATAGTAATATTTCTAAAAAATTGAAAACTTTCCATTTATCATAGTGGAATAACTCTTAGGCAAATTATTTTTAACACTTAAAATTATTTTTTTTGTGATTATAACTTGAAAGAATGTCTATTAGTTTACTTATTCTTGATAAAACTCATAAAATAAAAACGGACCTAAAATTTAATGTAATGTTTTTAAAAAAAAATGCACAATTTTTCGAAGATAAAATAAATATTAATCAAGTATAACATACACTTTTCCAAATATCTATATGTGAAATATACAATAAGTTAAAAATTAAATATATTAATTATTGCATTTTTAAGATAATTCTATTATAAACAGTAATGGCAAAAGAAAATTCAAATTTTAGCAGTGGCAAAATAAAATACGAATAACATTTGAAAAGTTTTTCGAAAATTATTAATTTAGTAGCATTTAATTTAAATATTATTTAAATCAAAATTTAAAAATTGTATGGATATATAAGTGAGTAGATTACGTATATTTATATAAAACAATATTTTAAATAAACAAGTATGAATTTATTAGAAACAAAAGGTTATTTAAGGAATGCCTTTGTTTATAATAATTAAAATAAATATATGGTGTCTGTAACTAAAGGGAAAAATAAATTGGATATAATTATGGATTAAAACGTAAATTTTGAAAAAGGGTGCAAATTATGAATTACGGGAGAAATGGAAGAAACAGGTTTTTATTTATATGCCGCTAAAATATTATAAATAATTCTTTAAAACTAATACAAAAATTAATTTAATTAAGAAGAAAGTTTTATTACTCTAAAAGTACAAAATACTAATGACATATAGAACTCTTGGCGATGACCCTTCGTCATTAAATAAATTAATTTGAGGAGGTAAAGTTCTATTTAGATCTGTTTAAAATAATCTAAAATTTTAATAGGTTTTTACTAAATACTACAATTAAATATATGCACTTTACTATTTTTGGTAAGTTAGTTGTTCATTAACACACATATATATATATATTACACCGTTGGTGTAAGTTATGTCCTAAAATACGTAAAAATTAGTGATTTTATGAGGTTTATGAGGCATAACTTACACCAGCGGTCTTGACCAATAATCTAACCGAAACCATTCGAAAACTCGCGAAAAATGTGAACTTTTGAGAGGTGTTAGATTAAAATCGATTGTGGCGTGGTCGCCTTTTTTTTATATTCAATATGTCCGGGTGGTCTATCTCTTCGAGATTTTAAAATTAAGAATTGTAACCAGGGTAGATAAGTTCTAAAGATTAATTTAAACAAAAGTTGTTTGTAATGTTTTTTCAAAAAAATCAATAGATTTTAAAATAAGTGACTTTAAATATAGTAATTTTTCCAAAAAATTGAAAAATTTCCACTTTTCATGGTTGAATAACTCTTATGCAAATTATTTTTAAAACGTTCGAATATCGTTGGACGATTTTAATATTTTTCTTAAGTATTAAAAATTAAGAACGAGTTGATAAAAAGAAATAAATAAATAACAAAAAAGAATAAACGACGTTTGCGAGTTTTTGGCTTGTTGTTCACACAACGAAAGTAGATTCGCAAACGTCACAAAACTTAATTATTTTTGAATTTTTCGAGAAATTCTTACACTTTCTGTTCTATAACATTTTTTCCAAGAGTTGGTATCCTTCGAGTAAAAAAATCATGAAGTTCTAAATTACACTACGAAACAAAGACTGCCATAATTTTTTTCTAATCAACATTTTTCAATATGTTTGAATGCGTAAGATAATTGTCCCATGTCGCGAAAAAAATTATTTGGGGACTATATTATAAGGTCCATTTCTTTTCAACAAAGGACAAAAATATAAAAAATATATATTTTTATTTCTGTCTAGTTTTCGAAAAAAACATGGAGATTTTTAGAAAGAGCATACCCAATAACATAAGGAAACCAAGTTTCATCATAATTCATTGAGAATCGTACGAATGTCATAATGTCAAATCAAAGCATTGCAGTTATGGACATTTGCTACTTAAGGGGGTATCCTGATTTAGAACGTTCAAAAAATCGATTTTTTTATTGCTTAAATCTATTCCTTATATGTACAAGAACAGTTATCCGAAGTTATAGAGTCAGATTCGTAGTATTTCCGAAGATACAGCACTAAACTGCGCGCGCGCTCCTCCCCTCGTCTCTAAACTCGAAACTATATACCTGAAAATTATTAAGTGATTTTTTGTCGTCCATGCAGTGTATTTAGGAGTAGTTTAGGTTTTCCTCGATATTGATGAACAAACCATATTTATTTATTTGGCGACGTTTCGATGGATATCCTCCATCCTCATCAGGCTATACCTTTTTATTAAAAAATGATTTCATTTTACAACATCTTTTAAACACAATTTTTACATATATAAATCTAAGTTACTTACTATTTCGTCAATGTATAGGTATGCACATATTATTAACAGCATCTCTGATGCGTCGCTCTATAATTGAAAACAATGATTAAAATAACAAACGTTTAACAATTTTTGCACAGAGATTGAGGTTATATATAACATACCTTTCCCCTATTGTTGTGTCCATAATCATCACAAAAAATTGAAAATTAAATAAATACTTGAAGAACATTACAAAATAAATTAACACATAACCACACATATTAAGCAAAAGGCAATCAAATATTAAAATAAAGCTAACAATGTATATCACAGACGGTTAATACTGAAAAATTTGAAATATCACGTCCCCCGTTTTCAGAGACACCTATGCGATCAATCTTAATCAGATCGACAACACAGTCATCCCCACCACAGGCGCGAAACTTCAAATTAAGTACATTATGTGTACTGATAAGTAATAAAAATTAATAAATTATTTATGATTATTTACAAGAGAACTCAAAAAAAATTTTTTTTTTTTTTTTATAAGACTAAATTAAAATTTACCATTTCAATAAAAAAATATTTTTTTCCCGTTAAAACAAATAATAATTGGTAATAAAAATTTAAAAAATTAAATTTAAGTAGTTAAGTATTTTATTAAATTTTAAATATAGTAGATTAACTAAACAATTTTTATAATAATGAAGAATCTTTTAATTATGAACCTAATTGAGAAGAAATTAAAAAAACCAAAAATATATATTTGAATTTACCGCGTCGCACATCGTGCAAGACACAATACGCGCATCGATCAACACGCAAGTCAATCACTCACCTTATCCAAACATCTGATCGATATACATTGATTTGAGGTTATGTCATAGGGGAGAGATACACATTATAATTTAGATTTTAATTTAATACTATTGATAATGTCAATGTAATGTTGGCTAAGATGTCTAGTATCGTCTTTGCAATTGATCGCATTATGTTGCAGATTTATGTGGATCATTTCTGATAATACTCGTTTTTTCCAATTCTTTTCAGTATCAAGTATTTTGACGTTGTGAAAATCTAACGAATGATCATATGCGAGCATATGTTCATTGATTACATAGTGCGACTCAGTTTTGTTTCAGGTATATATACCTGAAAAGGTTCAGCAGCTGTTCGAAATAATATTTTGCTTTCATAGAAGCGTCTTTTGAACCTTAGTATGTGTCATCGGTATATAATCTGTGTGTACCTGCTTCCTATAGAGCTGTTTGTGGCGTAACGTTTATTTCTACTCTGACTATTGACTAGTGCGCTTCAATATAATCATGTCTAGTTATCCGAAAAGTGACAAATCGTGTAGTAATCGTGCTGCAAAACCACGGAAATGAAAATTCCATGGTAATTAATTCACAATAGAATCAGACGATACAGAGTGCAACACAAGTAGTACTGAGAGAAAATTAGCCACCGCTAGCACCGAGAACATCATTGTGCATCCAACTCACTGCTATCGAATAATCGAGTTTGTCACAGTATTTTTTGCAATTTCTGATATCGTAATTTGCCGATCTTGCAAACCAAAAATATAATTTTCAGAGAGCGGACATCGAGACTTAGGTTTCAAAATTGTATTATCGTGTATGTGTGGTCATAGAGAAATAAATTCAGGACCGTTTATAAACACTGGATTCGAAATAAATAGACGAATTGTTTTTGTTATGAGGCTTTTCGGTGTTGACGAGAAGGTATCAATGTGTTTTGTGGACTTATGGATATATGTCAAGGTTTAGCAAAATCAACGTATGATCAAATTGTGCAGCATTTATATACAGCTTCAAAATCAATGTTCAAAAGCGTTTGTGAAAAAGCTGTCAAAGATCTGCTGACTGTTTGAAAGTTGCTGGCGATGGATCCTGGAAAAAACGAGGTTTTACTTCATTGTTTGCTGTTACAACGCTAATTGCATATTACTCTGGCAAAGTAGTCGACCTTATTGTAAAAAGTGCATATTATCATTCATGTGCTTTACAAGAGAATAAATTAGACGAAGAAGAATTTGAAGAATGGTATAATGATCATAAAGAATCATGGAGGTAGATTCGATCGTGGAGATGTTTTTGAGATCTGTTGAAAATTTTGGAGTAAAGTATACAAATTACATCGGCGACGGTGATTCGAAAACTTTCAATGGTATTGTAAAAATGAATCCATATGGTGATGATTACCCTGTCACAAAAAATGAGTGCGTGGGACACGTACAAAAGCGCATGGGTACTCGACTCCGAAATAGAAGGAAGGAAGAGAAGCTTGGCGGAAAAAAGCGTCTAACAGAGAGTCTCATGAAAAAGTTGACAATATATTATGGTTTAGCAATTCGAAGTAATATTCATTCTGTCCAAGATATGAAAAAGGCTGTGATGGCAACGCTGGATCATTATTGTTCAACTGATGAATCTCCTCGTCACGAGAATTGTCCGACAGGCACTGACAGCTGGTGTGAATGGCGTAAAGCCGAAGCTACGAATCGTCTTGCATCCTTCAAACATTCTGCTCGATTGATTGACGAAAAAGTGGAGGAACATATTCATCCAATCTACGAAGAACTTTCGAATGTCGATCTCATGACGTGATGCTTAGGTGGACACACGCAGAATTCGAACGAATCGTTCAACTCCATTGTCTGGCGCATAACTCCGAAAAATCTCAATTCTGGTCAAAAAATCGTAGAAATTGCCTGCAGGATTGTTCAGTGAAGGATATTCAGCAGTTCTGCATACCATGCAATTACTCAATTTGAAAATTGGCCAGCAATGTAAAATATTTGCGGATAATGTCGACATACAACGGATTGAACGAGAAAGACGACGTTCAACTCTTTCCAGTAAGGAAGCTCGTGCGGCCCGTAGACTTGAACAACTTCAACAAAATGAGTTCCATGAGGAAGCTGAAGGTCTATTGCATGGCGCAGAAATAGCTGATTAGCGAATTATTGCGAATTATTGAGTAGTCGAAAATTAACATTTTTCCAGTTCATAAACGTCAAAGCGCTTTTTCTCGAGTTTTCGTTTTTCCACTTTTTCTAAACTGACGGTCGTGTTTGCAAAAAAAAAAAAAAAATAAGCTATCGTAACGATCCCAAGTTTTTGAGCTTCAGTTTTATCTACTCTTCAATATTAACCAAAATGGTTTTTGGAAATAAATTTCTAAAAGACTTTTTCAGCACATTGAAGAGATTTTTTTTTCTCGTAAAAAGCACTTTTTGCTTCAAATTTGGAAAAAATTTCAAATTTCACAATTTCTTCGGATTTTTCTTGGTTCAAATAGAAAATATGAAATAGAATGTATGAAAATGAAATTTTCTTTTGGCTTTCTGTTTATGATCAAGAATAAGAGCTCTATCTCTCCCGCCAATGGAAGACTCGGATTACGGATTGCCCAACAAATGTGCCTAATAATCGGCTGCATTTCGATATTTTTCTTTAAAAAAATTTTTTTATAATGTACAATTATATAATAAAATATTCCTGAAAGTTCTCTGGAGTTGGTTATTTTTTTCTATCTTAAAAAAAATCCCTAAAAAACGGTTTTTTTAGACCTTCCAAAGCAGGATACCCCCCTCAATCGGTTATGTACAGCAAATCTGTGAGTGAACGCGATGCCTCTATTTTAAGTGGTTTGGTCGCCATACGATTTCTCGGCAGCGGCTTCGTAGAATTAAAAAAACCAAAGCGTTTTAGGTTCGGTAAACCAATAGCTACATAATGACCTTATTGTCAATTTTATGCAACAAACACTACATAATTGAAAAAAAACAAGGATTTTTTTGCTGTTCTTTGTAAAATAAATATGGTAAAAATTAAAATTTTGACTTGATAATAGGTAATCCTGTAGCTATTGATCTGTAGAATATGTGGTTAAAGTTTCAGAATGATCGGTCTGCTGGTTGTGAAGAAATCGTGTAGCGCGTGTGAATAAATGTCGTTTTGAGAAAAACGCCTTTAAAGTTTTTTATACCTAAAATGGCGCGGTCAGGAACTAATATTCGGCTTCGATAAAAATACAGTTATAGTGCTCGGATCTTCGTAAAAGTTTAACCCAATACTCTTGAATACATGTACTTTCGAAAAATTTAATAAAAAAAATCGATTTTTTGAAAGTGACCATGTAGACTACACCCTTAATTGATTTTAAAAATCAACAATTTTGACTTGGGTGGTAAAGTTCCCAGAGGAATCTATGCCTTTTATCACGCATCACCCTATAAAGTAAAAGTATTTTATGTAGTGAATAAATTATTTCATAAAAGGATATAAGAAAATAATTTTAATTTAACTATAGAATTAATATTTCATGTGCATTATCATACAGATTTAAACATCAAACCGCTCCTGCGCTATGATTTAATAACATAAGTTAAAATGATAAGATCAGCGTAGAGACAACCCATTAATGTCGCACGCAGAAGGCAAAATGCTGTCGAAAGTACGAGAGCAACTTCTTTTAACTAAGTTGAGTGATGGTGGGAGAGCTCCTTCCGTTTTCGGCTAGGTGCTATTTGGCCCTGGCTTGTTAGTCTGCTCGTCAGTTACTCTTGCTGTATTTATTGAATTTCTCTAATAATTAAAAAATTTAAAATTTACGTTATTTTTTAAAAAATAATTATTTATAATGTGCAATCATATGCATTTAATACCTTAGTTGTAAAATTTAAATATTCAATCAGAAAAAAGAAACTGTGTCTATTCACAGTTTAAAAATGACTATTTATTGATTATTTATATTAATGTTGGGTTGGTCATAGCTTTGTAAATTTATAGCATTTAGTTAATTGGTTAGTTATTCTTTGTTTATTTATAAATAGTTAACTACTCTAATTTTAGTCGTACCATCTTGATATTTTGACTGAATATAGAGAATAAAAGAAATAATAATAAAATATTAAATTTTCCGATTTTTGATAATTTATTGTTTAATTAATTTAATTACTATATTACTATCTTAGTTTGGCTGTTACAGTATCTAGAAATACTTTAAAACTCATACAATTAGTTCCTACGGCCGTGAACAGGCAGAAAAGAGGCAGCATCTATCACGTTTGAGCGCGTGCGCTCGGCTGCTCCTGCAACGGCCGGCGTTGTACTGCCGCTGCCCCCTCTCCAACTTTAATCTTGGTCCTGCTTCTACCCTCCTTCGTAAATAACAGTTTTGGCGGCTGTTTACCTAATTTAGTGCCCACTCGGTCATCCCAAACGTCGCGTCGTTGTGAAATTAAACCGTTGAAAAAAGTAGTATTTTTACTATATGTGATCGAAAGGGCAGCAGAGAGAACGAAAATAAGCTAGACCGATCAAGAAAACGCTTGTTTCAGGGGAATCAGCATACTTCCGATGCTGATTAAAGTGTAACTAGTACTTCTCCATAAAAATGGTGATCCTGATTTTCAAGTTGCAGTCGATTCAACCATGCTATTTGTCTTGAAAAAATTAGAAGCGAAAAAATCGACATCCAAAAAAAAGCTTATACTCCGAAAATTTTGGCTTCAACTGGTAAAGTTATATCCGAATTATCCGCTTTTTATGGCATTGCTGTTCTGAATCATCTTTACTCACCCGAAGAAATGAATAAAGCTATGTAGATTACATCCTACTATAAAAGCTCAACCGACGAAAATCCACAGCACCAATACTGCTCAGACCGTTCTTTGTGTAAGTATCGTCTAGCAGCAGCCCAGAATAAATTAAGTACTTTTAAGCATCCTCCACTTTTCACAACGATACTCAAGCAGTACTTATACCAATTTATGAAAACCTCACTAGTGAAGATTTATTAGAAAGATGCGCTGGCGTAAATTCTCAGAACAATAATGGAAGTTTTAATTCTTGTGTTTGGGCCATGGCTCCAAAACACACTTTTTGTGGGAAAAAAGCGTTGAAATAATAGCTTATACAGCAGCATGCACATTTAATGAATGCTTTAATACAGTATCAAAAGTAACAAGTGCTACGGGCGTAAAAGTGGGCAGTGGGGCTCAAAAATACGCTGAGAAAGGTAATGCAATGCGCGTGTGGAAAGCCAAACGGGTTGCTTCTCAGACCTCAAAAGAAAGCAGAGTGTCCCGCAAAAACTCTAGAATACCAGAAAATGATACTTACGAGGAATCTAAAAGAGTAATATATGGAGCTGGCATCGCTGATTGAATGTAAGACCCTTTTTTTCTTAAATTTTCATCAAAAACTTTGAACGCGTTATTCTCGAAACAACGCTTAGCAACTCTATCGACACGATTTAAAAAAACTACGGCACCGAATCAGTTGAAATTTTAACAGCTTACTCCTGACATATGTTCCTTTTGTATGATCTAGGATTGGGATCAATAAATTTTTCAAAATATTATAAACAATTTATGTTGCAAAAAAAGAGCAAGATATTCGAAAGTCCGTCATTTTGTTTTTTTTTCAGTAAAAATGAAATGTCCTAGATATGCAATAGCCAAAACTATAAGTTTTAAGAATCTTTTTAGTTTTTTGATTTCAGATGATCCATTCGTAAGATATCGTGTCGACAGTCAAACAAAAGAACAATTTCGTGGCGGCCATTTTGTCAAGAAAAATCCGTAGCAAAAACAATTTTTATATCTTCAAAATGTGTATTTTAATTTGTAAAAAGTTTGAACAATAAAGATTATTTTTTGTATGAAATAAGAATTATTGAATAAATAGGGCAATTCCACCACAAACCTGCCTTTAAGAAAACCAGTTTTGGAATTACAAATACGATTACATGCGGTTTATTCATTAAAAGCAGTGATAATTTTAACATAGTATGAACCAGGGTTGCGTAAGTAGTCGCCAACCACTCATTTTCGGATACTTTTTCATTACGCTTAAAAAATCAACTCGACTTGCGAAATAACATTCTATATGTGTGTGCGTGCGTGCGTGTGTATGTGTGTGTCTATATATATATATATATATATATATATATATATATATATTACAACGATAAGCGAGTTACCGATCAGGTAAGCAACGCGAAAGAGGATATACAGCGCGGCGCGCGCACAAACGCGCGAGAATGGTGCGCGCTCAGCTGAGAGTAACGAGAGAGAGTTCGCGCGCGATCGGCAACAACAAGGTGTTGACCACTGCCGAATATACTTTAAGACGGTAAAAAGTGAACAAAGACTGGTGCGTTTCGTGTGTGGGTGCAGGGTTGCCAGATAACGATTTTTTCTCCTTGTTGCTCTTGCTTAATAAACATCAATATACGTAAGAGGGAAAAGGAAAAAAAATCGCCAACTGGTCACTCTGTGTGGGTGTGAGGTTTTTCTCCCCACCAGCCTCCACGTCGGCGTGCGGAGCAGCACGGCTCCGAGAAAGGCAGAAAGAAGGAATCCAAGAGTCGGCCGCTTTCCCGACCGTTGGAGTGAGAGAGACAGATAAGCACGAGGACAAGCTATCTCTCCTTTGCCCAGTCGTTTCCCGCCGAGGCGCGATATTTAGACAAGCGGTAAGTGGTGCACCACGTTTAGACCCGCGTGTCTACTTAATATTTCGCGTCCCGATTTACCTGGTACGGTCCAGGTGAG
The DNA here is from genome assembly GCA_026168455.1 of Theocolax elegans. Classification (NCBI taxonomy): domain Eukaryota; kingdom Metazoa; phylum Arthropoda; class Insecta; order Hymenoptera; family Cerocephalidae; genus Theocolax; species Theocolax elegans. The sequence goes on from CM047425.1 coordinate 53,833,158, forward strand.
GAAGCGTTCCTTCTTTTCCCCCTCTCGTGACAATACCCGCACGGATAGACAGGTCGGTGGTTCGCGGGAACCACTTCACGAGAGAAGGCGCGCGTGACGTAGGAAGCTTCTACGTCAAAGCTCTCTACGTCAGAGATACATACGTCACACGGTGTGACGTATGCCATCAGGTTAAGCAGCCGATCATATCCGGATCGGTTGCTCGTAACTCTCCAGTTAAACAGTTTTTAACTAACTGTTTTCGCGCTGACCTTGGCGGTAGTCATCGGTACGACTCCCCGTAAATTGTTAACGTTAATTTATTGTTTATTTATTATTATTTAATTGGTAATTTAATAAATTGACTTTGAAGAAAAACTTTCTCGCCGATTAACGAATAATATCGATTGTTGATAGTGTTTTACCGGTTACCGTCCTATCCTACGAATACCGCCCTCTCCGGTGTTTATTCTAGTTGGCAATTTTGGGCATAGGGCCCAACACACGGTATCTAAATCAAACGAAGTGTTTGACGTTGTTAACGGCATTGCACGGAAATCGAAGTGATTCCCGGCCGCATCGTGAGACTGCACACTTAAGGTTGGTAAGTTGGGACAGCTTGGGCCTAACCGTGGGCCTTACATATCCCCAGTACCCACCCCGTTACAATATATATATATATATATATATGTATATATATATCAACTAACACTAAATAAAAAAGTATTTGATAAGTATTTGAATGAAATACAGTTATACATGCGGATATAATTTAAAAGAAAAAGTAGAGTATTCGGTGAAATTTTGACTCTTCCAGGAAAGTTCATTTTTAATATTTCCTTTCTATCAGTAGTTTTTTGTTACAGGCAAATACTGTCGAGCAGAATTCGTATAATCATTAAATTTATTGTCATTGAAATTTGTATACAATACATTTTCACACATGTCTTTAAGTAAAGAAATAAGTTCCTTTTTATTATAATTTATAGGTACCCAACTGAGTTTAAATTGAATATTATAAAAAAATTTTGTACCAAGAAAAAAGGAGTATTGCAATTTTCCGAAGATATGATGACGTACTTATCTGCATGAATTTTTACTTTTCATGAAGCTTATTGCTATTGACTTTATTGCATCCAAGGAGAAAAGTATGCATATTATGGACAACTAATCCCAATGCTGTGTCGACTAGAAGCAGAAATAAAAAGTATACTAAGGTTAACCTTTAAAGTGCCGGTATTTGCGCCGCGGTTCCTGAGATATGCAGGTGGAAAGTTTAAAAAAAGATACCTAGTACAGTATCCGTCATATTACTTTCAACACTTTGAATTTTCATTTTGATGACAAAATAAAGTTCAGAGACCTAAGTACCTAAATACCCCTTAAAGATCCACTTAGGTGTGTTTAATTAATCAAAAAACATATGACACCTGTAGGCGCCATCCCGGCCGTCTAAAAGTTAAATGTGAGGTTTAGCGACATATTAAATTTTTATTCTATAGTGTCGAAACAAGCTATATTTGCTACTTGTTTTAGTACAGAATTTAAACTCAATTGGTTACCTTCTTATTAGCAAAAGAATATAATTTCTTTGAATAAAGACGTGTGAAAATATATTATACATACATTTCAATGAAGATAAATTTAGTTATTAGACCACTTCTGTTGTACATTATTCACATGTAACAAAAAAGCCTCTAATTGATACAAAGGATAGATTAGATTAGAGTCAAACTTGCGTCGACTTTTTCTTTAAAATTATATCCGCATGTATAACTGTATTTCTTTCGAATACTGTACGAATAGTTTTTTATTTAGTTTTGAAAGATTAATTTTATCGTCCACACAGATAGTTTAAGTAAGGGAATTAGGTTGATATTGGTGAACAAACCAAGATGTTTATGTATAATAATATCGGTCTCTCCGAACCAAATGCTTTACTTTTAGAATAAAGCAGGCCTATCGTACTCTTTGTCCACTATGGTTGGTGGAATTTCCCTGAGCACGGCCTTTTAAAAATAATTAAAGGCGTTTCGTCCTCGATCTCCAGCTTGGACTCCTCAGTAAGGAACTGGAGATCTTACCTTAGACGCCTGTTGCAAGATGATATGCGACGCCAGCAAGATGTTCTGCGGCTATATATATAGAAATTAGACAACGATCTCTCCAACGAGTGTAGAGAGATAGAGGGACCACCAAAGGGAGACGACTATCTCTCTACACTCGTTGGAGAGATCGTTGCCTAATTTCAATATATATATATAGCCGCAGAACATCTTGCTGGCGTCGCATATCATCTTGCGACAGGCGTCTAAGGTAAGATCTCCAGTTCCTTACTGAGGAGTCCAAGCTGGAGATCGAGGACGAAACGCCTTTAATTATTTTTAAAAGGCCGTGCTCTGGGAAATTCCACTAACCATAGTGGACAAAGAGTACGATAGGCCTGCTTTATTCTAAAAGTAAAGCATTTGGTTCGGAGAGACCGATATTATTATACATATACATATTACCGAACGTTAAAATTTTGTAACAAAAAACCAAGATGTTATTTATTTGGCGACGTTTCGATGGATATTTTCCATCCTCCTCAGGCTATATCTTTTATTAAAAAAATATTCATGTTTTTCCTATACAGTACAAATTACAATTTAAAATTATAATACTTATTAACTTACTATTAGGTCATATATTATTACATATTAAAAGAGTCCGCTAATAAGTATAAAGACGTTCCAAGACAGCATCGTGTCTTATCTTTTACTTTTACTAGCGATATTTCATTTGCAAAAAAAATGATTTTTGGGAAATGAAAGGAAAAGTCGAAATTACCCTACAAAGTTTCATTTTTAATATTGCAAGTATATCCATATATACAAATATTGAATGTATATAGATATACTTCAAATGCCTCCCGTTGGCATTCTCCTTTCTATAATAACACTGATACACCGCGCTGTAATTTTAAAACAAGAGTAACATAAATACACGCAGAGATTGAGGTTAACAAACTAAGATAAATTCTAGTTTCTAGAAACTAGGATTAAAGAACATATACTTAATATTAATAAAGTTGATTCACACTACGTGTTAAATGAACACATTGCTCAATTTCAAAACAGTTTCAATTTCAATGATGTGAAAATCGTAGATACAGAATTTAATTGGAATAAAAGATTAATTTCGAAAATGACGCATATAAAACTGGAAAAAATGCAAATAATGTTAAAGACGACACAAAGGATCTCAATCAATATTATAATAGCATTATAAATAGTATTAAACTTAAATCAAAATTGTAACATCTATCTTTTTTTTCAATGCTGCTTGTTTCTATAAACTGTAACGGGGTGGGTACTGGGGAATGTAAGGCCCCCGGTTAGGCCCAATCGGTCCCAACTTACAAACCTAAGTGTACAGTCCCACGATGCGGCCGGGAATCACTTTGATTCCCGTGCAATGCCGTTAACAACGCCAAACACCTCGTTTGACTTTAATACCGTGTGTTAGGCCGTATGCCCAAAATTGCCAACTAGGATATACGCCGGAGAGGACGGTATTCGTGGGATAGGACTATAACCGGTAAAACGTTATCAACAATCGAGATACTATGTTAGTCGGCGAGAAAGATCGTCTCGCCGAGTCAATTTATTAAATAAACAATCAAAGAATAATAAATTAACATTAACAATTAAAGGGGAGTTGTACCAATGACTACCCTCGAGGTCAGCGCGAAAACTATTCATTAAAACCTATTAACAGTCGAGTATGAGCAACCGATCCGGGAATGATCGGCTGCTTAACCTGATGGCTATACGTCACGCCGTGTGACGTATGTACCTCTGACGTAGGGAGCTCTGACGTCGTAGCTGCCTACGCAACGCGCGCCTTCTCTTGTGAAGTGGCTCCCGCGAACGACCGACCTATCTACTCGGGCGGGATTTGTCACAAGAGGGGGGCAAAGAGGAGAACACTCCCTCACCTGGACCGTACGAGGAACTCGGGAAACTATCAACGGGACACGCGCGTCCAACGTGGTGCACCACTCACCTTTGTATTCACGGGACACCGCTCGAAATACGTTCAAACGGCGGGAACGGCCGCGCGTGATCTCCCCGTCAATCTCTCTTTTTCTCTCACTCCTTTGGGCGAACTGACCCCTATCTTCCGCCTTTTCTGTGGACGGAATCTGGAGTGGTGGAGGCGTACTGCTTGGTTCGGCGTGTTGGGTCGTGTGGGGGAAGCCTATCCGCAGCCACACCGTATCACATACACCCACACTTCTCCAATAAATACGAATAAAAATGTCGTTATCTCGGCCTCTATACCGATACCGTGCGCGCAGCCGCGCTATATCCTCTTTAGTGTTGCTCACCTGATCGGTAACTCGCTTACCGTTATAAAATATAACCTCAAATTTAAAATCTGATAATTACAGAATATCTAAATTTATTAAATAAATAATGTTTTTATTCTTTGTTATATTTATATTTAAATCATTAAAAATATTGTAAGAAAAGTTTTATAATTTTTTTAATATTGTTATAATTATTATGTTTTAGAAAGAAAATTAAAAACCAATTTAATTAATTATTTATATTAAATTTTCGCGCTTTATCATTGGTAGGTGGCTGCACATTACTTGTTAATTACAGTTGCCTGTCATGATAGGCGTGGAACATTTGAATTTTTTTTACTAAACGTCTGTGATAATTTGTTTTGTTCTAATTTTAATATGTAATAATATATGACCTAATAGTAAGTTAATCTTACTTATTATGTTATATAAAGAGGAAGCGTTTGTTTGTATGTACGCAAAAATCTCAAAAAGTACACAATCGATTGTAACGAAATTTTAACTGTAGTTTCTTTATGTACTATGAAGTGTCATAGGCTATATTTTATATAAAAAATTGTTTTGCTTCATTGTTAAAAAAATAAAAGTTTTTACACTTACAGGATGCACGGTAGTTCAGGCGCTGGCCGATAGGTGGCTGACGGTCTGGCGCTGCACGCGACAAATTTATCGCTACTTAGTACATATATATCAGTCGGGCTCGGTCATTCGAGTCATCTGAGTTTTACGATAAAAATTTATTTTTCGTAAACGTTAAGCTTTCGTTGGATTCTAAGTATTGAATTAACGAGTTCCATTTTTCGTTAAATTGCCTGTTTGATTTATCGAAAACATTTACCTATTAATTGTTGTGTCACTTAAAACTTTACATAGTGGCGATCGGCCGTTGCGCCGTTCATGCTACTGGTGAATAATTTACAGCTATTAAAATGTCAAGTTTTTTAAAAACTTGGTGCTTTTGAGTCTATGTTAGACAATTGTGTCTACCATTGAGATCACCACACATTGTCTTTAGGGTTTTATTCGTAAATTTTAATATTGCTTATTTGTAATTCTTAATTATTCTTATTATTTACTTACTATTGATTCTTAATTAATTTGTATAAAAGATAAATATATTTTGTGTACAATGCCGAAATCTAATTTATCTCGGAAAACATCCAATGCCAGGCGTATGGCTTATGTTCGAACGAATGAAACCTTTGATGAGCGTGAAGCTCGACTGTCACAATTAAGAGCTCTATCTGCTAATAATTGAGAACGCGAAAAAAGCCCAATCAGAGAAATGCGTTTATTACAAAAACGTTTACAGATTTCTTCTCAAAGACATCACGAATCATCAGTCAGGCGATTACAACGACTCGATGATCAGCGTATTCGTTCTATGTACAATAGACGTGTTTCTACGCCTAGGGGTGCATTTGATGACCTTTTAGAGAAACCATACTTCTAGCTATGCGCAAGGGCCATCGTTACACCCCGGAACATTTCTGCCTTTGAAATTAACAATACTATTTTAGGTCCTGTTAAAGGAGACAGTAAAGAATACAGATCGATTGATACTGCAGTCAATACTGAAGATGCTGTTCATTATCCACAAGAATTTCTGAATTCTCTGCATCCAGCTGGATTTCCACCACACAACCTATAACTTAAAATCGGGATTCCAATAATACTATTGCGCAATATAAATCTTCCAAAATTGTGTAATGGTACGCGGCTACAAATTAAAGCCTTGCGAAATAATATTATTGAAGGGACTATTCTTACAGGCCCAGCGGCAGGAGAAATTGCTCTTATACCCCGCATACCAATGATCCCTACTGATTTACCTTTTACAATTAATAAGGCTCAAGGTCAGACATTTCAATACGTTGGGATTGATTTGCGATCTGATTGTTTTTCATACGGTCAATTGTATGTTGGTTTGTCAAGAACAGGTACATCAGAAAATCAATTTCTTTTATTACCAAATAGTTCACAAACAAAAAATGTTGTCTACCGTGAAGTTCTTTAAAAACATTATTTAAAACCAATGAAAACTGAAATATGGTAAACCTATCTTTATGCTATTTTCTAATATTTCGAGTTCTATGCAATTACAGAGCGGGCGAAGCCACGACGGGGGATGCTAGTAAGTATTATAATTTTAAATTGTAATCTGTATTGTATTGAAATTGTATGTGTATTGTGAAAACATTAATAAAAAAAATTTTTTAAATTTTGGTAGTTTCCACGTACACCTTTTTACAGGTTTTTACGTATCCCCTACACCTTTATTCCATTTCATTCCATTTCCAATTTTACCCCCTCTTTACCCCACCTTCTCGCATTCGCCCGGGGTTATGCCCGTGGAGAGAGGGAAAACCTGTGGCCAAACCCGTTGGGATAAATGCCATTTAGGAAAACCTCCTCCGAGAAGGGCGGTGTATTCGAGAACAATTCTATTTGGGTGGCAAGGTCACATTGCGTAGACTTTAACACCGAAACCGAATGCCTCACACCTCCCGCTCACGTTGTGGAATGTGAAAAAACACCTAACCGATCATTTAAGCTAAGTCCGAGAACGGTCACCCATCCAAGTGCCAACCGCGCTCGGTGCTGCTTAACTTTCATGACCGGCCGAGGTGCGTTTCCGCCACTCCGCCACCGTGTCGGTCGTGAAAACATTAATATTTTTTTAATAAAAGATATTGCCTAAGGAGGATGGAAAATATCCATCGAAACGTCGCCAAATAAATAACATCTTGGTTTGTCCACCAATATCAACCTAATTCCTTTACTTAAACATTTTATTTATTGTTAGCTGATATTTACAGAATATTATTTTAAAGTATTCGAAAAAGAATGGTTGGCGACTACTTACCCAACCCTGGTTCATAGTATATTTAAATTATCACTGTATTATTCTTGTTCTTGATTTTGTGCACTCTTTTTCCTGGCACTTCCTACCGTTTATCCCCTGGGGGACTTTAACGGTGTCCACCTGCCACCTATGTGTGGGTGCTTTATCCCTCCCTTAAAAACCCCACCATATCGCATTCGCCCGGGGTTATGCCCATGGATGAAGGAAACCTGTGAAGCAGGGAAAACCTCACCCGAGATGGCCGGTGTATTCGAAACATTCTTTTTGGGTGTCAAAGTCACATTGCGTAGGCCTTGACACCGAAACCGAATGTTTCACACCTCCCGCTCACGTTGTGAAGTGTGGAAAAACACCTAACCGATCCCGAAAGCCGCACAAGAATGGTGTCACCCATCCAAGTACAAACCGCACTCAGTGCTGCTTAACTTTCGTGATCGGCCGATAAATTATCATTGTATTTAACCTTTAGACTGCCGGCAAATAAATATTTTGACGCACCCCCTGATCGACACTTTGTGCATGATCAATCGTTGATATAAAATACCTTATATACCAGTTTTTTGAGGGCGATATGCTCTTTCAAATCCCGGTAGTCTAAAGGTTAATGAACAAACTACATGTTATTTTATTCCTAATTCCAAAACTGGATTATTTTTAAAAAAATATAATTATCATAGTATGAGATGAAATATCAAATTTTTTAATGAACTTTTCTTCCCTCCGTTCGGAAAGCGTTCTCAGCCGCTGCGCGAATTGAAGTTGCCATTTCCCGGCAACGTCGAGCAGAAAAATAGTATACACATCTCGGTCAGTAAAAAAGAAAGCCACAGATTACATGTTCGTCCACCTCGGCTTCGCCTCGGCCGACAATTACATGTGATGTGAGACATTTTTTATTTTACTGGACATGGCATGTAATATACTATTTCTACTATTGATAACCAAATTAGAAATAAAATGTTCGTACTAAATAGTATAATTATGGTATCTGACATTCTTGTTAAAATGCACTATGTTTTTTATCTTCAAATTGCTCTAGATTTGGAAATATTTTATAATTTTATTGCTTCGAAATACAGAGTTTTAAATGAGAAGATAAGGTCTGGGTATGATACTGTCACGTCCAGACTTGCACCAATCACTATAAAAAATATTACAAAAAGGCAAATGGTTAATAAACCATTCGCCGTCCTTTCGCTCTTGTTTGACTTGGACTAGCCTTACGTCTCCGGGAGTAGCGAGCGAAGTTATTTTGAGAGTATAAATGTAGGATATAATGTGGGATAAATAAAATAATATATGTTTTATTTCGAATTAATCATGCATTATTTATTTAAATATAATATGCTGTTTTCCTTTAAATGAACACGTGTAACTAAATTCTTACAGCTTTTTAATGGGCAAAAACACATAAAATCACACTATTTTATTAACAATTGCATACATTTATTTAAGTCAAATAACGATTTTAATTTTGATTAAATAAACAAGTGTGCGGCGAACACGTTAACACATTATAGAATAAAATATACACAAGGTTATTTTATTATAAACATTAATAACTAATAATCGAAATAAGAATTATTATTAATAAATGCAGATTAAATTAAAAATTGTTGTCGTTTATAACATGAATTATAGTTAATAAATTGCAATTCAAACCGTGAATATTTCAAATAAAATGCAATGCAACGAATAATTATTATAAATAAATTGTAGTATCAAATAATAATTGTTTTAAGAGAAAACGGTTGGTTCAGCAATCGAAATAACATAAAATATCAGGTTTGCCTTTACGAATAATACAAGCGTATAGATAGCCGAAAAGAATATACCTTAAGTACCCAAAATATAGATTATATATATAAGTGTAGTATATTATATAGTGGTGTGTGTGTGTGTATCGGTGAGAACGAAGGTCCGCCTCGAACGTGTAAGCGGTGTCCAAATGCGATAATGTCCTGCTAACTCGGGCGTCGACGTGATTGTTATGCTGTTGAGCCCGATTATTCCGATGTCTTTCAGGTTTTCTGACTATGGCTCGTGGTGTCACGATGCTTCTCGATTCCCGAATAGAAGATCTCTCTGATTTGATGCGTATTGTTGAAAGTCGAGTAGCAGTGCACGCCCTCGATAAAATCAAAATTTTCGCAAAACTGAGATAAGTTCAATGGCTGTGCTTTTAAATTTAAATGGGAATTACCATGTTAATTTTGTGAATTTTTTGTCTTTCTTTAAATTGTCATAACTTTTTACAGAATTAAAGGCCATAAAAATGCTACAGACCATTTGAAAGGTATTGCTCCAAGCTTTCTTTTAGACTTTTGGATGAAAAAATCAAAGGTGGCGCACTTGCACTTTTTTCAAGTTGAATATTGACATGTAGTTTATGTAACATTGACCTTGAGATTAGAAATTCTAACCCAGAAGAATAAATTCTAGATATAATTAGCAACGAATATTACATATAATGTTCTATAGTAAAAGTTGATAGATTTGGAGTTATATAGCGGTAAACCCAGCTGGTGTTGAAAAAAATATGGAAAAATGCACTTTTTGAGGTTAGAATAACTTTTGAGCAAATAGATTCCAGTACCTAAAAATTTTTTTCTGTATTCTGAAAAACATTTGCAAAGTGTACCCAAAATTTGGTGCATTTTAAAATTTTGATCGGACCACTTCACGTGGAATACCCCATATATAAGTATATATATATATATATGTGTGTGTGTGTGTGTGTATTCGGTGAGGAACGAAGGTCCGCCTCGAACGTGGATAGCGGTGTCAAATTGCCGGATAATGTCCTGCTAGAGCTGCGGGCGTCGACGTTAGATGTGTATGCTGTTGGAGCCCGATGATTTCCAGATGTCGAAGTCGTGGTTTCTTGACTATGGCTCGTGGATGTCAACGATGCGTCTCGATTCCCGAATAGAAGATCTCTCTTGATTTTAGATGCGTATTGTTTGAAAGTCCGAGTAGCAGTGCCACGCCCTCGGATAAAAATCAAAAAGTTGACGAGCAGAGCTTCGCCTTATGAAAACTTTAGATGAAGAATTAGGAGTGGCTGTGTCTGTTCTGGGTCCTCTTTATATACCCTAAAAATCTATGCATCTGTCCTTGTCTTACGCTTCGCCTTGTCTTACACTTTGCCTTATATGGAAATTGTGTAAGTAGTTCTCGATTTTTCTGTGCTTGCACCCGATTGGGCCGTTAGATGTGCGTGATTAAAAATTATCGAATCCCTTGCATTTTCTGTATCGCTTCGTAGTTAATTCGGAGAATTTGCTGTCCCCCTTTTTTTACTGCGACGTTACCCAAAGAACGGCTTAATTTATTACTTCCTTCTAATGCTCGAATTTTCTAGTCGATGTTTCCCATCGCCGGCTCTTCTCCGACCATTGATTTTATAGTGCAGTACAAAAAAACTCTTGCGTAACCCTTCGTTTCGATCTCACTATCGGCGATCCCGCTTATATGCGTATTGGCTTTGAATAATATCTTCAACTCTACTTATCAGTCTCTTTTTCGTTTGAAACACTCGTAAAATAATCTGTTCCTTAGCTTTATAAATTATATGTTATATTACTGCATTTACTTAGAATCATTCTTTATCAACCTTATTTTGTTCGTCTTCTATGCCGTATTTTTATTCTAAACTACGCAGTACTTTTTACGAAAAATTATAATATAATTTTCGTCGGGACGCGACAATACCTTTACCATATCATTAAAGCATATGGAACATGTTTCAGAAGGGTAAAAATGTTTTATAATTTTTAGTGATATACAATGCAAAGTTAAGCTTATCTAAACATGGATTATAATTTTCTATTTAAATTAAAATAATGTATAAATTAAAGATAATCTAATTAATTCATACATTCAATTATATTAAAAAATTATTGTGAATTATTTTTTTATGTTTTAGGTTAGTTGAAATTCTGGAAGGAGCAGGAGAACTCATAATTGATATTCCTAAGTTATGGAAGTATTTTGCAAAAATTTTAGGCAAGTTATTAATAATAAATATTTTCTTAATTACAAATGAAATTATTTTACATATATGTGATGAAAAATTTATTCATATAATATATCTATGCTGGATTAAAAGCTCAACAGGCCTGACATGAAGTATATTATCTTTATCTGTTCTTCAATATATACACAATTAAATTGAATAGGCTATTCTTTTTTCAGTGCATCCAGTTATAAGCGATACCAAACTTTTGTCTGAATTGAAAACTATTATTCAAACAACAAAACTACGAAATGAGGAAAATGTTATAGAATTGATAGCTGAATTATTAGTAGAAATGCAAGAAATAAAAAATGTTGATTGGGTAATTGCAAATTGGGTGCAAACTGGACTTCAATGGAGTGATTTTATTGATAATCGAACAAAAATTGATCAGGTCATTACCAAATATGTAAGTAAGAAACAGTGTTCTATACTTATATTGAAGAATGCCCATGAAAAACGTTAGAGGTATATCTATGTATATGGAAAAAATATTTTTCCATAGTGTAACTAAAATTTGATTTTCGTCCTTGATATTAGGGAGTAAAATGATACTTTTCTTTATATGTCTGCGTGAAATTGAATTTTACGCATTGTTTACATTTTTGTAAATGCGATTCCTCGCTCACTGTAACGAAAAATATCGTTCGCAACGCATGCGTAAAAAGTTCTGACCATTCGACTGTAACTTTTTACGTACTTGTTGCGAAATATAATATTTTTAAATACTGTAATTAAAATCAATTTTAGAACTTGATGTCAATGCTACTGTTTTATTAGAAAGGACCATCTACCTGTATTTAAAAATTAAGACGCCTTTGTTAAAATGGTGAAGTTGATTTATAAGGTAAATTAATTTTATTAAGTACACAATCAAATTATGAAAAACGAAAAGTCTATCTACATTAATAATCCATATGTAATATAAGAATGGAATAAAAGTACCCCACCGTAAATCATACCCGAATGACCTGGATTCCTGGACATCCTATAAAGAAGTGATCAATTTTTTTCTACACTTAATGAAATCAAAGGGTTCAACAGTGCTCAACCAAAGTATGTACATGTAACCGTTATATTCAGCAATCACTTCTCGCAACTCACTCCTCGTATTTTGCTTTTTGTAAATATACCTTTAAGTAGATGATAACAATCACTTCCTATCGAGGATGTCTAGATATCCGATTGACTTCCACGTCATCCGAGCATCTTCTATGGGGAATAAATTTATTATTCAAACAGAATTTAAAAAAAATGGTCGCAATATGAGTAAAGGATGTTTTGGTAAACATGTTTATTTACTTCTATATAGTTGTATTAATCATGTATTATTAAAGTAAAGGATGTAAGAGGGTGTTACTTATTTGTGCACATCCTCAATGTACAGCTTTAACACGTTATAATAATCAAGCTGTATTACCAGACAGTTAATCGTTTTGTTTCCATCGTCCATCGATTCGGCTGGAGCTATTCTCTAGCTCCGTGCGAAGTGGATCGGTCTATGTACAACTTATGTACTTACCTCCGTACACACTTTCTCAATGTGAGAAACGTCCATCGCCGATACCGGAATCCGCCTTTAAGGAAGGAAATGATCACAGGTAAAAACCAGTTATTACGCCCGATCGAATTTAGTGAGCGGATTTATTAATAATAATCGCATAATTAACAATAATGCAAGATCGTACCAAGGCAATCTTATGAGTGCACGTGTGAGCACCCACCGCAATGTAAATCCGAGACTAGCTGTTCAAGTTACTTGGCTTTACTGGTTGTCGTATCGTGGTCTATACGTTGCCAGAGTACTCTGACGCACCAACGGAATACGTTCGCGTAAGAGAGAGAGAGATAGAATGCATGAACGATTGCATTTATTGCGACAAAGGATTTAAAGTCCTATACGGCCTCTGCCAGTGTCACAATTGTCGATAGATACAAATTAGTTATAATACTATAGGTAGGTATAAGTAAAAATTAATTATTAGAACTGAAATTGAATTAAATAACTAAGAAACAAGCGATAAATATAGAATAATAAATTAGGAGGTATGTAATAAATATTAACGGGATGTAACACCCTAAAAAGCGAAAGACTATTTATTTTTTCTTAAGCGAACAGTATACTATATCGAAAAAAACGCTCGAAAAAAACATTCGGGACGGCCATAACCCTCAACCTACTGATAAATGAACCCTCCCACAACGCCTTGGTCCTGCGAGCATTTATATTTACAAGGAAATTTCTTGAGCTCCGGGAAACGGATCTTATCCTAACTTTAGTATGTTTTTTGTAATATAAAAATATGAAGAAAACCATGTTATTACTTGTCAATGACCACTTTTACGAGTTATTCGACATCTAACAATATTTTTAGTGAAAATTACTTCCACTTTGATCGTTTATAATTCGAAAACGAATATTGATAGAAACTCACACGAAAAACTAAAAGAAAGTTGAGTTAACGTAGATATGATATAAAAAAAAAGCTCATATTGCTTAATTTGGAACAAAATTAATAAAAAAATAAATTAAAGAAATTTTAACCAGAATTTAATAAAACAAATTTTTTTTTAGTCTAAAATTTTTTATTTTCTTATTTTCTTCATAACTTTGCTCCAAATTCAGCAATTTAGGCTTCTTTTTTTCAAATAATATCTACATGAACTCATCTATCTTTTAGTTTTTGGATTTAGTTCGTATTAATATTCGTTTTCGAGTTATAAGCAATAAAAGTAAAAGTAATTTTATTTGCAAATATACTTAGATGTAGAATAACTTTCGTAAAAGTGGCCATTGGCAAGTAATAACTTGGCTTTCTTCATATTTTTATATTACTAAAGACATTCCAAGATTAGGATAAGATCCGTTTCCCGGAGGTCAAGTACTTCCCTTGGGAGTCATTGGTATCAGCTGAAGCAATAACGCTGTCCAGGTCCCTATTAACCTTGTCAATAACTGAACCAGTATCAGCAAGTCGACCACTAGTATACACAATATAGTCATTCGCATACAGATGGAAAGAACAGTCATTCAAACAGTCAGGTAGGTCGTTGATAAAGAGGACATCCCTCACTCCAGGTAAAGTATCCGATCTCCGTCCATCAGCGATTTTCACGAACTGCAATATGTCACTAAGATATCACCTAATCCATCAATAGAAAGCATAAAATCGGAGTTTGTCACAAAGCAAAGCAATATGAACCATATCAAATGCTTGCTTAAAATCAACTGAAACGATAAGCGTGACTAAGTATCTATTTATCTTGTACCTAAAACTATCAACAAGATTAATAGTAGCCGTATGAATACTGCGGTGCTTGCGAAAACCCGACTGAAAAGGATTAATTATATCGAGGTCGGTGATATGTGTAAAGATCTGGCGATATACAACGCACTATAGTAACTTGCAGATAGCGCATAAGATATCTTATGAGGTATTAGTATATACTAATTGGCCAGAAATCCTCCACAGATAAAGGGAGGGCAACTTTCAGAATGAGTCTTATTTACGCAATCTTTCATTTAGAAGGAAATACGCCGGACTGCAGAGAGGCATCAGAAACATTCAACACAACGGAAGATAAGAAGGGTAAAATACCCCCGCACCGATGGGTTTAGCAGAATTAATAGCATTTATCAGTTCCGCCATGTCGACATATTTAAAGAAAAATCTATAATCCGGAGTAGTTCGTGCATATTGAAGATGAAATCTTTGGGCCTGACCAGAGCTTGAGCCCACAAAGTGCACATTCAAATCCTCTGACGCAACAGAAAACTGATCTGGCATGACACGAGAAACCCCATCCATCGACCACCCTCCACATCTCAGATCTGCCAGCGCAAGCAGCGAACTTAGATTTAAAATAGTTGTGCTTAGCATTCCGCAAAGCAGTCTGAGTGAGGTTCCGCAGCACCTTATAGTGATTATGGTCATTCACAACGCCAGATCTCGTACATCATGCCTTGTTTCTGTGTCTAATCAATTCTCTTTCTTTGAGAGATCCAAGGACTACGCTTAGCTTTGATACTATATGAGCGCAGTGGGGCATGGTTATCATAAAGGTCTAAAACACTATTAGTAAAAAGATCAGTATTGCCATCCAAACCTGGATACTATATACGCAGATCTCGCTCAAACACTGCCATGTCACGATCCCTAAAGGAACGTCTCACTTTGAAGTTATTCTCTGCAACCGGTACCTCGTATAATAGCGTGACAAATAAATCACTCTCTCTCTCTCTCTCCCTCTCTTACTTTACCCGCTGAATTATACAGACGCTGCCGGTCAGTGGCGGAAGGTTAGGACGCGGCGTCGGTTTTGTGTGGAAATTTTCGCGAAATTTGGCGGCGATCCGGTACCACTTAGCGCATCTACCCATCATATAATTGACATTCAACCTTCTTACCTTCCTCTTTGATTCAATTCAACAACTTCAACGTTAACATGCAATCATCTAGAAACATCTGCATCATTTGCAACTCTAGAATCAATAAAAATGATCAAGCTTAGGTATGCGCGAATTGCAATAATGTAGCACACGTTAATTGTTGCGCCACTATACCAGGCACATCACCGTACTGTTGTTCCCAACTCGCAAGAGCGAGCGCAAAAAGAACTATTTCACCTGTGACCCCTTGAGGACAGCACCTTCCGGGCCAAGCTCGAGCATCGAAGATCTCACTCTCACCAACGCGCAAGCCACGCCCATCGCCACCGCCAGGAGTTCAAAGCGGTTCGTCTCGTCCCCATTGCCATCATGCCTACAGATTACTAAGCACTCCGCTGTACTACGCGTCCTAGTCCAGCCACCGCAGAAATAGCTGCTCTCCTCGCCCACTTTGCGCGTCGAATCAAGGAGAATCTCCAGCGCACAATCAAACGTTCTACTACCTGGCAGGTCGAGCTGTTGATCGAAGCGCGTTTCTCCTAGGTCAATGATAGCGTCGACTCTATGGAAACGGGCACCGAGAATAATTGCAAGTGGGCTCAGGACGAGGCTGAGGCACCGAATACCCTCGATCCAGCGGCGAGCGATACGTTCAAGGTACTCATACTCGGTATTCCACAGGAGTTTAACCTGCCCGACAATGAAGTAATAAATTGAATTTTCAATACTATAAAAATTTCTACCTTGATTGGACAGGTAATTAGCTCACGACCTTGAGATGTTCGTCCTCGACAACAACCTACGTCCTCCTTGATTGAAGGCACCTGCAATTATAAAGTTCTTATATTTTATCTCACGTCGTATTCAGTCCCTGACCTGGTGCTCATGCGAAAATGCGCATCTTCTCAAGGGTTTATCGGTCAAAGATATCTACGGCATAGGAGGAGGGATCATATAGTTTCATCAGAGCTCTTTGGCCTAAGCCATTACATGAATTATGGACAAAAACTCTTTGGTCCTCAAATGAATTGGGTTATCGCAGTCCATAATCTTTAATTATAATGTCTCTACGAATGTTCAATCCACCTCACCCTTATACATATAGTAAATCCGACACAACATTAACAGCTGGACACGACTCCATCTCATTGAACCTTAGCCTTAAAAAAGCTAACAACAATATTAAGATGGTCTGTACGCGCAATATGAAGAGATCAATTCCCAAGATGTATCATCATTTTTCAATTCATTATTCGATCTCTCTTATCATAACTTACATACTTATAATTTTAATAATCTCGATCACTACCAACACGTTTCTTTTGACCGTCATAATTTATATGGCCGGTCGTCTTATCATTTATAAGAATTCCCCTCTTCAGCTAAGCAGATGGTTCCGCAGCTCACTACTCCTTATCATTTAACCACGAGGATCTCTCACTTCACCACATCTATCATTGACACCTTTAATTTCCATGCACCTCTCAAATTTACCACAATTATGATTTCTTATAAACCATGGATCATCCCAACCATCAAAAACTTTATCAAATCTCGTAATAATGCATACATAAGGTTTCAGTTGACTGGTCTGAACTCTGATTATCTGAGTTACAAAGAATTACGCAACGTGGTTAAAAACTCTCTAGATTCTAGTTTAATCATCTTAATAACAAATTTAAAGGTATCACAGACTCAACCTCTCTATGGGAAGAACTCAGGAAAATGGGACTGGCTTCACAACCTAAACCATCACGCTTAAATATTTTCACTATGGAAGAGCTAAATCACTTTTACTCATCCATTTCACATTCCGACTCACCATTCGCTTCCACCCAATTTAAAGAAATCTTGTCACTCCCACATCTTATTACTACATCATCCTCCTTCAATTTCATTCCACTTGCACCAACTAGAGTTCGGACGGCCACCTCAAGAGCTAAATACAAGGCAATTGGACTCAATAGAGTTTCAGTTGCTATGCTTAAATTATTGGCCCGCCAAATCACACCTTACCTGACAGACCTATTTAATCACCTTCTTTCATCGGAATTATACCTTGACTTTTGGAGGAAATCCATTCTATTTCCTTTAGCCAAGTTAAATGATGTCAAATCGTTGTCCGACACTAGGCCTATAGCGAAGTCATGCAAAATTTCCAAGATTCTAGAAGGATTTTCTAGAGTTTCTAGGATTTTCGTAGAGGCCATAGCACTCAGACCGCCCTATTGAGTGTTTTAGACGATATCAGGCGAGCTATCGACCAAAGAAGGATTACTATCCTTGTCCTATTCGATTTCTCCAAGGCTTTTGATTCGATACCTCTGGGCCCTCTTCTAATCAAACTAAGAAAGATGGTGTGTTCAAATGTGATCGTGAACTGGTTCTTTCAATATCTAATGGATCGTTCACATGCCGTGGCGGACAAAATTGGGATACTGTCACACTGGCTTCCTACTTCCAGGGGTTCCGTCAGAGTTGCGTTTTAGGTCCACAAATGATTTGCCGCTGGTATTACAACAATTGAATTACATGATCTTTGCGGATGGTACCCATGTGTATTACTCGTTTTATCCTGCCGACTTCGACCTAGGCCTCCAACGTATAAATCAAGATAAAAACGCTATAGCTGATTGAGCCAATAACAACGGCCTTAAATTACATGTAAATAAAACTAAAATGATAATTCTGGATAGTCAGGCCCCAGGCAATTCCTAAACTATGAAACGGTTGTAAAATCTCTTGGAGTTTGCATCACCCATTCTCGATTGGTCGGGGCAGGTGGCAGTAATCTTCCAGAATGTTCACAAGACACTTTTTTCTCTTAAATACTAAAGACATGCTTTTTCTGACAATCACGTAAGAGACTGGTCGAAGCTCTTCCATTTTCCATCCTTCGACTACGCGTGTGCTGTCTAATTATGTTGATGGAACCAGGAATCTAAAGCTCAGCCAATTGTTAAGTACGTGCGTTAGAATTGTATGAGGCAACATACCTTGAAGAGCACACGTAACACCCTATCGCTTACGTCTAGGTTGGCTGTCAATCGACTTTAGAAGGGCCCTATACTTTGGCACCACTGCATTTGACATCATCTCTCACAATTCACCATATTACCTTGCACAACATTTGACACTATGTACCAATTCGTCCTCAACTTGCATGTTTGCTCACCATCCTCCCTCGTCCTTAGTTCACCTTTCACCTCGCACAGAAGCCCTAAATCAATAATTTGTCATACCTGACACTCCGCTCATAATCAGCTTACATTTACGGATTTTAACCCCCTCGTACATAACTCATTTAAAGCCAGTCTTCTCACTTATCTAACTGAACTCCACCATAAAGCTTGGGAAAGCAGGGTAACCTTGGAGAACCTGATCTGTCCCCCTTTAACTGACATAACTTGCAACTTACAACTATGATTAACGCATATTTAATTTTACTTTCACGTGTGGTTTTATTTATTTATTAATTTATTGTATTATTTAATTCCTATTTGTCGTAACTGTTTGCGTGCGCTATAAATGCATTTTTATACACTATTTGTTATCCACACTTATTCAGCAGCATTTAAGGGGACAAGTCTGGGTTAAAATTGAAAAAACAACATTGAATTTTAACAATTATTAATTTTTTTATAACAACGGAAAACGTTTATTAATTTTTTGAACAAATTATATTATTATTTACTTTAATTTAAAAATTTTTGGCCAATTTATGTCACATAACTATTTTAATTAATTATGAGACTTTGTACTCTGATTTTTTTCCGTAATGGACTTACTGCAGGATATCTCAGGAATCACTTCATCGAATGGGCTGAAATTTTAACCGTCACTTTTGAATATGATTTTAGTCCATTTAAATGGAACAGTATTTCAATAAAAGCCTAAGTATATATTTTAAAATATGATTTAGCTGTTTTTTACTCAATTTTTTAATTTTTCAAATAATTTGGTAAGAATAATTTTTTTATTACAATTCTTTTTATTAAAAATATTACAATTTTCAAAAATTCATCTTTTAAAATTTAATTTTTATTACAAATATTACAGTTTTATTACAATATTACAGTCTGTTCCATTCAAGTGGATTAAAATCATATTTAAAAATAACTGTTAAAATTTCAACCTATTTGATGAAGTGATTCCTGAGATATCCTGCTGTATGTCCATTATGGAAAAAAATTAGAGTACTGAGTATACGTAAACAATTAGAGTAGGATGCGCTTTCTTTGTTTAGTTTTATTACGCTGTATATTTCTTCATATGTTTTAACGGGGTAACTCCTACAACCAAATACAGTATATCAATCAATCAATCAATCAATCTCTCTCGTATCTTTACCTCAATCACTTCTTGACACAACATGTCTTGTACCGTACTTCTTTTCATAGATTGCGACAGTCGGAACGATACTATCGGTGAGTCGTGCTTATTCGTCCTCCGCCTCACTCGCGCATTCGCGTAAACTCATAAGATCCCTATTATTTCGGTTACCGCTACATCAATACCGATGCTCCGGTTTGCATATATTGTTTCTGTATTATAATTTATATTACAAAGTTAATTAAAGTAGTACATCTTTCAATGAAATAATTATTTGTATCTATACGTAAATAAGTACGTATTAAAATGATAGTTTCTTACCTTTTATAATATAAGAACTTAACTTTGTGTATATGCGAACAGAAACAGCTATACAAAAGACAGAGTCTTTTTTAAAAGTTTGGTGTAACCTTTCATTGAAGTAGTTAAAACTAATTACTGATATATTAACCCATTAACGTCAAGGTAATCAGTATTTTTACTAACTCAGAATTTTTTTAACGTGTTTATTTATTGTTATCCACCCAAAAAACTAATGCAATACCTCTATTTCTATGTGAATGAGAAAAAAATATGTCCAATTTGAACATGAAAAACGTGAAAATTTTCGCGTCTTTCACAATGATAACCCAAAGGTATCAATTTTTTTACTATGATCAGAGATAATCGTGACATTCGAACATTAGAAAGAATTTTTTTTCAAAAAAATTCATCGACACGTTTTTTCAAAATGACGGTGATAATGAAATATTCAAATGAGATAAATCAATCAAAACAGTAAACACGTACAGACCTTACGAAAACAGCCAACCCTATAAAATATAGAGATGCAAGAGCTGTAGTGTTGCAAGGAAGCCAAATGACAGTGACCTTGACCGACATTTCAAGGACAATGGTTAACGTCATGTGTTAGGAATTTTGTGATCGCGACCATCACTCGCTCTCAGACTTACCCAGGATTAACGACGTTCTAATCCCTTTGTGTGTGTGTGTGCGCGCGCGTGTGTATGTGTATGTGTGAGTATGTGTGTTTGTCAAACGATCGTACCATTGCGAGACTTGTACAGCATCAACGTAGAGTGACCAGTTGGCGACCTTTTTTCCTTTTCTCTCTTACGTATATTGATGTTTATTAAGCAAGAGTAACAAAAAGAAAAAATCGCCATCTGGCAACCCTGACCCACATTAGTACTTGAGACATTGAAAGACAATTAGGTATTTTAAAATGCACGATGCATCAAATACTGAGAGTTCACAGATTCCACCCTTACCACATAACATTAACACATTTACTTGTTGGAGAGGGTGTCAGGATAATATGGTATGTGAATATGACCAAGATTTCGGTCTCGGTCATTGTGTAAATAATGAATAAATCTATGCAAGACCGTTGTTTTGCTTATAACTATTAAACCGTTAAGAATTGTGAAAAATAATTAAAATAGACATTTATAGGTATTACCAATACCTACAAAATAAGTATAACTGGATTCAATTTCAGTAATTTGTTTACATGCAAAATGTAAACAACCGCTATTTTCAGCGTTTTATAACATATTGCATATTTGGAGCGAAGCCCCTCTATCCCCCAAACAAACTATTCAAATTATTTTATACTCCTCCGATGTTTATGAACGGATTGGTCTCCAGTTTTGCACACACATTTTATTTAGTCCCAAGGGTGCATAAATTTAGTTTCATAATGATCGGTTAATAAAAAAAAAGTTATGAACATGAACGTGGAATATATATATATATATATATGGGAGATTCCATGTGAAGTGATCCAGTTAAAAAATAGAATTTTGTTTTAATGTATGGAGTCAGTAAAAAACTACTTGAATAGAGTGTAGCTAAATTTTTAGACCTGAATTTCAATTAGTACCAGAGTTGTAGCCAATCAGAAAGTCGAATTATTTTGAAAAATAAAATTTGAAAAAGTTTATTATTTCAAGAAGAATCAGTTCAAATATTTTCATTTATTTATTTTAAAACTTTGAATATAGTTATAATCAATAAAAACCTTTATCAGTAAAAAAAAGGGTTGTACGATCAAAAAATATTTTAATAGAATTTTGTTTTAATGTATGGAGTCAGTAAAAAACTACTTGAATAGAGTGTAGCTAAATTTTTAGACCTGAATTTCAATTAGTACCAGAGTTGTAGCCAATCAGAAAGTCGAATTTTTTGAAAAAATTGACTTTTTGGCCATGTTTATCACTTAATAACTCAAAATCTAACAATTTTTTCTTATACACATTAAATTTGAAAAAGTTTATTAATTTCAAGAAGAATCAGTTCAAATATTTCATTTATTTTATTTTAAAACTTTGAATATAGTTATAATCAATAAAAACCTTTATAGTAAAAGAAAGGGTTGTACGATCAAAAATATTTTATCCATCCAAAAATCTAATTCATCGATGATTAATTACCTACAAAATAATGCAAAGTTTGAGTGCGGCAGAGCATTTTAGACAAAGTTATGGTGTTTTTAGTCAAATTTCTTAAAAATAGAGAGCGAATGCATTTTATGAAAAAAACAGAGTAACCGTATACTTGCATTCAAACAATATGGCACTATTATTCCTCAATATTACTAAAATATACTATTTATTGTTAATTACTGATACTTTTATTTAGTTGTTATTAAGTCTGATACTTTTAGTTATACCTGTTATATAATTGGATTTATTGGAATTATAAAAAGTTTTAGGTATTTATCCAATTATATAACAGGTATAACTGCTTATACCTACTGCTTTGTGTTTGTAAGCAGCTTAGAGATTGAAAAGTATCAGTAACTAACATTAAATAGTATATTTTAGGATTATTGAAGAATAATAGTGCCATGTTGTTTGAATGCAAGTATACGGTTACTCTGTTTTTTTCATAAAATGCATTCGCTCTCTATTTTTAAGAAATTTGACTAAAAACACCATAACTTTGTCTAAAATGCTCTGCCGCACTCAAACTTTGCATTATTTTGTAGGTAATTAATCATCGATGAATTAGATTTTTGGATGGATAAAATATTTTTGATCGTACAACCCTTTTTTTTACTATAAAGGTTTTTATTGATTATAACTATATTCAAAGTTTTAAAATAAAATAAATGAAATATTTGAACTGATTCTTCTTGAAATTAATAAACTTTTTCAAATTTAATGTGTATAAGAAAAAATTGTTAGATTTTGAGTTATTAAGTGATAAACATGGCCAAAAAGTCAATTTTTTCAAAAAATTCGACTTTCTGATTGGCTACAACTCTGGTACTAATTGAAATTCAGGTCTAAAAATTTAGCTACACTCTATTCAAGTAGTTTTTTACTGACTCCATACATTAAAACAAAATTCTATTTTTTAACTGGATCACTTCACATGGAATCTCCCATATATATATATATATATATATATATATATATTGTGACATTGTAGTTATACTACATGTCACTTAGAAATAAAATAGCGAGACAAGGTATAGTATAGCACCTGTCAAGCTTACTATGCGAAGTAAGCGTGCTATACATACCAATCAAGTCCTAATAGACACACATATGCGAATGTGTGAAACCGATATAGGCTTACAGTGCGTAGTAAGCAGGAGAACCCGAAGCAAAGGAGATGCGACTCCTGACTGCGCATAATTGCACACACACACACACTGCTCCGTTGATCCAGCATCCTAATGCCTTGTCCAGCACCAGGAATGACCCGTACTGTATCCCCAAGTCCCATCCAGCCTTGAATGCCCTCTTCAGCTGTCCGGACACTCCGAGCCGAAGATCCCGTATTGATAACATGCGGCATCTGCAATAAAGAAATTCGAGGGGCTCGAATTAGCTTAAAATCGAGGTAAAAAGGAACGATTTAAGAGCTTACCTCGCAGATAGTATTCTCAGCAGGGCCGCAGTTACTCAATCGCCATTCAGCACCACGAAGTCAACGTCGTCGGCGACATCTCCGTCGAGGCAGCGAAATCATGGCCCGAGCGGCCAGTACGAACCGAGCCGAGCGCGCACGACTCGAGACGCGAGAGTAGGCGCGCCTGCGCAATACGCAGAGAAGAAACTCTCTCGCTTCGTGCGTGCCGATAATCGACAGACTGCGACCGACCACCGATCGTGTAACCCGCAATACAGCAATTTTACAAACCACGTGTGTGCCCGAGGGATCCAGGAGACGAGCGTCCAGGTGAGCCGTGCTCCTTCCTCCCAAATCCAGCTTCCTTTAAGTGTGTGTGCGCGACGCGTGGTTAGGTGCGGGACGGCCCGCAATCGCGCGAACGCGAGCGACCGCGGCCAACGTGACTGGCAACTTTGAACGGCAAAGCTGCTGCTTTGCCGTGTAATACTTGAAAGCACAGTAAGTGCATTAAACCTGCAATCTCTTTTAACTAAGTTGTTTGATTTTTTTGTGTTTTAACCGTGACTCCACCCTAATCCCCAGTGGACACGTCACAATATATATATATATATATATATATATACAGGGTGTCCCAAAAGTATGGACACACCTGAATATCTCGGAAAATAAGGGTGCTAGGAAAAAAACTTTCAATACAAAAGCTTTAGGAAATCAAACGATGCATCTGATGGTGACCTTCAATTTGACCTTAAGCTTGACCTTCAAGGTTATTTGAAGGTCAAAGAGATTTTTTTAAATGGGAACCCCTATTTTTGACACCGGATTCAGAAAGAGCGAAAAATTTTACGTCCAAAGCGATGGTTTTCAATTTGTTAGAATGACCTTCAAAAGGTAAAATGAAGGTTACATATTGAAAAATCGTAAACAAGCTATTTTCTTTGAACTTTTTCGGATTTGTGGGCGAATAAATGTCAGAGTAGATTTTGGGATTAACAACCTTGAGTATTTCGACCTTGGAGTTAATTTTCAAGGTCATTCAAAGGTCAAAGTAAATTTTTTATGGACAGCCTTATTTCTGACACCGGATTCAAAGAGAGCGGAAAACGTAATGCCAGAAATGAGTCGCCTTGCCTCTCACGATGGGATGCTTACTTAACGTGATTCTCCTTTGTCTCTCACGATGGAATGCTTAAGTAAAAAAGTATTTGCAAAATTGGAAAATTTGCAAACATAAAAAATTTGCAAAATTGGAAAATTTGCAAAAATAAAAAATTTGCAAAAATAAAAAATTTGCAAAATTGGAAAATTTGCAAAAATAAAAAATTTGCAAAATTCAAAAATTTGCAAAAATGAAAAATTTGCAAAATTGAAAAATTTGCAAAAATGAAAAATTTGCAACAATGCAAGACAGGCTGGTGTCCTGCCGGTGAAGGCAAGACAGTCTGATCCAACCGGGTAAAATAAGCCCTGGATTTGGGTTTAGCAAGTCAAAATACACAAAAACCACGTACACTCATAAAAAACTGTTTTACTCCGAATCTTACCATTTTAATATGGATTTTATTCACCTTTTTCACGGTTTTTTATAACTTTAAAAAATTTTTGGGGATGCCTGAGTAAAAGCTACGTTGGATTCGGATTCAGCACGTCAAATACATAAGAATACATAGGTCTCGTTCCCAGAATAGACCACTTTTTTGAATGCTAGTGTCATTATTATAATAAGAGTATAACTAATAAGATTTCGTCAGTTTTAAGGAATAGATAAACACGACTAATTCTAGCAAATTTATAAAAAAATAGCAAGATTGCAAATTTGAGAAAATGTTTAAATATGCAATAATGTGCAGATATTCAAACATTTAAGAGTTACACCGGGGGTACCCAGTTAAAATTCTGAGCCCATATTCGTGTACAACAACCCCGAAAACCTCGTGGGTAGTGTTTTCAGTGACTCTGAAAATTTCAACGAACAAGTTTGAATTTGGTCTATTAAAGCATTCATTCTGTTTTCAATTATTAGTTTTGTTTTACAATTCTCAACTTATTCTTCATTTCTTTTATTCATTTGAATATGAATCGTCTTTCAGAACGTGAACGAATAACCATTCTCATGATGAGAGGATGGGGTAACATGGTCAGGTCATATCGTCGAGTTGCGGCTTTATTTAATGCAGAATACCGTTTACCGTTGCAACCAGGAATTTCACAAAAAACAGTTGGAAAAACTATTTCTCGTTTTGAGCAAACTGGTAGTGTCAAAGATTGCCCCAAAAGTGGGAGGCCTAAGATTGCGACTGATGAAGAAACTTCTTTGAATGTGGCATTATCATTCATTGAAAATCCTGGAACCTCTATCAGGCAAGTATCTCGGGAAACAAATATTTGTAGGACTTCCGTTCATAGAATTATGAAACTGTTGAAATTTCATCCATATAAAATCAAATTGGTACAAGAATTAAATGAGGATGATTTTGATCGAAGACTGGAATTTGCCGAATTAATGATGAACCGTACAGATGCGCGGCAAAATTTTTTAAACGAAATAGTATTTTCCGATGAATGTACTTTTCAGTTAGATGGCAACGTTAATCGTCACAATTGTAGGTTCTGGGCATCAGAGAATCCACACTGGTTTTTGGAATCACATACACAAATCCACAAAAACTAAATGTTTGGGCAGGTATCATAAACAATAACATAGTAGGGCCGTTTTTTATAGAAGGTAATTTGACAGGAAAAAAGTATCTAAACATGTTAAGGAATGAAATCGTACCTGCGGTTAATGAGATTGTCGGTGACAATTTTAACACCACTTACTTTCAACAAGATGGGGCGGCCCCTCATTATGCAATAAACGTGCGTAATTATTTAGATGAACTACCTAGATGAACACTAGATTATTTTTTATGGGGCTACGTCAAAAACAAAGTGTATGCTACTAAACCTGCAAACTTGGAGGAATTACGACAACGTATTATTGACACGATACAGGCAATTCCAAATGAAATGATTCAAAGAGCAGTTTCATCATTTTATGATCGCATGGGGCATTGTCAACTAAAAAATGGAGGGCATTTCGAGCAAGAACTTTACATGGTAACTGACGATTTCTGAAAGAATTTTCATCTTGCCTTCACAGGCCAGACACCAGCCTGTCTTGCCTTTAACGGCCGGACACCAGCCTGTCTTGCCTTCACCGGCTAGACATCACGTCAATCGTGAGAGGCAAGGGGACTCACGTTAAGCAAGCTCCCCATCGTGAGAGGCAAGGGGACTGACGTTAATCAAGCACCCCAAAGGAAACAGAACTTACTACGTCCACGTCGTTGTTTCTGAGTAGCGCTAAAAGTAAGGTTAGTAAATTTACGACAATAGTTTCTAAGTGTTTATAAAATTTAACCTTCAATTAACTTTCTCATGTTCACAACGAAAAACTGTAAAATATCATTTCTGGTATTACGTTTTCCGCTCTCTTTGAATCCAGTGTCAGAAATAAGGCTGTCCATAAAAAATTTACTTTGACCTTTGAATGACCTTGAAAATTAACTCCAAGGTCGAGATACTCAAGGTTGTTAATCCCAAAATCTACTCTGACATTTATTCGCCCACAAATCCGAAAAAGTTCAAAGAAAATAGCTTGTTTACGATTTTTCAATACTTAACCTTCATTTTATCTTTTGAAGGTCATTCTAACAAATTGAAAACCATCGCTTTGGACGTAAAATTTTTCGCTCTTTCTGAATCCGGTGTCAAAAATAGGGGTTCCCATTTAAAAAAATCTCTTTGACCTTCAAATAACCTTGAAGGTCAAGCTTAAGGTCAAATTGAAGGTCACCATCAGATGCATCGCTTGATTTCCTAAAGCTTTTATATTGAAAGTTTTTTTCCTAGCACCCTTATTTTCCGAGATATTCAGGTGTGTCCATACTTTTGGGACACCCTGTATATATATAGAAAATTTATTCGCCACAACCGAAAAGTTCAACAGAAATAGCTTGTTTACGATTTTTCAATACTTAACCTTCAATTTTATCTTTGAAGGTCATTCTAACAAATTGAAAACCATCGCTTTGGAGCCGTAAAATTTTTCGCTCTTTCTGAATCCGGTGTCAAAAATAGGGTTCCATTTAAAAAAATCTCTTTGACCTTCAAATAACCTTGAAGGTCAAGCTTAAGGTCAAATTGAAGGTCACCATCAGATGCATCGCTTGATTTCCTAAAGCTTTTATATTGAAAGTTTTTTTCCTAGCACCCTTATTTTCCGAGATATTCAGGTGTGTCCATACTTTTGGGACACCCTGTATATATATATATCTATATTATATAAATATTTCGCCACCGCCGCCGTGTATAAGATTTCAGGATTCAACATATATACTCTAGGGGATCTTCGCGCGCCAACCCCCTATTTTTAATTTCGGAAAAGGTTTTTCGTAATTAATTTATTTAAAATAATGTTTTAAATTGTATTATTTTTTCACTGCCATGGACACCTTAGAAATTAAACAGATTCACACAAGACCTTGGAGGTACTGTTATAGTGCATTGGGTTTTATACCAAAAATTTAATTTTTTGTTAAATACGATTATAATTTATAAATAAAAGTTTATACCAAAATTTAGTGTAATGATTTCAGAATAAAAATAATAAAAAAATAGAGATATATTAAGTGTTAACTGTAAATTTTAAACTCTATGAATTCTTATAATGCTTAAATTTATATTTTAATAATTATAAATGTTAATGAAAAATTAACTTACCAAAAATAGTAAAGTGCATATACTTACTAAAATGTAGTAATTTGAAACTATTTATTAAACTTTTGGATTATTTTAAACGGATCTAAATAGAACTTTACCTTCTAAAATTCATTTATTTAATGATGAACGATCATCGCCAAAAGTTCTGTCTTTAATATTTTGTACTTTTAGAGTAATAAAACTTTCTTCTTAATTAAATAAATTTTTGTATTAATTTTCAAGAACTATTTATAACGTTTTAGCGGCATATAAATAAAAACCTGTTTCTTCCATTTCTCCCGTAATTCGTAATTGGCACCCTTTATCAAAATTTGCGTTTTAAACCATAATTATATCTAATTTATTTTTCCCTTACAGAGCCCAAATATTTATTTTGGTTATTATAAACAAATTCATTCCTTAAATATCCTTCTGTTTCTAATAAATAAATTTTACTTGTTTATTTAAAATATTGTATTATATAAATATACATTATCTACTTACTTAAATATCCATACAATTTTGAAATTTTTATTTAAAAAATATTTAAATTAAATGCTCCTAACTTAATAATTTTTGAACAACTTTTTAAATGTAATTCGTATTTTATATTACCACTGTTAAAATTTGAATTTTCTTTTGCCATTACTGTGTATAATAGAATTATCTTAAAAATGCAATAATTAACGTATTTAATTTTTAACCCATTGTATATATCATATGGATATTTGGAAAAGTGTATGTTATATTTGATTAATATTTATTTTGTCTTTAAACTATTTTGCATCTGTATTTAAAGCATTACATTGAATTTTAGATCCGTCATTATTATTGAGTATACATTCAAAAATTTTATGAGTTTTATCAAGAATGAGTAAACTAATACACATTATTTCAAGTTATATTCACAACTATTTTTTTGCGCACGGAAAAAATACATATATTATGTATTCTAGAAAAAACAATTTTAAAATATATTTATATTATATAAATACTCCGCCGCACACACCCACACACACACACACCCGCATACATACATACATATATACATATATATATATATATATATATATATATATTTAATAGAATTATTTTAATAATGTAATAATTAATGTATTTAATTTTTAACCCATTGCACACACACACAGATATATATATATATATATATATATAAAATTTTTTTTTTTAAATTTTTGGTAGGTTCCACGTATACCCTTCTCGGGTTTTTACGTACGTATTCGCTACACCTTTATTTATTCCCGTTTTTGTTTTTTCTTTCCAATTTTCCCCCCGTTACCCCACCTTCTCGCATTCGCCCGGGGTTATGCCCGTGGAGAGAGGGAAAACCTGTGGCCAAACCCCGTGGGATAAATGCCTATTAGGAAAACCTCCTCCGAGAAGGGCGGTGCATTCGAGAACAATTCTGTTTGGGTGGCAAGGTCACATTGCGTAGACTTTAACACTGAAACCGAATGTCTCACACCTCCCGCTCACGTTGTGGAATGTGAAAAAACACCTAACCGATCATTTAAACTAAGTCCGAGAACGGTCACCCATTCAAGTGTCAGCCGCGCTCGGTGCTGCTTAACTTTCATGACCGGCCGAGGTGCGCTTCCGCCACTCCGCCACCGTGTCGGTCAATTATATATATATATATATATATATATATATATATATGTGTATGTTGAATCCTGAATTCTTAAACACGGCGGCGGCGACGGCGAAATATTTATATATTATAGAGAGATATATATTATCAAATTTATTTTTACATTTATCATATAATTCCCTCCTAAATATGATCGATTTATAATTCTGTTTATTGTTAAATTAATCTACAATTGTACTTGGTATAATTTTATTTGAATCTAATATTAAATTATTCAAGCTATTTTTTAACAAAGAAATGTGCATATTTATGTCTTGAATTTAAATATTTACATTTTTATTTTGTATTAAAATATTAGTTTTCATTTTTGTTTGGCGGTATTACTACTAAACGTTATGTGTTTAAGATTACATAAAATATTATGCAATTGAATAGGTGGAATATCAAACCATCTTCACTTTAATAGAAACATTCTCTGCGATTCGGCCTTGTTTATTTTTCTGTTTAAATCACACATTTTTTTCATGATTTTAGTGGTGTGTTGTCCAAATGTATTAGTAATATACTTTTTTTATGTGAGACGCAACAAAGTTACTTTCTGCTCTTACTTTTTTAAAAGAAAATAGTCGGTACTATGCAGATATTGAAATGAATATGGAAAATATTTCACAACTTCCTATTGGCGAAGATATCTATGAAAGTGTATAAACGGTTCAAATTTCAGACGATTTACAATTTGAAGAAGATGTAGATGGAATTTCTGAAACTGTTATACCTGAGAATATTAATTTAAATGAAGCTGATCGTATTCAATCTGATGTCGATAAAATTATTCCATGCCTTCAGGCGACCGATGTAATTAACGAGTTATTTTGTGAAGGATACGTTACAATGGCATTTCCAGTATTATTTCCTTTTGGTACAGCAGAGTTGAATGATAATACTCGTTGTAATGATATGAAACTAACAGTACTCGAATATTTTCAATACTTAATGCGACATAAGGAGAAACGATTTGCACAAGATCCTCGATTCAGATACTTTGCTTTGAACACAGTCCAACGGCATGACGCTATCAAACGTGATACAATATTCGCTAAAAGATCAGATTTTAATGGGACTGTGCAGGATTTACGAAATATTATTTCAGATAATCCTCAGATTGTAAGAAGTTTATATTATTGGTGCTCTAAAATTAGAAGTTCTAATTTCTACTGGTTTTAAAGAAGGGGAGAACTTGAAGCAATGGATTACCAAATTGGTTTACCTACGGCATTGTTTACATCAAGTGCAGCAGATTTATGGTGGCCAGATTCAGCTCGTCTCATGGGTTCTAATTTTAAAGAAGAATATTCGCTTAGTGAAGCAGAAATAGTAGTGAAGCGACAGAAATTAATTGTTGAAAACCGACGTATTGTTGAGGATTATTTTACTTATCGTGCAACAAAGTTTATTGAAGATATTTTATGTAAACGATTGTGACGGAAATCGTCACACAATCTATTCACGACGAATAGAGGACTTAATTTAGCGAACTGTAAGTCGTCGGAGCCTTTCGTATGTCAAGGCCAACCGACGACACTTGTTTACTTCTCTACGAGTGTACAATTACGCGCGCGACAATACGTAGGGATGGGAGCGCGAAAGAGTGTGTGAGTTTCCCCACTCCCATCCCTTTTTCGAGAAATTAGGCGATCGCCTAATCAGTGCGTAATGATCCGTCGATCGGGACGGATTATTATATTGTCTAAACGTTCCGTACTGCTCGTGAGTGCCGAGAGTACGCCCCACCCCCTCCTACATTAAGCTCTGTGAACGGTTGTTCCGGAGCAGAGCTAGGTGCGGAGACCCGGGTGGACTAAAACGTGTGCTCCGTGAGGTGTGTGTTGTGTGTGCGAACCAAAGGACGGGGTCGTGCGCGGGTGATACCGCGGATCGTGATTCGCTCGCCGCGGCAAGGGCCGCCTTCACCACCTCAACCACCGGTCGTCCCCTTGTCAAGGAGGTCGACCAGTCGCCGAGGATCGGCTGGGCCATCCCCGAGGAGCGTCACCGGTAAGTGACAATTTGTTATTGTGACCCTCCCCCTCCCTTGTATGTGTGTGTACCTCGGGAGTGTGTTCGAGTACAACGGTACTCGAACAGCGGTTCCCGGGAGTGAAACCTGTCGCAGGCAAGGATCTCGATCCGGCAGGTTTCCCGGGACTTCCGCCAGAATAACTCTGTCGCGGCACACGGCCTGAGTGGCCATTTTGTTAATTATTTTATTAAAATAAATGTTCTTCTATTTTTATTTTAATTAATTGTGTTTTTGTTATTTCTCCCCGCTCCCGCCGACATTCGTTAATTTTTATATCGGGTCGAGGCAAGGATGATTGCCCGAATCCTCCACACCGATCGTCCCAGCGAACTCGCGTTCCTGGCGACAGCCGCAGTTCGGAAAGTAAATAAATTAATTGTGTGCGCGGTATTGGGCAACGCGGCCCAACGGTTAATATTAATTATATAAATTAATCGGGTACGCGAATACCACATCACACGATATAATGTCGTTGACTATTGGTTCTGATATGAATTTCAGCACCGGGGTTCATGTCATGTGCATGGAATGCTTTGAATTTTGGCCCTCAATCCGAAAACTTTTGATTCTTTATCTGAAGAATCACTAATGACTGTAAAATAGTTTTATGATAAACTAGTGAGCACTCTTAATCCACTACCATCTATAGCACCAGCATCATTACACCCATCGCGTATTCGTTCTATCGCTATTGAAATCGATAATGAACACAATATTTCAGAATTATTAAATCGTTTCCAACGGCATACTCAATGTTCTAAATGTTACTGTCTTCGGAAAAAAGGTAATGAATTCATTTGTCGATTTAAATTTCCTAAGAAAATACAACAAGAATCAACATTGATAAAAAAAATGAAAAAGGTAACTGGATTTATACGCCAGCAAGAAATGATGATAAACTTAATCAATACAATTCATTCATTGCTCAAACTTGGAGAGTTAACACTGATTTTCAAATAATATCAGAATATGCCGCTGTTAATTATATCGCTAAATATACTTCTAAATCGGAACCTGCATCGAAAAGTTTAGATGACATGTTTAAGGAATTTGTACAGTCTCAAGACACTGGAGAACAAGCACTGTATGCATATACGAATTTAATGATGAAAATTATCGGTTAACGTTATATAGGTTCTTGCGAAACATGTCATACACTTTTAGGGATTCCATTATTTCGTGCTACCAGAGCTTTCAAAATACTTATTATAAAAATAAAAGATTATGTAAATGTACTTGAAACTGATGACGATAATAATAGTACTTCTTTCATTGACTTTTACTGCATTAAACCTCAGGAAATGGAGAACATAACATGAATGTTCGAATTCGCAAAGAAACATTACACAGGTCAAAATGGTAGCGTATCGACAAGTCGCAAAGACAAAATTGTTCAAAATTAGCTGAAAGTTGAAAAAAACATTGAATCAAACATGGAATTATTTTACAAACAACAGCTTATGTTGCACTCTCCATGGCGCACTGAACAAAATTTGAGAAATCCCAATGAAACTTGGAAAATGGCATTCGACGGCAACAACATTCCCATTCTTGGAAACTTAAACATGTCCTTATGCTCAGAAAATGAAGATACTGATGAAATTGTTATACAAGAAGTAATTTTTAATGAGAGAGATTGGATCGCTGCAGCTGCAGTTATGCCAAATGTATTACCCGCTGAATTATCGCTTCGTTATCGCGATATCGACTTGCTTTTTGATTGGACTGCAATTTATCATATATATTCTAATATAAAGAGTAATATTAAATTCATCGAAGAAAATCGAGGAACTACAGAAAATCAGATTACAATACTTGTTCCTCCTGGAATCTGTTATAACGATCAGCAAAATGCGATCTTGTCATTCTTAAGATACCAACTTTCTAATTATGATAGTTGTTCTGATAGATTGATAATTATCCAAGGGAAAGCTGGTACAGGAAAGAATTGTGTTATTAATCAAATGATGTATGATATTGGTACATACTTTGAATATTCCTCTATACTTTTATTAGCCCCAACAGGCGTTGCAGTTAATAATATCAATGGTCAGACTCTTCATTCGGCTTTACGGATATCTGTTTCAAAATTTTTACGAGAGCTTAGTGATGAAGCCAAAATTACTTTCAGGAAGAAATGAGAAATATCAAGTTTGTTTTAGTTGATGAATCTAGCATGCTAGGATAGAAATTAATACATAAAGTAGACAAAAGACTCAAAGTAGTCAAACCAAAATCCTCAAATTTACCCTTTGGTGAATTATGCATTTATCTCATTGGAGACTGGTCACAACTTCGACAAGTGCGTGATTTAAGTCTCTATATCATTGGAAACAATGCTATAACAATTCAATCAACTTTGCTATATCAACAGTTAAAAAAGTTTTTTTTTAACTGAAGTCATGAGACAGATGGGAGAAGAACAACGTTCTTTTAGAGAAACTCTTGAAAGAGTATCGAATGGAACGGTTACTCAACGGGATTATGACCTTTTATCATCTCGTTTCTATATTAACAACATGGGTGATACAACTTTTGAAAATGCTGTTTGTATTATGTCTAAAAACGCTGATATTGAGAAATTCAATTATAAATAATTGGAGGACAATAAAAAACCAATTGCATTAATAACAGCTATTCATAACTGCCATGAAGCTTTTGCAGCTTCTACTGACGAAGTTCAAGGATTACCTGCGGAATTACGTCTGTGCAAAGAATCACGAATTATTCTGAGGCGGAATCTCTGTGTGGCTAAAGGACTTGCTAATGTTTCTGTGGGAACAGTCACAGACATAATTTACGATCCATCAATTGCATGCGAAGTATACAACAACCATATGACACTTTGTTCATTAATCAACTTTGAAATATACAGCGGACCTACTTTGTACAACAATTCAATTCCGGTCATTCCCTTAGTCTCCTCCTTTGAAAGAAACGAAATTTCATGTACCCGTAAACAATTTCCTCTAATGTTGAGTTATGCAGTGAGCATTCATAGATCCCAAGGTATCACGTTGGATAAGGCTGTAGTTGATATAGGTAATAATGAATTTTGAATTGGTCTCACGTACGTCGGATTGTCTCGAGTAAAAACTTTAGATGGATTGTTATTGAAACCAGCATTCAATTTCGATCGTTTAATAAAAATTAATAATAGCCCTGCTATGACTACGCGTCAAGATGAATTGCAGCGACTTTGGAATTTAGCAAATAATAATATTATTTCGAATTCAAATTTCGACCCATTTCGCCACTGCGGGGCACCCTAGTTAAGTTATTCTTGCTTCTAAAAAATCGTAATGCCGTTTTTATTAAAGGTCTTTGGGAACTTAAGAAGTGGTAAAAATTTCAGCCTTAAATATTAATAACATTTCGTATAATTCTATTTGTTAATTAAAAAGACCACTTACAAAAATCTAATTTCCCCAGCCTACAGGCATCGCAGAGACTTCTATTGCAGCTCCTTTTATTCCTAAATAGTTATACTATAATGAACCATAAAGGAAATTTTAAATTTGCAACTGTAAATTGTTTAAAAATGACTTAAAAATTATGTAGTTTTAATAATTAATTTTGAGTGGGAAATATTTTTTCAGTTAAATATATAAATAAAAAATCTAATTGCTTTGACTTTTTTACAAATTTTAAGCCGAGATTCATTGTTCTACGATACCATGAAGCTAAAATAAACTATAAATTAATTATATCAAATTAAAAAAAGAACCATCAAAATCGGATCATTTAATCCCGAGATATCACCAAATTTTTGGAAATATATCTACAGATATTGTTTTGGTTTAGAGATTGAACATCAGGATACAGCGTGGATATAGACTTATAGAATCTAGTAGAGGAAGATGATCATAGGATTGAGACAAGCCCCGAGGAGGATAGTAAACTAGATGATGGAGATGAAGAATATATCATATCGAAAACGGCAACCCCTCAGACTTTCACTTTCAACAGGAATTGAACGATCTCATTCGTGAACTAGGACTGCCAAAGAATGGAGCTGAACGTTTGGAAGGAACAAGCGCTTATAAGTACCGAAACAGAGAAGAAAGTTTTAGAAATTTTTTCAAGAAATATGATGAAAAGTCTGGACACCCTCTCCAACAATTTTCTGCAGAAAAACTGCCTCTTAACGTTTGTTTATTTTTTTTAAGTCTAACGTGTACACAGTTTTCGCCATGCATGGTAACTATGCAACTGCAGATTTGATTTTTCGGTTGACATGTCATTTTAAAGGTTTTGTTTACATCCTCTTAATCATTAACTTACACGCATAACACAATTTGTCACTTCCAAGTATCGATATATAAATTTATAATCTTTATTGAGCGTAAGTTTAATAATGCATTAACTTAGGTACAATATTTCGGATCACCTTACAGCACAGCGTTTCGAAACCATTTCAATTCAAAGAAAATATGTATATATTCATTGTGTATGACTAGCTTCCATGCCAACCCTGGTTTGTTACTCAAAAATATTAATTTACAATTATTCAATAACAATCAAGTAAATACATATAAACATAAAAATTATGCTTCTTGCGTTAAAAAATTAGTGTGATAAAAAAATATCTTTTCTGAAAATTTTATGCTCATGTAAAAGACAGTTCGACGGTTGCAAGGTAGAAGGTGTTATCTGGCAGCCCGGTTGAAAAAAGCACTATCTTGGAAGCAGTTTCAAATGCTTTTTTAACCAATCAAAAATGTCTTTTGAAACCGGGAAAAATATTGCGAATATCTGGTAATTGATGCAATATTTCTATAAATACATATATATGATTTCTGAAAGATCTTGAAGGTAACGGACGTTGTCATGATAATGGTCGCAGTTGGAATGCTATATCTTAACTTTGCAAGTTGTGTCTGAATCGTTTTTTTTTGTTTCAGCAGTGTTTTCAAAAATATCTGGATAGCTTCAAACATTTTAAACACAATGTATAAAGATATTCAAAACATTAATTTTCCATATCCCATTAACGTAATAATCAATAAATTAAATGTGTTTTACTCAACCAATGATAAAGTTAAACTATTTTCTTTGCATGCATCAATATTGTACTCCTTCATTTCAATTGAAAAACGTATCAAAGATTTACTTTGGCTCACTCTTTCGTACATTATTTGTCGAACTTTATGTCAAGTATTCCATTTGCATTTTTACTAGAATATGTCTTTTCCCCATCTACCCAATCAAATTCATGATCATTTTCAAGCTTAGTTTGATCTGCTTGAAAGTTTTTTTAAACTCTCTGCAGGAAGAATCTACATTTGATATTAAATTAATTAATATTTTTATCGGTCTTACAGTCAATAACAAATTAAATATATGGATAGTCAGATTGCCCCTACTTATAATCACACCCGAAGAATCTATAAAAATAAAAATAAAAAATTAAAAATTAAAAACTCTAACTGAAAATAAAACAAATTATTAATAAAGCAATCTGACTGCCCCCCCCCCGCACCAAAAATCTACTCACCCCAAATATGTTGTCCGACGTTTCGAGCTCGCTTCTGCTCCTCATCAGGGACTGAAATGAAAAACTATTCCACACCGATATTTATACCCTTAAAAAAGGCCTCCCCACTCCAAGGATCCACACCCAAATAAATTCACACCAATAAACTAAGTTAAGTTAATATAGGATGATAAATCTTATTTAATTTACTTAACTCTAACATTAAATTAACATTCTTATCATTTCTAAATATATGAATATTCTCAAGACTTTCTCTTTTAAATTTATTCATAATATTTTGTTTTAAAATTTCTACATTATTAAAATCAAATGAATGAACGAAATCTAAACAATGCTGTTTCAAACCCGATGCGACAGATACACTCCTCAAACTATATTTATGTTCATAAATTTTCTTTTTCAAATGTCTACTAGTTTGACCAATGTAACACTTATCACAATGAATACAATTTATTTTATAAACAACTCCAGATTTATCCTCCTTTCTATCTCTATCCTTACAATTATTAAACAAAAAACTTAAATTATTAATATTTCTAAAGAAAACTTGAATATCTAGTTTTTTAAATTATTTTCTTATTCTTTCAGATAAACCTCTAACATACGGTATAACAACAAATGCATTATTTTTAAAATCAACTCTAACTTTTAATTTACTATTATAAATTTGATTCACTCTCTCTTCAATCACTCTATTAATCAAATCTATCGGATAATTATTATTAACAAAAGTTTTTTTAACTAAATCCAAATTTACTTTTCTAAAATCACCGTGTGACAGTTTAACGGCACGGTCTAAATCTAAACAATGCTGTTTCAAATCCGATGCGACAGATACACTCCTCAAACTATATTTATGTTTATAAATTCTCTTTTTCAAATGTCTACTATTTTGATTGTTGTCACCTGTAATAGCTAATTTAGTAATGGAAAAGTTAGAGGGTATTGCTTTGTCAAAATAGAGTTTTGAACCAATGATTTTTTGTAGATTTGTTGATGACATCTTTACAATAGTACCTGAATGTTTTGTTGATGAAATGGTTGATGTTTTTAATTCAATTCATGATTGAATTAAATTTACAGTAGAGGTTGAGTTTGATAAAGAATTCACCTTTTTAGATATTAAAGTTATTAGAGATGATAAAAATAAAGTTAAATTAAATTGGTATAGAAAGCCTACTTAGTCGGGTAGATTTTTAAATTTCCATTCTCATCACCAGTTCAGTGACAAGATTGGTGCGTTGAAAGGTGTTATTTACCGTGCCGTTAAACTGTCACACGGTGATTTTAGAAAAGTAAATTTGGATTTAGTTAAAAAAACTTTTGTTAATAATAATTATCCGATAGATTTGATTAATAGAGTGATTGAAGAGAGAGTGAATCAAATTTATAATAGTAAATTAAAAGTTAGAGTTGATTTTAAAAATAATGCATTTTTTGTTATACCGTATGTTAGAGGTTTATCTGAAAGAATAAGAAAATAATTTAAAAAACTAGATATTCAAGTTTTCTTTAGAAATATTAATAATTTAAGTTTTTTGTTTAATAATTGTAAGGATAGAGATAGAAAGGAGGATAAATCTGGAGTTGTTTATAAAATAAATTGTATTCATTGTGATAAGTGTTACATTGGTCAAACTAGTAGATATTTGAAAAAGAGAATTTATGAACATAAATATAGATTGAGGAGTGTATCTGTCGCATCGGGTTTGAAACAGCATTGTTTAGTTTTCGTTCATTCATTTGATTTTAATAATGTAGAAATTTTAAAACAAAATATTATGAATAAATTTAAAAGAGAAAGTCTTGAGAATATTCATATATTTAGAAATGATAAGAATGTTAATTTAATGTTAGAGTCAAGTAAATTATATAAGATTTATCATCCTATCTTAACTTAACTTAGTTTATTGGCGTGAATTTATTTGGGTGTGGATCCTTGGAGTGGGGAGGCCTTTTTTAAGGGTGTAAATATCGGTGTGGAATATTTTTTCATTTCAGTCCCTGATGAGGAGCAGAAGCGAGCTCGAAACGTCGGACAACATATTTGGGGTGAGTAGATTTTTGGTGCGGGGGGGGGGGGGGACAGTCAGATTGCTTTATTAATAATTTGTTTTATTTTCAGTTAGAGTTTTTAATTTTTTATTTTTTATTTTTATTTTTAGTTTTATAGATTCTTCGAGTGTGATTATAAGTAGTGGCAATCTGACTGTCCATATATTTAATTTGTTATTGACTGTAAGACCGATAAAAATATTAATTAATTTAGTTATACTGCAGTTGACATAAGTAATATTTTATTAATACATTTGATATTAAAATAGTTTCGTCATCTTCTGAAGTTCCAACCATTATCAGGCATTAAAAGTATTAAAACAACGGACTATTCAATTTACAGGTTTTATTTGTATAACCGATCAAACAAATTGCCGCAAAATATGACAATGTTTCTCCGACATTACAATTCAGTTTCTCTGACACTACAATAAATTAGGAGTGTGCCGGTACCCGGAAAGTCGGGGTTACCCGATTCGATAACCCGACCCGTCAGGTCGAGTTTGAGTCGGTCAGGTTTACGAAATTTTTCGTAACCCGTACCCGAAATTTTTCGGTCTGCTTAAATGTTTTAGGGCTACCCGAAATATTTCGGTCTACCCGAATGATTCAGGCTACCCGAATTATTCGTGCTTCTCGAATGTAACGAACTACCCGACTGTAACAAACTACCCGAATATTTCGGACTACTTGAAATACTCGAGTTACCCGAAAAATTTGGACTACCCCAAATTGTCTAGTACCCCGCAAATTACGGGTTACCCGTTAAATTTTCGGGTCCCGAAAATGTCGGGTACCCTCCCGAACCCGAAGAAAATACCCGAAGCCGATCGGGTCGGGTAGTCGGGCTATCCGCACACTCCTACAATATATACATAAAATAATTTAAGTTTTCAATGAAAATTAAAGGAATGTTTGTTTAGGAAACATTACAAGAAGTTTGACTAATATTACTCACAATACAAGCAGACCGAAACTAAACCTTACGATATAATACCACTAATATGTCTCACATATTAAAAATACATACAGTTAAAAGTTTAATAATTTTTTCTCGAAGACTATAAAGTTTAATGAAAATTTTTGAAGTATACAAATGTTTTAGAATTGATTCAAGAATACTCTCAAGATATTTCAGATTTTTTGGGAGATAATTTTTGATATTTTGGAAAAACGCAAAATCAAAATTTTTAAAAAATGTCGTCAAAAAACTTGAAAAAATTTGAGAGTATTCCTCAATCAATTCTAAGAAATTTTTATTCTTGAACAATATTGATTTAAGCCTTTAATTTTCAAAGAAAATATTAATAAAGAAAAAATTGAATTTTTTGGACTTCTTTGCATTTTGACCACTATTTAGCATAAAAAGCATGTATGTAAAAATTTTCTGATAAACCTTAACAAATTTATACACCGGTGGTTGATTAATACTCCATATATTTATGCGACATGTCTTAAAAAATCATACATTTTGAAAATGACAAATTTTTAGAAATTTTCTTGCAAAAGACCCTTTATAGTTAATTTTGTGGTCAAAATTTTTGGATTCAGACCCCGGACTCTGATTCAATATACCCAAAAACATAAAGATTCATACTTTAGACTCACTTGCTACTTTGATAAATGGCTGAAATTAAGCTACAAGTACATAGTCTAAAATCTAATTACTGAAACTCGAATAGCTGTTCTAGTTTCATTACTATCATAATCAAGACCTTTACATCTTGGATCAAGTATAGACGCAATTTGTTTAGCAGAAACATTTTACAGAACTGTATCCCAGTCTACAAGTCGAATTTTTAAGTTCTGCAAAAAATTGACTTTTTATTTTATTAATCATATCACAGTCACCATCAAGTATAATAAAATCTTCACACAGTATTTTATGTATAACAACCATGGAAACGACTTTGTTGGTTACCAATTGAAGCCTATGTGCAGCACACCATAGACCCGTTCTTTCTTGCACGACTGTTGTAGATTTAACAGCATTAACAACGTTTGCAGCGTTATCGGTTACAACTGACACGACTTTATCATTTAATTTCTATTCTTCAAAGAAATTCTCCATTTTGCTACTCAATTTACAGAAGTGAGGCGCTCATCTGTTTCAATTGTGCCTAATGTAAAAAACGCAACACCCAGTCATCAGCTATAAAATGTACAGTCACCGTTATGTAAGACTTTTCTTTTGCAGATTATAAGCAGTCAGAAGCGCAAGCAACAGCAAATGTTTTACATAAATGTGCCTTTATGGATATTTCTACATTATTAAAAAGAGTATATGTATAGAATTTTTATCGATCTTCCCGAGTCAAATGTAGTTGTAGCGTAAAAGAAAAAAATTTTAATGCATTTTTCTTTTTGTAACGTTTCGGTGGTCAATGCCACCCTCTCCAGACTGAAAAAACTTTATTTATAAATAATTTTTTTGCACAACTCAGATAGTGAAAAAAACAAGGAAACGTCAAATAGAAGTATACACGACGAAAACTTTGACAATATAAGAGTACGTATACAATTCGCGCTTTCTTAAATAGTGAAGAATCGAGAGCGAGCCAATGTTTACATTTTTTCTATTGATGACGCACAGGTTCATGTACATTGCTTACAATACATCAAACTAATTTAACGTGTTTTCATTTTGAATATAATGTGCGAATACTGCTTATTCAATTTAATTGAGTCTTCTTGTTTATTTATAGAATTTTTTTGCAAATTAATATGTACCATTTCAGATGCAATTCTTTTATCATAAATTGTTTCTTTATCCAAAATTTTGAAATTTCGCCAATCAAAATCATGATTATTATTTTGAATATGTTGCAAAATGACAGACTCTTTTCTGTTCTTATGTTCGTTAATTCGTGTGTTTATTTGTCTCTTTGTCTGTCCTACATATGAAGCGTTGCAGTCTAAACAATTTAATTTATGTACTACATTATTTTGAGAATTCTTATCAATTTTGTCCTTCCCTTTAATTATAATGTTATTTAATTTATTTTCAACAGTTGGAATCGTTTTTATTCCGTGTTTATTTAAGTTAACTGACATTTTTTCATAGAGGCCTTTGGAATATGGTAAAGTGAGAAATTGTTTATAATTAACCACTTCTTTTGTGTTTTGCTTAGTCTGCTGAAAGTTTAGACACACATTTAAAAGAAAAAACTGAACACGTACCTCTAAAAAATAAAATCTTATTTCATAAATATAGAGAAACAAAAGAATTTATAAATAAACATAGAGATATAATAATAACATACGCTGATAAAGGGAAGACTACTGTCATTATGAATAAAACGGAATATATTAATAAAGTGGAGACATTATTATCCGATAGGACTTCGTACAGACCCATACAAAAAAACCCGCTAAAATCGTTACAAAATTGCACTTATAAATTTCTTAAAAAATGGAATGACAGGGGTTTTTAGATAAAAAATATAAATCTTCAAGGTTAACGCAAACAAATACATCATTAGCAAAATGTTACGTATTACCGAAAATTCACAAAGAAAATGTACCTTTAAGACCAATTGTGTCTACTGCCGGATCACCAACGGAATTTTTATCAAAACAATTATATAAAACTCTTTCAAACTGTATTAAAAAACCGGAATCGCACATAAAAAATAGTTTCGAATTTATACAAAAAATTAAAGACGTAAACATACCGGTGGGTTATTCACTTATTAGCTTGGACGTCCAATCTTTGTTTACAAATGTAGGAAGTTCACTAATCAGAAATAGTATTGAAATAAGATATAGTCAGATTAATTTAATGTCAGAAATACCGCTAAATGATATAATAAATGTTTGGGATTTTTTAATGAACAATACATATTTCCAATTTAATGGTAAATTTTTAAAACAAACTTACGGCCTACCAATGGACGCTGCAACTTCTGGTTTATTCGCGGATATAGTTATGGAAGATTTAGAGATTGATTGTTTAATCAAATTAAGTTTTAAACCAATTTTTTACTATAGATATGTTGACGATATAATAACGTATTCCTACTGATAAAATCGACGAAATGTTACAAATTTTTAATTCTTATGATGAAAAATTGAAATTTACTTTTGAATTAGAGAATAATGACAGTATTAGTTTTCTGGATACATTATTGATTAAAAATAATAATAAAATTATTATAGACTGGTACACTAAACCTACGT
The DNA here is from genome assembly GCA_026168455.1 of Theocolax elegans. Classification (NCBI taxonomy): domain Eukaryota; kingdom Metazoa; phylum Arthropoda; class Insecta; order Hymenoptera; family Cerocephalidae; genus Theocolax; species Theocolax elegans. The sequence continues at coordinate 53,877,127 of CM047425.1, forward strand.
TTTCGGCTCGTTTCTTAAATTTTGAATCGGCACATCCAATTTCTCAAAAAATTGCTATGATTTATAATCTGGTGGATAGAGCAATCAAGTTATCTAATAAAAAATTCCATCATGTTAATATTAACAAAATAAAGGATTATTTAATAAAAAATAACTATCCAGAACAATTTATTGAAAAATATATTAAAAAACGTTTAGCAATTTTGAATAATCAGCAGAATAAGCAAAACACAAAAGAAGTGGTTAATTATAAACAATTTCTCACTTTACCATATTCCAAAGGCCTCTATGAAAAAATGTCAGTTAACTTAAATAAACACGGAATAAAAACGATTCCAACTGTTGAAAATAAATTAAATAACATTATAATTAAAGGGAAGGACAAAATTGATAAGAATTCTCAAAATAATGTAGTACATAAATTAAATTGTTTAGACTGCAACGCTTCATATGTAGGACAGACAAAGAGACAAATAAACACACGAATTAACGAACATAAGAACAGAAAAGAGTCTGTCATTTTGCAACATATTCAAAATAATAATCATGATTTTGATTGGCGAAATTTCAAAATTTTGGATAAAGAAACAATTTATGATAAAAGAATTGCATCTGAAATGGTACATATTAATTTGCAAAAAAATTCTATAAATAAACAAGAAGACTCAATTAAATTGAATAAGCAGTATTCGCACATTATATTCAAAATGAAAACACGTTAAATTAGTTTGATGTATTGTAAGCAATGTACATGAACCTGTGCGTCATCAATAGAAAAAATGTAAACATTGGCTCGCTCTCGATTCTTCACTATTTAAGAAAGCGCGAATTGTATACGTACTCTTATATTGTCAAAGTTTTCGTCGTGTATACTTCTATTTGACGTTTCCTTGTTTACGATGAGGAAAAAGAAAAACAAATTTAAATCGACTTTCGACGAAATCAGTTTTCATATTATACACTTAATTATGATATTGATATTAGAAGGTATTATTTTCACTTTTTTTATATTCATTTTCACTATCTGAGTTGTGCAAAAAAATTATGTATAAATAAAATTTTTTCAGTCTGCAGAGGGTGGCATTGACCACCGAAACGTTACAAAAAGAAAATTGCATTAAAATTTTTTTCTTTTACCCTACAACTACATTTGACTCGGGAAGATCGATAAAAATTCTATACATATACATTGAAAACCAGCGCGTGATAAAATCAAATTAACAAAAATGAATTAAAAAGAGTAGTCTGATTTTGAAATCTTTATATTTCAAAAATTTATAAAGAAACTGTACGACATACATAAATTGTATGAAACCCTTACTGGAATAAAAGGAATAATGCAATTACCTTTGTCAATGAACGGTGAATTTGTTCTGCTTTTTCCGGTGAACATGAATTGTCGTTTTCTTGGCCTTTTATTGTGCGTTTTCGTAATCTACGACGTTTAGTTGGTACGGTATATGAAGTACACTGATTGTCTTCATTAGATTTATCAGCAGGATCTTTGTAGATTAATTGACATGCCTGCCAAATAAAATCGATTCAAAAATTTAGAAAACATTATTATGGGTTCTTATAAAAATAATCTTTATATTATTAAGACTTTGAATAATGGCAAAAAAATACAAAAAATATACCGTTTAGCGTAATAAAAATTTTATTTTATTCGCCTTAATATACATAATTCATATATTTAACTATTATTATCGCATACATATCGAAAAAATTCGTATTTCTTATAAAATATTTGATATTTCAATTTTTTCAAAAACATATTTGACTTTTCCAAAAGTATGTCTTTTTTTTTAATTTTGATGAAAGATTAGTCTTGAACTGGGAAATCCTGCTTTTATTTTATATTTACTTATTGTTAATTAATTGTAAAATTTTTGATCATTATTTATAAATACTTATTATTAATTCAATTAAAAGAAAAATAGTTTACAAGTAAAAATAGTTGATAGTATAATAGTACAATAGTATACGCAAATTAGAATATATTGTAGAATAGAATACGAATGTGAACAGATTTTTTCATACATTTACTTACTTTCTTTTAGTCACTGATAACGTATCATTTGTATTCTCGCTTAAGGTATGAATTCCTTGTAAATTCCGAGATATTGAATATATTGTTTCGTCAGGACAAAAGAATTCATTAATTACGGATTCATTCACATAATTTACAGTACGCTTTATTACCTTCTCAGGTAGTATACTTCCAAACCCAACCTCTTGGTTTCATACCGAAATATATTATTTTTATAAATACTTTAAACCACACTTCCAGCAATCGGCCAATAACTTGTAAAATTGAAGTAATAGTTTTAAACTAATTTTTTGAAAAGTAGAGGATGCGCGCACTACGCAGTAGCTATGCACAAGTTACTCGATACACTAAGGAAGGTATATTAACTTCAATATGTTTAGATATTATTTAAATGTCTCATTATTTCCGAGAATTTTGAAAAAAATCTAATACGTATTTGTTAACTTCCTAATAAACATTGAATTGAAGAGTAATATTTATCAAATAGTAATTTCGAGTATAATTCATACATATACACGTTGCGATGTCCGTTACAATTGCTGATCTCGCATATTTGTTCAGCTGCAGGCGTTGCGTGCTGAGAAGGACCGCGAATAAAAAGGAAGAAAATTCGCGGTAAACTTACCTCGGCCACTCCTGAAACGGAGAAGGCGGTATTCGGGATAACGGGAATTATAAACGCCGGTAAATAATAATCGGACTCATACACTATCGATTAATTATTAAAAAAAACTATTTGTTACTTAAAGAAAACAATAATACAATTATAACAAATATAAAAAAATTAAAAGAGGCCGCATCCGCAAGTTCTTGGGAAGTCGCACTAAACAAGCACGCGGACTTCCACGGTATTGTACGTATTAGCAAGGAAGTCTTTACCGGTAAAGCGCGTGTTTACGATGACTCGCGTAATCTACCACTTGTCTCACCTCAGCAAGTTTGCGCATCGGATCATTATTAGTCCTTACGCGGCATGCTCGCAGGCTTTCTCGATCGTATACGAGCTTCTCCGATGCGCACTCTCACTCGATATAAGGTATAGCTTCATATGCTTAAGAGTATGTACCTTACCTTAACAGTATATATATATATATAAATTGATCAATCGGTACTTATGCCGACAAATTCTTACGGGAAATGGGAATTGTGCTTACTTTGTGGTAATTATGCCGACGTCAGCATAATTCCACCGAAAATTCAACCATGTATCCGTACTTATGCCGACACACAAAAAATCGGAAAATTATCTTTGTGAGCCCCGCTTTGACGTTATAATATTAATGAAGGATTGAAGTCATAACGTCTTTCGAGAGGCCTCCGGCCTCCGGCACTTCGAATGAGGTTATAACTTCAATCCTTCATTAATATTATAAGGTCAAAGTGTGCATTTTTACCCGTGAGGGGTATTTAGGTATTTGGGTTATTGGATATTTGGGTTATTGGTTTTTTATGCATTATTCTATCAATTAATATTCTCCCCCTTATATCTGAGTCGTTACATATGTTTTATAACCACAAAACACCAAGATAACACGTAGTGTGACCATAAGTACCGATACTGGTGTTTATATCTCTCTATAATATATAAATATTTCGCCGCCGCCGCCGCCGCCGCCGTGTCTAAGAATTCAGAATTCAACATATATATATATATGTTTTATATATATATGTCATATATATATGTCATATATATATGTTATATATATATGTTATATATATATATATATATATATATATATATGTTATATATATATGTTTTATATATATATATGTCATATATATGTTATATATAAGTGTGTGTGTGTGTGTGTGTGTGTGTATGTGTGTGTGTGAACATACACTTTTCCAAATATCCAATGGGTGATATATACAATGGGTTAAAAATTAAATACATTAATTATTGCATTTTTAAGATAATTCTATTATAAATAGTAATGGAAAAAGAAAATTCAAAATTTAACAGTAACAAAATTAATACAAAAATTTATTTATTTAAGAAGAAAGTTTTATTACTCTTAAAGTACAAAATATTAATGACATAGAACTTTTAGCGATGATCCTTCGTCATTGAATAAATTTATTTTAGGAGGTAAAGTTTTATTTAGATCCGCTTAAAATACTCCAAAATTTTAATAAGTTTTTACTAAATACTACAATTAAGTACATGCACTTTACTATTTTTGGTAAGTTAATTTTTTATTAACATTTATAATTATTAAAATAAAATTTAAGCTTTATAAGAATTCATATAGTTTAAAATTTACAGTTAACATTTAATATGTCTCTATTATTTTTATTATTTTTATTCTGATTTCATTACACTAAAGTTTGGTAAAAACTTTTATTTATAAATTATAATCGTATTAAAAAAAAAATTAAATTTTTGGTATAAAACCAAAGCACTATAGCAATACCTCCAAGGTGTTGTGTGAAACTGTTTAATTTTTAAGGCGATATAAATAGTTTGCCGCCGTTCGGTATAAGATTTCAGGGTTCTAATATATGCCGCTGTGTATAAAAATTTGTCACTCCCCTTATATGGGCATACATATATATATGTATATATATATATATATGATTCCAGAGTCCATAGTACATACATAGATACATATATTTATTTAAAATACAATATTTTAAATAAACCAGTATGTATTTATTAGAAACAAAAGGTTATTTAAGGTATGCCTTTGTTTATAATAATTAAAATAAATATATGGGCTCTGTAACTAAAGGGAAAAATAAATTGGATATAATTATGGATTAAAACGCAAATTTTGAAAGAGGGTGCAAATTACGAATTACGGGAGAAATGGAAGAAACAGGTTTTTATTAATATACCGCTAAAATGTTATAAATAATTCTTTACAACTAATATAAAAATTAATTTAATTAAGAAGAAAGTTTTATTACTCTAAAAGTACAAAATATTAATGACATATAGAACGCTTGGCGATGACTTAAATAAATTAATTTTAGGAGGTAAAGTTCTATTTAGATCCGTTTAAAGTAATCTAAAATTTTAATAGGTTTTTACTAAATACTACAATTAAGTATATGCACTTTACTATTTTTGGTAAGTTAATTGTTCATTACCACATATATATATATTATATATATTACACCTTTGGTGTAAGTTATGTCCTAAAATACGTGAAAATTAGTGATTTTATGAAGTTTATGAGTCATAACTTACAACAGCGGTCTTGGCCAATAAGCTAACCCAAGCCATTCGAAAGCTCGCGAAAAATGTGAACTTTTGAGAGGTGTTAGATTAAAATCGATTATGGTGTGGTAGCCTTTTTTTGATATTCAATATGTCCGGGTGTTCTATCTCTTCGAGATTTCAAAATTAAGAAATGTAACCAGGGTAGATAAGTTCTAAAGATTAATTTAAACAAAAGTTGTTTGTAATGTTTTTTCAAAAAAATCAACATATTTTGAGATAAATGGCTTTAAAAATAGAAGTTTTTCTAAAAAATTGAAAAATTTCCACTTTTCATGGTGGAATTACTCTTAAGCAAATTATTTTTAACACTTAAAGTTTTTTTGTATGTTCTGGAAGATGTTTCCAGCCTGTTCTCAAATTTTGGAGTGATTTAAAATTTTCATCGTACCACTTGACGTGAAATAGCCCATATATATGTATATATATGTATGTATGTATGTGGGTGTGTGTGCGTGCGGCGGAATATTTATATAATATATATATATATATATATATATATATATATATATATATATATATATTTTAAAATTGTTTTTTCAAGAATACATAATATATGTATTTTTTCCGTGCGCAAAAAAAAGTTGTGAACATAACTTGAAAGAATGTGTATTTGTTTACTCATTCTTGATAAAACTCATAAAATTTTTAAACGTATACTCAATAATAATAACGGATCTAAAATTCAATGTAATGCTTTAAATACAAATGCAAAATTGTTTGAAGATGAAATAAATATTAATCAAGTATAACATACACTTTTCCAAATATCCATATGATATATACAATGGGTTAAAAATTAAATATATTAATTCTTGCATTTTTAAGATAATTCTATTATAAACAGTATAGGCAAAAAAAAATTCAAATTTTAACAGTGGCAATATAAAATACGAATTACATTTGAATAGATTTTCAAAAACTATTAATTTAGGAGCATTTAATTTAAATATTTTTTAAATTAATATTTCAAAATTGTATGGATATATAAGTGTGTAGATAATTTATATTTATATAACACAATATTTTAAATAAACAAGTATGTATTTATTAGAAACAGAAGGATATTTAAGAAATGAATTTGTTTATAATAATCAAAATAAATATTTGGGCTCTGCATAGTAAAAATAAATTGGATATAATTATGGATTAAAACGCAAATTTTGAAAGAGGGTGCAAATTACGAATCACGAGAGAAATGGAAGAAACAGGTTTTTATTTATATAGCGCTAAAATTTTATAAATAATTCTTTAAAACTAATACAAAAATTAATTTAATTAAGAAGAAAGTTTTATTAAAGTTTTAGTACAAAATATTAATGACATAGAACTTTTGGCGATGATCGTTCGTCATTAAATAAATTAATTTTAGGAGGTGAAGTTCTATTTATAACCGTTTCAAATAATCCAAAATTTTAATAAGTTGTTAACTAAAATACTACAATTAGTAAGTATATGTACTTTACTATTTTTGGTAAGTAATTTTTCATTAACATTTATAATTATTAAAAATATAAATTTAAGCTTTATAAGAATTCATATAGTTTAAAATTTACAGTTAACATTTAATATGTCTCTATTTTTTTATTATTTTTATTCTGATTTTATTTATTCTTATTTGATTAGTACTCCTAAATGTTGGTAAACTTTTATTTATAAATTATATAACTATAGCAATACCCTTCAAGGTGTTGTGTGAATCTGTTTAAATTTTAAGGTGTACATGGTAGTAAAAAAATAATACAGTTTAAAACATTATTTAAATAAATTAATTACGAAAAACCTTTTTCGAATTAAAAATAGGGGGTTGGCGCGCGAAGCGCGCAGGGGGGCGTAAGCCCCCCTAGTATATATAATAGATTTATTCGTGTACAAGTTATTTTTATTATATCCACGTGTATATATAATGGTGCGGAATTTTAATATTATGTAGTAAGAATTCAGATATCACCAAATTTTTCCGCTTTTTCGAATATAAAATGCAATTGACAGATGGATCAATTTCTGTCGCGTGGCCAAAACCCGTACTGCGCATCCGCTCCCCACTATTGCTTCATACATCGGTTGTAAAAAGAACTCACTGCCGCTTTTGTTAATAACTTAATTGAAATACTGTAGTTAATGCTATTTTTTTGTCAATCCCGATAGTTTAACGTTTGATCTATAGTATCTGTAAATTTCAGTTCATAATATTAATAAACATTTAACAATTATTGCTTGAAAAAAAAATATATCTCGGCTCCAGCGCATCGTGGAGCAATTAGTATAGCTTAAAATTTGCAGAAAAATCCCAGTAATATAATGGTCAATATGTCGATTCAATGTAAGAAAAATTTTTATAGTATTTTTAATTTTTAAGATATCTTAAATTTCAAGGCCAATTAAACAAATTGTGATTAAAGAATCAACTTTTCATTTACAGTACGTTCTAGTACAACTCTAGAAGAGTCAAATAAGCCGAAATAGAAGTATGTGGGATGCCTGTACGGTGTAGAAATTAGATTTTCCAAATACGTCTTTTTAAATATTACATAGAATTGTTTAAAAACTACTAAATATTTAGGTATAAAATTTATAACTGTTTTTAAGCCAACGAAGGCCTCTACTAATTGCTATATTAAAAGTATTTTTTTTTTTTTTTATTCTTGATTTTGTGCTCTCTTTTTCCTGGCACTTCCTACCGTTTATCCCTGGAGACTTTAACGGTGTTCACCTACCACCTATGTGTGGGTGCTTTTTCCCTCCCTTAAAAACCCCACCATCTCGCATTCGCCCGGGGTTATGCCCGTGGATGAGGGAAACCTGTGAAGCAGGGAAAACCTCACCCGAGATGGCCGGTGTATTCGAAACATTCTTTTTGGGTGCCAAAGTCACATTGCGTAGGCCTTGACACCGAAACCGAATGTTTCACACCTCCCGCTCACGTTGTGAAGTGTGAAAAAACACCTAACCCTCCACGAAAGCCAAGCGACCGAGAGCGTCACCCATCCAAGTGCCAACCGCACTCAGTGCTGCTTAACTTCCGTGACCGGCCGAGGTGCGTCTCCGCCACTCCGCCACCGTGTCGGTTGCTATATTAAAAGTATTTAGAAACAATAATTAAATTATATAAAATTGAAAAAATGGCTGATATTAACAGTTTTTTGTTTATTGCACAAAAACTAATAAACAAAGTCGAACGTAACAAGGCTAAATTTGTAGATAATTTAAAGGCCTATAAATAAGTATTTTTTACTTTTTTCAATAGGAGTAACGATGTCAATGTTATATATATATATATATCAAGCATTATGAAAAAAGCAGTAAAATAATTGTCAGAAGGCTAAGTGGAAGCTGACAAAGTTGTGAAAAATATCGGAAAATTTACATCTTAAGCAAAACTTCTTACAATTTTAATGTATACTGTTTATGTTTAGAGAAAAATGTGTGTAAAATGTCAAAAGCTAAAGTAGAAGGGATAATGAGAAAATTGAGTGCGAAGTGCAAGAGCGTATTTCAACGCGCAGCGTAGTACTGATTGTTTTTCTTTGATTTTTACACCTCAAATATCTTTGACCAGTTCTGATAAACTTTCTCATTAATTAATGAGGTAGGGAAACTTTTATTAAAATATCAGACGTCATGTAAGAAAAATTAATAAATGTTACAAGAAAAAGATTAATTTTATCCGTAACAAATTTTTAAAATAATTAATTAGGTTCACAATCAATAGATTGCGCGATTTTAATTTAATTTCTAAATTTTCATCATTATCGTAGTCGGTATTCTCGTCATCATTCGGAAAATAATAAATATTTAAATAAGTCTTATATATTATTAAGAGTCACAAATCGAAAATTACCTTCCAACTCCTGATTATCTATAATTACATATTTTACTGATGGAGGCAACTGTGGGCCTTCAAACCATAAAAAGTTATATTTGCTATCAGTTAAGATCTATCCTGATGTTTCGGGCTCTAATTTAATAAAATCCTGCAATGTTGCCTTAGTCCGCAAGAGTGTGTTATATAGTGCGCCATTCTTATTTGCTGCAAGACATCGGCATAGCTACGTGACAAGCAAGAAGCATCAAAGTTACTCAGATTCGTTTTTAAAAAAGCTTCATCAGTGTCTGTAACTTTATAATTTCGGAGGAACATTTGATATCTTACGTTGATATTTTGTCTGAAATCCATTCATATTACAAATAAACTTCTTTATTTTTGCAAAAGTATCGTTAATAACTCTATTATTTGTGCAAAGAAGCAATTTAATATAATAAAAACGAAGAAAACTGCATCATACTATTCTTATATATTGCACTTGAATAAGACATATATATGATTGACAAATTTTTTCCTCCCCCTCCTGCTCCTATTGGATCGAAAAGTAGGACGGATACACCGCCTGAGAACTTGTATCTGCAAAAATGGCTAAAATAAAACCGGAAAATGTGAGTGTTACACATAGTGCTGAAAAGCCGAAATGTAGGGTGGGACTTACAGTAGTACAAAGAGTGAACCCTCTGACGAAGGTCGTGACAACAGTAGGATATCCAAAGACGCTTCTCACCACAAGACAGTCTGAATGCCTCAGGAATACATTGAAGAAGGGGATAGATATTCTTCCTCCCGAGCAACTGCCAAGGCTTTTTACGTCTTTTTGTAGAGTGGGAGTCTCTGATAATAACGGAAGGCCAACGGTCCACGGACTAGCTGGGTGATATCGTGACTAGATTAAAATCCTGGTAGGGTCCTACTCTGTCGGTAAATCGAACAAAGATGCTCTAGAGGCTGGTAAAAACCTAACTTATATGAAAGTTGCAGTCTTTTCGCAACAATAAAGTCGACGCGAGAATAATAGCGGCCAAAGGAGTGTACAGAAAAAATGTATTTGTAGCTTCCGGTCTGCTTGAAAACTAAACGCATCGTAACTGATAAAGGTAATGCACGCAATCCAGGAATCGGATCTTATCCTAATTTTGGGATATTTTTTATAATTATCATATTATTTATAAAAATATGAAAAAAGTTGAGTTATTACTGATCAATGGCCACTATTACAAAGTTATACGGTATTTAATAATAATTTCAATAAAAACTGCTTTCACTTCAATCGTTTCTAACTCTAAAACAAATAGAGATACACACTTAAAGCAAAAACCAGAAGAAAGTTAAGATCAAGTATATGTGATTAAATAAAGGAAGCCTAAATTAGTAAATTTGGAGCAAAGATATGGAAAAAATAAGATATTGAAGATATTTTATTTAAAACTTACCAGGAAAGTAACTTTGCTCCAAATTAAGCAATTAAGCTTCTTTTCTTTTTAAACTGTATCTACTTGAACTTAACTATCTTTTAGTTTTTGGTTTGAGTTCCTATCCATATTCGTTTTTTAATTATAAGCGATCAAAAAGAGTCAATTTCGTTGAAATTATTGTTAGATGTCGAATAGCTTTCGTAAAAGTTGCCATTGGCAAGTTATAACTTGGCTTTCTTCATATTTTTATGTTACAAAATATATCTCAAAGGTAGGATAAGATCCATTTCCCAGAGTGCGTGCACTCCCCTTGTGAGTATAATGCTCGCAGGACCAAGGCGTTGTGGGTGGGTTCATTTATCAGTAGGTTGAGGGTTATGGCCGTCCCGGATGTTCTTGTCGGTGGTGAGGTCGTCGATATCTGTCCCTCCCGACAGATCTTGGGCGTAATGATTCACAGAATACTTTCCTCAACGGAAAACGCACTCCCACAGGCAAGCGGTGCCACGTCCCGCTTATGCGCCTCAGAAAGTACGGACAATTTATTCCATCCAATATCAGGCTGACCTTGGTTAAGTCTCTTGTTTTGACCTATTTGGACTACTGTCCAGGTTTTTTCCTGGACCTCTCGAATAAACTGATTCTGAAGCTGTCCAGGTGCAAAAATACTGCTCTTGGTTTGCGTGTGGTCTACGAAAATTCGAGCACATCTCGCCAGTTTATAGAGAGCTGGAAATCCTTCCTCACTCTATACGGTGGGACTGTTTATGTGTATGCTTACTTGTTACAAGTTATTAGTACAGGCCTTTCCAATTTCCAAAAAAATCCTGGAATTAGTGCTGATATCTCGGAATAACTTGAACATTCTAGAAATTCTGAAGAAGTCCCGTAATTAGCGCAAATTACACGGAATACTTTAAAAATTCCCTAAATACCCAAAAAATCCCGCGATCAATGCAACTATCCCGAATTACCGTCAACATCCTCGAAATACACAAGAAATCGTAGTTAAAGCAGATGTCCCGGAATTCCTTAAAAATTCCAGAAATAACCTGAAAATTCCCGAAATTAATGCAGATATCCCAAAATGTCTTAAAAATTCTCGAAATATCCAAATGTGCCAAATATCCCGAATTTAGTGCAAATCTCCCGGAATTCATTAAAAATTCTAGAAATACCTGAAATTTCTAAAAAATACTGTAATTAGTACCGATATTCCAAAAATACCTTAAAAATTCCTATGATAAAGTAATTACTAGGAGCTTCGATTAAAGGGGTCCTAAACCTTTATTTATTGATTCTAGGTTCCAGAAAAAATGTCCATGCTTGAAACTATTTTCTCAATGGACCTTGCATAGTGTACGAATACTCATATTTTATATTTGAAATCGAACTTCACCCAATAACGACTAAAACGGTCGATTTTAGACATGCATTGTAGCTGAATGTCAGGCATTTACGATCTAACAAGTGGTTCTAAAGTGTTATTCTTTATGTATATCTAAACAATCCCAAATACATTGCCTTTATCTACTTTAGTTTTTCCTAAAGTTACAATTTTATTTTAGGCTGACTATGTACCTTTCCTTCACTAATCATATTAGTATCTTTATTAAAAAAAATTAATACTCTTTTTTACGTTTGTCAGTAAAATTGAATGGATAATTATTTTTGATTAACACCATCCAGTAAGTACAAAAAAGCGATTATTATAATCTAATTGATAGGACTATAAATTTATCAGTCTTATATTTTTATGGTAACGATTTGAGTATTATTAGTAAGGTGTGAATTAAAAATAATTATCCATTCAATTTTACTGACAAACGTAAAAAAGATATTAATTTTTTTAATAAAGATACTAATATGATTAGTGAAGGAAAGGTACATAGTCAGCCTAAAATAAAATTGTAACTTTAGGAAAAACTAAAGTAGATAAAGGCAATGTATTTGGGATTGTTTAGATATACATAAATAACACTTTAGACCCACTTGTTAGATCGTTAAATGCCTGACATTCAGCTACAAATGCATGTCTAAAATCGACCGTTTTAGTCGTTATTGGGTGAAGTTCGATTTCAAATATAAAATATGAGTATTCGTACACTATGCAAAGGTCCATTGAGAAAATAGTTTCAAGCATGGACATTTTTTCTGGAACCTAGAATCAATAAATAAAGGTTTAGGACCCCTTTAAATCGAAGCTCCTAGTAATTACTTTATCATAGAATTTTTAAGGTATTTTGGAATATCGGTACTAATTACAGTATTTTTTAGAAATTTCAGGTATTTCTAGAATTTTTAATGAATTCCGGGAGATTTGCACTAAATTCGGGATATTTGGCACATTTGGATATTTCGAGAATTTTTAAGACATTTTGGGATATCTGCATTAATTTCGGGAATTTTCAGGTATTTCTGGAATTTTTAAGGAATTCCGGGACATCTGCTTTAACTACGATTTCTTGTGTATTTCGAGGATGTTGACGGTAATTCGGGATAGTTGCATTGATCGCGGGATTTTTTGGTTATTTAGGGAATTTTTAAAGTATTCCGTGTAATTTGCGCTAATTACGGGACTTCTTCAGAATTTCTAGAATGTTCAAGTTATTCCGAGATATCAGCACTAATTCCAGGATTTTTTTGGGAAATTTGGAAAGGCCTGTACTAATAATTGTAACAAGTAAGCATACACATAAACAGTCCCACCGTATAGAGTGAGGAAGGATTTCCAGCTCTCTATAAACTGGCGAGATGTGCTCGAATTTTCGTAGACCACACGCAAACCAAGAGCAGTATTTTTGCACCTGGACAGCTTCAGAATCAGTTTATTCGAGAGGTCCAGGAAAAAACCTGGACAGTAGTCCAAATAGGTCAAAACAAGAGACTTAACCAAGGTCAGCCTGATATTGGATGGAATAAATTGTCCGTACTTTCTGAGGCGCATAAGCGGGACGTGGCACCGCTTGCCTGTGGGAGTGCGTTTTCCGTTGAGGAAAGTATTCTGTGAATCATTACGCCCAAGATCTGTCGGGAGGGACAGATATCGACGACCTCACCACCGACAAGACATCCGGGACGGCCATAACCCTCAACCTACTGATAAATGAACCCACCCACAACGCCTTGGTCCTGCGAGCATTTATACTCACAAGGGGAGTGCACGCACTCTGGGAAATGGATCTTATCCTACCTTTGAGATATATTTTGTAACATAAAAATATGAAGAAAGCCAAGTTATAACTTGCCAATGGCAACTTTTACGAAAGCTATTCGACATCTAACAATAATTTCAACGAAATTGACTCTTTTTGATCGCTTATAATTAAAAAACGAATATGGATAGGAACTCAAACCAAAAACTAAAAGATAGTTAAGTTCAAGTAGATACAGTTTAAAAAGAAAAGAAGCTTAAATTGCTTAATTTGGAGCAAAGTTACTTTCCTGGTAAGTTTTAAATAAAATATCTTCAATATCTTATTTTTTCCATATCTTTGCTCCAAATTTACTAATTTAGGCTTCCTTTATTTAATCACATATACTTGATCTTAACTTTCTTCTGGTTTTTGCTTTAAGTGTGTATCTCTATTTGTTTTAGAGTTAGAAACGATTGAAGTGAAAGCAGTTTTTATTGAAATTATTATTAAATACCGTATAACTTTTGTAATAGTGGCCATTGATCAGTAATAACTCAACTTTTTTCATATTTTTATAAATAATATGATAATTATAAAAAATATCCCAAAATTAGGATAAGATCCGATTCCTGGATTGCGTGCATTACCTTTATCAGTTACGATGCGTTTAGTTTTCAAGCAGACCGGAAGCTACAAATACATTTTTTCTGTACACTCCTTTGGCCGCTATTATTCTCGCGTCGACTTTATTGTTGCGAAAAGACTGCAACTTTCATAAAGTTAGGTTTTTACCAGCCTCTAGAGCATCTTTGTTCGATTTACCGACAGAGTAGGACCCTACCAGGATTTTAATCTAGTCACGATATCACCCAGCTAGTCCGTGGACCGTTGGCCTTCCGTTATTATCAGAGACTCCCACTCTACAAAAAGACGTAAAAAGCCTTGGCAGTTGCTCGGGAGGAAGAATATCTATCCCCTTCTTCAATGTATTCCTGAGGCATTCAGACTGTCTTGTGGTGAGAAGCGTCTTTGGATATCCTACTGTTGTCACGACCTTCGTCAGAGGGTTCACTCTTTGTACTACTGTAAGTCCCACCCTACATTTCGGCTTTTCAGCACTATGTGTAACACTCACATTTTCCGGTTTTATTTTAGCCATTTTTGCAGATACAAGTTCTCAGGCGGTGTATCCGTCCTACTTTTCGATCCAATAGGAGCAGGAGGGGGAGGAAAAATTTGTCAATCATATATATGTCTTATTCAAGTGCAATATATAAGAATAGTATGATGCAGTTTTCTTCGTTTTTATTATATTAAATTGCTTCTTTGCACAAATAATAGAGTTATTAACGATACTTTTGCAAAAATAAAGAAGTTTATTTGTAATATGAATGGATTTCAGACAAAATATCAACGTAAGATATCAAATGTTCCTCCGAAATTATAAAGTTACAGACACTGATGAAGCTTTTTTAAAAACGAATCTGAGTAACTTTGATGCTTCTTGCTTGTCACGTAGCTATGCCGATGTCTTGCAGCAAATAAGAATGGCGCACTATATAACACACTCTTGCGGACTAAGGCAACATTGCAGGATTTTATTAAATTAGAGCCCGAAACATCAGGATAGATCTTAACTGATAGCAAATATAACTTTTTATGGTTTGAAGGCCCACAGTTGCCTCCATCAGTAAATATGTAATTATAGATAATCAGGAGTTGGAAGGTAATTTTCGATTTGTGACTCTTAATAATATATAAGACTTATTTAAATATTTATTATTTTCCGAATGATGACGAGAATACCGACTACGATAATGATGAAAATTTAGAAATTAAATTAAAATCGCGCAATCTATTGATTGTGAACCTAATTAATTATTTTAAAAATTTGTTACGGATAAAATTAATCTTTTTCTTGTAACATTTATTAATTTTTCTTACATGACGTCTGATATTTTAATAAAAGTTTCCCTACCTCATTAATTAATGAGAAAGTTTATCAGAACTGGTCAAAGATATTTGAGGTGTAAAAATCAAAGAAAAACAATCAGTACTACGCTGCGCGTTGAAATACGCTCTTGCACTTCGCACTCAATTTTCTCATTATCCCTTCTACTTTAGCTTTTGACATTTTACACACATTTTTCTCTAAACATAAACAGTATACATTAAAATTGTAAGAAGTTTTGCTTAAGATGTAAATTTTCCGATATTTTTCACAACTTTGTCAGCTTCCACTTAGCCTTCTGACAATTATTTTACTGCTTTTTTCATAATGCTTGATATATATATATATATAACATTGACATCGTTACTCCTATTGAAAAAAGTAAAAAATACTTATTTAGGCCTTTAAATTATCTACAAATTTAGCCTTGTTACGTTCGACTTTGTTTATTAGTTTTTGTGCAATAAACAAAAAACTGTTAATATCAGCCATTTTTCAATTTTATATAATTTAATTATTGTTTCTAAATACTTTTAATATAGCAACCGACACGGTGGCGGAGTGGCGGAGACGCACCTCGGCCGGTCACGGAAGTTAAGCAGCACTGAGTGCGGTTGGCACTTGGATGGGTGACGCTCTCGGTCGCTTGGCTTTCGTGGAGGGTTAGGTGTTTTTTCACACTTCACAACGTGAGCGGGAGGTGTGAAACATTCGGTTTCGGTGTCAAGGCCTACGCAATGTGACTTTGGCACCCAAAAAGAATGTTTCGAATACACCGGCCATCTCGGGTGAGGTTTTCCCTGCTTCACAGGTTTCCCTCATCCACGGGCATAACCCCGGGCGAATGCGAGATGGTGGGGTTTTTAAGGGAGGGAAAAAGCACCCCACATAGGTGGTAGGTGAACACCGTTAAAGTCTCCAGGGATAAACGGTAGGAAGTGCCAGGAAAAAGAGAGCACAAAATCAAGAATAAAAAAAAAAAAAATACTTTTAATATAGCAATTAGTAGAGGCCTTCGTTGGCTTAAAAACAGTTATAAATTTTATACCTAAATATTTAGTAGTTTTTAAACAATTCTATGTAATATTTAAAAAGACGTATTTGGAAAATCTAATTTCTACACCGTACAGGCATCCCACATACTTCTATTTCGGCTTATTTGACTCTTCTAGAGTTGTACTAGAACGTACTGTAAATGAAAAGTTGATTCTTTAATCACAATTTGTTTAATTGGCCTTGAAATTTAAGATATCTTAAAAATTAAAAATACTATAAAAATTTTTCTTACATTGAATCGACATATTGACCATTATATTACTGGGATTTTTCTGCAAATTTTAAGCTATACTAATTGCTCCACGATGCGCTGGAGCCGAGATATATTTTTTTTTCAAGCAATAATTGTTAAATGTTTATTAATATTATGAACTGAAATTTACAGATACTATAGATCAAACGTTAAACTATCGGGATTGACAAAAAATAGCATTAACTACAGTATTTCAATTAAGTTATTAACAAAAGCGGCAGTGAGTTCTTTTTTACAACCGATGTATGAAGCAATAGTGGGGAGCGGATGCGCAGTACGGGTTTTGGCCACGCGACAGAAATTGATCCATCTGTCAATTGCATTTTATATTCGAAAAAGCGGAAAAATTTGGTGATATCTGAATTCTTACTACATAATATTAAAATTCCGCACCATTATATACACGTGGATATAATAAAAATACTTGTACACGAATAAATCTATATATTATACTAGGGGGGCTTCGCCCCCCTGCGCGCTTCGCGCGCCAACCCCCTATTTTTAATTCGAAAAAGGTTTTTCGTAATTAATTTATTTAAAATGTTTTAATGTTTAAACTGTATTATTTTTTTACTACCATGGACACCTTAAAAATTAAACAGATTCACACAACACCTTGAAGGTATTGCTATAGTTATTATAATTTATAAATAAAAGTTTACCAAAATTTAGAGTAATAAAATCAGAATAAAAATAATAAAAAAATAGAGACATATTAAATGTTAACTGTAAATTTTAAACTATATGAATTCTTATAAAGCTTAAATTTATATTTTAATAATTATAAATGTTAATGAAAAATTAACTTACCAAAAATAGTAAAGTACATATACTTACTAAATTGTAGTATTTTAGTTAACAACTTATTAAAATTTTGGATTATTTGAAACGGTTATAAATAGAACTTCACCTCCTAAAATTAATTTATTTAATGACGAACGATCATCGCCAAAAGTTCTATGTCATTAATATTTTGTACTTTTAGAGTAATAAAACTTTCTTCTTAATTAAATTAATTTTTGTATTAGTTTTAAAGAATTATTTATAAAATTTTAGCGCTATATAAATAAAACCTGTTTCTTCCATTTCTCTCGTGATTCGTAATTTGCACCCTCTTTCAAAATTTGCGTTTTAATCCATAATTATATCCAATTTATTTTTACTATGCAGAGCCCAAATATTTATTTGATTATTATAAACAAATTCATTTCTTAAATATCCTTCTGTTTCTAATAAATACATACTTGTTTATTTAAAATATTGTGTTATATAAATATAAATTATCTACACACTTATATATCCATACAATTTTGAAATATTAATTTAAAAAATATTTAAATTAAATGCTCCTAAATTAATAGTTTTTGAAAATCTATTCAAATGTAATTCGTATTTTATATTGCCACTGTTAAAATTTGAATTTTTTTTGCCTATACTGTTTATAATAGAATTATCTTAAAAATGCAAGAATTAATATATTTAATTTTTAACCCATTGTATATATCATATGGATATTTGGAAAAGTGTATGTTATACTTGATTAATATTTATTTCATCTTCAAACAATTTTGCATTTGTATTTAAAGCATTACATTGAATTTTAGATCCGTTATTATTATTGAGTATACGTTTAAAAATTTTATGAGTTTTATCAAGAATGAGTAAACAAATACACATTCTTTCAAGTTATGTTCACAACTTTTTTTGCGCACGGAAAAAATACATATATATGTATTCTTGAAAAAACAATTTTAAAATATATATATATATATATATATATATATATATATATATATATATATATATAAATATTCCGCCGCACGCACACACACCCACATACATACATACATATATATCATATATATGGGCTATTTCACGTCAAGTGGTACGATGAAAATTTTAAATCACTCCAAAATTTGAGAACAGGCTGGAAACATCTTCCAGAACATACAAAAAAACTTTAAGTGTTAAAAATAATTTGCTTAAGAGTAATTCCACCATGAAAAGTGGAAATTTTTCAATTTTTTAGAAAAATTCTATTTTTAAAGCCATTTATCTCAAAATATGTTGATTTTTTGAAAAAACATTACAAACAACTTTTGTTTAAATTAATCTTTAGAACTTATCTACCCTGGTTACATTTCTTAATTTTGAAATCTCGAAGAGATAGAACACCCGGACATATTGAATATCAAAAAAAGGCTACCACACCATAATCGATTTTAATCTAACACCTCTCAAAAGTTCACATTTTTCGCGAGCTTTCGAATGGCTTGGGTTAGCTTATTGGCCAAGACCGCTGTTGTAAGTTATGACTCATAAACTTCATAAAATCACTAATTTTCACGTATTTTAGGACATAACTTACACCAAAGGTGTAATATATATATATATATATATGTGGTAATGAACAATTAACTTACCAAAAATAGTAAAGTGCATATACTTAATTGTAGTATTTAGTAAAAACCTATTAAAATTTTAGATTACTTTAAACGGATCTAAATAGAACTTTACCTCCTAAAATTAATTTATTTAAGTCATCGCCAAGCGTTCTATATGTCATTAATATTTGTACTTTTAGAGTAATAAAACTTTCTTCTTAATTAAATTAATTTTTATATAGTTGTAAAGAATTATTTATAACATTTTAGCGGTATATTAATAAAAACCTGTTTCTTCCATTTCTCCCGTAATTCGTAATTTGCACCCTCTTTCAAAATTTGCGTTTTAATCCATAATTATATCCAATTTATTTTTCCCTTTAGTTACAGAGCCCATATATTATTTTAATTATTATAAACAAAGGCATACCTTAAATAACCTTTTGTTTCTAATAAATACATACTGGTTTATTTAAAATATTGTATTTTAATAAATATATGTATCTATGTACATAATACATACATAGATACATATATTTATTTAAAATACAATATTTTAAATAAACCAGTATGTATTTATTAGAAACAAAAGGTTATTTAAGGTATGCCTTTGTTTATAATAATTAAAATAAATATATGGGCTCTGTAACTAAAGGGAAAAATAAATTGGATATAATTATGGATTAAAACGCAAATTTTGAAAGAGGGTGCAAATTACGAATTACGGGAGAAATGGAAGAAACAGGTTTTTATTAATATACCGCTAAAATGTTATAAATAATTCTTTACAACTAATATAAAAATTAATTTAATTAAGAAGAAAGTTTTATTACTCTAAAAGTACAAAATATTAATGACATATAGAACGCTTGGCGATGACTTAAATAAATTAATTTTAGGAGGTAAAGTTCTATTTAGATCCGTTTAAAGTAATCTAAAATTTTAATAGGTTTTTACTAAATACTACAATTAAGTATATGCACTTTACTATTTTTGGTAAGTTAATTGTTCATTACCACATATATATATATATTATATATATTACACCTTTGGTGTAAGTTATGTCCTAAAATACGTGAAAATTAGTGATTTTATGAAGTTTATGAGTCATAACTTACAACAGCGGTCTTGGCCAATAAGCTAACCCAAGCCATTCGAAAGCTCGCGAAAAATGTGAACTTTTGAGAGGTGTTAGATTAAAATCGATTATGGTGTGGTAGCCTTTTTTTGATATTCAATATGTCCGGGTGTTCTATCTCTTCGAGATTTCAAAATTAAGAAATGTAACCAGGGTAGATAAGTTCTAAAGATTAATTTAAACAAAAGTTGTTTGTAATGTTTTTTCAAAAAAATCAACATATTTTGAGATAAATGGCTTTAAAAATAGAAGTTTTTCTAAAAAATTGAAAAATTTCCACTTTTCATGGTGGAATTACTCTTAAGCAAATTATTTTTAACACTTAAAGTTTTTTGTATGTTCTGGAAGATGTTTCCAGCCTGTTCTCAAATTTTGGAGTGATTTAAAATTTTCATCGTACCACTTGACGTGAAATAGCCCATATATATGTATATATATGTATGTATGTATGTGGGTGTGTGTGCGTGCGGCGGAATATTTATATAATATATATATATATATATATATATATATATATATATATATATATATATTTTAAAATTGTTTTTTCAAGAATACATAATATATGTATTTTTTCCGTGCGCAAAAAAAAGTTGTGAACATAACTTGAAAGAATGTGTATTTGTTTACTCATTCTTGATAAAACTCATAAAATTTTTAAACGTATACTCAATAATAATAACGGATCTAAAATTCAATGTAATGCTTTAAATACAAATGCAAAATTGTTTGAAGATGAAATAAATATTAATCAAGTATAACATACACTTTTCCAAATATCCATATGATATATACAATGGGTTAAAAATTAAATATATTAATTCTTGCATTTTTAAGATAATTCTATTATAAACAGTATAGGCAAAAAAAAATTCAAATTTTAACAGTGGCAATATAAAATACGAATTACATTTGAATAGATTTTCAAAAACTATTAATTTAGGAGCATTTAATTTAAATATTTTTTAAATTAATATTTCAAAATTGTATGGATATATAAGTGTGTAGATAATTTATATTTATATAACACAATATTTTAAATAAACAAGTATGTATTTATTAGAAACAGAAGGATATTTAAGAAATGAATTTGTTTATAATAATCAAAATAAATATTTGGGCTCTGCATAGTAAAAATAAATTGGATATAATTATGGATTAAAACGCAAATTTTGAAAGAGGGTGCAAATTACGAATCACGAGAGAAATGGAAGAAACAGGTTTTTATTTATATAGCGCTAAAATTTTATAAATAATTCTTTAAAACTAATACAAAAATTAATTTAATTAAGAAGAAAGTTTTATTACTCTAAAAGTACAAAATATTAATGACATAGAACTTTTGGCGATGATCGTTCGTCATTAAATAAATTAATTTTAGGAGGTGAAGTTCTATTTATAACCGTTTCAAATAATCCAAAATTTTAATAAGTTGTTAACTAAAATACTACAATTTAGTAAGTATATGTACTTTACTATTTTTGGTAAGTTAATTTTTCATTAACATTTATAATTATTAAAATATAAATTTAAGCTTTATAAGAATTCATATAGTTTAAAATTTACAGTTAACATTTAATATGTCTCTATTTTTTTTATTATTTTTATTCTGATTTTATTACTCTAAATTTTGGTAAACTTTTATTTATAAATTATAATAACTATAGCAATACCTTCAAGGTGTTGTGTGAATCTGTTTAATTTTTAAGGTGTCCATGGTAGTAAAAAAATAATACAGTTTAAAACATTATTTTAAATAAATTAATTACGAAAAACCTTTTTCGAATTAAAAATAGGGGGTTGGCGCGCGAAGCGCGCAGGGGGGCGAAGCCCCCCTAGTATATATATATAGATTTATTCGTGTACAAGTATTTTTATTATATCCACGTGTATATATAATGGTGCGGAATTTTAATATTATGTAGTAAGAATTCAGATATCACCAAATTTTTCCGCTTTTTCGAATATAAAATGCAATTGACAGATGGATCAATTTCTGTCGCGTGGCCAAAACCCGTACTGCGCATCCGCTCCCCACTATTGCTTCATACATCGGTTGTAAAAAAGAACTCACTGCCGCTTTTGTTAATAACTTAATTGAAATACTGTAGTTAATGCTATTTTTTTGTCAATCCCGATAGTTTAACGTTTGATCTATAGTATCTGTAAATTTCAGTTCATAATATTAATAAACATTTAACAATTATTGCTTGAAAAAAAAATATATCTCGGCTCCAGCGCATCGTGGAGCAATTAGTATAGCTTAAAATTTGCAGAAAAATCCCAGTAATATAATGGTCAATATGTCGATTCA
Organism: Theocolax elegans; assembly: GCA_026168455.1. Lineage (NCBI taxonomy): Eukaryota > Metazoa > Arthropoda > Insecta > Hymenoptera > Cerocephalidae > Theocolax > Theocolax elegans. The sequence goes on from CM047425.1 coordinate 53,899,874, forward strand.
ATGTAAGAAAAATTTTTATAGTATTTTTAATTTTTAAGATATCTTAAATTTCAAGGCCAATTAAACAAATTGTGATTAAAGAATCAACTTTTCATTTACAGTACGTTCTAGTACAACTCTAGAAGAGTCAAATAAGCCGAAATAGAAGTATGTGGGATGCCTGTACGGTGTAGAAATTAGATTTTCCAAATACGTCTTTTTAAATATTACATAGAATTGTTTAAAAACTACTAAATATTTAGGTATAAAATTTATAACTGTTTTTAAGCCAACGAAGGCCTCTACTAATTGCTATATTAAAAGTATTTTTTTTTTTTTTTATTCTTGATTTTGTGCTCTCTTTTTCCTGGCACTTCCTACCGTTTATCCCTGGAGACTTTAACGGTGTTCACCTACCACCTATGTGTGGGTGCTTTTTCCCTCCCTTAAAAACCCCACCATCTCGCATTCGCCCGGGGTTATGCCCGTGGATGAGGGAAACCTGTGAAGCAGGGAAAACCTCACCCGAGATGGCCGGTGTATTCGAAACATTCTTTTTGGGTGCCAAAGTCACATTGCGTAGGCCTTGACACCGAAACCGAATGTTTCACACCTCCCGCTCACGTTGTGAAGTGTGAAAAAACACCTAACCCTCCACGAAAGCCAAGCGACCGAGAGCGTCACCCATCCAAGTGCCAACCGCACTCAGTGCTGCTTAACTTCCGTGACCGGCCGAGGTGCGTCTCCGCCACTCCGCCACCGTGTCGGTTGCTATATTAAAAGTATTTAGAAACAATAATTAAATTATATAAAATTGAAAAAATGGCTGATATTAACAGTTTTTTGTTTATTGCACAAAAACTAATAAACAAAGTCGAACGTAACAAGGCTAAATTTGTAGATAATTTAAAGGCCTATAAATAAGTATTTTTTACTTTTTTCAATAGGAGTAACGATGTCAATGTTATATATATATATATATCAAGCATTATGAAAAAAGCAGTAAAATAATTGTCAGAAGGCTAAGTGGAAGCTGACAAAGTTGTGAAAAATATCGGAAAATTTACATCTTAAGCAAAACTTCTTACAATTTTAATGTATACTGTTTATGTTTAGAGAAAAATGTGTGTAAAATGTCAAAAGCTAAAGTAGAAGGGATAATGAGAAAATTGAGTGCGAAGTGCAAGAGCGTATTTCAACGCGCAGCGTAGTACTGATTGTTTTTCTTTGATTTTTACACCTCAAATATCTTTGACCAGTTCTGATAAACTTTCTCATTAATTAATGAGGTAGGGAAACTTTTATTAAAATATCAGACGTCATGTAAGAAAAATTAATAAATGTTACAAGAAAAAGATTAATTTTATCCGTAACAAATTTTTAAAATAATTAATTAGGTTCACAATCAATAGATTGCGCGATTTTAATTTAATTTCTAAATTTTCATCATTATCGTAGTCGGTATTCTCGTCATCATTCGGAAAATAATAAATATTTAAATAAGTCTTATATATTATTAAGAGTCACAAATCGAAAATTACCTTCCAACTCCTGATTATCTATAATTACATATTTTACTGATGGAGGCAACTGTGGGCCTTCAAACCATAAAAAGTTATATTTGCTATCAGTTAAGATCTATCCTGATGTTTCGGGCTCTAATTTAATAAAATCCTGCAATGTTGCCTTAGTCCGCAAGAGTGTGTTATATAGTGCGCCATTCTTATTTGCTGCAAGACATCGGCATAGCTACGTGACAAGCAAGAAGCATCAAAGTTACTCAGATTCGTTTTTAAAAAAGCTTCATCAGTGTCTGTAACTTTATAATTTCGGAGGAACATTTGATATCTTACGTTGATATTTTGTCTGAAATCCATTCATATTACAAATAAACTTCTTTATTTTTGCAAAAGTATCGTTAATAACTCTATTATTTGTGCAAAGAAGCAATTTAATATAATAAAAACGAAGAAAACTGCATCATACTATTCTTATATATTGCACTTGAATAAGACATATATATGATTGACAAATTTTTTCCTCCCCCTCCTGCTCCTATTGGATCGAAAAGTAGGACGGATACACCGCCTGAGAACTTGTATCTGCAAAAATGGCTAAAATAAAACCGGAAAATGTGAGTGTTACACATAGTGCTGAAAAGCCGAAATGTAGGGTGGGACTTACAGTAGTACAAAGAGTGAACCCTCTGACGAAGGTCGTGACAACAGTAGGATATCCAAAGACGCTTCTCACCACAAGACAGTCTGAATGCCTCAGGAATACATTGAAGAAGGGGATAGATATTCTTCCTCCCGAGCAACTGCCAAGGCTTTTTACGTCTTTTTGTAGAGTGGGAGTCTCTGATAATAACGGAAGGCCAACGGTCCACGGACTAGCTGGGTGATATCGTGACTAGATTAAAATCCTGGTAGGGTCCTACTCTGTCGGTAAATCGAACAAAGATGCTCTAGAGGCTGGTAAAAACCTAACTTATATGAAAGTTGCAGTCTTTTCGCAACAATAAAGTCGACGCGAGAATAATAGCGGCCAAAGGAGTGTACAGAAAAAATGTATTTGTAGCTTCCGGTCTGCTTGAAAACTAAACGCATCGTAACTGATAAAGGTAATGCACGCAATCCAGGAATCGGATCTTATCCTAATTTTGGGATATTTTTTATAATTATCATATTATTTATAAAAATATGAAAAAAGTTGAGTTATTACTGATCAATGGCCACTATTACAAAAGTTATACGGTATTTAATAATAATTTCAATAAAAACTGCTTTCACTTCAATCGTTTCTAACTCTAAAACAAATAGAGATACACACTTAAAGCAAAAACCAGAAGAAAGTTAAGATCAAGTATATGTGATTAAATAAAGGAAGCCTAAATTAGTAAATTTGGAGCAAAGATATGGAAAAAATAAGATATTGAAGATATTTTATTTAAAACTTACCAGGAAAGTAACTTTGCTCCAAATTAAGCAATTTAAGCTTCTTTTCTTTTTAAACTGTATCTACTTGAACTTAACTATCTTTTAGTTTTTGGTTTGAGTTCCTATCCATATTCGTTTTTTAATTATAAGCGATCAAAAAGAGTCAATTTCGTTGAAATTATTGTTAGATGTCGAATAGCTTTCGTAAAAGTTGCCATTGGCAAGTTATAACTTGGCTTTCTTCATATTTTTATGTTACAAAATATATCTCAAAGGTAGGATAAGATCCATTTCCCAGAGTGCGTGCACTCCCCTTGTGAGTATAAATGCTCGCAGGACCAAGGCGTTGTGGGTGGGTTCATTTATCAGTAGGTTGAGGGTTATGGCCGTCCCGGATGTTCTTGTCGGTGGTGAGGTCGTCGATATCTGTCCCTCCCGACAGATCTTGGGCGTAATGATTCACAGAATACTTTCCTCAACGGAAAACGCACTCCCACAGGCAAGCGGTGCCACGTCCCGCTTATGCGCCTCAGAAAGTACGGACAATTTATTCCATCCAATATCAGGCTGACCTTGGTTAAGTCTCTTGTTTTGACCTATTTGGACTACTGTCCAGGTTTTTTCCTGGACCTCTCGAATAAACTGATTCTGAAGCTGTCCAGGTGCAAAAATACTGCTCTTGGTTTGCGTGTGGTCTACGAAAATTCGAGCACATCTCGCCAGTTTATAGAGAGCTGGAAATCCTTCCTCACTCTATACGGTGGGACTGTTTATGTGTATGCTTACTTGTTACAATTATTAGTACAGGCCTTTCCAAATTTCCCAAAAAAATCCTGGAATTAGTGCTGATATCTCGGAATAACTTGAACATTCTAGAAATTCTGAAGAAGTCCCGTAATTAGCGCAAATTACACGGAATACTTTAAAAATTCCCTAAATAACCAAAAAATCCCGCGATCAATGCAACTATCCCGAATTACCGTCAACATCCTCGAAATACACAAGAAATCGTAGTTAAAGCAGATGTCCCGGAATTCCTTAAAAATTCCAGAAATACCTGAAAATTCCCGAAATTAATGCAGATATCCCAAAATGTCTTAAAAATTCTCGAAATATCCAAATGTGCCAAATATCCCGAATTTAGTGCAAATCTCCCGGAATTCATTAAAAATTCTAGAAATACCTGAAATTTCTAAAAAATACTGTAATTAGTACCGATATTCCAAAATACCTTAAAAATTCTATGATAAAGTAATTACTAGGAGCTTCGATTTAAAGGGGTCCTAAACCTTTATTTATTGATTCTAGGTTCCAGAAAAAAATGTCCATGCTTGAAACTATTTTCTCAATGGACCTTTGCATAGTGTACGAATACTCATATTTTATATTTGAAATCGAACTTCACCCAATAACGACTAAAACGGTCGATTTTAGACATGCATTTGTAGCTGAATGTCAGGCATTTAACGATCTAACAAGTGGGTCTAAAGTGTTATTCTTTATGTATATCTAAACAATCCCAAATACATTGCCTTTATCTACTTTAGTTTTTCCTAAAGTTACAATTTTATTTTAGGCTGACTATGTACCTTTCCTTCACTAATCATATTAGTATCTTTATTAAAAAAAATTAATACTCTTTTTTACGTTTGTCAGTAAAATTGAATGGATAATTATTTTTAATTCACACCTTACTAATAATACTCAAATCGTTACCATAAAAATATAAGACTGATAAATTTATAGTCCTATCAATTAGATTATAATAATCGCTTTTTTGTACTTACTGGATGGTGTTAATCAAAATGCATACATCTGTTTGAAAAATTTTCTTTTCTATATCAATTTATTAAAGAAGCTTTACTTTAACATTTTTAATCCAAATAATGGTCAAGTGTCACAAAATACCCAATAAATGCCCAATTAATGGCAAAATTAGTTTTATTTAACCTTTAAATAGTGAATTTCTACTAACGTTACTTCCACATCTAAAAAATAAATATTTTTCTTAAATTTCTTTTCAACAGTACTTAAATTTAAAATGACTATTATACGTATTGAAAATATTCCATATATCTTTAATGCACTTATTCCTCACAATTAAAAAAACATCCTCAGCTTATCGTCTATAAAGTAAAATATTATCACACAATTTATCAATTCAAGCATTTTCAACTTTTTACAAAACTATTACAGCAAAAAATCGGGCTACAATTTCCTCCCATAGGGCAACCAAATTTTTGCCTTAAAAATTTCACCATTGGATTGAAAATATGTTGAATTAAGTATGAATGCAATACCTTTTAAAAATTCTTCTAAATATAGTGGTATGTGAGCTTTTAAAAAGTTCCATTCTTCTATAATCCACTAATAATTAAACTACTATGTATATTTGAAAATAATGGTACTAACAAGAGAATTGTATTAAATTTTGGTTATAATTTTTTTAATTTCTTATTTTCATCATAATTTAGCATAACATAAATTAAGCAGAAGAAGTTTAATATAAGCTATTTATTTTATTTATTTATTAACCAGTATCAGAAATACATAGAATTCTTTAGAATTACGTAGAGTTCCCCACAGAGATACTATACAAATATCTGTTGGTGGAACTGGCAATATACTAAAATATCTAATACTTACATACTAAAATGACATAGTTAAATTCTTTCAATACGTAATATATAACATCCATAAAGAGGCTATAATTAAGAGGAATTAATTAGTTTTAGTAAATATGTTTTTATAAATTTTAATAAGACTATATCGACACCTCGTACGAAAAAAAGCACATTTCAGATTTTGTAATGTTATTTTAAATGGGAAATTCTGAATTATGATTTTCTTCATATGAGGCGTCGATATGCTTTAGCTAAGTGAGTATTGTACAAATTTAAATAAATATTTATAAACTGAGTTACGATTTCAAAAACTCTTTTTTGTTTTCAATCGTCCAATAATTTTTTAGTACATTTTTTTGTTTTAGTTTTTTGTTGAGTCTGAAAGTGTTGAGTCTGTGATATTTTTTTCGAAAAGTTTTGTCAATTAACGTTATGAGTATTTTTATCTTAATCTGTTTTTTAATAGTATTCGTAAGTTAGACCGTAAATTATCAGTATTAGGAATTTTGTTATAATGTAAAAAAAAATCCTAAATTTAGCATACATTAGATCAGTTTGTTAGTCTAGTGTGTGGTGAAATTAAATTTTTTGCCAAGACTTAATACACAGTGTTCCTTAACCCTTTAACGTCAAAATTGCAGTTTTCGGTAGTACTAACTTTGACTGTGTATCTATCTATGAAAGCGTTGGAATTTTCTTACGAAAATTCATACCCGACTATTTTCGAGGGTGCTCTTTCGGAATCCGTTGAGAAAATTTTGAAATTTTTCCATTTTCCATTAAAATTTTTCATTTTAAGTCAAAAAAACGTGATTTTTTTGACATCATACTTTTTTTTAATCAAAATTTTCGACATGATTAGGTATTGCAATGCAGCTAGAACCATTATAGACCGTGCATTTTTTATATAACCTTTCGACTGGTACCCATAGATTTTCGAAATTCAACATGGCGGATTCAAAATGGCGGCTTTCTCCCGGAAAATTCGTCAAAAAGTTCAGAAATTTTTCACACAATGATGATGGAGTTTAGGAAAAAATGTTACTGAAGAAAAAGTTCTTAGAATTGATCAAAGAATACAGTAGAATTTTTTCAGAATTTTTTGACAATTTTAAAAATTTATCAAATTTTTAAAATTTTCAAAATTTTCAAAAATTTTCAAAAGTGTTAAAAAATTCTGAAAAAATTCTACCGTATTCTTTGATCAATTCTAAGTACTTTTTATTCACTAAGATTATTTCCTAACGTTCATCATTATTACGTAAAAAATTCCTGAACTTTTTTATGTAGAAAAGTTCAATTATAATTACATATACTTTTTTTATGCTTTCATTTTTATTTGTAAGAAAAAATTGCAACAAAAGATTTCACAATATCAATAGCTTAATATTATTTTCATAAAGGTAAAAAAAAAAAATAAGAAACATGAAACAATTTAAACAATTCAAGTTTTTAGCATACCCAAAAACATAAATAATCATACTTTAGACCCAGTTGATACTTCGTCGAGTACCTAAAATTTAGCTATGAAAAGTTAGTCTAACATCGACCGTTTTGATCGCTAATGGGTTAATATGATTTTTTTAAGTCTTTAATTTTATTTTTAATAGTTTATTTTGTAATTGCATTATAAAAGAATTTATTCTTTTACGGATGTATGAACTATGTGGATTAAATCCACTTAAGGGGACAAGCCTGTTTCAAATTATGAAAAAAATCGATTTCTTTTATTGTTTTTTTTTCAAAGAAAATGTTATTAAAAATCGTATTTTCGCGGTTTTGTTGAAAATTCACCATTTACGACAATAAATGTTAATTTGACCCCGCAGCGCTGATGCGCTCTTTGACCGAGTAAATAAAAATTACAACTGTAGAAATACATAACCTCTTATTTAGTCTGCAGTGACAGCTATTTGGTAATTTGTTTACTATCAAGTACCTGCTGAATGCTAAATAATTCTTTTAATTCGTAGTGTAAATCAACAGTGTAAAAAAGTTAATGTTTGACTAAGTAAAAGTATTGAAGTCTCACTAGGATATGTAACTTTCGCCAGGATATGTTCCACACTCAAACAGATTTATCAGATACGTATTTTTCCTTAATTCATTTTAATAGTTATTTGAATGTATAAATCTTTTTGGCTATTTTATTTACAGATTAAGAATAAAGAATCATATTAAGTGTTGCTGTATTGGATCAATGGACATTTTATTAATTATTTTTAGTGAAAAGTTCAAGTGTAAAGTTTATTGTTTCAACTTTATAAAGTGTGTAATTTTAATGTAAAGTTTGTTATTTTAAACTTCAGGAATTAAAAAATGTGAATATTTTCAAATATAAACTATTTTATCTACGAGGTGATATCCAGGTATTCGCACTCAACTACCTGAATTTTAAATAAAAAAACTGCTTCTGACGCTAGAAGATTATCTTCACTTTCAAGTGTTTCTTCGTTTCAAGGATTTGCAAGTATGATTTCTAAATTTATATCAAATTATTAAGTTCATTTTGTGCATTTTATTATTACAAACATATTTTTCTTGTACTTTCTCTCAGGTCATGTAAATAGTCGAATAGAAGTTATAAGTCTGAAATGACTTCTACGTTTTATAACATAAAATATACCATGTTTTCAGAATTATAATATGAATTGCAAATATGAGACTTATAAATAATCCTGAAACTTTGTAACGCTAAATTTTAAACTGAATTTACACAAGATATTATTTTTTCTTTTTTTAGCTCAGTTGCCGCAGGATATCTTTGGATCTCGACATTTAATCAGGATGAAATTTTGAGGAGATATTTTTAAACATATTTGAATCCACTTGAATAGACCAGTCTGTCACAAAAATTGTATCTGGGTAAGTTATGTACCATTTTTTAACAAAAAATCATCAACAAATGTAAAAATTTTTTTTTTTTCAGAAAAGTCTTCTATTCAAGTGGATTGAATGGCGAATAGGATGATGTTTCTCCAACCTGAGCAAAAAGGATGAGCAACAACAAAGTAAGCCTGCGGCAGCTGGCTTCGGATCAAGTAATGGATTCTACGCTGCCAATAGCCTACTGAACCTAGAAAGTGGTTTCGAATGCAGCTTTAACCATGGAAAAGTAAGTAAAAATATTATATTGTAAGTATACATATTTTCCATTATTTAAAATTTAAATTAAAACTTTTTATATAAACACTTTGTTATTTTTTAGGTTTTTAAATAGACTTGTCCCCTTAATGATTTGGCAGAATATTTGTGTGATGGTACAATATTGTATGTACAACAACGTAGCATATTGTTAAATCTAGTTTAGCTTTAGATAGATTTTTAATATAAACGTGAAAAAGATTCTAAACGCTTATATTACAGTTTCAATCTATAAAACTTAGTAGATTTAAAATATCAATTTTTTTATTTGTCATTCGGTCTGTTGAATTGTGAATATGTTGTTCATTAGTGTTTGAATTTTTTTTGCTTAACTTTCCTTCGTATAATGAATGGCACATGTGCAAAATCCACGATAGGTTAATGGCCATGATGTGATTGAAATGGCATATATGTGATCCAGTTGTGTATATCGTTAAATTTAGTGATATTAGTAACTAACTGGAAAAATAGACTAATATGCTTAAAAAATCTGGTTAATCCAATGCCATTCCTTTAGAATCAAGAAGAATCTGATTGATTTTAGAATATTGACCTTTTTGAGATATATTATCTCATTTATTACAAAATGTAATTTTGCTCAAATATAGAAGAAGCCCTTTGATTATAGAAGAATCACATTGGAGCAGACGATGTTTCTTCTTTAAGCATGTTTATGAAGAATTCCACTTACAATTAGATCAAAAATCTATTTTTCAGTGCTCAGCAGTTCTTTAAGTTACAAAAGACCGAGATACGTGTTGCAATGGTGCTACTTTATGGTATTCTCTGATTGGGCGACCGTCACCTTAATCGTATCGTTATGAGAACAATAACAGCAAAAATGTTTTATGCGCTTAAAAAATATAGCAGTAATAAAACAAAATTTACATTGTACTATTCAATCGTATAACCAAGTTCAACGGTGACTAACAACAAATGAAATTTAATTTTATTATTCTCTTTATGTAGATTGCAAAAATCCTGCGATACGAAGATTTATTATATACAATAAAAATAGAGAAAGAAAAGCATGTTATCATCAAAAAGATCTTCCTTTTCATTTTCAATAAATGTATGTATACAAACCAATCAAAAAATTCAGTCAATTTTTGACCGATGAAGTTGAAATTTATTTTTATGGTAACTTCTAAATACTAGTTCGTTTCTTTTCAAAAATTATCACGATCGCGCATGGAGTGTAAAAATGTAGCTACGCTTTTACATATTTCGTTACTCTAGTTAAATTGATATTCTGCTATTTTACACTTTAACACTGCCCCTAAAGTTTAATCATCGATATTTATCCGTTTCTGAAGTATAGTTTTAAGTTTTTCATTTTTTCTTATTCTGCTAATCTGTCAATTTACGCATTCAGACGTAAATTTACATTTTACCATTTATAGTATAAGATGCTTTTTTTTAATAATTAATATATTTCATCACTTATTCCTAAGTATAGTATGTCGGGTCTAACACCAGGGGTTTGAACACTGAAGAATGCAGGCATATTATTTTCTTTACGCAGCCTTGCAAAATTACTATTCTGAAATAAGAATTCTTGTAGCGCATCGTTGCACGCATAATATAATATGGTTTAAAGTATTTACCATGTATTGTGTTTGTATCGATAACATAATTTCAATTTTATACTTTATGTATTTAATCCATGATTGTATAAGGATGATCTTCTTATTAGTTTTTTATAAATTCAATATTTCTTTTTTTAGAAATTGGAACACTTGGTGGTAGAAAACCAAGCTGATTTTAAAACTGAAAATACTTCATTAAGTATGGTCCAAATTCAAGAAATGTTATTTATGCTCCTAAAAAGTAACAATTTAGATGACATCTACAGTTGGATTGAGGTAAACAATTTGAAACATATACTTTTGTATCACCATGCATACTAACAAGGAGGGGTTCTAACTTCCGGGAAACTGATTTCGTTGCAACTTTGAGAGCTGTTTTCTGGTACTCAAATATAAAAGAATTCGTATGAAATTCAATCTCGTAGGTTGTTTCACAAAAGTTGTAAGCAGTTATCGAAAAATCGTGAAAAAATATGTTTAAGCTTAATCGCCAATAACTCGGAAAGAAGTAGGCGTAGTTGCTCAAAGTCAAATTCATTAAATAATTGAGATCAAGTAGACATGGCTTTCAAAGAAAGAAGCTCAAATATCTCAATTTGGACAAAAGTTATGGAAAAAATAAGAATTAGATAAAATTTTAACGAAAATTTAGTATTAAAATTTGATAGACTTTTTAGGCAAATATTTCGTCTAATTCTTATTTTTTCCATAACTTTTGTCCCAATTGAGATATTTAAGCTTCTATTTTTTTAAACTATGTCTACTTGATCTCAACTGTTTGATGGATTTGAGTTTGAGCAACTACGTCTATTTCTTTTCCGAGTTATTGGCGATTAAGCTTTAACATATTTTTTCACGATTTTTCAATAACTGCTTATAACTTTTGTGAAACAACCTATGAGATTGAATTTGATATGAATTCTTTTATATTTGAGTACCAGAAAACAGCTCTCAAAGTTGCAACGAAATCCGTTCCCGGAAGGTGGAACCCCTCCTTGTAAGACAAAAACTTTTTTTTCTACCAATTTTATTGAACTTGATGACAACTCCTATTTGGATCCAAATTATATTGTGTGGTAACCTACTGTGGTCATTGGTGTAAGATATCAGTTATTATTTCAGTTATTATTAGGAGTTGGAATGAAAAATAGTATATTATGAAACATGGGAGTAAAATGCGGTGTTATTCCCGCGTGCTGATCTCTGTGCCCGAGTGCCTCATCGAACAGCACAGGTAGTACAGGCTAATTAGTCTTAAAAAACCGTTAAGAGGCAGTTTTTCTGCAGAAAACTGTTGGGGAGGGTGTCAGGATAGTATGGTATATGAATGTGGCCACAATTTCCGTCTCGGTCATTGTGTAAATAATGAATGAATCTACGCAAAACCGTTATTTTGTCTATAACTATTCAACCGTTAAGAATTGCAAAAAAAATAAAAATAGACATTTATAGATATTACCAATACCTACAAAATGTTTACTGGAAAATGTAAAAAAACGCTATTTTCAACGTTTTATAATATATTGTATAATTAAGTTATTTTTGCTTTTAAAAAATCATAATGCGGTTTTTATTGAAGGTCTTTGGTTACTTAATAAGTAGTAAAAATGTCAGCCTTAAATATTAATAACATTTTGTGTAATTCTAGTTGTTAATTAAAAAGACCGCTAATAAAAATCTAATTTCCCCAGCCTACATAATGCACCATAAAGGAAATTTTAAATATGTAACTGCAAATTGTTTAAAAATGATTTAAAAAATTAAGTGGTTTTAATAATAATTTTGAACGGGAAATTTTTTAGTTGAATTCACAAATCGATTATCTGATTGCTATGATTTTTTTATATAGTTTAAGCCGAGATTCATTGCTCTCTACGATGCTCTGAAGCAAAAATAATTTTTAATGAATATAAAGAAACGATCTCTTTGAGCTATCTTTATTTTATTGCTAACGTTTCGACCGATTAATTCCTCATTACGGTCATCTTCAGGGCTCTGGTAAACAGAATAAACACACATAGTAACATCTTTTCACTTAACCAGGAACAAATTAACAAAATAAGTTACAAAATTGATCGTTCGATCTTACCTTGTACTAAGTTAAAGTTTCTACTCCGTATCACAGAGGAGTCAAAGTTACAACTGGTGAAAAAGGTATAATATCAGATCGGACCAATATCAGATCGGACCAATATGGCGGACCAAAAAATAAAAAGTTTCATCGATATTCTTCAAAATTTGTATATAAGGGTTTTTTGGGTCGCTGAATACGAATATGAAATTAGATATTCAAATTTTAACATGGCCGTTTCAGTATAGCAGCGCAAAGATATCGAAATTATCGTTAGTCTATAAAAATCTGCTGCAAATTGTTTGTTATTGAAGAGGGTACTTAACGCTATGTGTAAAACGTGGCATAAAATCAGAAACTATCATTATAAGGCAAAATATGGTATTTCCTGTTCGGAAATAAAAAATGGCGGATCAATATGGCGGATCGTAAAATAAAACGTTTCATCGCTATTCGTAAAACTTTGTACATAAAAGTTTTCTGGGTCACTACACTGGGTTTTATGGTCGATTCAGTATGGCGGCGCGAATATGTCAAAATTATCGAACGAATTTATATTTATCAATTTTTCACTAATTTCTTGACTAAAGAAAAAGTTACTCGAATTTTCAGGAATATAATTTTCAGAACAACCTTTAACCAATTTATATTCATGAGTAGTTTCCAATTTTGTTTGAGTCGCTGAATAGGCATTGCTGGCATGTTCATAGGAACTATACGGAAGAAAAGTACTGGATGATACTTCTTCACCATCATCTTCAGAGTTTGAATCAGAGCTATTATCTGAGTCATCATCTGGTATAAATGCAATGTTTATGTAGTGATTGTTTTTAATCTCATTAGGATCAACAAGTTGCTCTAAATCTTTAACTTGCATACGGCGTCTTGGCATTTTATTGAATTTTTAATTTTAGAAGGAAATAAAATATACAATTTCGAAATAGTACAGACTAATAAAGAGTTGTTTTACACATGAAAAATATTGACCAGTCCTAGTACGGTCTATTAATTTAAAACAAAAAACTCTACTAATAATTTCGGTCAACTGATATAATTAGCATTTAGAAATGTGATCAAAATAAAAACCGAAATGAAGACCTGTTACTATAGCAGTTAAACTGCTCCATCCCTGAAAATTTTCCACTCTTTCCACTTTCATCAAGCGTAGTAGAAATTCTATCTATGAATAATAGTTCCGTATAGATATTCCGCCGAAGACGCTCCGGTGTCGAGACGTATATTTGTTCGAAAACCGAGAAGGACAGTCAATTAGCCCCTTACCGAGTTGTTCGTGTGACACATCAAGGCTGCTTTTAGGCTGCGGCGCTAATACTCTACTAAACCGTTGACTGCAAGATAATAAATGTTCGTTCTTAACCTTTAGAGGGCCGGGGTTTTGAAAAATTTGAAAATCGCATTTTTCTATAGGAATGTGGTCTAAGGTCCCTGAGTTAGAGCCAAACTAAGTTGCAATGTTGGTGAGTTAGACCCGTTACGCCTAGAGGCGTATTCCGGTCCGGTACGGTAAGGCCAAATGTTGAAATTTTCAAAATTCCAGGAAAACGTTAAAATACACAATTTATTTCATTTTGAGCTGTATTTAGGTTTTATTTGGTCATTCTATATCAATATTACTTGAAAAATATTACAAAGGGCATATCAACCGGCGATATCTGAGTTTCTTTATTCTTTACATTTGAAAACTACACAAATACATTATAACACATACAAAAATAAAAGTAAAAACCCACGGACCAGAGTATATACACTTTATGTTTTTTGGGCCACTGAATCTGAATCCGGATTCGGTTTGACCCCATGACCTTCGAGCCAAGGTCATTTGAAGGTCAAATCTACAAAATATGGTAACCTTCTTGAAAACATATGTGTATATGTTTTTTGGTTTGCTGAATCTGAAACCGTAGATAGTTAGACCCCACAAGGGCAGGGTCAAAGTAATTCTCAAGGTCAAATTTATAAAACTTAGTGCAATCACTTTAGAACCACTACCACTTGTATACATTTTTTACGGTCGATGAATCCAAATCCGATATTTTTTATCTATATCAAGCATACGTCGTTGATTCTGGGTAAAGCCAAGAACGAGCATGTTTACTCATTTTTTCCCTCGAACATTCTTTCGGGTTATTGCTGAACATAATTTTCAAACGAAATGGACATTTTGCAAATTTGACAATCCGACTTCAGATTCGGATTCAGCGACCCCTAAAACATGAGCATTCTGAATGAAAAATTGTAAGTAGTGACTTCTAAAACACCTACATATAATGTTCAAGTAGGATTGACATCGAAACTAGAAATGCATATTGCATCTCCCATTTTGAATTTAATTTTTTTGGTTGCAGAATCATGTTTGGAGACTTCGTGAACCCTCACACCTGAATTGAGTTATTTAAATGAAAAAAATTAAGTACTTATGAAAAAAAATGTTTACGCCTCTAGACGTTTTCCGGCCCTCTAAAGGATAAACATTTGCGTCTAATAAGCGTTAGAAGTACTGAATATTCATATACCGTTAATATTCATATGAAGACCCCTACGATGACTCGGTCGGTTATGGCGTCGGGTTCGTAATCTGTCCGATTGATACAAGCACAATTGGGAATGTCTCTTGAACAGGTGCTTTCTTAACAAAGACATCGTATGACCTCCGTCGCTGATTAGCACCGATTTAGGAGCATGAAAAGATCGACGTTAACATAATAAAAATTCTTGCACCATTGTTTGATGTGGCGAAGCATATTAGGTCCTGCATACCGTTGTCGAAAAACCTGGCCCGTTACTTTAGTGCTTTCGTGAGTAGGTTTGTGAAACATTGTAAAGATGCACTGTCGAAAAGACTTGAGTATGTATAGACGTAAAGCTCTAGTAAAATCGCAGTGTAGCTTATACTCGGCGCTCCATTCGATACATTTGAATTTTAAAGAGCAGTTCGTTGATTCTTATAATTGTTTTAGCTCTGCATTGTTTTTTCTATTATGCGGATAATTTTACGAAGTCGAATTCGAGCGGTAGTCTAAATGAATTGGAGGTTACGAAACCAGCGAGAAATTTAATTTACGTTGTAAATTGCAAAACAAACTGTAACTGCTGTCGTTGACGAGGTGAGGCATTGTCTGCTTTCTGCTAAAATGAATAAGTCAATGGTTTATAATCTGTTGCAATATAGAACGCTCTACCTTCTAAAAAATATTTAAACTTTTTGACAAGCCACGTACATTGTGGTCAACTCACGCTATATTTTGTTTGAACCAAGTTAAATTTGTCTAATAAAAAGGCTAAGGGTTTCCATGACACGTGAGTTTTTGTTCGAGCGCATCTCTCATCGCGAAATGAATGGAGTAAGTTGCAAAGCGTGTTTTTGCGTTAGCGGAAGGGTGAAGTAAATGGTTCGCATTAGAGAGATCAATTTTGACTTTCTCGAACACAGCCTCTGCGGAGGGAGTTCAAGGAATACTACGTTTGTCGTTTTTTGGTGAATTACTATCCCATTGAATTTGTCAACACAAATATTGGGAATCGTTTAAATAAATCAAATTTAGCCAATTTAATAACAATCATGCTTAAAGAAAATAATTACTGAACTGAATACTGAATACTGAAACTAATTAGTGAAAAAAGTTTTTGTTATATATTAATGTAATTTCGTGTTCACTACCTTTTTTTACTCAAAACGTGAATTTGCACTCAATTTAGATGAAAAATAATGAATAAAATTTTTTTTGCGCCTCTAGGCGTTTTCAATTTATCAAACTCTATGGATGATACTATAGTCATGATATCATTTTCTTCTCCATTTAGCGATCGATCAACTAATTTCGTAACTGACGATACTTTAACGTAAATTAAACTATAGCTTTTCTTCATATTGGAAACTTTAAAAAACATTCTGACATATATAGGAATTTTCCTTATCTATTGGTTGATTCCATATTGTTAGTGTTCTGAATTTAACTTCTTAATTCTGTTTGCTATCATTTCAGCGATTATTCATTTGGTAACTTGAACTGGAATTGTTATAATAACTTCTCAAATTCTCTGATCATTTAGTCCTAGCATCATTGAGTCATTAATCCAAATCTATTGTTAGCAGGAAAAAAATCTTTGATTATTAGTCTATGTGTCGAAACGATCAATTTGATATATTACACGTTTAAGTTACATTTTAGATGACGGTAATTCCAATCGATATAAACTCTTCCAGTGCATAAACAGCATGAGTATTATATAGTTTAATAAGGAGGCTTTTTGAAATTTGTTTGTACTTTGTGACTTTGTGGGCACATTGAATGAGAAAATTAAATAGAAATAAGATTAAAAAGAGATCAAAGTGAATTTTAATCTCTTCCTCCTTTTTCGAGCTACTTAATGATTCCGGACCGATTGAAGACTTATTGATTGAATTATATCGGGCGAATTATATCGTATATTGATATCTCTGTTTGTTCATACATATATGTATATACGAGAGTGTAGCTATGTATACACACATATACATATACATGTACCCATAAATTAGTACACAATGTGTGTGAAGGGGAGTCCGTAGAGTATAGTTAAATATATCACCACCTGAAAATTTGCAAGCAGAAGTGGCGCTGCCGTCAGATAGGCTGAGTTCATATTCGACAATAATTATGAACATTTAAAGGAAATAGAGATTTTACTACACAAAATCAAAGGTAACCGCCATAGCTATTGATGTAATGATTAATTATATATTACTTAGCTGATCGAAAAGTCAGTATTTTCGACGAATAGTGCTAAGTACGAAGTGACTTCGGTATATGTTCTCAGAATTGATTCGTACTTATCACTATTCGTCGAAAATACTGACTTTTCGATAAGATAAGCAATATGTAATTAAGCATTACATCAATAGCTATGGCGCTTAACTCTAATTTTGTGTGGTAAAAACTCTATTTCCTTTAAATGTTCATAATTATTGTTGAATATGAACTCAGCTTATCTGACGGCAGCGCCACTTTTGCTCGCAAAATTCGGGTGGTGGATTTGTGAAGCTATCAGTACAGACTCCCCTTAAGCGCATATACTAACGTTTAAATTCATAGAATTCGATATACATGACAGTTTGTCTTTTTACTCCACATTTTACTTTTGCATTACTGGTATTTTTGTCAACATGTCAGTGTGCAGAGTTCTGGGCCTGAAGACAAAACCTTTAATGGTTTATAAATGCATAGACTTGCAAAAAAAGGGTAATTTTCACTACTTACATAAATTGGATTCTATAAAAAGGTATATTGAGGAAATAAAGACATCCTGTGCATCGATTGATTCTTTAGCCGCCGATCTGAAAATAACTTAAGACGATGTCGTAGCTTCTGTCGCCTAGCATAAGTCTGTTGTTGATATTGATATAATGAAGGCACAATTAACTTCTTTGCAGTCCACATTGAATGATCCAAGAAATGATTCAAGCACGAATTATAAAATCGAAGAATGTTATTTTATTTAATCTCCAAGAAATTTTTTATTTTATCTCCACTCAACAGAATAGTTATAGAGCTGTTAAAAGACATACTAGTAAATCACAATCAGATATCCTGTAAGAGAATTGGAACTCGTTTACTATCAAAAATTCGCCCAGTAATCAATACTGTCAACTCTTTTCAAGATGTTTTAGCATTAGTAAGCAATACACAAAACATTGTTTTTTTAATTTTAAGGTTGGTTTTGACTAAACTAATCAATAAATAGCCGCTCATAAATCCGCACTAACTAATCTGCATTCAAGAATCAAAGCAGGTGAAAAAGATCTTGTTCCCTATTACGTGGTTAATATCCCAACTATTATGAATAATAAGAAAACAGCAGTTACTGATTTCATAAATCATGCTTTGGATATATCAGCATCTTCATCCATTCTGAACGCTCCAAAAAACGATCAAATAAGTCCAATGTTGTGATATACTATGAGAATGTTGGTAACCTCAACAACAAATTAATTGATCTCAAAAATAATCTATATCAACTAACTTTACAATCTGACTTATTGATTTTTACGAAAATGTGGCTAAGTTCTGGTCTAAATGATGCTGAACGTTTTATGAAAATATTCGCTCTTCCGGTACCTTTTTCCGAGCTTGTGTGATACCGATCTAAAAAAAGTGATTATAAGAAATAGGTTGCACACAAGGAATGGAAAAATCTATAAATGAGGATCATTATATTCAGTTGAAACGATTGCGAGCAATGCGCATACGAAAATCAAAACCAACTGTTTTAAAGATTATGTTGATAAAATCGAATACTACTCACATAATAATCCAAAACCTTTTCGGTCATATGACAATATTATGAATAACACTAATTTATGTCCTAGTGATATGGCCTTGGACAGCCAGTATGCAACCTTGGGTTACTCTATTATTAATCTGTTTGCCGAATGCTATCAATTTACTTATACAGATGATTTTAGTCATAATGTAAATAAGCAACGTAATGAACCGTTACTTTGTGTAATTCATTTAAAGAAAAGTACAAATATAGGTGTAGCTCTCATTCCGTCCTATTTACTATAGTATTGTTTATCATTACATAATAATTTTATGCTATTTAAAAAATGATTACAAAAGCTATCTTTCCCAACTTTTGGAAATGTGCGAATATTAGTTATATATTTAAAGACGACGATATGATGTAAAAAATTAAAGGTCTATCAGAATTACTGGGGTTCTGTCTAAGTTATTCGACTCTATTGCTTGTGACAATGTACTTTGTATATGTCATTATATTTAACCTAAAAGACTATCTACCTATCCGCACATGCTAAACAAGTACCTACTAAATCCTTCCCGATCACTACCTACCCGCACTGTAACTAAATCCTGCATATCCTCACGGACTAAAAACCCAATCCCAATTTATGTGCGAGATAGAGAAAGAAAGGGTAAGAGCGTGATAGCAGGACGAGTCTCCGGTCGTCGCCGTCGAAAGGTTTCTCTTCCTCTCCCCTACAGCGAACCGCGGTAATAGCGAATTAGCCTAAGGAGAGTGCAGCTCTGATAACCCAGAAGTTATCACGATTCTTGTCGCTTAAACGCGACTGGCGCCCATTCCGGTAATTGTAATGTTTATAGTGGTTTTAATAAATACTTATAATATTTTACATATTAAAAATCATTCACCTGCACCCTGATCCCCAGTGCAGCGTCACATGGTATAAAAAACTAGCCGATATGATATCCTGCAAGATTTCAACCAATCAACATCAGTTTATTAAAGGTAGATTCACGTTAACTCACCGAATTTGGTTTTCAGCTTTTATATGCAATAATTTAGAACATGGATCTCAAGTGGACTTCGCGTACTTTGATTTCTCTAAAGCTTTTGATTCCATTAATTTGGATATGCTGACGACTAAACTGCATAATTTTGGTATCCAAGGAAATTTACTCTTATGGTTAAAATCATTCATTTTTAACGGTCAGGTCGTCAGATGAAAAAGTTTTGAATCATTGCCTATACAAATCAACTTAGGTATACCCCAAGGGTTCCACCTTGGTCCTATACTTTTTAAGATTTTTATTAATAATCTTGTTCCTCTACTTTGTAATTGCAAATCTCTCATATACGCCGATGATTTAAAAATATGTACCTTCATCAAATTCCTTTTTGATTGCTCTAATATGCAGAAACATATTGCTATTGTGTTAGCTTGTGCAAAAACAATGGCCTTTCTGTGAATTCTAATAAATAAAAAATTATTTCTAATAAACACATGCACGAGCGATTTAGAGTCAAAATTTAAAAAAAATTATTTCGTTTAAGAAAGGTAGATATGCACTTTATTATAATTATTTGATTGACGGACAAGAAATGATGGAAGTAGATTTAATCAAGGATCTGGGAGTATGGTTTAAGTCCAATTTTTCTATTAAAACTCGTATTAATTATATTTTGTGAAAATAATATAAATCTCATATGCCAGTGGTATATTTATTTAAATCTGTGGTTTTATCTATTCTTAATTATGCAACAGTCACTTGGTCGCCTTGTACTTTGGACAACATGAACTTCTCAGAAGATATTCAATACAAATTCCTAAGACATCTGAGAGTGTATATTTAAAATAACTTGTATATTGAAGCACTGACTACATTATGCTGATTTTTTAGAAATCTTTCTGCACCGAATAAAGACTAGAATATATTTGCTACAAACATAATAGAATGCATCAGGATTCCTGGGACAATGACGTTTTGATGTAGAAGTTTTACTATGAACATAAGATGAGGCTAATTTATTCTCGGATATAGTAAAGGAGTTTTGTTTTGTTTTGTCTTCAAGTTCCATTATTTGTTTTTGTAGCCGCGCATTGGAGGTCCAAGTCCGATCACTGGTGAGTACGACGTCCCAGGGGTTATATGTGTGAAGGCTTACCGACTTCGACGAGGAATCGCTCTTCTCGTCGTCGGAAACACTACGGCTTCATTCTCAATTTTTTAACGCCACACTATAGAGCAGCTTGCCTCAGTTGGCATCGATTTCTCAAGTAATCGTAAGATGGATCATGCCATATATTCCTTTCCGAGCAGTGTCACCACCTGCAGCATTTTCTGAAGTAGGAGGATTTCTAACACTGCTATTGCAAGAGTGAGTATGGTAGATTAACAAACCTGCTCATGCTCTGATGCTCTTTGAAGTATAAAATCAACTTTTTTTTTGTGGGGCTGAGGCATGTAGGCCCCGGAATAAATCTGGTATAGCAAAAAAAATAAATGAGAAAGATGCTTAGAGATAATAGATTTATTGAACATGTGAGTATTACAAAATAGACTGATTGGAATAGTTTTAAGGGGATTTTTTAAAAAATTCCAAGATTTGTCATCCATAGATTAAGCAAATACTTAATCGCTGTAACGAGAGCAAACAGAATAAAATAGCGAAATTTATAAAACCGACAATATATAATGAATTAATAGATAAGGTAAATAGCTACGTTTGTCAATTGACTGGCAATATCACAGTTAAATTCCTTGAATTTTTCTGTATTGATTGATGCCACTTTCATGCAAGTGTAGACAATTAAATAAATGTACTTATAAACAATAAAATTTACCTTGTAAAATTCCCAAATCATGCTGTAGTTCGAAATTCTATCGTATCCGACTCCAAAGACCAGAAATAGTAAGATTTTTTTGATAGAGTGACATCATGAGAATTATAGGTGCATAAAAAAATAATTAACTGTACAATTGTCACGCTTATAAGTATATATGATAATTAACTATATCAAATAGTTTACCTTAGAACTATCATAAGCTGAATTTTAGATTAATTATATGATAGTTATTTGTATATATCGGATAAAATTAACGCTTTTATGAAAATTGCTTAAAACTTATATAATGTTTTTATAGTTTAAAAATATTTTGTTATATGTATTTATTATTATTTATTTTTTAGACTAATGTTGGAGAAAAGGTTAAGGAGCCTAAATTCATTCAAGCCTTAATGACTGCCATTTTGGAAACTTCTGTCGGTAAGCAAAAATATAATTTAATAGAATAATTTCTTATTAGGATCGATAATTAATAAATTTGGTTTGTATAATATTACAGAACAGTGTAACGATAAATGGGTTTTTAAAGTAGAAAATTTTGACAAGCTGCAGAATCTTATACAGCGATACGTTGATGCAGACGACTATTTGGAACTTCAATGTCTATTTGCTGTACAAGCGTATATAAATAAAATAAAACATCCTGCAGGTAAGAAGTATTATTGATTTATCTGTGTTGATAATTTAATATGCAGCTTGCAATCATCATGAGCAATACTGCTCATTAACTTTTGCCACATTTTGAACATATTCACGACAACCTCAAAATTATGCATTTTGACTTAGCATAGTTATAGTAGTAAAAAAAACCCGCGGGTGCTCTGATTAAAGATTTTTATAGGATCCTTAACCTTTAGAAGACAACAATTTGTGATATTTAATTTCTGTTAATTTTCTATCGAAATTGGGTAGAATTGGACTATTTCGTCCAATGTAGGTTAAAGTTATGTAAATTGCATAATTTATTTTTGTATGTATGTATGATTGAATACGTAAAACTCTTTCTTCCTCTCTCTCTCTCTCTCTCTTTCTCTCTTCTTTCTTCACGGAACTTCAGGCTACGCGGGCTGAAGTAGATTTACTTGCGCACACTACCGCCAAGGTCCAGACCGATATGCAAATTGTTCGTGACGAGGTCAATGCGCTTTCGCGCTCCACTGATATGCGCTTTGAGCAGTTTGGCACTCGCCTGCAATCGTATGATGCGGCGCGCGCGAGCGCGGGTTTGAATATGTCTATTGCGTCTGACCAGATTTCGGGCTTACAGTCACAGACAGATACCTGTGAAATTTTATTGCTTGGCGTCCCGGAATCGGTCACGCATGACGACGATGATATTGTCAGAATGTTGCTCACTGCGCTTGGCCTGCGTCTTTTATTTAATCAGGTTACGCATACGCGTAGGTGGGAGCCGCGCCGTCGTTCTCAGTCCGTGCCGATCGGCGCTCAGACGACGACATGGTCATGGATGCGAGCATCGATACACCCACTATACCCTCGCAGCCGAGCGGTTCTGCTACTGCTACTCAGAATAGGACACGCGGACTAGTTTTTAAAGTAGTTTCAGCAAATATTCGCGACACAATTATGTCGCGTAGCGGCAGGCTGAGTGGCCTAAATGCCCAGGATATTTTTGGGGCAGGGGCGATCGCGAGTATATATATAAGGCCTATTTGGCCGAAACCAGTACACGCGATATGGTCACACGCTCCCCGCGAGTCCAATAGGCTACACTACGCCAGGCCTGTAGTGCGAAATTTGCGAGTTTTTATTAGAGAGAGCAAAGAGAGCCATTTAATACCGGTAGACGCAGATACGAATTATAGTACTTTTAGACCTAAGTTAAATATAGGAAATAAACACGACGATGGCCCTTCAGGCTCGCTGCGTGACTACATACTAAGTCGAATAGTTTTAATATATTACACGTTAACGTTAATCGAATTAAGCCTCATTTTACAGCCATCGAAACTCTGGTTTACCCGCGTGCTTATGACGTAATTGCGATTTCGGAAACGTTCCTCACTCCTCTCGATGCCTCTGATATAATAAGCCTGCAATACTACAATTTTTATAGAGTTGATCGCATCGGGAAGGAGGGAGGGGGCGTAGGCGCATATGTCCGAAATATTTATAAGGTTAAGGTGATAGGTCAATCGGACCCAGTCTTTAATAATACACCAGAGTTTTTCGTTTTAGGTGTCTCGTGTAATTTATTTAAAATTCTAGTTTGTATAGTTTATAGGCGCCCGGGCGCAGCATTACCTACTGCATTCTTCGATTTAATTTCCGATCTAAGCCCACAATATCAGCATATAGTAATCACGGGTGATTTTAACATTAATTTAATAGGCCGAGCGCTGCTGTTGATTTTATGTTATCGCGAATAAGTGAGCTTAACCTGATGCTGGTTCCATCAGAGCCCACGCATCACGCTCACTGTGCAGGTTATATGTCGCACACATGGTTGGATATTTTTATCTTGCGTGACACCCCGTTGCAATTTAGTTACTCAAAATCTGAAGTGCCGTTTTTGGCTGACTACGGGCATGATGCGATCATGATTGATTTGAGCCTACAGAGACCGAAATGTCCGCCGAGCAGATATGGGGAGCGCCGACTGAGGGGGCTTATGGCGAGCGTTTCGCCTCTACTTTCAATTTTGTTCCTAATCCCGAAATAGAAGATCGTCCCACAGGCGTGCGTGACGAATTAGCTCGTGAATTTCGTGAGTATGACAATGACGCTGTTATCGACTCTGCTGTGCGAAATTTGAGCGAGGCTATTGTATATGCGTTCGATCAGCTGGCACCTATTGAGATACACGGTACAAATTCAAAACGAAAGCCTTGGGTGACGTCCGAAGTCAGCCGTTTGATTAGGGAGAGAAAGCGAGCTTACCGCACCGCTAGGCTTAGCAATGATGTGAGTGATTTTGAATGTTATCGACGCCTTCGGAGTGCGGCTTCGAGCGCCCTGGAATCGGCCAAATTTAAATTTATCAATCGCGAACTGAGTAATGCTGCCGATGCCAAATCAAAATGGCGCATTTTAAAAAGCTACGGCATTTCAGGTCCGCTGTCTTTACGGGCGTCTTACAGGGTAATGTTCTTGGTCCCCTCCTCTTTTCAATTTTTATTAATGACCTGCCTGCGGTCCTGGAACACTCGAGACCTATGATTTTCGCAGATGACACTCAACTTTATTATTCATTTCCCCCGGCGGAATTCGACCTGGCTGTGGAGAGGGTGACTCGGGATGCTAGTGCTGTAGCTGATTGGGCGGTGATGAATGGATTGGCGTTGAATGTCTCCAAGACTAAGGTTATTTTACTAGGTAGTCAACTCTATATCTCTAGATTTGATCTTGGAGGCATTGAGCGAGTATGTGTGAACGGCACGCCGCTGTCATATGAGTGTGCTGTGAAGACTCTGGGGGTGTGGATAACTTCAACTGTTGAGTGGGTTAAACATGTGTCGTCGATATCACAGAGTGTCCATGGGGCTCTGCGCACCCTCAGATTCTACAGACGAGCCTTGTCTAGGGAGTCGAGGAAATCGCTGGTTGAGAGCCTGATCTGGCCTCACCTGGATTATGCATGTGCGGTCTATAACGACGTTGACCGTACAAGAGAACTCAAGTTACAAAGGCTGGTTAACGCGTGCGTTCGCTTTGTCTGGGGTAATATACCCAGACGGGCACACGTCACGCCTTACCGATTGGAGATGGGCTGGCTGTCGGCCGGGCTCAGGAGACTTTATCTCATTGGCTCATTGGCATTTAAAATCATTTCTGCGGCATCGCCATCATATCTCAGCACTCATTTTGTCCTCACTGATTCTCGTCCTGACGTCCGCACCTCCTCGCGCTTTCAGCGTAGACCTCTCACATACCATCCGCGTCGTACGGAGGCGCTGAACCAGTCTTTCACGATCACTGCCACTAAACTCCTCAACAACTTTCCCGACTTGATCTTCGACCTTGATCACCTTCATTCATTTTAGTATCAACTACGTAAGTACCTTGCTGAGCTCGACCGACAGACATGGGCTAGACGCGTGGAGGAAGAAGGGATTACCTTAACTGAGATTCCGTCGTGGTAGGCCGCACATGCATTGTATACTTCAATATCGGCTCTGGCTTACCCTGCTATGCGTTCTCATTATGCTCACGTGATGCAATTATGCAATTATTCGACTAATAGCTTAGCTGCGCTTTATCTTTATCTTTATTTTTATTTCATGTTATCTGTTGACTTTTTATCTACTAATCTATTTATTTAACTATTAATCTTTTTATTTATTCGTCGATATATTTATATTTACTACTACTTATTTATTAATTATTTAACGTTCGACTTATCCGCGCTCTCAATACAATTGTACCTGTAACCATTATATTTGTAATTATATTTTAAGATCCTATTGTAACAACAAAAGTATTGTAAATAGAACAAAAGTACTGTAAAACTATATTTTAGCGCCTGCTAGCATCTATCCGATTGCGCCTTTGCGTTTTTGCGCTTTAGCAAATAATTAACTGTTAAGCCATTTAATGTACCTACTGTTATGTAATTTGTGCTACTCTGTGGGCTTGCCCCCGTAGCCTAATAAAGATTTATCAATCAATCTCTCTCTCTCTCTCTCTCTCTCTCTCTCTCTCTCTCTCTCTCTTTCTCTCTATTTCAAGAGATCCACTGGATTATAGAATTTATAAGGAGCTTAAAAATAGAGTATCAAATTCGTTAAATTCCAGTAAATTTAAGTTTCTTGCAAATAAATTAGGTGCAAATAAAGATCCTACTAGCTCCTGGAAGTCTCTTCGGAATATGGGATTTTGCTCAAGGGCTCAAACTTCTCCATTAAAAGTTTTTTCACCTCATCAACTCAATGCCCATTATGCCTCTATCTCAAATCGATCACCCCCTCTCTCAGTTCAGTCATTAGCATCCATCATTTCTAACACTTGCTCATCGTCATCCTCATCTCCTTCTTTTTCTTTCTCTGTAGTAACGGCCAAAGGGGTGAGACATGCAATACTGAAATCTACCTCTAAAGCAGTCGGTATTGACGGAATCTCCTTAAAGATGCTCAGACTTTTAGAGCCACATTTAATTTTTCCGCTTGCCGAAGTATATAACAATATGTTAATTGCGGGTTTTTTTCCCGACTGCTGGAAGAGGGTGGTTTTATTTCCCCTGGCTAAGTCTAGTAAAATTGTAACGTGTGCAGATACCAGGCCAATTGCTAAGTTATACGAATTATCTAAAGTACTCCAGCGCATTGTACATCTACAACTCTCCAATTACTTAGAGACAAATAATTTATTGACAGAGAGGCAGGCAGGCTTTCGTAAAGGCCATAGCACTCAGACAGCATTGTTGGGGGTCCTGGATGATGTCAGAAGAGCCATTGACTCTCGGAAGATTACGATTCTTATGCTGGTTGATTTCTCCAAGGCCTTCGATACTGTGCCTCATGATGTGCTTATTACCAAATTAAGTGATATTGGTTGTTCAGAAAATGTCTTAAATTGGTTCTACAGGTATCTGGTAGGTCGCTCACAGGCGGTGGAGGGTGAGGGTGGTGAACTGTCCGATTGGTTGAATATAAATGCGGGTGTACCTCAGGGCAGTGTACTTGGTCCGATTATATTTTCCACTTTTATTAATGATTTACCGAATGTCTTGAAATATAGCAAATGTATGTTGTTCGCGGATGATGCCCAGGTTTATTCGTCGTTTTATCCGGCGGAGTTCGAAACAGGAGTTCAGCAAATCTCGGAAGATGCAAATGCGATTGCCGGTTGGGCGAATAAAAATGGTCTCAAATTGAATGTAAATAAAACGAAGGTTATAATCCTGGGCAGTCAGGCGTTTATTTCCCGTATAGATCTTAACACTGCCCCGAGAGTTAAAATAGGGAATGAATATCTGCAGTATGAAAGTGAGGTTAAGTCTCTGGGACTGTTCATTTCGCCCACATTGGATTGGTCAAAACAGGTTTTAGCAATTTCTAAACGGGTTCATGGAGTCCTTCACTCCTTAAGATATTATAGAAGAACTCTATCGCGTAAACTAAGGAAAAACCTGGTGGAGGCGCTTATTTTCCCGCATTTTGATTATGCGTGTGCGGTTTACGACGACATTGATCAAACCAAAAATCTAAAGTTACAGAGATTACTAAATGCGTGCGTAAGATTTGTGAGGGGCGATCTGCGCAGATATGATCATGTGACGCCTCATAGGCTTGATCTAAAATGGCTGTCGGTTGAGTCCAGACGCTCCTACCTCATCGGATCATTAGCATACAATATCATAATACATAACTCACCAACATACCTCGCAGTTCATTTCTCATTATTAAATAACTTAAACACCAATCCTCGCACCTCATCACGCCGTCCGCCTAAAGCACTTACATACTTACCACCTCGCACTGAAGCATTAAATAAATCATTAGTCATTACATCATCCCGCATAGTAAACTCCCTACCTATCGACATCTTTATGAATTCCTCTCTAAACCATTTCAAACGTTCCCTTTTCGATCATCTGTTTGGACTCGACCAGGCAGCTTGGTCCGACCGGGTAAATAACGAGCGAATAGTATTGAGGTCCATCCCTCGTTTCCAAGCGGAGTAGCATAGATTTTATAGTTTAGGGTTATTATAGCAGTATTATCATGCGTTATTTAAATTTAATTTTATTATCAAATTTTAATTTTATTATGTTTGTATATATATATATTTTATTTTTGTCCGTAGTTTTAAGGTTTTTATTCATTGTTATTTTTATTTATTTGTATATAAAATCTCAAATGTATTGCTGAAGTGCCTACGGGATTTCTATCCCAAAAGGCCCAATAAACCTGATTCATTCATTCATTCTCTCTTTGTACTTACATTAAACCTTATGAAACCATTGCCGGTTGTAAATAGGATTTGATCGCGTAACCTTGCTCAGATCGATCCACTGGCGGTTGCTGCTCTGTTTTCTGATACATTTGATCGTGTTTCATCTCATTCTAGCACTACCACCGTGTCGTCTCTCTTATCAGCATCTCATGCTTCACCTACCTTGCCTGGCCGTTCATATTGTCCTTCACTTTCAACTTCGATGTCGTACTGTCCGTCCCCTATTCCTATCAACAACTTTCTTTCCAACCTTGTTTCATCCATATTACATACCTTCGACTTACTCGCTCCCGCAAATAAATCATGAATCACCCCACCCATAAAAATACAACATTAAGGCTCGCAACATGGCATATAGAAGGTACTTGACCTCTGGCCTGAGCTCAGACTATCTGATTTATAACGAACTCCGTAATCTGGTTTGTAACTCTATAGACTCGAGTAAATTTACGTATTATAATCATATACAAAATCATATCTGCATCTAACTCTTCAAATCTGTGAAAGGAGCTCAGGAACATGGGTCTAGCTACTAAACCTACTCCATCGTCTCTCAATAACTTTTCATTGGATTAATTTAATACTTATTACGCCTCCGTCTCCCAGATACTCCTTTCACCCTCAATCAACTACATTCTCTTATCTCATCCTTAAATATTCTACCTCTTTCCTATTCTCCAATTTCCTTCCATTTTACTCCTGCCACCCCTTATAAGGTTCTAACAACCATTTCCAGGGCCACCTCTAAAGCGACGAGACATGATGGAATTTCCCTTCCAATGCGAAAGCTTATAGCTCCCCAAATTGCGCCCCACCTAGCTGAACTTTTCAACCTATCCCTCACAACTAGATCCTTCCCAGAGACTTGGACTAAATCTCTCCTCTTTCCTCTGGCCAAGTCGGGCCAGGTGATCTCGCCGTCTGACACTAGGCCCATTGCTAAGCTTTGCGAAATCTCCAAAATCCTTGAAAAATTGGTTCATGAACAACTCACAGAGTATCTAATTAGTAACAGTTTCATTATCGAGAGACATGCGGGCTTTCATCTGGGACATAGTACTTAGACGGCTTTAATCGGTGTCTTGGATGATATTAGGAGAGCCGTGGATAAGCGCATGATCACCATCCTCATCCTGTTCGACTTCTCAAAGGCGTTCGATTCAGTACCGCACGATATCTTACTTTTTAAACTGCCTTCATTGGGCTGTTCTGACACGGTCATCACCTGGTTTTACCACTACCAAGTAGGCCGCACTCAGGCGATGGTGGATGAACTGGGAGCTAGCTTGGCCTGGCTTGTCACATCTAGGGGGGTTCCGCAGGGCAGTATCCTGGGCCCACTATTATTTTCGATCTTTATTAACGACCTATCGCGTGTCTTGAAATACTCAGATCACATGATCTTTGCGGATGCCACCCAGATCTACCACTCTTTCTACCCTGCTGATCTCATTCAGGAAGTCTAGAAAATTTCGGAAGATGCCAATGCGTTGGATAACTCGGCGAGGTCGAATGGATTAAATTTGAACGTGAAAAAGACGAAGGTGATGATCTTGGGTAGTCAGACCTTTATTTCGCGCATTAACTTGGACACTGCCCTGAAGGTTGTAATAGGAAATAATTTTCTTGACTATGAGTCTGAAGTCAAATCGTCAGGTGTTTGGATTACACCTACCCTCCTTAAGATTTTTTAAACGTGCGATCTCGCGTCAGAATAGAAAGAGTTTTATTGATGACTTAAATGCTACCAAGAATTTAAAACTGCAGTGTCTATCAAATGCATGCATTTGCTTTGTGCGAGCTCAGAAGATCTCTATTCAGCGGTAGTAGCGTCTATAATATCATCTCGCACAAATCCCCATCCTACATTGCCCGTCACTTCATTCTACGCGATGCATCATTCTCATCCCGATTCTCCTCACGCCGCCCACCCTTGTCCCTTTTTTATCTCCCTCCTAGAACCTCTTCCCTCATAATCACTGCCTCTCGCCTCATTAATCATCTACCTTTTACCAACTTTGACCCACTCCTATTTGTTTCATTTAAATCAGCTTTATCATCCTACCTCTTTGAGCTCGATCGACAGGCTTGGGAGGTGAGGGTTAGGAACGAAGGGATCGTATGCCCTCCCTAGCATAAACTTTAATTCAATTTATTGTACATACCATGTTGCCGTGAATCACTTTTGTAAGTGTTTAAATATTTATTTTATTTTATTTTATAATATCTATTTCTATTTATTTCGGCATTACTTAAGGTGCTTTACGATAATGTATCTTTGTACTTGTATCTTTACTTGATTTGTTTGTTATTTATTATTTGTTATGTATTTTATAAGTATGTTTATTGTGCCTTTTATTTTTCTTCGACATTACCTGGCGCTACTTATTTTTATATTGTTACTTTTTATATTTTTTTATTTGTATGTTAAATATTTATCTATTTTGATGTAACTTTCTGTGTATACGGGGTTTTACCCCTAATACCCAATAAAATGATCAATCAATCAATCTCTCTCTCTCTCTCTCTCTCTCTCTCTCTCTCTTTTGCGCAGTAAGGAGCCGTAGCCACGTTATTTGAAGGCTATGTATTTATATTCCTGATTCTGACGCCTCCTGCCTTCGGGCGTTTTTGTTATACATCCTTGCAAGCGCCTATATACAAGCTTCGCGGTGGACAGAAATTCTTTGCTTTTTGTGATGCTTACGATAATGATCAATTGATTTTCTGCAGTGCTGGAAAAATTTGAGGTTAGTCACGCCACTTACTATCTCTCTTTATTCCCTGCTATTGAGCATTCCGTGCGAAAGCGTGTTCACGCAGAAATTTTCGCAAGAGACCACCAGATGGCACCTAAAGCTCCCTGAAATCGGAGCGCTAATTTATTGGCGGCAAATTCAAATTCAAAATTAAATTTAAATGCAAGAAAGCATCAAATTTGTTTTATTTGTAAGGAAGCCTCGCGCAGTAGGACGGGGCTGCTTAAATACGCAGACTGCAACCGATTTTTTCACATAATTTGTGATAAAAAATATCAAATAGTGCAACAAAACTTTAACCTTATTTAAATATAAAAACAGAAATAAAAATTCGAATTTAAAAAATGCACAAATTTGTCATAGCTGCAGAGATAGAAATAAGCGGGCACATCTTTGTATATAAACTCTCCCCCCTTGCCACTGCTTTCCTCAACGCCAGGTAATAATATGAAATCAAACATAGTAGAAAGGGTATCACTGGTTGCGGAGGTACAGGCGGGAGACTCCTTGTATGTAAAGGTTGTAGCATCGCAGGCACCAGGAGAATATATAAAATTTAATTTAAATCTCGACGAACCTATAGGTGATTATTCGGATTTGATTCAGTAATAGAATCTTTAAAAGATTTTGGGTGATGTTGTAGATAGAATGCATAGCCAGGACTTACTCCTGGCTGAACATCGCTCTGGATTATCAAATTTACTATCCGATAACCGACAAATTAAGCTATCTTTCTCTCAATTTCAAAAGCAACTTTTAGATTCTCAAAAGATATTTCAAGACAATGTTTTGACTTAAATTAGCAGTAAATGTTCAATTCTTTTTAATAAGTTGGATAATGATATTGAAGTAATTAATAATAATATTGAAACAATAAACTCCGGTGTTGCTACGGTGGCGAATACCGTCACCGATCTCACTATACTTGAAACACAGACACATGCCCAATCTAATATGCAATATACTGAACCGTGTGGAGAATAATGTACTGCGTCTGAAGGTAATTCTACTTGTGAGAGGTGTGCGGAAGTGCCCAGAACAAAGGAGTTAGTATTTTCGTGTCGTATTGGAGAGGTTCCTTCTTCAATTACTTCTGAGCATTTTGTAAATGCTGTTCTTGGCACGATCGTACCCTCTATACGAAGACCGGACGGTCCGAGAGATCTCTCCGCTCTGATGGTTGAACTGTCCGATGGCGACCCCTATGGGGGAATTTTCAGAGCGAAAAGTAGGCGAACAGTGTTTTGTACTTCGGATCTTGACAGCTCCCTTTTTCCATGGGTTGCTGCCCTTCCCCGTATTTCTATATATTACAATGAATATCTGGATAAAAATAAGTACCAAAAATTCAAGAAACTGAAAATTTCTGCTAAAAAGCTAAAGTACGGAAGGGACAGATGCCCTCCTTTTTAATAATTTGACAGGACTGGAAAGATTAGCTGAGGCAAATATTGAAATTATTGAGGGTACGAAAAATGACGAACAAAATCTATATCACGAAATGCCAAGCAGGGACGGTGACACGGCTGATATATTAGTAAAAAAAAGTGAGAAAGACACAAATAAGATTACTAAAACTAAAAATAACACCAAAAGCAAAATTAAGAGCAATAATAATAAAAGTAATGGAAAAAATAAAAGTAAAAGCAAATTTTCTCACACAAATAAGTCTGACACCGTCTTTGTCGATTGCTTAAAAGCGAATAATAATAATCATAACAAGAGCAATAGTAGTGGTAATGATAATGATGATGATATCAAGAACAGTAATAGTGATAATAATAATGTACTTTCTATAGAAAGTTGACTGCATGGGAGTGCCATCGGAGGGTCGAGGGGTACCAATGTTGGGAGGTTGCCTGCGGGCTTTCTCAACGTGGGCTCTCTCAGGACTCATATTGATCAAGTTCGTCAGGTTCTTTCTGATTTTCCTCCTATCATTTCTTCGGGGTAGCGGAGTCTAGGCTTGACTCGAAGATTGAGGATACCGTCAGGACAGATACAGGCAAGACCGAAATTCCATTGGTGGTGGGGTAGCTTTATACGTAAAATCTGGCCTTAAATATCACATATTATCGACGTCTGAAACCGAGCTTTCTTTTAAACCAGGCATACATGCATATATTGCTTGCAGTATTTACGAGCGTGATTCACCTCCTGTATTTGTTACCGTTATCTATCGACTACCAAAGATTGTCTTCGTGGGTGAAATCAGATTTTTTAAATTATCTCCGCAAATTTAGTCTTGATTATAGTAAAAAATTTATCATCGGTAATCTGAATGCCGATATTCCCAACGTAGATGTGAAGGACTGTACAGACGTACAGTCTGTACGGGGAACTTGACGTTACGTGACGAATTCGCTACTCTAAGATAGTTTGTGGACGAACTGACTGAGACAAAAAATACAGATCACTAACGACACAGAATTTATGAAGTTTTAGCTAATAATAACGGTCGAAAATAGTTACAAGTTTAGAACTGCAAAATGTTACTCTGCCCTGCTGAGTTTCGTGTCAAAGGTGTTGGAAAAGATTATACTGGAGCAATTATGTGAACATGTAGAGAAACACTTGATAAAACGAACCCACGCCAGGCTGGATTCAAACCTTATAGTTCGACAGAGACAGCCTTTTCAAAGTTGATTGAAGATATCAGAGCTGATATTGACAAAAAATTAGTGACTCTACTCTTATTATTTGACGTTAGTAAAGCTTTAGACCCATTATCTTCCACTCGTTTACTTGATCGACTGAAACGCGGACTTTCCCTGGGTGTAACCCTATATGGATCAACTCGTACTTTCATGTTGTTAACAAGCTGTAGTATCTTCTGACAATATTTCCTTGGATTGCAACTAACTAAGGATTAACAGAAGGTTCAGTCCTGTGATCCTTCTTGTTTTATCTATACATTAACGACTTACGTGACCTACTTGCTCATGCAGGAGTCCAATAAATTATGTATGCAAATGATCTCCAGGTTTTTGTTCAGACTCCTAAGGATATCATGATATCGGTGGGGAGTAGCAAGACTTTGGAATGTCGCGGAAAAAATTGTCTGCATAGGCTGCGGGCGTCTCACAGTTTTACATACAGGCAATTCTATTCGGATGCCATAAATATTGATCTACATTTTATAAAAATGGTAGGTCTTGGTTTGCTGAAGCTCTTCGCCTTGCCCCCATCGCCATCGTCAGGACAGTTGGCCAAGCAACTTCAGGGCTTTACACATATCGCCGTTACAAAGTTAGTCAGCATAATCTTCTTCCTTCTGTCTGTCGTGCTGTCGGCGCAATGGGAGACAACGTACCGCCAAATAGGTTTTTGGATTTCAACAAGCGTCCCGGTGATTTCAATAAGCGGCTTGAGGAAAAAAATTGGCAACCTTGTGACCAAGATAATGTGTTAATCGAACAAGTGTCTGGTCTCAAGAAGGGTGTCGGCAGACTTGTCTCATCAACAAACGAACGTTTCGAGGAGCTCTCTGAAAGAGTCTTGGCGCTTGAGCAGATCGACGGCATTTTGAACGATCTAGGTATATTGTAGCCAACTTAAAAACCAGTTTGGGTGCTTCACGTACGGCGCAGACCCTCGTTGACTCTTTCGTTAGTAATCATTCAAATATTAGAAATAAGACCCTGGGTGTCTACATCAAGAAGTCCTACAAGAGGCTCGACTAATTCTTGAACGCCCACGACTATGGATATCCCTATTCCATGTAATCTTAGTAATAGTAACCTTACATTGACGTCTTTCAAGTTGGCAGGACATCTTTTAAATTAAAAAATAAAACATGGATAATTTGCCGTTAATTATCCGTGAAAGACAAAAATTTGCCGCGGACGTTTTTTTAAAAAAACTGATATGGTCTGCCAAAATGATATCAAGTTGGCAAGACCAGCTGTAAGAAACCATGAAGGAGTAGCACCAGGATAACGTAACTAGGCTCAGAATTTGCCGTTTTTTTGCCGTAAACTAATGGTAGGTATTAAAATATGGAAAAATCATTATACTTTTCTTGATGCCCTGGTCGAAAGTACGTTGTTTCGCCACTGTTTTCGATGGCGAGAGAATGTCCTTTAGCCACTGGTATTTCTTTCGCTACGCGTGCTATTAGCTGGTAACTAAACAACTGCACACACTTTTAATGCACTTGACATCTCATTCAAATGTAATAACGCTCAAATTTCAAAATAAATAAAATATTATTAAATAAAATTAACTTATCCTAATTTCATGAATCTGAAGATAAGTATTAAATATATATAAATGCAAGTTTATGCTCTCATAAAACACCAATGACAATTTATAAAAATCGTTCACAGTGTACGTCAAATTACCGACTGAGATTTATTATTGAGATTTATTAGTTCTTATCATTTATATCTTAATATTCGTTTAATTTGTAATTAAAAATACAAGAGTGATATGTACCAATAATAGGATCTTCATTTCTATAAACTTTCAATATGATATATATTATCACCTAAAAATTCAAAAAAGCTTTTCTCGATATAATAAATGAATTTTACTGAAATAACGCAACATAAAAAATCATCACTTTGACAGTCTTATACTTTTTCTCTTTTATATTTTACTTTGACATTTAAAATAATGCTCGTGATATTTTCACTCGCTTTGCTCGTGCCGCAAATGTCGCGGCGGGCATCGAAACCAACCACTCGAGATCATCGTACAAATCAAGATTAGGATATTTTAAAGGTCGGGATAATGTACGAGAAACTTAGCACAATTTTTATGTACTTATCATTATTGGTCTAAACTAAAAACGTTCTTTCGACCGGGCATCTAGAAAAATAGGATACGGTACACGGGACGAATGTTGAAGGCCCGCCACGGCGTGAAGTTGGCGCCCGAGGCGAAGCCGAGGAACGAATCTTTACCAAACTCTAGGATATGTTTTCTGCTAAAAAAATATAAAGAACGCCGGAGTTGTAAGTAAGAGTAGACTCTCATGCCCTTTTTCACGATAAATATAAGCAAATAACGAAAAATTTCCCAAAAATATCCTGGACTTTGGTCGCTTAATAACTTGAAAACTAATAAAGATATACAATCAAATTCAAATTCACAAAAAGATTGGGATCAAGTAGATTGGATTTGAAACATAAGAAGCTTAAATGTTTTGATTTGGCTAAAAATTAGGAAGGAAATAAGATTAACAATATGGGTAAGTGTGTTAAGGTGAAGAGGTCAGGGTGAGTGCGAGGGTGGAGGGATAGGGGTGGGGTCACACTGACCACCTGAACATCGTCTCCAGGAAGTGACAATATTTTTTGCAAATTCAAGTAGAAAGACATGTACATTTCCTTTTTTTTATGTAAAGTATGCTATTGCATATTTATTGACTTTAACATTTTAAGCAAACTTTTAAAATGCTAAATTTGTATAGATATTTGTATAAATAACCAAGTAGATTTAAATTATGTTGCAAAACATTCAATACTTAATAAAGTTTGAAATATTAAAGTTGTTGCTTCAGCTTCCACTGTTTTCAATATAAAACTATAAATTATTGTGCAAACGATTAAAAAGTAAGAATGTTACGATTCATTGTTTTCAGCTGCAAATTTATACTCGGCTATTAACATGAAAACTTATTTTTTACAATACCATAGATTTTTATTCAGCAGTTTGTTTATAAAATAAGCACTGTGCACGACGCCAGTAAATATTACACATTAAAAAGGAACAAATGTGTACTTAATTACGATACAAAATAACGATAAATATAATCCTACCTTCGAGAAAACAAAAAAAAATCACTTTTGCAGACAAGTTAAAATTACAAATTAAACGTTTAAAGATGAAAAAATTGCACGATGAAGAATTAAATAAAGATAACAAAATTAAAAATATATCATTATCGAAAGTAAGTTTAACTGAACATATTAAACAGTTAATTGTAATGCAAGAAAAAATTTCAGAAGTAAAACATAAAAAAACACATGGATTAGTACGAGAACGAACATTTGGAACATCTCAATCAGAAGATAGACATAATGATGCATCAATCATTAAAGGAAATAAAAAAAAAAAGCTAATGACGAAAGAACAAAAACTAATGGAAGCAGAACGGAAACGTAAATACAGAGAATCTCAATCTGAAGATAGAAAGAACGAAATTGCAATCATAAAGAGGAAGAAAAGAGAACAAATGAATAAAGAGCAAAAATCATCTGAAGCTGAACGCAAAAGAAAATTTAGAGCATCTCAATCTGTAGATACAAAGAAAGAAATCTCAATAATAAAGAGCGAAAAAAGAAAACAGCTGTCCGAGGAGCAGAAATTAGCTGAAGCAAAACGCAAAAGAAATTTTAGAGCATCACAATCTATAGATATAAAGAAAGAAAGCTCAAGATTAAAGAGCAAAAAAGGGAACACATGACTGAGAAGCAGAAATCAGCTGAAGCTGAACGCAAACGTAATTTTAGAAAATCACAATCTTTTAATAGAACAAATGAAATTTTCAAAACTGAAAAGCCGAAAAAGGAAAAAAATGACTGGAGAACAGAAATTAATTGAAGCAGAACAAAAACGTAAATTTAGAAATAAACGATATGAAGTTACAGAAATTTAAAAATAAAAACCGAAAAAGTAAATGAAATAAGTCCAAAACAAATAATCAAGGCTGCAGCTCAAGAATTAAAAAAGTATGAAAGAATAGAAATAACAAAAATTAATAGCGAGTTAATAAACCAAATAAGTACTGAACTCAAATTAAATGATATTGAACGAAAAGGAAAATTTATAAAAAATTCGGTAAAATATAAAAAAACATTAAAAAAGATATTTTACGTAGGAATCCTATTTATAGCTCATTTTCACAAGAATGAGATTTCGATGAATCAATTATTGAGTGCAATTACCTTGGAAAATTAATTTATGAATGAGTATTTTGTGAAGCAAAACATTGTAAAAATGAAATTAAAAAAGACAATAGGCATTCTGATTGATGTCATAGAAATAAAATAAAACTTGACAAATATAATATTTATCCTGAAAATCTAACAAAATATTTGTTGGGACAAAGTAACAAAGATAAGAATTTTAGACAAAATATCAGAATTTACAACAATTTATTAGCATTTGCAAGTTTTGGTGCTAAATTAACACATTTTTCTAGTGTTGGACCACAAGTATTAAAAATATGTGGACAAATATATCATAATACATATGCTTTACACCCAAATAAATTAGATCGTTTAAAATTTGACCAATTGTATATACTTGATAATCAAATTGCAAACGAATACAGATTGTCTCAGTCAAATTAAAATAATTTAGACAAGGAATTAATACAAGATTTAGATAGTATATTACGTGACATAAATCCATTTGTATGTGCTTATAAAATGATGCATGAAATTCAACACGAAGAACATGAACGTTCAATAAGATTAGATCGTCCAATTCAAGAAATTAAAATGTATTTAACTAGAGATAAAGCATTAAAAAACAAATCTCAAATAGCAGTATGTAATGAAGTTGCTATTGTCTATGTTGGAGAAAATGGAGAACCACCTTCTAACAGACATATATGTATTTTTCAAAAAGAAATAAACCTCAATCAATTGCAATTATAAACAAAGACATTGACCCAATGGTGTATTCATTAATATTTCCTTTCGGTGATTCAGATTGGGAACCATGTATGAAAAGTTTATCAGATGAAAAGAAATATAATAATATATCTGCCTTGCAATTATTCATATAGATTATTCATATAGAAAGTTTATCAAACCAGTTTATCCTAAACGCATGGTCACACTGGGCTTGAACCAGAGATGGGTTGCATTAAAATGACAAAGAAAAGTGGAAGTGGCATTTGATTCCTTATTACTTTATGATGAAAAAACCGTTCGAATTGAAATTCTAGCTGATCCTGTTTCGAAATTATGCATACTTTTTACTTTTTACGTAGTTTATCTCTTCATAAGATATAGTATAGATATAATATATAGATATTATTTCCACACTATCTATGAGATGAATATCAAGGCGCGTTTTTTTTAAAGTGGTCTCCTCTATAGGCCTAATCCACTGTACATACACGCATATAACTAATTATCTCATTTATATCCACTGTACATACACGCATATAACTAATTATCTCATTTATAGTAATAAATTTTTATAAGCCGTGGGAAGAAAACGTAACCACTGCTTTAAATAAACGCCTTTCTTCCAGCAAAAACTCGGATAAAATTAGTCATTTTCTTCATATGATTTCTTGTCAGCCCTGAAGTCGATTGAAACATGTCTAAGCCCTCAGCTGTAAAAACTACATTTTCCTGAACTTTATTACTAATAATGACTTAATTCAGCGCCCAATGTGTTTAGTAAAATAGTATTGTTCAAATTATCATCACTTTTTCTTTTTTTCATAATGGTTGAAACAAGCTGGTTTTGTTGTTTCTCAAGTAATTTTTCAACCAATTCTAAAGCATTATCACGAGCACCGGAAGAAGAAAGGCCTCGACAAGTATGCTTGATTCCCTTACCAATTTCTTGTAAACTAAAATTGCAAATTTCATTCGAACTTTTAGAAGGAGCTGTTCTTTTCTCACTGGGTAATTGTTGCACCTCTAGATTGGCAATGTTAGGGCTGTTATTTTGATCGATCAAAGAGGAAAAGATACGTTTTTGGCCTTTACCCTTAATAGCTTTTGTGTGAGCCTTGAAACGTGCAGCTAAACATATGTAACAATTAACATAAACATATGTAACAATTACATATCGTTTTATTCCTAGTTCCTTTACTTAAATGCATTTTTTCATAACTAGGCATTTTTGGAAGAGGTCTTTTTGAATTACCATTGTCTTGCTCAACAATTGTAAGCCTACAGGCAGTATCAAATCCTTCATTGATATGCTTTTTTATCAAATCACAAAGTTTCTCAGTTATTGAAAACTCTGAACGTGAACGACATTTAAAAACGATTTTGTTTCCACAAGTAGCATAAACCTTCACTCTATTCTCCTCATGATCACACGTGTGGTCCAAATGTGATAGATTATTCATTTTCAATGGTATACTTTTATTTGCAGCAATTAAAGTAAATATCAATGAATTCAAGAACAATTTGAATAATTTGAATTTTTCAAAATATTCTCATATTTTTAGCTACTACTGATGATTTTTAACTGTGGGGAGTCAGAAATTGGGCATATGCTATCTAGTGACCTATAATATATGTGATACGTATACACATGTACGGTGTGTGAGTGTGTGTGTGTGTGATTTTGGGTATGCATAAGTGCGTATGCGTATGCAAGTGCGACAAAGTAATTTTCTTACAAAAATTCGAAGTAAACTTCGTAAAAAGTGAAAAGTATGCATATTTTCGAAACAGGATTAGCTAGGATTTCAATTCCAACGGTTTTTCCATCAAAAAGTAATAAGGAATCAAATGCCACTTCCAGTTTTCTTTGTCATTTTAATGCAACCCATCTCTGCTTCAAGCCCAGTGTGTGGTCTAAAGTTGAAAATACTCGTCTGCATTTTATTAGAAAAGATCAGCATAAATTACGAACTGATCGATATAAACGTTTAATGGATCAACTTAACAATAAAAATAATAATAAACATGTTTCTATTGGTAAAATGGTTATACTACCGTCTAGTTATATAGGTAGTACTAGAGCCATTGCAACAGAACTTTTTAGATGCAACAACCATAATGCAAAATAATGGAAAACCAGACATTTTTCTGACAATTCTGACAATCCTAAATGAAAAGAGGTTACAGAAAATATATTAGAATATGAAAATACGCTTGATAGACCAGTTCTGATAGTGCGTGTATTTGACCTAAAAGTAAAGGTATGAATGGAGGAAATATCGAAACACGAAATTCTTGGTCAAGTTAATTCTTACATTTACGTTATAGAATTGCAGAAACGAGGATTGCCCCGCATTCATACGTTATTATGGTTAACTGAACTAAACAAAATTCGAAATACAGATCAAATTGATAATATCATATGTGCAGAAATTCCTTAAAAAATAAAATTCCGAGACTATATAAATTAGTAAAACAAAATATGATTCATGGTCCTTGTGGTATTCATAATAAAAATAGTATATGTATGGATGGAAGTAAAACATATTGTACAAAAAACTTTCCAAAATGTTTTAGTACTAAAACACAAACATCACTTAATGGTTATCCAATTTATCGTAGACGAAATAACGAAATAAAAATAACATACTCCAACAATAAAATCGCGGATAACAATTTTATTGTTCCACATAATCCATATCTACTTCTTAAACTGGAATGTCACATTAACGTAGAAATATGTAGTACAATAAAAGCTGTAAAATACTTATTTAAATATCTTTACAAAGGCCCAAATACAGCTTGAACAAAATTCAGTAATACGGAAACAAAAAATGTATAAATTGAAAATGTGCAAAAAGACAATGTTCTAAATTATGACGAAATATCCGAATATATTTCTACAAGGTATGTTTGTCCACCCGAGGCTATGTATCGTTT
Organism: Theocolax elegans; assembly: GCA_026168455.1. Lineage (NCBI taxonomy): Eukaryota > Metazoa > Arthropoda > Insecta > Hymenoptera > Cerocephalidae > Theocolax > Theocolax elegans. Next base: position 53,941,532 of record CM047425.1, read on the forward strand.
AAAAGAATATAAATTATATTCGCAATCACATGCAATATATAGTTTAGCTGTACATCTTGAAGATGAACAATTTGTCTATTTTAAAGAAGGATCTGAAGACAAACTAATTAATAAAAATCATCGAACAACAATAACAAGTTGGTTTTTACTAAATTCATCTGATGCGAAAGCCAAGAAGAATCTTTATGATGAAATTCTTCAATATTATGTTTACGACAAGATAAAAAAAAAAAGGAACAAGCGAAAAAAGTTTAATAAACCCATTCTAGTCAGAATGTTTCATGTAAATCCTAAAGATCGAGAATAATTTTTTCTTATATTCCACAGCCACACAAAAAAAGTCAAAGTGCCAACGACCGGACCATGGTACTTATACGTAATTTGGGTCGCTGATTCCGAATCCGGGGTCAGTTTGCCCCCATCAGGTCGTGTTCAAGGTTAATTGAAGGTCAAAATATCAAAATTCAATAAAAATAGGCTAAAACCATCGTATCTAGGGGTTTTTGGGGTCGCTGATTCCAAACCCAAAGTTACTTAAACCCAATAACCTCAAGATCAAGGTCATTTGAAAATCAAATCGTCGAAATTCATTAAAAAAGGCTACAATCATTATATTTTGGGTTTTTTGGGTCGCTACATCCAAAACTGAGGTAATTAACCCCAATCAGGTTATGGTCAAGGTCAGTTGAAGGTCACGGACATAAATAGAGTCATAAGATTAGTCAATTAGTAGGACAATGCCAAAAGCAACAAAATATTCATAAAAATTGCAAGAAAAAGAAAGAAAGAAACATTGTTGCAGAGAAAAAAGTATGGTTATGTTTCAAGAACGTAATTAAGAATTTTCTTAGAAATCATAAGAACCAGAATTACAAACAAATAGTACTAGATTTAGTAAATAGTTACAAAAATTAAGGCTGCTTAATAAATCTATAATTACATTTTTATATTCCCACGTAAACGAGTTTCCAGGAAACGTAGGTGCTTACAGCGAAGAACAGGGAGAGAGATTTCCCCAAGATATCAAGGAAATGGAGCGCAGGTATCAAGGAAGATGGGACATAAATATGTTGGCAGATTACTGTTGGTCGTTGAAAAAAGATCTGCCAACAATCTCGATAAAACGAAGTGTAAACCACTTCGTAGATCGTTTAACAATAAAATAGTTTGTTACCATACAACAATTTTTATGGATATTTTGTTGCTTTTTTGCATTGTCCTACTAACTGACTAATCTTATCACTCTATTTACGTCCGTGACCTTCAACTGACCTTGACCATAACCTGATTGGTGTGTAATTACCTCGGATTTGGATGTAGCGACTCAAAAAAACCCAAAATACAATGATTGTAGCCTTTTTTAATGAATTTCAATGATTTGACCTTCAAGTAACCTTGAAGTTATTGGGTTTAAGTAACCTTGGGTTTGGAATCAGCGAGCCCAAAAAACCCTAGATACGATGGTTTTAGCCTATTTTTATTGAATTTTGATATTTTGACCTTCAATTAACCTTGAACACGACCTTATGGGGGCAAACTGACCCCGGATTCGGAATCAGCGACCTAAATTACGTATAAGTACCATAGTCCGCTCGTTGGTATTTTGACTTTTTTTTGTGGGGCTGTGTTATTATTACTTCATGTACGTGGGGCCGAATCTTTTGAAGATATACGCTCATACAATGGCGTTGTTTATGATACATTTTATTAAGCATGTATGGTTAGAGGTTTAATCATCACTGATAATGAATGGGATAAATTTTTAAAAGAAAATTGTAATTTTCAATTTCCACAGGCACTATGTGAATTTTTTGCTTTCATTATATCATTTGATTACAATTTTGATGCCTTGAAACTTTATAATAATGAGGAGGCTTTAATAATTATAGACAACGTTTTATCAAAACATAATTTAACATTGCAACAATTTTATTTTCCTATAATATTGATAATGAAAATCACAATGTTTTATAATGATATTATTGAAAATGAAGATAATGACATAGAAATATTGTTAAAATCTGTAACATTGGAACACAAAACAATATTTAATACAATAGTAGAAGCAGTTTACGATAATAAAAAAGAAAATTTATATTTTATATATGGTCCTGGTGATAGTGGAAAAAGTTATTTATTAAATGCTATTATAAAATTTTCGGAATTAAACAAAATATCAGAGTTAGCAGTTGGTTGGTCTGGTATTACAGCAATTTATTAATAGGTGGTAAAACTATCCAGTCAACATTTAAAACACCATTTAATTTAAACGAACAATCAACATGCAACATTTCACCAAATTCACAAATAGGTCAAATTTAAAAAAAATTAAATTAATAATTTGGGATGAAATATCAATGACTTGTAAATATGCATTAGAAGCTATAGATATTTTTTTTTCAGAGATTTATGTCGAAATAATAAATCGTTTGGTGGTAAAATATTAGTAACATCTGGTGATTTTCGACAAACACTTCCTATAGTTCGATACGGAAATAGAACTCAAATATTAGAATCATGTGTAAAAAGTCGTTCTTTATGGCAATTATTTCAAAAATTTACATTGAATAATAATTTAAGATTGGTCAATTCAAACAGTATGTTTAAAACGTGGTTATTAAATATTGGAGAAAATAAAAACGGTACAAAATTTGAAATTGATCATAACGTTATAAAAATTTCTTCAGAATTTATTACATTTAATAATTTGGTAGATGATATTTTTGGTAAAAAAATAAATATTGATGATTTGCATGCTCTTAAAGACAAAGTAATTCTTTCACCTATAAATAGTGATGTTTTAGCGATTAAAAACGAAAGAATTGAAGGTGACGGTAATATATATTTAAGCATTGATAGTATTACTGGTGATGAAAATAATAAGTTGGATGAAACAATAACAATAGATTTTATAAATTCATTAATACCAAATGGTTTATCACCGCATAAATTAGTATTAAAAAAAGGAATGATCGTTAAGTTACTTAGGAATTTGCATTTAGATGGAGGTTTATGTAAAGGTACCAGGCTCATGATTACAGAATTAAAACAGTACACTATATATGGAGAAATTATAACAGGTAAAAATTTAGGAAAAATTGTGATGATTCCAAGAATAGATTTATGTCCATCAAAGGATGATATACCTTTCAATATGATATAAATTTGTTCTATTCGCCCACGCAGTTGGTTCAAAAGGAGGCGTTTTTATCGATTTTTAGTGAACTAACCATTTAATTTATGTGTCACATTAGAGATACTATGGAAATTATGAGAAAAGCCACATATGTGCATTAATTTGACCAAATAGTGAGTAATTATATTTAGATATATATATGCAAAATTGTAAAATGCTGGTGTAACAAATGATTGTTTCAATAAAGGTATAGCCTGATGAGGATGGAGGACTTCCATCGAAACGTCGCCAATTAAATAAATTAAATGGTTAGTTCACTAAAAATCGATAAAAACGCCTCCTTTTGAACCTTTCAATATGGTTAGACGACAATTTCCTATTAGACCACGTTTTGAGATCCTCGCCTGCGACAGGTTTCGCTCCCAGGAACCGCTGTTCGAGTACCGTCGTACCCGAACACACTCCCGATGTACACACACAAGGGAGGGGGGAGGGTCACGATGATAAACTAAAACACTTACCGGTGACACTCCTCGGGGATGGCCCAGCCGATCCTCGGCGACTGGTCGACCTCCTTGACAAGGCGACGACCGGTGGTTGAGGTGGTAAAAGCGGCCCTTGCCGCGGCGAGTGAGTCGCGATCCGCGGTATCACACGCGCACGACCCCGTCCTTTTACACACACACACACACACAAAACTACACGGGACACACGTGTTTATCCACCCGGGTCTCCGCACTTAGCTCTGCTCCGGAACAACCGTTCACAGAGCTTACTACAGAGATGGGTGGAATGTACTCTCGGCACTCACGAGCAGTACAGAACGTATATACAATATAATAATCCGTACCGATCGACGGATCATTATACACTGATTAGGCAATCGCCTAATTTCTCGAAAAAGGGATGGGAGTGGGGAAACTCACACACTCTTTCGTGCTCCCATCCCTACGTATAGTCGCATGCGTAATTGTACACTCGTAGAAAAATAAACAAGTGTCGTCGGTTGGCCGTGACATACGATAGGCTCCGACGACTTACAATTCGCGAATTTAAATACTCCATTCGTCCTGAATAGATTGTGTGACGATTTCCGTCACACATACATTACTTAAGAAATAAACAAATATTAAAATATTAGTTGTCTGCATCAAGCGACATTTTATTGGCAAAATTATTTATGAAATATACAAATTTTAAAATAATTAATTGTCTAATATAGTATTAATTAAATATCAATTAAAATATTTTGATAGTCATTGTTAAAATACATTGTCTGCAAAAAGTGACATTATTTTAGAACTTTGTTTAAATATTAATGAAACAAAAAATTACAAAATAATTATTACCTATAATAACGAATATACAAGATGCCATATTATATTATTTATTTTATTTTTAATGCAGCCATATTGGAACGTATATTTTTATCAATTTTAAAATATTTACGTATCATAGCATACATAATTTTGATATATATATGGGTGGTTCTCTGTGACATCGAAGATGAAAAAAATAAATATTGCTATAACTGTGGGAATATGTTTTAGAGGTATCCAGTAGTTCTCCTGAATTTTTTCAGATTTTTTCTGGGCCATTATTTTAAGTTATAGAGAGTCAAAGTTGACATTTTAGCACTTTTTTGCATTATATGCCCATTTTCATGAATTTTTAGCTCACAGGGGATGCATTTTACACTAAAAACATAAGTATGACTTTTTTTGTAAAATTTTCCGAACTTTTCATTAAAAATACTTTTAAAGACATAAATGTATGCTGTCACACTCTTGTAAGCCATTTAAACCTTAAATAGTGAAAATCAGCAATTCTGCTCCGGACTCTGGTAACCTAATACTGTCTAAAAGATGTCTTTTTATAGTCAGAAACTGCCTAAAAATTTCCAGAGTGGGTCTAAATCATTAAGATCACTTATAGTCAAAATATCCGGGAAAAGTGCCCGAAATATTAATAGAAATGTATATTTGTTGCCTTATAACGATGAATCTATTACTATAATCATTGCAAAAAAATTTGTGCACTTACCTTGGAGTGGTAGAAAAGCATCTTCACTTGTTTCAGTATCCATCTAATCCCCTATAAGCTGCTAAAAATACAAATATTATTATACAAATGTAAAAAAATAATTTTTAAACATTTATAATGCTGAATTTTTAGTTTTACATCAATTACAAGAATTATAATACTAATCTGAAGGATTACTATAAATATATAAACATTATTATTATTATTATTCAGCAATACATTGTTTAGATTTCACAAACTTGTCACTGTCACGTTATCATATTATTCATTATAATTATATATCCGATTTATTTATATATCTTTTGTATTAAATACGTATATTCAGTTATTGTAATAATGATGTTTATATATTTATAGTAATCCTTCAGATTAGTATTATAATTCTTGTAATTGATGTAAAACTAAAAATTCAGCATTATAAATGTTTAAAAATTAATTTTTTACATTTGTATAATAATATTTGTATTTTTAGCAGCTTATAGGGGATTAGATGGATACTGAAACAAGTGAAGATGCTTTTCTACCACTCCAAGGTAAGTGCACAAATTTTTTTGCAATGATCATAGTAATAGATTCATCGTTATAAGGCAACAAATATACATTTCTATTAATATTTCGGGCACTTTTCCCGGATATTTTGCCTATAAGTGATCTTAATGATTTAGACCCACTCTGGAAATTTTTAGGCAGTTTCTGACTATAAAAAGACATCTTTTAGACAGTATTAGGTTACCAGAGTCCGGAGCAGAATTGCTGATTTTCACTATTTAAGGTTTAAATGGCTTACAAGAGTATGACAGCATACATTTATGTCTTTAAAAGTATTTTTAATGAAAAGTTCGGAAAATTTTACAAAAAAAGTCATACTTATGTTTTTAGTGAAAAATGCATCCCCTGGGAGCTAAAAATTCATGAAAATGGGCATATAATGCAAAAAAGTGCTAAAATGTCAACTTTGACTCTCTGTAACTTAAAATAATGGCCCAGAAAAAATCTGAAAAAATTCAGGAGAACTACTGGATACCTCTAAAACATATTCCCACAGTTATAGCAATATTTATTTTTTTCATCTTCGATGTCACAGAGTACCACCCATATATATATGTTAGAAAATCAAATATTTAAAACTTTTAATACGTATTATATTTACGTTCATTATATGACTGTCTCAAACCTGTAAATGCAGAGAGAAAATAATACGAACCAACATTTGAAAATAAACTTTTATAGTTAAATATCATGATTTGTAAAGGGAATAAATTGTATATATTTTTTAATATATAATATTTTATAATTTATTTTTATTTGTTTTAATAATATAACAATAAATTTTAATTAATAGTTTAAAGCACATAAAAAAATTAGTTTGAAAATAAAATAAAATAATTGTATCAATTTCGTTTAAAATGTATTTGTTATAAACTAATAATAAATTTAAGACTACGCTTTATAATCAACGTCTAGCCTGAAAAATGAGATTCAACCGTGGGAGCGTTAGCGACCGAGGTAATATGGCTAGTTAAGAAAATTAATTTTAAAAAAATAGTAAAGGGATCTACATATTTTAATCCAAAAATTATATTGAATATACTAAACTCAAAATTGAAAAAATCATAACGATAGTTCAAACCGTAAGAGAGAGCCTAATTCATTGATTAGTTGAGAAAAGCTTATGAAACAACATTTGACCAGCAATTTTTAGTCAAAACAGTATACTTAATTTACTTTGTTTCTCAACTCAGACATAGTGTTATTTATTATTGAATTAACGTGTTATTTAATTATACTAGTTAATTAAATTTAAAAAGTGATTAATTCCGTTTATACGCGCATAACGTGGAAAAAGAAAGAAAAATTGAGCATATCTGTTTCATAATCGAGGAGCTGGATGCAAGAACACGCCGAGCGCGGCGAATGGATAGAGGAAGCGGAGAGAAATTAAGAAATTGACGTCACCGTGACCAAATTTTTTAATTTGCTGAATTTATTTTAAAAAAATACTGTCGTATGCAGAATTAAAAGACGCAACTTTTTTCTATTTAATGTTTTTTTGTACGATGTGCAGATCAGATGAAAAAAATTAAGAACTGGAAATTTAGAAAACGGATCTTTAATCCATTTTTCAAAATTGAATCGCTGTAACTTTGACAAATCTTTACAACACACTTTCGGCTACTGAATACTGAAACCGTATTAAAAGCTTGTTTAAAATTTGTTTAAAGTAGAATTTTTTACAGGTTTATATTTATCGTTAGACTATATTAAGTATCTGTACGAAAAATCAGGAAATTTCATTAAGATTTGTCATTCAATTTTGAAAAATGGATTAAAGATCCGTTTTCTAAATTTCCAGTTCTTAATTTTTTTCATCTGATCTGCACATCGTACAGAAAAACATTAAACAGAAAAAAGTTGCGTATTTTAATTCTACATACGACAGTATTTTTTTAAATTAAATTCGGCAAATTAAAAAATTTGGTCACGGTGACGTCAATTTCTTAATTTCTCTCCGCCTCCTCTATCCATTCGCCGCGCTCGGCGTGTTCTTGCATCCAGCTCCTCAATTATATTAAATAACATACAAAATATGCCAAAAACTAAAAGTTAATAATATTTTGACAGATCAGCTCGTTTTCTGTAAAAAGATGTCCGTCACAACCTTTATTTCTTCTCGAATTATTTACTACTCGTCCATGATTATCTAAATGTAAGTTTATTTTTATGGTATTAAACGTCCATATCCATTATCTTTCGACTTCGCGTTTCCTAACTTTTAATTTCGCTTTAAAAAAATTTAATGATTTTTCCATATTTTATACCCTACCATTAGTTTACGGCAAAAAAATCCATATTTTATACCCTACCATTAGTTTACGGCAAAAAAAACGACAAATTTTGAGCCTAGTTACGTTATCCTGGTGCTACTCCATCATGGTTTTTTACAGCTGGTCCTGCCAACTTGATATCATTTTGGCAGACCATATCAGTTTTTTTTTTAAAAGACGTCCGTGACAATTTTTTTTTCTTCACGAATAATTCATTTTTACCCATTATTAACTAAATCTACGTTTATTTTTATGGTTCTAAACGTCCGCATACATTTATTATTCGATTTCGCGTTTCCTAACGTTTAATTTTCCTTTAAAAAAATATAATGATTTTTTCATATTTTAAACCCTACCATTAGTTTACGGCAAAAATACGGCAAATTTTGAGCTTAGTTACGTTATCCTGGAGCTACTCCTTCATGGTTTTTTACAGCTGGTCCTACCAACTTGATATCATTTTGAAAGACCATATCAGTTTTTTTAAAAAAAGGTCCGCGGCAAATTTTCGGCTTTCACGGATAATTTACGGATAATTTACGGCAAATTATCCATGGTTTATTTTTTAATTTAAAAGATGTCCTGCCAACTTGAAAGATGTCTATATTGCAAGGTAGTTTTAACCGATCTCGAGGAATCGTTTTTAGACTCTCGTCGGCGTCAGCGAGAGACGTTGTAATGGATCGTAGCTGAAGGCTGTCGAGACTGATCATGACCGAAGCTTGGGGCTAATGGCCACGAGTACAATTTTTTGCGTGCTATCTGGCCCAGTCCTTTTGTGCTTTATAGATGAAGGCTCTCAAGCAGGCCAACAAGTTGAACTATGCGCAGCCGATTGTACGCAATCTTCGGATTTTTAAACGCACTATTCGCATTAGCTCTTTGATTCCTATTGACAACGAGGAAGACCTCACCTCACTACAAACAGCTCTCTGCGCGTGCAGAAGGCGTTATGTCTCCTTGAACTCGAACGCCGATCAATCAGGCATGATTTCGTGTGGATCGTGTTGATATCGTGTTTAGGCAAACTTCTCCATATTTCACGTAAACATAAACCGCATTAAATCTCATTTTTACCTTCTTGAAGCATTAGTTTACCCTTATTCTCCCTATGTCATTGCTATCACCGAAACTTTTCTCACACATATAGAGTCTTCTAATTTTCTTCACCTTAAAAACTATATTTTTCATCGCCTGGACAGGGTTGGTAAAGGGGGGTGGAGGATGTGTTTGTATTTATGTTCGTAACACCTACGAGGTGAAAGTAGTCGGTCACTCTGACCCGATCTTTGATAACACAGGTGAGTATTGATGCTAAAAATTATATGTAACTTTACAGTCCTTGTTGGTGTTGTGTATAGACGTTCGGAAGCGTATCTCCCAGTTAAATTTTTTAATTATTTTATGGACGTTATTGATTGTTTTGATCACTTAGTTATTACTCAAGATTTTAATAAATATATGGTTACACCATAATTTCAACATCACGTTTGTATGGTTCTTATTTTTCATATACTTGGTTGGACCTTTTTATCCAACGTTATCATGATCCATCTTATCATTATACAAAATCGTAAACTCCGTTTTTGGCTGACTCGTGACATGATTCGACAGTATTAAAACTTAACCTAGCTAAACCTCAGGCTTAGTTGGCCATTATTGTAGGCGCAGATTGAGAGGTGTCAATCCTACGTATTGTGAAGCATTATTTCGCCTTCATCACGCTAGTCATGAAATCATTATATTATTATTAGATTGACTCCGCTGGACTTCGTATTCTTAGCTCTCTCACCGATTTCTTCGATGCTTCATTACAGTCCGGTTATTTTCCTGAGCAATTGAAGAGTACTTTGCTCTTTCCATTCGCAAAATCATCCTCAATTAAAAATATGTCTAACTCGCGTTCAATAGCCAGCCTGTTTGAGGTATCAAAGCTACTGGAAAGAATTATCTACCTCCAGTTAGTCGCTTACCTGAGCCTGACTGCGAGATAGGCTCGATTTTGCCGGAGGAATAGTACTCAGACAACGCTTCCAAAACTCAGGGTAGTTGGCTGTGCTGACGAGGTTATTAACTCTCCTTTTCTCAGTTTTCATAAACGACTTGCCTGCGATTATTAAGTACTCGAAATATATGATTTTGCGCGGATGACACCAAATTTATTACTCTCTTCCACCGGCAGACCTTAGCCAGGCCCTTGTAAAGATTTCCGAGAACGTGTGTGTGGTGGCTGATTAGGCGGACTCAAACAATCTTACCCTTACCGCCACTAAGACTAAGGTCATAATTCTGGGTACTCACTGCTTCACTTGTCGCATTGGTCTCGACACTCTCGGCAAATTATGTATAAAAGGCAACCGTTACCGTACGGACGAGAGATTAAAATTTTGGAAGTCTGCATGTCGCCGACTGTCGGTTGAAGTAAACAGGTACTGGCCCAGAGAGTGCATCGTATATTTGCATACGTTACGTTTTTGCCGGCGTGCATTCTCTAGAGAGGCGCGTAAGGAGCTGCTTAAGAGTTTGGTTTGGCCTTATCTTGAATATGTCAGCGCAGTCTTTAACGGTGTAGATTAAACGCGTAACCTTAAACTACAAGTCATGCCCACAGAGAATAGAAGTATGGTTTAGCGGCTTTCTTTTATGTGGAGGGTTCTTTCAAACATACGTCAACAAAAGCGAAAAATTAATTAGGAGGAAGCATTGGATCCCAGAAACCATCGCCGGATGGGTCAGTAACATGCTGAATAATTGTCATATTACGGCGGAGTAATGATCGACTGCTCGTACAAATAAGGTGTAGAAAGGATGCCCTCGGGGAGGAGTTTGTCGCCGACCCTCTGATGCCTGGTGATAGATGACCTAATCCGTACTCTCAATGATTCTGTCTTTACGTAAATCTGTGCAGATGACGTTGTTACACTGATAAGGGGCGAACCTCATGTAATCTGCATTGGGTTTAGACGAGTAATGGTACAGACTGGTGATACTAGAAGTCAATCCTAGCAAAGTTGGGGTCATACTGTGCTTTAGAAGGTACAAAACCAAGCCAATTGCGAGCTTGCGAATTAAAGAAAATCCTCTAATAATCTAGGCGCCAGGTATGGTTTCGTCGCCTTTTCATATGCCAAGGTTCTACCCAAGTATTTTTAAAGCATTTTTGCCTGCTAAATCCGAATTTTTTGGGTAGAAGTCTGAAAAAGTTGTAGATGAATTGTTATTAACAAATAAATTTTTTAAACCGCGTTACAAACCACTCTAACAATAATTCAAACCTTTGAATATAGAAAAACAAAAATATTTTTATTACAAATTTTCTCGATTTTGGTTTGCTTAAATATCTTGATTAGGTCAAAAGTTATTGCAAATATAATGCAAAAATGTCCCGTTTTCGTTATGCGCGCTCACTTTTTCGGTTGTAACTTTGGTTTAAATACAAATTTTTGCATTTTATAACTTGCTTTCGATAAAATAGTTATAATTCTAACATGCAAAAGAAAAAAAAATTATTAAATGCATGTACTAAGTATTATTAAAACTTGCAAAAAGCAATAAATTAAGCTTAAAATATGGAAACTAATTTGTTTATAACGGTATAAAATTGATTCTGATAATAATTACAATATTTAACCCAGATAAAAAGAAAGCTTATGTCAAGGCAAATATGCTCGATTTTGGTTTGTTGAAATATATCTATTAGTTACAAAGTTATTGCAAATTTAGCGTGGCGCATATTTGACGCTTACTGAAATGACAACTCCAAACTCGATGTACGCACTCACGCTCGCACATGAATACGTTTTCACACTTTTTGTGTATACCAAACTTACTAATATGATATTTTAATGATTTTTACAATTAACTATAGATTCTTATACTTACATATATTAGTTATTAATAATATTAACTAGGTATATTGTATTATATTGAAAAATATTTTTCTATGTCCAAGTAATCTATGCTGCTTATCAAATCTAATATATTTATAGTAATAAATTGTTTTTACATTTATAAAAAAATATGCAACAACTAAGTTGTTAAATTTCTGTCGCATATTACTTTATAATCAGCATGCTGTAATTATTTGAAATAACACAAATCTTAGTTTTCTTTTTTTTATATTATTAACTACTTCATTGTAATATACATTTTTACACATGTTTTCTCGTTGACACGAACAAAACGAAATACATTTAACTCCGGTCGAGACACAACTGCACGATTTTGTCGAGCATTTTGTGCATGTACAGTTATATGCTAACTCGTCAACTGATGGTAACAAAATTTGAACTTTTTGTGGGAGCAATAAATCACCGTTTCTTTCCAACGAAATAAATTAGGATTAAGCACTCTAACATTTTTTGATAATACATTAAGTTAATTATAAATTACGTAAAAGCATCTCAATATATGCAATCTTATCGACGCGCTTGTAGGAGGCAATTTTTCTATTAAAGTACATTTTGAATTATGGTAATAGCATAATCGCAATTCATCAAATGTCTTGCACGATGTGCCCTTTATAATTGTAAAAACAATTTATTACTATAAATATATGAGATTTGATAAGCAGCGTAGATTACTTGGACTTAGAAAAATATTTTTCAATATAATTTTGAGTGATTTTTGTCGTCCATGTAGTATATTTAGGAGTAGTTTAGGTTTTCCTCGATATTGATGAACAAACCAATTTATTTATTTATTTGGCGACGTTTCGATGGATATCCTCCATCCTCATCAGGCTATACCTTTTATTAAAAAATGATTTCATTTTACAACATCTTTTTAAACACAATTTTTACATATATAAATCTAAATTACTTACTATTTCGTCAATATATAGGTATACAATATTATTAACAGCATCTCTGATGCGTCGCTCTATAATTGAAAACAATGATTAAAATAACAAACGTTTAACAATTTTTGCACAGAGATTGAGGTTATATATAACTTACCTCTCCCCTATTGTTGTGTCCATTATCAACACAAAAAATTGAAAATTAAATAAATACTTGAAGAACATTACAAAATAAATTAACACATAATCACACATATTAAGCAAAAGGCAGTCAAATATTAAAATAAAGCTAACAATGTATATCACAGACAAATTGTAAATAATCATAAATAATTTATTAATTTTTATTACTTATCAGTACATATAATGTACTTAATTTGAAGTTTCGCGCCTTGGTGGGGATGACTGTGTTGTCGATCTGATTAAGATTGATCGCATAGGTGTCTCTGAAAACGGGGGACGTGAGATTTCAAATTTTTCAGTATTAACCGTCTGTGATATACATTGTTAGCTTTATTTTAATATTTGACTGCCTTTTGCTTAATATGTGTGATTATGTGTTAATTTATTTTGTAATGTTCTTCAAGTATTTATTTAATTTTCAATTTTTTGTGTTGATTATGGACACAACAATAGGGGAGAGGTAAGTTATATATAACCTCAATCTCTGTGCAAAAATTGTTAAACGTTTGTTATTTTAATCATTGTTTTCAATTATAGAGCGACGCATCAGAGATGCTGTTAATAATATTGTATACCTATATATTGACGAAATAGTAAGTAATTTAGATTTATATATGTAAAAATTGTGTTTAAAAAGATGTTGTAAAATGAAATCATTTTTTAATAAAAGGTATAGCCTGATGAGGATGGAGGATATCCATCGAAACGTCGCCAAATAAATAAATAAATTGGTTTGTTCATCAATATCGAGGAAAACCTAAACTACTCCTATATCTGTAACTGTAAGTATCTATAGTTAATTGTAAAAATCATTAAAATATCATATTAGTAAGTTTGGTATACACAAAAAGTGTGAAAACGTATTCATGTGCGAGCGTGAGTGCGTACATCGAGTTTGGAGTTGTCATTTCAGTAAGCGTCAAATATGCGCCACGCTAAATTTGCAATAACTTTGTAACTAATAGTTATAATTCTAACATGCAAAAGAAAAAAAAATTATTAAATGCATGTACTAAGTATTATTAAAACTTGCAAAAAGCAATAAATTAAGCTTAAAATATGGAAACTAATTTGTTTATAACGGTATAAAATTGATTCTGATAATAATTACAATATTTAACCCAGATAAAAAGAAAGCTTATGTCAAGGCAAATATGCTCGATTTTGGTTTGTTGAAATATATCTATTAGTTACAAAGTTATTGCAAATTTAGCGTGGCGCATATTTGACGCTTACTGAAATGACAACTCCAAACTCGATGTACGCACTCACGCTCGCACATGAATACGTTTTCACACTTTTTGTGTATACCAAACTTACTAATATGATATTTTAATGATTTTTACAATTAACTATAGATTCTTATACTTACATATTAGTTATTAATAATATTAACTAGGTATATTGTATTATATTGAAAAATATTTTTCTATGTCCAAGTAATCTATGCTGCTTATCAAATCTAATATATTTATAGTAATAAATTGTTTTTACATTTATAAAAAAATATGCAACAACTAAGTTGTTAAATTTCTGTCGCATATTACTTTATAATCAGCATGCTGTAATTATTTGAAATAACACAAATCTTAGTTTTCTTTTTTTTATATTATTAACTACTTCATTGTAATATACATTTTTACACATGTTTTCTCGTTGACACGAACAAAACGAAATACATTTAACTCCGGTCGAGACACAACTGCACGATTTTGTCGAGCATTTTGTGCATGTACAGTTATATGCTAACTCGTCAACTGATGGTAACAAAATTTGAACTTTTTGTGGGAGCAATAAATCACCGTTTCTTTCCAACGAAATAAATTAGGATTAAGCACTCTAACATTTTTTGATAATACATTAAGTTAATTATAAATTACGTAAAAGCATCTCAATATATGCAATCTTATCGACGCGCTTGTAGGAGGCAATTTTTCTATTAAAGTACATTTTGAATTATGGTAATAGCATAATCGCAATTCATCAAATGTCTTGCACGATGTGCCCTTTATAATTGTAAAAACAATTTATTACTATAAATATATGAGATTTGATAAGCAGCGTAGATTACTTGGACTTAGAAAAATATTTTTCAATATAATTTTGAGTGATTTTTGTCGTCCATGTAGTATATTTAGGAGTAGTTTAGGTTTTCCTCGATATTGATGAACAAACCAATTTATTTATTTATTTGGCGACGTTTCGATGGATATCCTCCATCCTCATCAGGCTATACCTTTTATTAAAAAATGATTTCATTTTACAACATCTTTTTAAACACAATTTTTACATATATAAATCTAAATTACTTACTATTTCGTCAATATAGGTATACAATATTATTAACAGCATCTCTGATGCGTCGCTCTATAATTGAAAACAATGATTAAAATAACAAACGTTTAACAATTTTTGCACAGAGATTGAGGTTATATATAACTTACCTCTCCCCTATTGTTGTGTCCATTATCAACACAAAAAATTGAAAATTAAATAAATACTTGAAGAACATTACAAAATAAATTAACACATAATCACACATATTAAGCAAAAGGCAGTCAAATATTAAAATAAAGCTAACAATGTATATCACAGACAAATTGTAAATAATCATAAATAATTTATTAATTTTTATTACTTATCAGTACATATAATGTACTTAATTTGAAGTTTCGCGCCTTGGTGGGGATGACTGTGTTGTCGATCTGATTAAGATTGATCGCATAGGTGTCTCTGAAAACGGGGGACGTGAGATTTCAAATTTTTCAGTATTAACCGTCTGTGATATACATTGTTAGCTTTATTTTAATATTTGACTGCCTTTTGCTTAATATGTGTGATTATGTGTTAATTTATTTTGTAATGTTCTTCAAGTATTTATTTAATTTTCAATTTTTTGTGTTGATTATGGACACAACAATAGGGGAGAGGTAAGTTATATATAACCTCAATCTCTGTGCAAAAATTGTTAAACGTTTGTTATTTTAATCATTGTTTTCAATTATAGAGCGACGCATCAGAGATGCTGTTAATAATATTGTATACCTATATATTGACGAAATAGTAAGTAATTTAGATTTATATATGTAAAAATTGTGTTTAAAAAGATGTTGTAAAATGAAATCATTTTTTAATAAAAGGTATAGCCTGATGAGGATGGAGGATATCCATCGAAACGTCGCCAAATAAATAAATAAATTGGTTTGTTCATCAATATCGAGGAAAACCTAAACTACTCCTATATCTGTAACTGTAAGTATCTATAGTTAATTGTAAAAATCATTAAAATATCATATTAGTAAGTTTGGTATACACAAAAAGTGTGAAAACGTATTCATGTGCGAGCGTGAGTGCGTACATCGAGTTTGGAGTTGTCATTTCAGTAAGCGTCAAATATGCGCCACGCTAAATTTGCAATAACTTTGTAACTAATAGATATATTTCAACAAACCAAAATCGAGCATATTTGCCTTGACATAAGCTTTCTTTTTATCTGGGTTAAATATTGTAATTATTATCAGAATCAATTTTATACCGTTATAAACAAATTAGTTTCCATATTTTAAGCTTAATTTATTGCTTTTTGCAAGTTTTAATAATACTTAGTACATGCATTTAATAATTTTTTTTTCTTTTGCATGTTAGAATTATAACTATTTTATCGAAAGCAAGTTATAAAATGCAAAAATTTGTATTTAAACCAAAGTTACAACCGAAAAAGTGAGCGCGCATAACGAAAACGGGACATTTTTGCATTATATTTGCAATAACTTTTGACCTAATCAAGATATTTAAGCAAACCAAAATCGAGAAAATTTGTAATAAAAATATTTTTGTTTTTCTATATTTAAAGGTTTCAAAATTCGGATTTAGCAGGCAAAAATGCTTTAAAAATACTTGGGTAGAACCGTGGCATATGAAAAGGCGACGAAACCATACCTGGCGCCTAGACTATGAATATCACGGAGGAGGTCAAGGACCTGGGTGTACCCTTTGACTCTAAACTAGACTGGGGTAAACATGTGCAAGCAAAATGTGAATCAGCAATGAGCACTTGCAGGAGGGCTATCGGGACCTTTTGAGTTTTGAGACCGGGTAAGGTAAAATCGCTATATGAGGCCATCATAAAACCTAAACTCACGCATGGGAACTTAGTTTTGTGGAAGAAAAGTAAATTGAAGACCTATGCCAAGGTTCTGAATAAGGTCCGATACTTGAAATTTTTGGCAAAAATGACGATACTTCTTGGCATTCACATAATAAATTTAGAAATTGCGAACAAAATAAAGTAATGAATACTACAAACACTAACAGTTGGGTAAAAAACTGACATCGATGTACCTAGTAATGTATCAGACATAGTTTCACTAGGACCGAAAGTTAGTTTACCTTTCTTTGAAAATAACAACACAACGATAAATTGCATAAAATCTTTAGAAAATTTTGTTTATACGAATGAAATTAATAAAGAGTTTGCTGACTCCTTAAGACATAATTTGGTCGAAAATTTAAACGCGCATATAAGAGAAGAAGCATATACCTTTAAAAAATCAAATGTTGTTTCATAAGCATAAAGAAGCTAAAGAATTCGTAAAGAAACATAAAAATGCAGTAGTAACATACGTTACTAATATGGTTATCATGAATAAATCGGAATATATCAACAAAATGGAGGTATTATTATCGGATAGTACTTCTTATAGACTTACACATAAAAATCCATTAAAATCGCTTCAAAATTGTACTAATAATTTTAAATGGAATAACAAGACTTATCTGGGTGAAAAATATAAATCACCACGGTTAACACAATTTAACACGGCATTCGCAAAAAACGGTTTACCGAAAATTCACAAAGAAAATGTACCTGTATTTTTATCAAAACAGTTATATAAAATACTCTAAAATTGTATAAAAGAAAGGCGGAATCGCACATAAAAAATAGCTTCGAATTAATGCAAAAAATTGTTTACCAATGAGGGGTGCAATATCAGGATTATTCACGGATGTAGTTTGTCACGTGGTAATCACGAACCCGGTGATTTTAGATTATAAAAATTAATTTTAATAATTATTAACCGTTGGGTCGCGTTGCCCTATACCACGTATACAACTTATTTATATGTAGCGAAGATTGTCGGCAAGTATCGCCAGGACCAAGTTTGCGGGACGCACGTTGTGGAGGATTCGGGCCATGTTCCTTGCCTCGATCGCGATTTAAATTAAATAATTATAATCAAGAATCATTTATTTTAAATTATTTGATAAAATGGCCATCCTGGCCTTGTGCTGCGAAAAAAATTATTGAGCATGCGGACGGAAGTTTCGATGAGTCTGCCGTATCGAGATCCTCGCCTGCGGCAGACTGTATCCCCAGGATCCGCTGTCTCGAGTTACTCATTCACTCATACACTCGGGGGAGGGGGTTCACGGTAATATAAAAATAACTTACCTGCCGACGCCCCGATGATGGCCCAGCCGATCTCAGTCCTGGTGGTCTCCTGGGCAACGGAGACCCTTGTCAGCCGTAGTGTTGAAGCAGGCGGCCAACTGCTGCGGCGAGCACTTCGCGGTTCGCGCTAGCACTCACTCACGATCCCATCCTTTCATTTCACACATTTAGTCGCTTTTGAATAAACACTCACACACAAGGTTAATCCTAGCGACGATAGCCGGTACGCCTTACGCGCTTTGCTCGACTTCACTCACGTAAAGAATTCGTTGCACCCGGGAAATTTATCCGCTCCGATCGAGACATACTGCTTAGACAATTACCTAATTTCTCGAAAAAGGGATGGGAGTGGGGAAACACACGCGCACTCGCGCTCTCATCCCTACGAATAATCGCGCGCATAATTGTACACTTGAGATGAAATAAACAAGTGTCATCGGTTGGCCTTGACATACCAAAGGCTCCAACAGCTTGCAATTGTCGTAAATTTAATTAGTCTATTCGTCGTGAATAGATTGTACGACGATTTCCATCACAAGTTATGGAGGATTTAGAGATTGATTGTTTAGATGAACTAAGCTTTAATCTTATCTTTTACCATAGATAAGTGAACGGTCTAATAGCGTGTATTCATATTGGTAACATCCTACTATCCTACTGGGAAAGTCGAAATTTACTTACGAATTAGAGAGTAACAATACGATATGATATATACTTTATTGGGTACTAATTGGGGAAGCATCCTCGAGACACCTAGAGATTTAACCTCTGATTCATAGAGTAGGGGACTACCCTGTAAAACAACCTTTGGAGCAGTTTCTAGGTAAATCCTTGATATAAAAGCTTGACTCCCAGGATCATCACCTTCGTTTTACTTTAGAGTATGAGACCATTATCGCTGGCCCAGCACGCTACCGCATTAGCATCTTCGGTAATTTTAGCAATGCCATGGCTGAAATCGCACGGGTAAAACGCGTTATAAACCTGGGTGTCGTCTGCGAAAATTATGTAATTCGAATGCTTGAGAATTGTAGGCAAATTGTTAATAAAAATTGAAAAAAAGATTGGTCCCAGAACACTCGCCTGAGAAACAGCCGAAGACACCGTGAGCTAGTCCAACAGATCGCCCTCCTCGCTCTCTACCGCCTGGGTATGCCCCGTTAAATAATGGTAAAACCAATTGAGCACCGCATTCGAACAACCCAAGGCGCGCATCTTAGTCAAAGGGAGTTTATGTGGGACACAATCAAACGCCTTGGTAAAGTCAAACAATATGAGAACTGTGATCATACGATTATCAATGACACGTCGAATGTCGTCGAGAACACCTAAGAGTGCAGACTGAGTACTGTGACCCCTTCTAAAACCGGCCTGTCTTGGCGTAAGAAGGTTAGTTTCGAGATAGTGAACTAGCTGAGTGTGAACAACTCTCTCCAAAATCTTAGAGATCTTACTGAGTTTTGCAATGGGTCGTGTATCAGAGAGGCTCTCGATTTTATTCAACTTTGCAAGTGGAAAGACTAACGCTCTCTTCCATTGCTCTGGAAAATAGCCCAGCTCCAAGTGTCCGTTGCAGATGGAAGTCAGAGGTGCCGCTATATGTGGTGTTAATATCTTCAGCATCTCGACGGAGATGCCATCGAATCCAGAAGACTTGGACGCCAATTTGGCAATGATATTTATTATAGATTGAGGTGTGATAGGGGAGAAGGAGGTGAAGGAGGGGGATGAGGTGACCTGTGAAGACGAAAGCGATGGGGGTGATAATTCAAGGAGGGATAAGAAATAAGATTGAGTTAGTGTAGGCGAGATGTTCGCAACTGAAGCAAAATGTGCATTCAGATCCTCAGGAGTGAACACTGCTAAGGGACAGGGCTTACGGCTTGCAGAGAAGCCCATAGATCTGAACATTCTCCATGTGTCCACCGGTGACAAAGAGTTAGAGAGACGTGTATTGAAGTAGTCGAACTTACAAGAGTCCAGAATATTAGAAATCAAGGAACGCAGTGTGTTAAAGTGCAAGTAATTCGTATTAGACTTTGTAAGCTCGAACCTCTTAAAACCAGCGTTTCTGAACCTGATAAGGTTACGGATATCCTGGGTGATCCAGGGTTTATGTCTCTGATTAATGAATTTCCATTTAATGGGAGCTACTGAATCAAATGTTTTAATAATGATTGAAGTAAGATTGTCAATGTCGAAGATAATAGATTGGAATGAATTGAACTGATGATGAAAGTAAGATTGATGATCAGATTAATTAAGGGACTGGACGGCCGGGTTAATGTTGAGAGTGGAACCCGTCGAATTGAGAGTAGACGTGAAGAGGGATGATATGGCACACGGATCTAAACCTCTTAAATTGCGAGTGCGGCGTCTCCCAATTTTAGGCATCGCCTTTGAGAGATCCAACGTCTAAGAAATATGATCATGCGCAGCAGCAAAAGGAGATGAAGATTTGCTAAAAACAAAACTTAGTGGAGGATCTCGCAATATGAAGAGGTCAAACAATTTATGTGATTAATGATTTGAAGAAATGGCATGGTGGGTGTCGACTAAGGAAATATTGAGGAATCTAAGCTGTGTCCTCATCAAGTTGGCCGCTCCATCATTTGCCAACATATATTAAAATCACCAGTGACAATTAAATGTTGAAAAGATGGCAAGATGACAGAGAGGTCCTCAAAGAATTTTGTCGGGTAGGTCGCTGAGGACCTCCTATATACAAGTCCCAACAGAAGCGAGAAGGCACTGCTCGTTACTTTAAGAAGGAGATATTCTGGAGAGTTTGAAAAAATAGGGTCCGTTTGGGACACAACAGTTACCTTCTATTCCTCTCTAATATAAGCCGCTACCCCCCCCCCCCCCCATCTTTACCAACTCCATCCAATTTAAAAAGAGAATAACCTTGCAAATATAAAATATAAGAGGATCGCGGTCGGTGAGAAATGTTTCAGTGAAAGCCAGGATATCTTAATAAAGTGGATAAATAAGTGATTCAATTAATGAGAAATGAGATTTCAACCGGTTGATATTTACGTGAAAAGTGGACAATTTGTGTGGATGATTTACATAAGTGATAGATGAATTGAGGGAAACCCGGCCGACTACCAATCATGCGGGGGGATAGGGGTAAAAGGATGTAGACGCAGAGGGGTTTTGCGGAGTGAGTTTATCTAAATCGTTCTCGTTATTTAATTTAATCAGGTCACCATTCTTTTTCTGCTGCAAATAAACCTTCGGATTAGAGACGGTCGGTCTCTCATTACCGAGTTCGCGCGAACGATTAAGCGCTCTAGACCAGAGATCATGTATAGGCTTAGGCCAAAGCGCTCGCAAGAAGATGGAACCGGGCCCCTCCGAGCCAAATATTGAATCTGAAGTTAAATCCCTTTATAATCGCATCCTTTCCACAATTAAATCGCACGCTGATGGTGAAGCTACCCAGAAAACTAGGCCTTTTGAATCGATATTGCGAGGTTGGGTGTCTGCGACTGCGGAAGAGATTGAGGTAGAGGCTCTGGAAGCAACTGAACGAGGGGACCAATGTCTGGAATCCACTACCTGATTTATTATCAAAGGGCAATTCAATTGCCGTTAAAACTTTAATTTTAATATCCTTGCAGGGGACGTTCAACTCTGATGGTATACCCAGGAGGACCTCACACGTATCTCTTAGAGCAAGGGACGGTTTCTCGAGTATTCCTGATATCTCATACTTTTCCATACTTTTCCAGCTCATCCGATTCCAATCGAATAATTTTATCCTTGAGGAGCCGTAGTTCGCCTCTTATATCCGCCGAGATACTATCTACTTTGGCCTCGATCTTGGCCTCCATTCGCGAGACGATACGCGCTACGTTGACCTCAATGCGACTCGCAAACGCCTCGAGTACGCCCGCCATAGCTTCGGCAAAAGGAACCGCCTTAGCTGACCTCCCATTTGCGCTCTCGAATCCCGTCCCACGCGGTTGCTTAGCGACCTGCAGAAGTGATGGCGTTTGCCTGCAATGGTAACCCGGGAGGTGCTGCCCTCAGTGATTCGCTTGGCGCAACAGCAGAAGCCGCAAGTTGGCTGCAACGCGGCTTATCGAAGCTGGAATCAAACGCGAAACAAAACTCATGCGAAACAACGTCGCACCGGGGACAAATCTACGGCCTATCCTTCCTGATGATGCGCTTACCGCAGATACAACAAATGGTCCTAGTTGACGTCATGTAGAGTGTTGAAGGAATTAACTCACGATTTAGACAGGCAAGCAAGGTCGTAGGTGGTGCGACGGAGCCCTTCATTTTGTTTCATCAAAGTCTAAAAGAATCGATAGTATCTCAAGCTTTCATCACCTTCGCTCATCACGCGAACCACCGACCTTTTTAAGTTATCTGCTAACATTTTCATTTTTCCGTCTCGGTGAAAGCTTACCTTACTCCTTCCTATTGCTAAGACAAGTTACATTATCATACCCAATAATACGCGTTCTTTAGAGTAGCTGGTAAAATGTCTAAGTTAATGGACTGGATTGTCCAGGGGCAACTTTTCGACTACCTCGAAACTAATATAATATAGCTAAGAGGACATAGTACTCAGACAGCCCTTTTTGTATTACGGAGAATGTGTGTGGGGCAATTGATAAGCGTTTTGGAACTATCCTAGTTCTTTTGGATTTCTCGAAGGCATTTGATATCTTAACTCATGACCAGGTGTTACATAATCTTCGAATAAAATGGTTTTAATAGCTACCTGCATTACCGTCACTAAGTAGTTACGGATGGTCTGGGAAATTTATCAAACTGGAGAAATACCGCATCTGGAGTATCTGAGAATTGTGTACTGGGTTTGTTACTCTTTTCCGGATGTCCTGACCACCAATAAATTCATAATTTTTGCTAATGATGCCAAAATCTACACACACTTCTCACCTAATAAAATCATTCATGGTATTGTGTCTCTTCAAAGAGACTTAGATGCAGTTACTGATTAGTCTAGAAAAAAATGGTCATCAACTCAACGCTAAAAAAACCAAAGTTATTTTACTCGGTTGCCAACATTATGACAATTCATTAAATTCTACTCATATTGAAAAAATTATTCATAGTTTGCTTATCCAATAGTCAACTGAGTTACTTAGCTTGGGACTCTAGTTTTCCAATACTTTGGATTGGGATAAGCATATCAACGGATCTCTAAAAGAGTTCACCATAACCATATGCTGCGTACTTCTAAATTCAATAATGTGATATGCGCATACTATCAGTGGAAACCATTATTTTTCCATACTTTTGCTATATGTGCGCAGTTCACCATGATCTTAACGTCACTCGCGATCTCAAATTGCGAAGTTTAATGAATGCCTGTTTAAGGTTTATAATAATCAATATACCTTCTCATGGTCAGGTCACCCATCCTCGACTTGAGCTTGGATGGCTTTCTGCTAAACGTGATCGTCATTGGGTGCCTTGCTTTTAGGTATATTGTCACGCAAAACCTGAATCTATTGTTGATCGTTTTCGTGTGTAATGTTGGATATTATTCACAAATTTAAATATAAATCCTCCCAATCCCAAACATCACTTGTAAAATAATAAATATTTTAATCATCCTAATAACCCGATAGACCCATCGAGAGGATATCCCGTTAAATTAACAATAGTATATTAATTTAAACCCTATAATGAATATTAACACTACAATAACCCAATAGTTGATATTAGTTTTTTCAGACGAAATCTAATGATAGATCTCTGTTATTTTCTTCCTTTTCGCTGCTTGCTAGATTGTTAGTAATGAATATAATATCTAACGCAATTCATTTATATGTACCCTGTTGAACTAATGCTTTTGGACTGTACTTCATGAATAATAAGTATTATGTAATTATATAATGATAAATCTATTCAGTCAGATTACAGGCTTATACCCCAAAGGTACAAGTTAAGTAAATCAAATCAAATTCCTCTCTTTTTCTCACTCTTTCTCTGCATATACATATATGTAGTAAATTAGAAATATTAGAATTGATAAACTAGAATACAAAATAGGCTCACACATGATAGTATAATTTTTCTATTGTTTAAAATACGTTTTGACATACGGCTGTCCTCGAGATTGATACACGGCGAATTGGCGTGCCTTTTCGAGCGAGGAGCCTGGAGTTCTTAGAATCATTAGACGTTAACTCAGCAAGACCGATAAATTTCTGTATTCCTTTAATTTAATTTATAATTCATATTGTAACAAATGAATAATGCCAATAGGTTTCTGGTAAAAACAAGGAATTTATTTAAAGAATGTATCAATGTATTTGCTCTTAAGGCTAGCGAGCTTCTGCCCAAATACGCCGCTTTTCTCATTTTTTATCCGTTTTAGCCGCCGCATACGCATAATACAAATTTTTGTTTTTTAAACATATGAAAACGCGACATGATATCGATTTAAAAAAAAAGAAAAGAAAAAAGAATGATATAAAGAGAGAGAGAAGGAGATAGAGAGAGAAAAAGAGTAAAATAATGGAAACGAATAGAATGAAAGAAAGAAAGGCGATAAACGATGAGCAAGAAACAGACAAGGAAGCGAAAGAGAGAGGGAGAGAGAAAACATATACATATCTATTTGATATTGTGAATTTTTTACATCTCTAGCCTAAACGGCCTCGAATTATTCGTTGTACCTCGATAAATCTATCCCTAGCTGATGGCTTCACGGCCGCAAATAGACCCATGTATCTGCGCTCAGAGATTTTATTGAATTACTTAATATTTTCTCTCTTTCCCTTTTACCATAAATTTGATCGCTAATACAAATCAAATAGAAAATAATAATAATAATAATAATAATAATAATAATAATAATATAAATTATATTTATAACCGATTTGAACTGTATGCATGTAAAACGCTAATCATTGAATTGCGAGTGCAGCGAGCATTTTAGGCTAGTAATAAATTACCACAAAACATAAAAATTAAGCAAGAGCATTCAGGGAATAGATATATAAATAAAATAATAAATCAAGAATTTTTCACACTATATTCCGAAAGATACCTGCACTAATTAAATGTAATTATAGTATAGCAAAAATTTAACTTTTCTAGTACGAACGCCGTCTTCGTGCAGTATACACATTCTATTATTTTCATAGTAGACTAACTTTAGAAATTTGTTACATTTTAAAACTCTAGTATATTACCCTTTATCGTAATTGTACTACAATCGCTGTAGGTTCAAACAAACAGGAGTGTAACCTTCAATTGTAAAAGACTTATACTCCATATGTATAGAGAGTATGCAAATGAAATACTCGGAATGAGACTTCATTGTAAGCGCCATATACCACAGCGGAAATTACTGATCAAAAATTGGTTCATGATCAACAATAGGTACTTTACGGTATACATCAGTTTACGAAAATTTTCGTATTTTTGTACACTTAACAAATTTCTCAGTTTTTCTTATAAATGACAAATACCATATTATTAAAGAAACCTACGAATAATAATTGTATGTCAATATGAAACATACAAACAAACCTACTCAACCTCCACTCACTGATGTTAGTGATATTTGGCACACAGATAAAACAATGAACAATATTAGACACATATTGTCTATAGCCCAAAACTCATTTTGAAGGCTGAAAAGCATCTTTAGAAGGTGTCGTTTTTAAAAACATAAAAAAATAATGCACATCGTTTCCCTTCGAAAACCACCCCAAAATTTTTCTAAATGGGTGAAATAATAATAATAAACATAGCGAAAAAATGATTTAATAATAACTAAAAACATAAAATTTAAGGACAAATCGCAAAAAAGGTTTTACCAATAGGTTAGTACTTTATTATTTGCTACCCTTAAAAATAAAAAATCTAATATTTTTCATTGCTTTATTTATGTGCAAAACTTTATTAACATTGGTAAGTGAAGATTTGGTAGGTTTACTTGTTAGCTCAACAAGTTGATATTGAAAAATCTTACGTTACTTTAACGATCATTAACTTAATAAATTCTCGAATAACATTTTTATGAATTATTAATAATTCTAAAATTGTTTGAGAATTTATTTTAATTCATGATACAGAATTTATGAATTCTGACAGAAGATTCATGTTCAGCGACCCACTAACCTCGTATATCAAACGTTGATAAGTTTTTTTTTGTCATTTACGAATAGTTCTAAACATACGAAACAGAGAAAGCAAAACATTTTTATGTATGATCGCAATTTTAGATCTGTCATGTAAATATGAAAAATCGGTCTAGATTTATTGTGAAAATATGAAAAAAGTTTTTTGAGGGCTACGCTTCCGACCTACGTTCATATCTTCGCGATAGAGCGCCCATGCGGCCTCTGTAAGTTTCAAGTGTAATAGTAATCCGTCACGAACTCCCTGAATGCCGCAATTACCGGCCGGACGTCATAAGTCGCGCCCAACGTATGTTTATATACAACGTATTTTTTTCGTTTGTCATATTTTTCTATTGAAAATGAAAAAAAAAATTAAAAGAATGTGTATTAAGTTTTATTGTAAGCTCGGCAAGTGTTGCAAGAAGACATGGAAGTGATTCAGAAGATCTTTGAATCGGTATCTTGCTGTATAAAAGCTGGCCTCTCACACTCGGGTTTGGGGTTTTCACGTTCTTTTGTCCACTTGTTTCGGTTGCTCCTTTCCTTTTTATAAGCAACAATATGTATATCAAAAATTCGATTAACCATTGTAGTCCATAAATATTCCTAAATTTTCTTTCTTAACAATGAATTATAATTGGAAGGATAATGTAATTTAATGTCACATAATGTTAATTTAATACTTTTACTTATTTGTATATTTTTATCTTTCAATATGATACATAGACTAAAAAATTTATTTTGTTTCAGGTTTACTTTTAAAAATTATGACACATCTGTGTGAAAATAATGTAGTTTCCAATGAGGCTTTTCTTGCATGGGAGAAGAATGACGATCCTGCTGAAAGAGAAGGAAAGTCTGTGTCTTTACTTTCTCTTAAGTCATTTTTTATTCCACTAAAAGAAGTCGAAGACATGTCTAGTGGCGAGGATCCGTGAAAATAGCTGTAGTTTTGCAAATTGCAGAATATCAGCAAATATTGATTGCTTTTGAATACATCAACCCAGTCTTTTGCTGTACTCAAGTCTTTTAAATGACGAGGTTATTCCAAGACTTAAAACACGATATCTTATCTTAACTTGAATAAATAGGGCCAAATCGCAGTTGGTTTTTCAATTAAAAGATAACAAAGAATGAGAAAAGTATCGTACAAGAGTGCGTGTATTATAGCCTAACAATAAGACAAAAGAGTAAAGTAAATAAATAAATTTACTTATATAAGATAAAATCGATAGGACGCACGAGTGCAACGGCCGTATTTGAGATACGCTATACATATTGGAAATAAAGATTTACTAATAATTATTATGATATAAATGCAAGATGATTATATATAATTCATTGAAAATGGTTTAAAGTTTAAATAAAGAAAAGTGTCAATAAAGTTATTGTTTTTATATACATACCTTTAAACTACTACAATTTGTACCTTATGACTCATAAAAATGTGTTTATAACTGTTTAATTACATAAGTAAAAATAAGACAATTAATTATGAACTTTAATTTAAACGTAAAATATAAAACGTATTATATATATATAGTCTAACAAAAAATTTGAAACTCAGACCCTCCACCTCCCATCACCTCTCCACCAGCCCTCCACCATCCGTCCACTGCTCCTCCAATTTATAACGCAAAATTAGTTTAAAATGTAGGTTATTTTAGTCCTTCAATAATTCTTTCTTTCCACTTTCCCCCACCCAATCGTATATGAATATTTCACTATCGCTGCTGTCACGTGTACGAAAAGTATATATGCTATTTTCACATGTGGATATTGGGTAGGTGAAAGGACAAATGGGCGATGGAAGGGCTCTTTGATGGCACTTTAGGAAGGATTGAGGAGATATTTCGTGGCCACGGAAAACCGTTGGTACCGCAAGAGACCTTGCGGCCTGTGGGCAAATCCAGCATGGGCAATTCTATGTTCCCTCCAGCACCACCATCAAACCCGTTCCCACCTAATCCCTTATCCTACGCCCAACCAATTACCCAAGAACCCTTTTGCCCGACACCACGACTCCCTAACCCAATAACCCAAATCTCCCAAAACCCCTTCTCGTCCCAATCCCCAGTTGTTATCACCCGCTTCGTACCAATCCCTGTACCCTGCTTCCCACCAATCACACGTTCTCCAGCACCAACTGCACTTACACCCACTACACCTACATTGAACACCAACCCCATAACCCCTGTAAAACCCCCTATCGTCCCCCTTATGGCGCTACGGATAGAACCCCCTCTCATACTACCCACTTCCTCAAGCACCACACACAACCAGCCCCACAATCTAGCAAGAACAGTTTGGAACACAGGAGCTATACCGAGGAATCAAAACCTCCATGTCACCAGCAGTCTCCCACCGAGGCCAACGGCTTACAGTGGCCGTAGAAGGGAAGGTTGCTGAAACTGTGGGAGCCGCCAGCACAGCTGACATAAGTGCCCAGAAATCCGGATAAGGTTTTGCCGAGGATGTGGAAGACCGAACGACATGATAGAAACGTGTCCGCATTGTCACGAAGAGTGGAAACAAGGATTTAACACCCACCTAAAATAAATTTTTTTTCTTTCGTTCCCTTTCTTTTCTCAACGTTCTATTCCGTCTAATTGTAAAATTAATAAACTCATATAGTAATAAATACACCTGGTAACATTTCTTTATTAATTTTAACTCACATTCACACTATTTCTACAAATGGTAATATGTCATATATTTATTTATTGAATAATGAGTATGCAAATATTACATCACTTTAATGGTGTAATTTTTTTTACTTAATCACATGAGATGCATAATAAAACCTGAAAAAAAACTCTTGTAACTAGTACAGGAAAAACAATAAATAAGGAATTCAGGGTCAGAATGTGTGATTAACTTACTGATTTTATTTATAATTTTGCACATTAAGGGGGTCTCATACTCAATTCTGCGATTTTACCGTTCTGACCGCCGGTAATGCTGGTTATATATAAGAAATAATAACTACCATCAAGAGCGCCATCTATGGTAAGTCGTAATCGAAGAGATCGTAGATGGCGCCACTTATGTCGATAGCATCATAATAAAAATAGTGTGACTATTTTTTTTCCAATATAAAAATTAAAAAATAACGTATTTCACTTATACGTATTTTCTATTATCTATTATAATCCATATTTCGATATATACATATATAATAAATGTTATGTATGTTTGGTTTACGGAAATTGTACGTATTTCGATTATACGTATTTATTTTTTTGACATACTGAAAAAATACGACATTACACTCAAGACCAACGATAGCAGAACCCAAGGGAGCGGAGTACGGCTCGCAAGTCGATTTTTGATCCGCTCCCTTGGGTCGATCGATAGATATGCCGGATTCTTGCAGCAGTACGTTTCCTTTTACATTGAATCTATGATAAATACGTAGTAAGGTTCAATTTGCCATGTCGAAAATTCAACTAGTCATAATATGAGTATCAGTATGACACGTATTTAAAAATTTTATAAGAGTCAAATCAAATTATTTTGCTCGGCTATTGTCTCGAGTCTGAAACAAATGCGCATGCGTGATATCGATAGTGGCGGCGGCGAAAGCATATTCTAGCTTGCCATGATCCATGCGTACTGCCATCTAGCGTAAAATATTCTTTTAATAATGATAATAAAACTACTTTTAGTTTTATAAAACTATGCAAAACAAACATTTAGATGCCCTTTATTAAATAATTATTTACTTCTATACAAAGTTTCAAGTCATTTTATTGATGTGTGTAAGAGAAAACCTTGTACGAAAATTTCATTATGTGGACGCTGTACATAGTGTTTTTTATACAAGGTTTTCTCTTCAGTACCTCAATATAATAAATAGAAACTTTGCACAGTGATACATAACTACAAAAGAAAGGGCACCTATCTTCTAGTTTGTCGAAATTCTTTATATTTATCTAGATTGAAGTATTTTTCAACCATACTATCACTCTATTCGCTCGGTCGGTAAAAATTGAGTATGAGACCCCCTTAATACGATAAATATATAACGTTGCACAACAGAAAACCAAAGCCATTTCTGGAGAACTAACTCACCAGGTCTGTAAGAATGATATTTAAACATTACTTTTCTTTTTAATTTGTATACGTTATGAATGTTTCATGTTAGTATGGGTTATGTATGTAGCGAATAATGAAACCGATCGAAAATACAAGAGTATCATAAATTTGTAAGGCAGTCACACGCGTAACGTGCCGAAAAGATATTTACCAGATAGGAAAATGAAATACTCACTCAGCGTAAAAGACTAATACACAGATTGATTCTCGTAGTATTCATTTCAAGTTTCAGTAATTGGGTACTCAAGAAATACACAGCGACCAACGGAAACGTACCCAACCAAATATAATATTCTATTTGTTTAGTGAACATCCAAACCTTAATACCACTATTCCTGTCGATCCGCGAATGTCAACACGGAGATCTAGCAACGAACGGTTGGTGAAAATTACCGACCGTGCGTAGGCCGCTGTATACGCGAGCATGCGCGCGCGCTCGGGAGACCGAGTATAGCTCAGACACGACCGCTGAGTCGAGAGTAACGACGAGTGCGCAGCGTTTTTCGCGCACGGCTCTCGTGAAGACGAAAACCAGTGCCGTGTAACGAGAGAGCTCTCCGATCGGCGTAAGCTAACGGATGTGCCGGGATTTATAGAAAAACAACTCGATATAGAATCCGTCCGCGTTAAGTAACTGAGATTTTCTTGGAGACGATTCTCCCAGCGTGTAGGTGAGTTCACCTCAAGTTCTCCAGCTCCCTTAACGTAAAAGTGTGTGTGTGCTCATCGCGTCAAACCGTGTAACTTTGATCGCGAAAATCGGCGAGTACAAATCCATTCCAGGTACCGTAAAAGCCGTTATCGGGCGCGACTCCACCTGTAGAGGTATCTGGTGGTACGCACAGTTCATGTCGATCGTGGAGATGCATCGGGCTTTCTTGAGTTTACGTAGGATATCCTGCATATATGGCAAAGGATATGCATCAGGTTTCGTCAAAGCGTTGACTTTCCTAAATTCGATGCTAAAAAGCCTAGCATTCTCACCCTTCTTCGCCATCACCATGGGGCTGGACCAACCGCTTTTCGAGGGTTTAATAAAGCCAGTCTCGAGCATCTCGCGAACTTGACGTTGCATTTCCTCTCGAATCTTATCAGAGACGGGGTAGTACCTCTGTTTGATCGGCCTGGCTGATCCGACGTCGATTATATGTTCGACATCGTAAGAACGACCGATCTTTGGCAAGGTTGTGGACAACACTCGGTCTAGAAGATCGTGCAATGGTGTGCGATCTACTTCTGTTACGTCAGCGACATCTGCTGACGATAATGAAGCATTGCCACTTCCAGCTGTAGAACTTGATCGGTTCCCTTTAGGAATAAACGGTCGGAATCTGGGTCTAGGACGGCTCGGAATGCTCGAATAAAATTTACACCGATGTAGCATTCTCTTTACCGATGGTAAATGGTAGCATCACGTGACCACACAACGGATGAGAACTACCATCAGTGAGCTTAGCATTGCCAGCTCGCGACTCGAGCAGCGACCTGCCTAGAGCGGTTGCTAACTGCACACCACTCGGAACCATTACGGTTCTCGATGCACCTGGATCAAACAACGCACTGATCCGGAATCCACCTATGTCAACCTGACACCACCAGCGCGTCTCGTCCTCAGGACGATAACTCCTTCGGTTAGTGCTCGATGTCTCTAACTTTAGGACATCGCAGGTCTCCGGATCCATTCCGATTTCCTGGGATCTGTCAGGAATCAGTCCTTTCCTTTTCTGCTTAACTGCAGCTGGACTATCTCGGTAATCGGGAGTCAGACTTTTGTCCTCCTTGGGGACTCCCTGTACTTTGGGGTATGCGGTTGTCCCCTCTAACCGCTTCCCTCCGAGTTTTTTGCTCAGTCAGGGAACGTCCATAGGGGATAAAGCAACTTTTGGACTCAACTTTCTTACAATTTAATAATAAAATTTACAAACAATGTATGGGAGCTCCTATGGGTTTTTGCACAAGTCCGTGGTTTGCGGACATGGTATTAGAAGATTTAGAAAATTGTTTAAAAGATTTCAAAAAGGATATTGTTTTGTACAAAAGATATGTAGACGACACGATATTAATTGTCAATCATGAGAAGATCGATCTGATATTGAACGCCTTTAATAGCTATTGTGAACCTATAAAATTTACAGTGGAAACTGAAATAAATAAAGAATTACCGTTTCTTGATTTAAAAATACATAGATTCGATGATGCTATTTGCAAGACAAATTGGTACCGTAAAGACACAGCCTCTGGACGTTATCTTAATTACTTTTCACATCACCCACGTTCCCAAAAAATAGCAATGGTTTATAATTTGGTTGACAAGGCCGTTTTATTATCGGATTCGATTTTTCATGATGGCAATATTGTGCTAGTGAGTAACTTTTTACTTAATAACAATTATCCATTTGACTTCATAAATAAATTCATTAACAAACGATTGTCACATTTACATAATGCTAGTGGTATTTTAATAAATAATAACATTATAAAAAGAAATTTAATTTTGAGACCAAAGGTTGTTTTACCTTTTATTAAGGATTTAACACCGTGCCTCAATGTACTCATAAAAAAGTGTGATTTTCTACCAATAAACCGCATGATCAATAAATTTAGCAATATTATAAAATTAGGCAAGGATAAAAATGAAAAACAGGAGATGTGCAATATTGTTTATAAAATGCCTTGTAAAAACTGTACAGCGCAATACATTGGCACGAGTAAACGTAAATTAAAATCACGAATTCGAGAGCATAAGAATGATGTACGCAATGAAAGTGAAAGATCTGCATTAGCGGTCCATAAGAGAAATACTAACCACAGCATTGATTTTAATAAGGTTTCTATTATTGATATCGAGAGTAATATGAAAAAACGAATGTTTTCGGAGATGCTGAATATATATACACACGATAACACACTTAACCGTATAGAAGATGTGAATTTTTTGAAGAATATGTATAAAGAAGCGTTAAATACTGTGAAGCTATATTGTAATTAATATTGTTTATTTGCTATAAATGTTTTTATACTCTCCATTGCGTTTGTTGGCTTGAGAACAACTGGCTCTCGGTATTAGCGTACTATGTGTAGTGAGGAGGTTGGGCGACTCGCGTTAAGTTTCGGAGCGATCCGGGGAATCCCGGCTGTATTAAGATTGACGCGGCGTGCCACTTCTCCGCGGCGCATGTTCGCCTGATACGCGGGAGCTCTCGACTCGACTTAGCCTCGTAATACAAAATGTTCCCCTCCTTCGTTGGTTGGATTTATTGATATATGGGGCGAATATATGTATGTGTATATGTATGTTAAGTATATGTACATATATGTATATGTGTGTATATGTATGTGTATACTGTAAAATGTATTGATGGGAGGTTGGGCACGGGTCTGGGGACTTTATGAAGTTTAATTGTGACTTAGGACTCCCTTCGGGGAGGTCCTATGTATATAGATATATATATATTTTTTAAACAATGTGTTCTGGAGACCACAGCGTGGGTGGTGAAAATTAGCAAAAAGGTTTTTAAAATTGTATTCTTTTTAATGGTATTACTGAAAATTATTGTTTTTAATTCGAGAATTAAACGTGATGTATTGAATTTTTATAGAATGGATATGTAATAATGGAAGAGTGGCTTTTGCGAGATTTACACAAGTGATATGTGGTTTTTTTGAGTTTTGTTTGAATTTGGTGAGTTATGAATTGTTTTGTGACATCGATGTAAATGTTTCACTACTGGGTATTAATCTATATATTTTGTAAATTATTAAATTTTTTAGCCTTGAAAAGGGACGGCGAAAAAACGTCCGAAACGTCGGCATATTTTGTAACTTAACTAAACATCTGTAAACACCATTGGTTCGTGACGATCAATAAAGGACACTTTCTTATAAATTATTGTCTAAATACAATAATTTAAAGGTTAGAATTAATCGCAAACCGATTAATCTAACTGCCGGTAATAACAAATATACTAATTAACGTAACTAGTATATAATAAAAAATTACACGTAAAATCCACACGTACTTAAAAAAATTAAATTTAAAATAAATTGATAACAACAAAAATCAATTAAATTAAATTAGATTCACTACCGTTTATAATAAAATCCTAGTTTATTCGGGCACCTATGTAAGCGCAGCTCGTATCACAAAAAAAAACGCAATCTAACAAATTTACGTTGTGCGCCTCGTAGGGGCAATTTGGAAATTAACGTTGGGCGTCAAATAACCCAATCTATTAATTTACGTTGGGCGCCATGTAACAGCTTGGTTGCCGCACGGATGTTTATTTTAATATCGCGGCCGCTCAGCGGTACGGTTAAACTTACTGTATTTAAATAAACGTATTTTTCCCGCGTTGCGGCGGCGGTTACCTGCCCGCTCTACCAAATCTTTTAAGTGTTAGTCAGGCATATCGCGTCGAGCACTTGTCAACCAGAAATATACGAGCTCTTAGGATTACGGAAGGAATCGTACGAGGGTTAAAATTCAATTACTCGAATACCGGATTGAATTCTAATAATAAACTGAATTTATTGAAATAAAGAATAAAAGATAAATAACAAACAAAATCTCTAATCGTCGCCGAGGTCTACGCTTTTATTACAAGTCGATGATCGGCCGACTTGTTGAGGGGGGGGGGGGGATTATCGCGAAATAAAATAATTTACCTAGTCAACGGGACTGGTATAAAGCAATAAGATTATCGATTAATTGCGAATAAAACACGATCGCGTGAAGTGGTACCACTTACTTTATACGCTGCTATAGTCGTTGGTAAACAACGACCAGCCGATCTGTGCGGTGTAGGACGGATTGTCCGCTCGCCCGTACACCGAGGTTGTGTGGCTGCAGGTCGGTTAACCTTTAGACTGCCGGCATTTTTGCCTTATAAATTGATATTTTTGATGTGCAAAATTTATACATAAAAACACCTCATATCTCTAGAGTAGTTGTCAACGTCACAGGTGGCTCATATATGAGCCAGTCCGGCTGGCAACGGTCGGGTGAATGTTAAAAATTTAAAAATCTTTTAAATTACTATATATTCATTTTATTACTGTCCCATATATGAGCCATGCCGGCAGTCTAAAGGTTAACGGTGTTGCACCAGTCACTACAAATGCAGGATCGGCCTGCAGTCGAAACGCACACACGAAACGCACGTCGAAGCTGAATACGGGACGCGGGGGGATCACACCTGTCGCGTAACAAGACGGCTATATCTCTTCGCAGCGCGCGCGAATCTCTCCATCACCTATCTAATCAGGTGCGTGCGCGTATCTTTCGCGCGCGAAATCGATCTCGCCCGTGTTGCCACGACGAACCGAGCCGAGCCGAATCTCGCCGGCCCGAGCCGATGCGAACATTACAATACTGTTCGCTCATGTTGCACGAATTCGTCAAACGGTAAGGTAAACAATACCTTACCGTTACAATACATATTAACTATTTACACCATTTTTAATAGCATTTTACAGTACATACAAATTTTATAATTAATATTTACTGTATTATTATCATTTGTTAGTGTTTATAACTTTTTACGAGTCAAATCTTTCTCAAGCATTTTTTATTTTATTCTCACTATTCAAATTTGTATTAAACTCGTTCCGTAAATATAATGGCGTCAGGAATTTGGAGTTTAACACTCCAGTCATTAACGGACAAAGACTTGAATAACAGGAATAAGGAAGAAGGTATTAGTCGCATTAAACAAAACATACATCAAATATCAGATAATGAAGTCATTCAATTTGCAAACGTCAAAAATTTAACATCTTCAGACTCAAGTGGTAACATAAGAAATAGAATTGGGAGACACGAAATCAGAAGATTTTATGGAATAATCGAAGCCGACTGGGATGCCAGTATCGATGAAGCCGATTATGTATCATTGGATCGTTCGGAAGGAAATTTCTTGGACTTAACACCGCTATTATCTAGGCATGTATCAGGGCTATCAAGGGACATAGCCGACATGCAAACAAGAAATACAAAGATAAGCAAAGAAAGCAATAATCGACAATACGTGGTTGTTTCAACAGGTCAGCAGGGAACTAACCTTCAACTTCAACCTCAACTACCAACAGGACAGTCAATAGGACGATTCCAAGATCCAATATCTCTAAGAAACTCGCATTCTCATACACCAATAATTGAGGAAGATGCAAATAGATTGCAACCAGCAAATATTATCCCACAGCGTACTAATAATAGATTAGACGCAAATTTCCCGTTACCGACATCAACATCGGAACCCCTACAGTCCCCACTAGATTTATCCAGACTCCAAAACAATTTAATTATCCCACCCTGTGCCCAATCCACATAACACTCAGCGTTAACTGTCAATAGGACAGCAACGGTAGAAACGAGTAGAAATATGAACCTAACAGACCCGATAGAGATTCATAAAGATCGTAGTCAAGAGATGTTAACGGAAGACAGCAAAGAGGTCCGAGAATGTATGACCAGACATCTTATTGGCAATATGAAGGTGTCGTCGCAAGAAATACCACATCAAACCCGAGAAGTCAATATATAGCACAATCGGTACGGAAGTATGTAACAGAACACAAGGAGTAAGGTTCAGTTTAGAACATCCATTATTGGTTTAATTTTGAGGTGCCTTCCCCTATCTGGTTTTGGTTCGTACCGAATATTTGACCATCCATTTCTGGAAAGCATTCCCCGATCCACCACCTGGGGAGGCTTCACGATGCGGGACCAGCAAACCCGACACGGGTGTGTGTATGTATATGTTTGTGTGTGTGTGTTTGTGTGATATTATGCCAGACTACGAATATACCTTAATTAAAGTTCTTACGATAATAATAATAACAATAATAATTTTAATATTTAATGTCATTTACAGGAGAAATAGTTTAAGAGAAATTCGTATCAAAAATGAGTACGTACAAATATTTAATTGATCGTTAAACAGTTACTTCATTTTGTTTATAAAATCATGTATGTTTTTTAATCGTTGTAAAAAATTTTTACTATGAAATAAATACAGTCCTCCAATACTTCTTATACACCAGAATTCAACTGTTACTTTTTACTTTATTTATTACAAATCACTATTGCTTTCAAATATTCTTTTGTGTTATTAATTATTACTATTATATAACTAATTATCATTAATAAAAATGCTGAAATAATAATAGATCGTCAAGTATTTTTTCTCAGATCATAAATTTAAATTATTTTTAATATATTTATTATTTATTATTCTTATTTTTTTTCTCTGTAATATTTGAAGAAAATCTACAAATCTCCTTTTTTTGTAGAAATGAGGTTTAAGGTCGCTAAGTTAGGGCCAAACGAAGTAAAGATGTTGGCGAGCCAGACCCCTTACGCCTAAAGGCGTATCCCGGCCGGGTATGGTGTAGCTAATGTTAAAATTTTCAAAATTTCAAAAAATATTCAATTGCACTATTTTTTGTTTTTAGTATTTATGTTTTATCTGCCCAAATAAAGTCACTTTGTATTATTATTGCTTGGAAAACATATTTAGGGCGCCATCAACCGAAATTTGATTTCCTCTTAAAACGTGAATTTTCACTCAATTTAGATGAAAAATAATGAGTAAAATTTTTTTACGCCTCTAGGCGTTTTTCAGCGCTCTAAAGGTTAAGCGAGGTTAGTATACTCTTCGTTCACTATGGTTGGTGGAAGTCCCAGAATAAGCCTTTCCAAAAATGAAAAAAAATTATAAATTATAAACAGTCTAGTGCAAAGCATAAATATAGCCACATTAACATCTATTTGACATCGCCTTCCATCTGCAACGGGCATCTAAGAAAGGCCTCTAGCTCCTTACTGAGGAGACCAAAGCTAGAGAGTCGTGGTCGAAATCCTAATTTATAATTTTTTTAATTTTTGGAAAGGCTTACTCTGGGACTCGCACCATCCATAGTGGACGAAGAGTATTATAAACCTCGCTTAATAAAGCACATTGGTTCGCAAAGCCCAATAAATTTTATATATAAAAATAATCTTCAGCGAGCGATAAATTTAGCGAATAATAAAATAGAGAACTACGACGAGTAACTTTTCATATAGTCACCCATGATAGCGACTTACGTTTTTGTTTATTTTATTCTAACCAAACTTATATAATACATAACCCAACATTGAAATATCAAGAAAACACCTTTCGCGGTGTAAAAATTTGCAAGCATGGTGTAATTCCAATCACACTTTAGCAATTGCTATATCTTCTTTATAAAAAGTTATTGCAACAGAGAGTACTGAAATCATAATGAAATTAACAAGTATTTCTGTTTAAAAATAATACATTTTTTCCAAAAAATATACAATTTTAACCCCTGCCATGTTTTATAGCAATAAATAAATAGTAATATATTTGTTTATTATTTTTAATATAAATATTTTTAACATGTCATAATTTGAATTGCATAAGGACTTATAAATATTTTAATGTTGGAGACAATATGTCAGCTATATAAATGTTTTTTAAACTGAAGATGAGTGGTCTTAATATTAAAATTTGTTCCTGTAATCACATCAAGTGCCAGCACTTGTTTAATATTTGATATTATCGATTCATAATCGAATCAAAATTGTACAGAGAATATTAATAAATCATAATGAACTGCCGAATCACTTAAGCGACCGTGGTGCAAGTATTATTTTATTCAAAAGCAACAAAATAGATAAATTTTTATTTTATTAGATACGGAGAAATTAATTTTGCACAACTAAATATTATTGTAAATATTGTTGCTTATTTATTGCTGTAAGACATGACAGGACTAAAAATTATGAGATAAAAGATGTATAGTACATACCTTTCTGAAAAAATGTGTTATTTTTCAACAGGAATACTTGCCGATCCCATTTTGATTTCAGTTCTTTCCAGTGCAGTAACTTTGATATAGTTTTAATGATATAACTATATAATTACTTTGAATTAGATACAAAATTTACTAGATACAAATATAAACGGATTACAATTAGTGTGTAAAAAGCTGTATGAATTGGCGTATTTAAAATAAGGTCTCTTGCTCTAGCTTCGAAGTGCACTAGGCAAGGACTCGACGTCAACTGTTTTCCTGAGAGAACTACCAAATTATCTTTGTCTCCATGACTGTTTTTGAACTAACAAAAAAAAAGTACCGAAAGCAATAACTAATACTTGGGAATTTTCCGACAACGGGCTTGCTGTGAAAAGTGACCGCTGGCGGATCAGTTTATGACAGAAGACCCTTTTTGCCATGAAGGGTAGCGAGCCACACATGGTCGAAACATTGAATGTCTTTTCTGAATATATGAAGTATTTTATTTTCGAGTTGGAATTCGAATCTTTTACAAAACTATTGTAAATTTACCAGGGACCTCAACTAAACAAATATTTCGTTTCGTTTAAATTTTTTCTTATAAACAAATATTTTGTTATAATTTTGTTTATTTTTTTCATAATCAACGAAAGTTTAGTTATAATTTAGTTTAGTTACTGAAGAAAAAACGTAATAAAAAAGTTAAAAACATTGTGTTAATTAAACTAAAACTAAATTATATTTTAGTTATTATTATTTTTAACAAAATTAAATTTATTTTAGTTTTAATATTATTTTATAACTAAAACCAAACTAAATTATTTCGTTTTTAAACGAAACTATTTTATATGGTTTTGTTTGTTTGCAAATAATAAAATAAGATGTTTAGATTTTAAGATTTAACTAATATTAACGAATATTTACAATAATTAATAACTTCAGCATTTTATGCTTAAAAACAAAAAGCAATAAACGAATACGGATCTTATATAATAACAAGAATAAGGTTAGGTAATTAAATAACAATTTTATAAGGCCATTAGAAATATTTTATTCTATTTTTCTAATGTGATTCTAATAATCATTGTACATATTAATATTTATTAAGCTACAGAATTATAATGTACGCTTATCATCATTTGCAGAAAAGCTGGAAGGAGTATCAGTATAAATTTTTTCAGTTGATTGTGTCGAAGTACTTGACGTAGCATCATTATTTACTATTATTTGTTTTTGTTTTTTTGTGGATTAATTTGTTTTTTTAATAAACCATTTCTTCTAATCAACAATATATCGGATAGCATGGTTGGCGATAAATTACTTCGTAAATAAGTAAAAACAAATTTCATTCCCGAAAAGAGCCTCTCGACAGAAACTTGAGTCATCGGCATTGCTAATGCAACTTTTGACAACTCGAATAATTCTGGATTGGTGTTTTTTTTTTCTTGCCAAAACTGTAGCACACTCTGCTGTAAAGGTAGTCTAGGTGTTGCCCGAAATTCCAATAACAGTTGCTCTATTTTCGATAGCGAGATATTATCGTATAAATTATTATAATTTACACTGTTGTCAATACTTTTAAGATACTCTTCTAATTTGTTGAACTGTTCATTTTCAACTACCTGTAATATTATAGTACAATATTATAAGTGTTACGTAAGTTGCTATAAATGATAATTATTATAATTTCAACAAAAGTTTAATAAAGGAAATTAATTATTCCGAAATTCAATTAACATATAATCTAACACTTGACAAATATATTTGAATAAAAAGTCTTACAACATTCATCTCGTTAATTTCAACAAATTAACTTAATATTAAACATAATATAGACATATTTTAATTAATTTAAGTGTGATTTTTAAATAATTTTTAAACATTTATTATTATTATTATTATTCAATAGATTTTAATAAAACGCTGTGTAATTTTGTTTTATTTCTTTTGAACCTAAATTAAATTAAAACATAAAAATACAAATCTACCATAATTAGTAAAGTGTTTTACTGCGTTTATGAAGTAAATAAAAACTGTCTTTCTTGTATAAAAATAATAAGCTTCCTCTTCATGATCGATTTCCATATTCTCAACTTCTCGAAAGGTTTCGTTCTTTAACTTTCTAAGGTGTGACCACAGTTGTAATAATTTTTGGCGAGCAAGGCATTGCTTTTCTTGGTTGGGATCGAGTTGTTTACTAAATACTGCTGGCATGTAACGTGGGTCTACATATAATGCAGTTAGTAACCCAACATTATTAAGCAAATTAATTTCACGCTTTTCCATTGCTTCTTTGAGTCTTTGCACAAATGTGGAATTAATTCCTGCAATTTCAAGCTTACATTGCAGCCAGCTCCCATAAAAGTCACCAGGTAGTAAGTCCTCTTTTTGTATTGTGAAAGTTGTCGCTACAACAGGTTTAAGGGCTGTTAATAATTTGTCTAGATCATCCCATTCTTTTATCGAAAGGTGCAATTTAAAATGCGTTTCGTCCAAATCTCCACAAAGTTCTTTTGTTTCACGTAAACTTTGCAACATAACATTATCAATGGAAGGCTTATTCATACCATAAGATTCTAAGAATTTCGTAAAGTACGGTGTACGGAGCAACTTTACCGCATCTCGTGCCTATAAAAATAATTAAATTATTATCTCTCTTTTTAATCAATAAACAATTTTAATCGTATCAAGTGTTTTGCTATTCAATAAAAAATGATTTTATTTAAATGAATTATAAAAAAACTAAAATTTTATTTAAATTTTACTAAAATGTAGAACGATTACAATTAATTAAATTGACAAATATAATTAAATTAATAATTAAAAAATAAGCTTGCGCCCCGATCTCTGTCAATTAATACGAGCGCCTCTGTAGTATTTACTTATAAAAGTCCCTTTTTTATCGCGGATTAAAAAAAACAAAGCAAAAAAAAAATAATACGTTGTATTAGGAATATTAATTACTTCAAATAAAAAACTTAAATAAGTATTATCTTATATCAAGGTGAGTACAATTAGATTAAATTATTTTTCGCAAT
The DNA here is from genome assembly GCA_026168455.1 of Theocolax elegans. Taxonomy (NCBI): domain Eukaryota; kingdom Metazoa; phylum Arthropoda; class Insecta; order Hymenoptera; family Cerocephalidae; genus Theocolax; species Theocolax elegans. Next base: position 53,984,033 of record CM047425.1, read on the forward strand.
TCAAATTAAAATAAAATAAAAATGTAAATAAATGTGTCGAAAGAAGTTGATAAATGTATAAAATAAATGTTATTGCAATTCTATATTAATTCGTAAAAACTAAATAAAATACTATTAAGAGGATGTGAAGTTATTGTTTGTCTAAGCCTTTTTAATGATAATACGAATTTATTGATTGACACGAAACAAAATTTACATCAAATATTCTTTGCTGATACTTTTGAAGTATTATCAACGTCCTTTTTCAAGGCATAATCTAATAATGAATTACGTGTTATGATGTAATTCATTATTAATTTATACTACAAAAAGAAAAGTTTAAAGTAAGTACAGAACGTCGAGAAAAAATTTTTAATGTAAATCTTGGTTCGAACAATCAATAAATTCTTGTAATTATTATAAAACACTATTGTTTATGTCAAAATTTTTTATTTTTATACCTTAGAAATCATTTTATTTAGCAATGGTATTTTTAATACATCCCAAACAGCTAATTGCAAAGTATGTACACCACAGCGAACACAAACTAAAAAATCATTTTCTTCTAATTTATTATGTAAATTTTCTAAATCGTATTCATCGGTGTCTGAAGTATCGTCGTCTTCATTGTCACTTACGTTACATATCACATCTTGGCTACTTTCTGTGTTAACATCCTAATTGCAATAATAACAAATAATTACAATTTCTATTCAAGTATTTGATTGATAAGTTGTGAAGTATATTATATTAAAGTTTATATTAAAAGTTAAACCGAATATGAACGATAAAATAGATAAATTAGACATAAATTTATATAGGTGTTAAGCTTTAGTATTTGAATATTGTTGCAAATTCAAAGATTAATTGATTCTGCTGTAGTTATATAATGCATAATAAGTGATACTTACAATTCGTTCTCATAATAAGAATATATATTAATTCGTATTGCAGAAATTGACTTAAAAAAGTAATCTGTGTTTAATTATGTGATTTAATTGAACAATTAAATCCGTTACAGATTAAACACACTTGTTATTATAAGAAACAAGAACAAATGTATAAAAAATCAATCATTTGTTTGGTGAAAAATCAATAAAAAGTATTTAAAATATATAAAAATTTATCTTTACCAAAGTAGCATCTGCATCTTCAGCTGCTAAAAGTTTATGCAACTTTAGCATATTAGCGCCATTGTCAGTAGTTGTTGAGTACAAATTATTAACTGTTAAATTAAATTCTTGCAAAACTTCTTTAATTATCGTTTGCAAGTACTCTGCTGTGTGTCTTTCTGACAATTTTTTTATGGCTAATGTCCTTAATTGTATTATTCCATTTTCAATAAATTGTACATTAATACCCAGAAAGGAATACGAATTCCTAGTAGCTATGTGGCATTTTAAACTTACAAGTTGGGCCTACAAATATTGAAAATTAATAAAATGTTTAATAAGTTAAACATTAATTTTGTCACAAATTATACCTTCAATAATTCTTCTTTTATTTGATCTCTTATTCTTACGGATTCAAGTTTGATTTCATTTGACATCCATTCGGATGACATTGAAAACCGATCTTCCTCGGGAAAAGCGTTAATTAAAGTTTTCATTAATTCATGAAAAAGTTCATCTTGCAGCAATGTAAACGGTCGACCATGCACAGTGACAAGCTGTGTACAACAGCCTCCAATAAAAAAAACTTATTCTACATTTTCTTCTTGTTTTTTTCTCTAGAATCGATTGGCGTTATTAGTTTATCCATTTTGCAAGTTTAATTGTTATTTGTTTAAATAATTATTGTTAAACAATTAATTTCGAAAAACAAAAAAACACGGGTACTTTTTTTTTTCAAAAAAGCAGGTGAACCAATAATTACTTTTTTTGTTACTCTGCTAGTTAAAGCATGGGCTTTAATGGGTTAATAACGTAAAACATATATTTAAAAAATTGTACATAAATAAATAACTAACAAGATGCAAGTTTTTATTAATTTAATAGTATTATAGTATTGAATAGTAAATTTTGATACAAACATTAATGAAAAACGTTTAAACAAGACGAAATTTACTAAACATCTTATTTCTGATTCAACCCTTTAGTCGCTTCGATGTAAACAGCCCATTACCTCAAGATCACATACTTTTGTATTTTCGGAACACGTAAACTGCTATGCTGCAGTCGTTTTTGAATCTCAAGAACTCAAATCGAATTTTAAGAACACATAAATTCCTATGCTGCGCTCGTACTTAAGTTTTAAGAATACATGAACTGCTATATTGCGCTAGTTTTAAAATTTTAATTATTTCGTGATAATAAATCCCGAGAGTATGCCTTAATTATATATACACATAAGCATATTCATCACAAACGTTACAATTAATTCACAAAAAATTTTACCAAGAAATTCAGATATCTCGCGTTTATCATTAATTTAACGATAATTTTGTTAACGTACGTTTTTTGTGTGTGCGTATAATATATATTATACACACACAGATGTACGTACGCACACACACACACACACTTGGAGAAACATAGGTTAACAAAATTATCGCCTAATTAATTAAAAACGCGAGATGTCTGAATTTCTTCTTAAAATTTTCTGTGAATTTGCTGTAATATTTGTGATGAATATACTTATGGGTATATATATAATTAACTTTATCTGTGTGTGTGGGAGAGTGTATATATATGTATATCTATATATATATATATATACACAGAGTAAAAGAGAGAGAGAGAGAGAGAGAGAGGGAGAGAGAGAGAAAGCCTAGTATGTTGCAAAAATTATCGCAAAGTTCGTGATAAACGCGAGATGCCTGAATTATTTGGTAAAATTTTCTAAAAGTAAGTAACTACATATATATCTATAAGATAAATTAACTAGATACGCACTACTTATTGGTAAATGAAGATGTGAATAATAAGAAAAATTAGATTAACTTACCGATAAACTTGGCTTTTTGCAATCTTTTACCACACAATAAGATGCATTTTTGGCTTGTTCAAATCGAAAATAATTACGGGCGGGATGAGTTTACGGCCTTCCAGTTATAGTGCCCGATCTTTTCATACTGCTCAGTAAATGCACTACACTTTCGGTCACGGTTTATTAACAAAACTATTTGAATATTAACACTGTTAATTCAATTTACAGTTGCTCGCAAGAAAAACGTAATACTTTTAAATACGGCAAAAGATTCTACCCTTACGCGGCTAGTCGAAACTGAATTTGTTTGAAGTTGATTTGCGTAGTACATACTATTTTTCTCTGCAACGTACTTAAACTTATTTATTTTTACTCACTCTGCACAATGTGCATCAGAAAAAATTAATTGATTTCAAATAAATATTCCTTTACATATATGTAATAAAATACTCAGTTTAATTAAATAAGTATTTATTCAACTTAATTTATTTATATATTACTTTCCCGTAGAGGAAGTTTTGTAATAGTAAATTTTTTGGAATTGCTAAAAACATGTCAAAGTATGTTTTACTGCAAAGTTTCTACCCTTACGCGGCTAGTCGAAACTGACTTTGTTCGAAGTTGATTTGTGTAGTACATATTATTTCCTCTGCAGCGTACTTAAACTTATTTATTTTTACTCACTCTGCGCATATATATATATATAATTATAAAACACATATAATTTTAAAGTACATAAAGCTTTTTAAATTTTACTTTTTAACTTTTTAATTTATTGCACACGCACACGCACACGCTCACGCCCACGTACACGCACACGCACACGCACATCAAATTTAAAAAACTTTAAGTACTATAAAATAACGTTATTTTGTAACGTTTAATATCAAAAACTAAACAAATCAATCTTAATTTTAATTAGTTTTTTATGAAACATAAACATAAAAATATGAGTTTCGTTTGTTTAAACAAAAACTTAAATAATACAAATTTTGTTACAATTTCATAACGTTTTAAATCTATTAGTTATGTTGAGAAATAACGTTATTCGACAAAACTTTAGTTACGCTTTGACAACATGAAACGAAACAAAAAAAAATAATTTGTTTAGTTTTCGGTATCCAATAACGAAACTAAACTAATTAATTTTTATGTTTCGTTTCGTTTAGTTAAGGTCCCTGAAATTTACTATTTCTTACAGTTGAAGAGACAAAAACTTTTAAATACATTATTTTAAAATTTTCCCCCTTTACATTTAATATGCTAAACGTATATATGCATTTTTTTATAAGCATTATGATTAAAATGGAATCGATATATCACATGATCTAATACATAATAACATGAACCACTAAATATTCTTTCTAATCTATTCAACAATGATAGGTACAAAATACTTCTTATTTCATTTTAATTTCAGTACTTTCTATTGGAGAAACTTTGGAATTATTTGTTAATAAAAGAATTTTATGTTATGTTTAAGTATAAAAAAAGATGTGCGTAAAATTAAAGAGATTAAACTATTATATAATAATTTCAAAAGTGTCATTGAAATTACACCACAATTGTGTATTTTTACATTTTCGTAGAAGATATATTTTCGGTATTCAACGATTATATTATGTATTACATAAGATTGGTTAGAATAAAATAAACAAATGTAGTAAGATAAATAATGTAGAACGAAAATATTGTTTTATACTATACTTGCGAATTTTGATTCAATTATGGAAAATTTCTTTTACAATACTCTCAAATAATAATCTCAACTGTAGAAAGTTAACGTTATATATCTAATAATGAATAAACAAATTTATAATGTTAAAGTCTAATATTTATAAAATATACTTGAAAATTGTAAAACAATAATATTAACATATGTTAATTACTAAAAATACTGGATTTTTCTATTGCACTAACTTATTTTAATACTGTTGTTAATTAAATAGCGAAGTAATTTAAACTGATAGTTTTATAAATAACCAGAAATAATAAATTAATATTTTAAAAAAAGGAGATTTTAATATTACTGTTCAGAACAATATTTTAGATTGAATTAATATAGTACATGAAAAAATATCTAATTTCATTAAAAAAACTTTACAATTATCAAATTAACGTTACATAATGCTAGATTTACATTTGGTACATTTGAAAATATTGTTGATCCACGAAAATGGTTAAGTCTTAGTTCATTGAAATTCGAACATAGGAAGTGAGAGTTGGTTTGCTTGCATTTCAATAAATCAAGTTGGTCTAAAAAAATGTTTGTTCGAGTTTTAAATAAAACAGATCCGGATATCTATTAACCCGCGATAACGAATATTAACACTCCGAAAGAAAATGTCGGTTTATAAAATTTTATAGCGGGATCTAAGAGTAGATCCCGTGGCACCACTAACCACGAGAGAGAGAACGTTGATGTTTTTAAATTACTTAAATGAATAATTTAACTAGTTAATAACGCGCACTAATTCACTAAATAATGTCCCCACTGATAATATTATATTATATAAATAAATAAAATAACTCATCAAAATATAACGTAATTAATTAAAAAATAATACACTGTTGAATATATTATGAATACGTACTTTAGTACGAGGAAGAGCGAGACATTCGGGTTATGACGCCGGGGCTCCATAACCCGCCTACCCCCAACCAGTGGTGGGAAGCAGACAGAAGATCCAAATTTAACATGTCGGGCGTCATAAACCCCTATTGGGAAGTTTATATATATACTAGCTACCATTCCTCGGTCGCGAACGCTCCCTCGGTCGAATAAAATTAATTAATCTCTCGGTAGAATATATCCTTAATTAATGTGATTTTCATTATGAAATTATAACTATTTTTGTACAGTATACATTACAGTAATAATGTATACATAATAATAATAATGTATAATAATTATTGTAATAATGTATTATTTTTGTAATTATACATCGTCAAACAATTTTTTTTATACATGATAATTATTTTTTATTTTTTACTAATTTGTGTCAGTAATAACATAAAAAAACATAGTTACTGCTTTAGAATATTATTCTTACAAATTTAGTATTCGAAACAATTTTAATCCTTGTTTACAATTAGGTAAAGTAAGTCTACAGTTTTGTGTTGATGCATGGTGTAAAGTAGAGGGTACTCGTTTGTTTTACATTCGTAAACAGCAATCATCCTTAAGACCAGAAATGTATCGTGGGTTAATGGATTATGTACATAATAAAGCATTAGATAAAAATACAACTGTTGGTAAAATGGTTATTTTACCCTCTACTTTTATTGGCGGTCCTCGTGCGTTGCAACAAAATTATATGGATGCAATGACTCTAGTTCAAACGTGTGGTAAACCCGACTTATTTATTACTAAATCGTGCAATCCAAAATGGTCGGAAATAGTCGAAAATTTACAGTTCAATGAAACTACTTTAGATCGACTTGATCTTGTGGCTCGAGTTTTCAATTGAAAAATAAAATCATTTTTAGAAGAATTATTAAAGGAAAACATTTTTGGAAAAGTCGCAGCATACATTTATGTAATTGAGTTTCAAAAACATGGATTACCTCATATGCATTTATTGTTATATCTTGTTGATAATGATAAATTTTACAATTCAGATCAAGTAGATAGTATAATAAGTGCTGAAATACCAGATAAGAATGTTAATCCAAAATTATATGAGCTTGTAAAGCAGCACAAGATCCATGGACCACATGGAAAACAAAATTTAAATTCACCCTGTATGGACGAAAATAAAATAAAATGTACTAAAAATTTTCCTAAATCTTTTAATAATTTTTTTTTTTTTTTTTTTTTTTTTTTTTTTTTTTTTTTTTTTTTATAGAGGGGGGGAAAGCATTTTATTGCCGAAGTGTGGGACTCCCTAAATACTTTGGACTACCCACTAAAACCCACCCCCCAGCTGCATGCCCGCCAGTCGCGTTCACCAGTTTTCTTACTGCCGATCAGGACCGACGGGAGTCCAGCCGGGAGACCCCTCTTTACCTGGTCCTAGTCCACCCCGGCACTAACCTACAGGAATACTTCGGGGTGGGACCAGCCGTCTGCCGCAAGGGCACCTCCGTCTCAGGCGTCATTTATTGGAGGTCAGCCCACTTTTGTCCTAGGATACCTTCGACATATCGGGCTATTGACCTCCAATTCTCTTTTGTGGCCAGCATCAGCGGAACGACGTTGTCGGGTGTTAGATGACCCACGTCTCCCTCGATGCTGGCTCTTTCGCCCCTCCACCGTTCACATACAAAGAACGTGTGGAGGGCATCGTCTTTATCAAGCCCGCAGTACAAGCACTGCGGGCTCATCGCCTTGCCCATACGGTGCAGATAGGCGCGGAAGTACCCATGGCCCGTCAGCAGCTGGGTGAGATAAAAATTCACCTCTCCATGCTGCCTATCGTGCCATGGGGACAGCTGGCTAATTAGCTTCGCCGTCCATCTTCCGCGCGTCTCCCGCTCTCACTGCTCTTGCCAGGAGAGCCAGGTCTGCGCTCTTGCAGCTTCCTTAGCCCTCGCTGGCTCAAGCTCCTCCTTCGTCTGGTAGACGGTTCGGCGCTCCAGGGCTAGGAGGTCAATCGGTATGACTCCAGCTACCGCCATAGCTGCTGGCTCAGACACCGTGCGATACGAGCTCGTCACTCGAAGCGCGCACCTTCGCTGGACTGCCAGGAGGCGCTTGCGATACTTGTCGTGTCGCAGCGCTCCGGCCCATACTTCGGCTCCGTATAACATTATCGACTCAGCGGTCCGCAGCAACAGGCGCCTGACGCACGGGCAGGGATCCCCAATGTTGGCCATTACCCTGCTCAGGTTCGTCGCTACTACGACCGCTTTGTCTGCCACTTTTTTGATCATGTCCCAGAAGGTGAGCTTTGAATCCAGCATCACCCCCAGGTACCTGGTAACCATTTTCGTGGTTACGGCTTCTCCGCCGACATTTAGTGGCACTACTTTTGGTACGCGCTTCTTGGTGAGGATCACGATCTCGGTTTTTGCCATCGCCAGTTCTAGCCCATGCTCCTCCATCCAGCGGCGAACACGGCTCATGACCTGATCGAGCCGCGACCGAGCTATCTCCATATTTCTTGCGATTATGGTTACAGCCACGTCGTCCGCGTACCCGATCATCGTGCAACCCTCTGGCAATTCCAGCCTGAGTAGCCCGTCGTAGGAAATATTCCATAAATCGGGACCCAGTATGGAACCCTGGGCCGCCCCTGCCGTGAGCTCTCGTCGTCTCTGGCCATCCGCTGTGTCATACAGGATGAAGCGGTCCCTCAAGTAGTCCCCAAGGATCTGCAAGAGATACCTCGGTGCGTTTTTGACGTCCAAAGTCACCAGGAGACAGATAGGGCGGGAATAGTGATTTCCGCTCTCTGTGCTCCTGGCCGCCTCCACTACCTCCTGAACAGCGTCTATGGTGGACCTTCCTCTCCGAAAGCCGTACTGGTTCTCAGAGAGGTCGCCCGCAGCTTCGATCACAGACTGCAGGCGCGATCGCACCAGCTTCTCGAGGAGTTTACCCGCGGTGTCCAGCATGCACAGCGGCCTGTACGATGATGGCGCATCCGCCGGTCCTTTGCCCTTGCTTATCAGAACCAATCTTGCCTCCTTCCAGGGCGCGTAAAACTTCCCCGCCCGAAGGCAGGAATTGAACATACAAAGCAAGAACTCTGGATGACTCTGCGCCACAGCTTTCAGTACCTCAGCTGGTATTCCATCTGGTCCCGGCGCCTTCTTGCACTTCAAGGTGCGCGCCGCTGCCTGTAACTCCGCTCTGGTGAAGAGCGGAACCTCAAGCCCTTCTGGGACCGCGAGATCATCCGTGCGCTTCGGATGAGTGGGGAAGAGGGTATGGACGATCTTGTCCATGACGTCAGCGCTCATTGGGGCACTTTTTGCAAAGGCCCCTACTTTGCGCATGACGATCTTATACCCCAACCCCCACGGATCATTGTTAAGGTCCTCTCGCAATTTCTCCATGCATCGGTACTTACTCGCTTGTATCGCTCGACTGAGAGCTTTCTTCGCCGCTTGATGCTCCATTATTTTGAGCGCCGAGTCGCGGTCCCGCCTTTTAGCTCTCTGAGCTAGGCGCCGCAGCCGTAAGCACTGCCGCCGTAAGACCGCGATCTCTTCCGTCCACCAATAAGCAGGACGTCTTCTTCCCGCCGCCTTCTTGAAGGGTACCGCCTCTCGACAGGCCCGCAGGATCAGGCGCATTATGCTACCCGTCACCAGCTCAGCCCGCTCCGAGGCGGACGATCCTTCCGGTATCTCCACCAGGGACCGCTGACCGCGTTCTAGGGCCAGAGACAACTTTTCGACGTCCATCCCGTCGACGTTCCACCTGCCATGGCAGCTCCGATAAGCTGCCCTGGCTGGCCCATCCTCACGTACGCGGAACGTGATGAACTGGTGATCGCTGGCTGTGTAGTCATCGATCACCTGCCAGTCCCGCACGTTGGCGGACAGGTGTTCTGTCGCGAAAGAGACGTCGATTATGGTCTCTCTATATCCCAGTCTCCTGAAGGTAGACGTAGAGCCGGTGTTTAATATCACCAGCCCTGTCCTGGACACCATGTCCATGACTCGTCCCCCTCTGGAGTCTGGGACTTTCTCTCCCCATTCAACTGCCTTCGCATTGAAGTCTCCGGCCACTATCAGCTCTCCCTCCATGTTTCTGATTGCATCCTCAAGGGCATCCAGTTTGGTCTGGAAGCCCACGATGCTCTCATTCGGGGTGAGATAGCAGCTGAAGTATGTGACTCCGCTGCCCCTCACCCAGACGAAGCCGCAACCAGATCCATGGCGCACCACAGGCAGGTGCTGTGGGTTGAAGACCCATATGGCGGCGGTTCCCAGCGTGTCACGGTACCAGTTTGGCCCTTCTCTGTCGCGATACTGTTTGCTGACCAAAACGATGTCAGCATCTTTCTCAAGACAGATCTGGGCCAGTAGGTCGTGGGCCGTCCTGCTCCTGTGAAGGTTGGCCTGCAAAGCCTTAACCATTGCGGCGACCTCCTTTCAGAGCCTGTTGGAAGGCCCTGCAGACATTCGATCCTGCAACGTGAGCCGTTGCTTCAGCCGTGGCGCCCGTCTCAGTGCACAGGAAACACTTTGAAACCGCCTTACAATCCGCGGCTTTGTGCTCCTGTACGCCGCACCGATAGCAGCACTTGCTGCGGTCAGGCCCCTTGCATTCCGCGCCAAGGTGTCCATATCCCAGGCACCTGTAGCAGCGCACGACAACCTGCCGTCGGCGCACACGGCAGTTGACCCATCCAATTCTTAGGCGGGCCGATTTGAGCAGTTTCTTAGCTGCTACCTCAGTAATGGTAACAATTGCCAGAACCTGCCCAGCTTTGTTCGGCTTCGTAAGCCTTAGGCTAACAGGCTCTTCCCCGCTATCCATTGCTCTCACAATAGCCTCGCTGACTTCCTCCTGCGTGCTGCAGCAGTCAATATCCCTAATCTCAAGGACAGCTGTAGGGGTAATAGTGCGTAGGGTAGCTGCGCTTCCTACTGCCTCCTTGAGCACCCGGGCAAATTCGTACTTTTTCGAGCTCTCGACATGTCTTAGCTCGATCAGGACATCTCCGGTCCTGGTGCGTCGAATACCCTTGATATCCGCCCCATGGTCGGCTGGGTTTACCTGGTGTCGTATACCTCCGAGTATGTCGGCGTAGGTCTTTCCTTCGGCTGGCTTCAATACGATGGCTTCCGGCTTTGTTTTGCCGGCCGCCCCTTTGAGTTTCCCCTTGTCGCCTTTCTCCTCCTCCTTCTTTTGCTTCTTCTTCTTCTTTTTCTTTTTTACTACTTCGGTCCAGCCCTCCTGTCTGGTCGAAGGTTTGTCTCCGTTTGCCTGGAGAGTTTTAGGCACCTCCTTTTTTTTCTTTGTTGATCGTCCCCCCTCCATGAGATCTGAGGGTGAAATGGACGATTGCCTTTTTGTGCTCGGGATCGTCTGAGGCGTGCCGACTTTATTGGACCAAGCTTGGCTGGATCTCTCTACCAATGCTCGCTTGGCCTTTATAATAAGTCGCCTGTCCTCCTCGAGCTCTTCTATTTTTCCCTGAAGAACAGAGAGTCCTTCTTTTATAGCCTTGCTAATATTAGGCTGCTTCTTTAGAGCATCCGTCATGCTCTTTAGTAGCTCACGAATTATCGTGAAGGTCTTCTCTCCCCTTTCTTCTGCCGTATTAATATCCTTACGTAAGGATGCTAATTCGGCAGCATTTTCGCATTTTGTAGGCTCTTTGCCTACCTTAGCGGCTCCGGGTAGTCCGCCGATAATGACCGTATCTTCTTGGTCGTGTGATGCCTCTCTTATGGCAGCGTTGTATTCAGTGATTTTCCGTTGATTCGCCATTCGTGTTTCTTCTGCCAGCAATCGTGTGCAAGAGAGCGGGCTGGCTCAGTCAGGAACGGGTGTACCCTCGGCGGCCATGATCCCGTAGGATTCATGGTCTACCTACCCCAGTTCCCCGGGGCCCGACGTCTTGGCCACTTAGCTTTGCCCGGAAAACACGGACGACAAGCACTCGCTCGACGCAGAACGGACTCCGACATCCGAACTCAATGCACACTACCCGACTGAGGTCCCGAAGGTGCTGGCTAGGTCCGTCACTATACCTCCCCTTCGGCAGAGCTAAGCTCACAGCGGGCCCCCCGACTGGGCCGGTGGAACAGCCGATCCAGACGTTGAACCGGTCCCCGGGGCTGCACGGCAACGGCCAGTCCTTGTGAATGTCTGCAATTGTGTGAATGTTTATGGAAATGTCTGTGTCTGTCAGTTTAGTGGGGTGTAGGTTCCTGCTTTTGATCGCAAGGACCTTTAGTGGTCCGGACGAGAAAGTGGGCCACAGCGCTTGGACACGCCTTGGTTGGTCGGGACTTTGAGAGACAAGCTTGACTCAGTGGAAACACCGTCCGTTTATAGGACTTCCACCTCGGTCAGCGGGTGTATCAACGGCGCCTGCTACCTTTTTATCAGTAACCCCCGCGTCTACCTACGGTGGTGTACTGGGTACCCCACGCTTTGCCCGCTCCCGCCCGTATAGCCTCCTCAGTGAGAGTACCGCTTGATAGGCTTCCTCACATCTTACTTAACAATTGGGGCGTGCAGCTTTATCAGCGGTAAAACATCCGTTTATGGGATGTACCGCATCGAGCCTACCCCCCGCGACTTCTCCCTGCACTCGAGCCCAAATTCCGCCCTCGACATCGGCCCAGGCAGTCTCAGCAGGGTTCCGTGTCAGTATTATGTATGAAAGTGTATGTGTAAGAGTATTATTGTTCGTGTGCTCCTCCTCCTCCTCTGTCCGGGCTGGGTCGGTTGAGAAAGCAGTTTCACCTGCCTCCTCTCTCGATCGGCCCTTGAGAGTCACGGGCTTGGGACCGGCGCGGCGGAGTTAAATCTTATAATAATAACACTAATTATAATGATTACAATGGGTATCCTTTACATCGTCGTCGTAACAATGGGAGGGCAATTAAATATTCTTCTAACAGAATAGCAACTAATCAATATGTAGTTCCTTATAATCCTTACTTACTATTGAAATTCAATTGTCATATTAATGTTGAAATATGCAGCACAATTAAATCAATAAAGTATTTATTTAAATATTTATATAAAGGGCCTGATTGTACTTTAGTCAGATTTAAAAGTGATACTAATGATTTAAATAATTTTAATAATAAAGATTCATCACATAAGAATGTATTTAATTACGATGAAATTGATCAATACTTATCTACTCAATATGTATGTCCTCCTGAAGCAATGCATTGATTATTTCAATTCAAATTGTACAAACAATCACATGCTATTTATCGATTAGCAATACATTTAGAAAACGAACAGTATGTATATTTCAGAGAAGGATCAGAAGAAAAATCGATTGATCGCAATGTTACAACCATACTTACTGCTTGGTTTCAATTAAATACGTATGATAATGCATCTAAAAATTTATTATATATTCAAATACCAAATTATTACGTATATGATGAAAATAAAAAAATTTAGGTTAAAAGAAAAAAATTTACAAAGCCAATTTTAAGTAGAATGTATTATGTTAATCCTAAACAACCAGAATTATTTTATTTTAGAATGTTATTATTACATGTAACGGGCGCAACATCATTCACGGATGTAAGGTCCTTTAATAATATAATATATCCAACTTATTATGATGCAGTAACAGCCCGCGGATTAGTATCAGTAGATGAAGAATGGGGTAATTGCTTACAAGAAGCAGTTATATACCAATTTCCAAATGCTTTAATTCAATTATTTGCATTCATAATTATTTTTCATAAAGCAAATAATATTCGAAATCTTTATGATAAGTACAAAAATTATTTTTACGATCAAAAATTGAATGAAAAAGCAGCAGAAAAGATTGTTTTAAATTAATTAAATGATATTTTAATATTACACGGTTGCGCGTTGTATAAAAATGATTTACCTTCAATAGATGAAATTAATGAAATATACACCGAAGATTTAAATGATTTTACTACATACTGTTCTTCTGTGAGTAATAACATAAGTTCTTTATCTGAAATACAGATGAATATATTTAATGGCATTATAAATGCTATTCAAAATAATAATAAAGAAAGATTAATTTTTATTGACGGTCCTGAAGGTAGTGGTAAAAGTTATTTACATAATTATTTAATAGCATATTTAAAAAATTCGAATATAAATGTATTAGCAGTAGCTTGGACTGGCATTGCAGCTAATCTTTTAATCGATGGAAAAACTGTACACACTGCATTTAATTTACCATTTAATTTAACAGAGCAATCTACTTGCAATGTAAAGTTAAAAACCGAATATGGACAATATTTAAAAGAAATAAAGGTTATAATTTGGGATGAAATATCCATGGCATCTAAATTTGCTTTTGATACTGTTGATAGATTATTAAAAGAACTTCCGAACCATTTGGCGGTAAAATTGTAATATTATCTGGTGACTTTCGACAAATTTTATCAGTTGTAGGTTTTGGAAATAGAATTCAAATAATAGAATCTTTTGTTAAAAAAAGCAAACTATGGAACATGTTTAATAATGTTTCATTACAAGGCAACAAAAGAATTAATAATAATGATAATATGTTCCAAGATTGGCTACTTAAAGTGGAGAACAACGTAGTGATGTTAGCGATTTTGAAAAAAATAATAATTTAATTCATTTACCGTCTAATCTTTTATCTCGCGGAGATTTAATTGCAGAAACTTTTGGCCCTTTAATAAATTCTAATGACAACTCGCTATACAGTAAAGTAATATTAGCACCAACAAATAAAGATGTCTTAAAGATTAATAATGAAATATTAAATCGATTAAACGGAGAACCTAGGGAATATATTAGTGTTGATATAACGAATTCTGATAAAAATGAGGACATATATAATACAATTCCAATAGAATTTTTTAATTCAATAACGCCTAATGGCTTACCACCACATAAGTTAATTTTAAAAGTTGGCGCTATTGTAATTGCATCATCTACTAGGAGGACAACTACAATTCTTTTTAAAAAAATGTCACTTCCTGTAGACGATGTCCAGGTCGCCATCCTGACCTCCAGGTCATCGGGGCATCATCTACTAGGACGACAACTAGAATTATTTTTAAAAAAATGTCACTTCCTGTAGACGATGTCCAGGTCGCCATCCTGACCTCCAAATCATCGGGGCATCATCATTTACGTAACGAAATAGCCGGAGAAAATTGACGTCATAGAAAGACCGGAGAAAAATTACGTCATAGAAAGACCGGAGAAAAATTACATAATAAAAAGATCGGAGAAAAATTACGTCACAGAAAGACCGGAGACTTCGCCTCTTAATTATTATGTAGATATAGATATAGAAGTTGGCGCTATTGTAATATTATTAAGAAATTTAAATTTAGGAGGAGGTTTATGTAATGGTACACGTTTAAAAATACGAAAATTACGAACGCACATAATTTAGCTGAAATTATTACAGGAAGACATGAAGGTGAAACAGTATTTTTACCTCGAATTGATCTAAGTCCAGCAATTAAAGATACCATTTACCATGATTCGAAGGCAATTTCCAATAAGATTAGGATTTGCAATGACGATAAATAAGTCTAAAGGTCAATCTTTTTTAAATGTAGGCGTGTATCTTCCATCACCTGTATTTAGTCATTATATGTTGCATTATCTAGAGTTAGAAATAAAAATAATTTAAAAAAATTATTAGATAAAAGTGCTGCATATACCGAAAAAGAAATGAATAAAGTAAAATATTTAAACAATGAAGAAGAAACGTCAATTAATATATACACAAAGAATGTAGTATAAAAAGAAATTTTCAACGCAATTAATTTTTAATAAATTATATAATAAAACAATTTTTAATAGCAGCGTTTAAACATTACAATATAAGTAAACATTACTATATTTATACATTTTTTCATATTAAAACACTACGTTTTTCAACACTGTAATATGTATAATATTAGAATAAAAACACTATAGCTGCAACTAAGTCATTCTTAGTAGCGCTTAAAATAATATTCTACAATATATAGATATATATTATATTATATTATATTATATTATATGTAACGAATCAATGTAATATTTGATTATATTACATTGCTCGTTACATTCTCTCTCTCTGTCTAGCCTATGTACTAATCATTATACAGCTGTTACAGGTCGGCGTTCGACGATTTTCGGCGATTTTCGCGGACCTTCGTAAAGGTAAAAGTAGGGAAAGAGAGAGAGAGTTTTCGGTTCGTAAGTGCGAGAGCACTTAGATTAAACTCAACCGTGGAGCGACTAATCTCAACCGCCGAGAGATTAAAAGTCAACCGTGTGATTAATTGCCACTGACGTGAGAAACCTTGCGATTTGTTTTCTCCATATTTTGATCGCCCTGTGCTTGTGATCCTGGTGCTGTGCTGGTGATCCAGTGAAGTTGCAATAGTTTGTTTGGCGACGACGCAGCCCAGGAAGCTAAAGAGTAGCGACTACGCAGACTTCACCTGGTTGTTTGACCATCGATCGCGTCTCAAGCACTGTAAGTGCCAGTCTTGTAGTCTCTCTCTCTCTCTTTCTCTCTTTATTTATCTCGCGTGTATACTGACCTGCGTTTCGCGCGCTGCGACGCGCCTGTATTATTGTTTTTCCCGAATACATTTATTTCTGTTATTAATTAAATACTGCATTGTTGTTTATTTAGTTGTTTACTCCTTTTTCTCGCGTTTCGCTAAGTAAAGATTACCGCCGCCTCCGCCTATACGGCTTATTATAGTCGTATTATTACTGAGCGGCTGATCGCGTAAATGAGACTATTATTTTAACGGTTCTGAATTATTATTATTTTATTTATTGTTATGAAAAATAGCAAAACCGTTACATGGCGCCCAACGTGCATGGTCATTAGCGTTACGCGTAATAGTTATAAATAATAGTCTAAAAATTAAATTTCTAATATTTAAAAATTTTCAATTCAGTCAATAGGCGTGTTAAATTAAGAGATTTTATTTCGAGCATTTCGAGAGCGAGCGAGCGCATTGTTTACGTTTCGCGGTGATTCGCGGTGTTTACGCTGCGAATAATATTCGAATATTGTACTTTCTATACATTTCGAAATTATTCTTTTGAATTTTATATTATTCGAATTGTAAATCGATTTTCCTTTTCGATTTAATTTTAGCGTATCGCGAATTAATTAATTATTTCGTGCTTCTTTTATTATTTATTTGTTTATTTAAATAATTATTAGCGACACCGCAGAAAATATAATTATTGCTTTTCTAATAATTTCTCGTAAACTGTATAATCGCAATTTAGGTTGAGTTAGTCTATTTCGCGTGCGTGTGTGTAAGTGTGTGTGTGATTTACGCGGTAAATATAAGTATTGTAGCGTATCGCGGTACATGTATGTAGGTGTATGTAAGCGTGTGCGCAAATAAAGTAAATTAATTTATTTTTTTTTTTTTAAATTTGAATTCAATTTAATTTTTTTTTGTTGTTATTATAAATTATTAAAATAATTTTTATAGCGTTTCTTCGCAATTTAAAATTTTGTCTTTTTTTAAATAATTATTATATTTAAACAATTTATTTTAAATTCTTCAAATTTCTTGTATATTAAATTCCCTAATTCAATTTAATTCTATTTTTTTTGTAAACAATTGAAAAATTTATTTTTAACAAATTACAGATTTGTAATATTTTGTTTTTTTTACAAAGTGGTTGATATTAGTAAATTTAATTTGGTTAAGCGAATTTGCGCATAATTTAATAGCGATTCGCAATTATTTTGTAGTTTGTTTAATAAATTTTTTTTAATTGTGAGAATTTATTTTGCCAATAAGGCCTAAAATTTAAATTTTATTTAATTTTTATAATTCAAAATGGCGTGTATGAACGAGTGTGATTTCGATCAAACGTACGGAGTTGAGATCCAAGGATGGATTTTGAATTTAACAGCTGATCAATTCGATTCCGTCCTCGATCAGCTAGAATTGACGCGCGACGGTACGCCCTTTGTACGTGTAGACAGGTTATATAGGCGTTTACGCGGCGATTATACAGCCGCGGATTTCGTCCAGTCAACTAGTGACGATGATTTAGTTTCGCGGACTCGTCGTGAACAAAGACTCTGCACCGTTTTGAAACATGCGAAATTTAGCGAAGAAGCGCAAGAACAGATTGCGCACAGACAATTTGAAAATCTCAATCGAGCGGATGAGAGCGGATTCTCTCCGCTTGCCAATAGCTCGAAGTCAAATGACGATCAACTTGCTGATTCCGATGCGGAATCGCAGCATAGCGAGGTTAACGCGGGAAATATCGCGGGGAACCTTGCGGAAAACGCGGCGGAAAACACCGCCGAAAATAATTGTAAATCAAATTTTGAATTGACTTCGATAAAAACGCTTAACACAACCATACCGGTAAGGCCAATTCCTACCATTTCGACCGCGATGATAACGACCGCTACTACAACTACGTACTCGACGACGCAAGCAGCGAGTACGCATTTACAATCAAGAGGTGCGATACCAAAAACGGTATTTTCTTCAAAAGAAAATAATAAAATAGATAATGATATCGTTTTATGTGCATTAGCTAATGGCGTAGTCTACAACGCTCCAAGGGGTTTAGCCCTGGAGTTGAGTAGAACGCAATCACTTGCCTTTCAACAAGAGAAGGAGTTGAATTATCTAAGGCAGCAATTAGCGGATTTTGCGACGAGTACGCAGCTTCCGACGCAAACGGCAATTGCGGCGGAAAAGCAGCGGAAAAATCGCAAAAGTGTAAATTTTCAAGATACTTTTAATTTAAATTATTTTGAAACGAATAAGCATCCTGAAGCACCTCAAGCGGTATTACACACGCAAACGGAAAAGTCGCTTGGATCGCGTTTAAACGCAAACGCGTTAAATTTTCCGACTCCTACGTCAAATTTCTCGTCTCTGCCAGCTCCTGCGGATTGGCAAGAGTCTGGAAGGGGGGAAAATGTGCCTGTAGTTACAAGCGATCAACTTACGCAAATCTTGTCGAATATGTCGACTAGAGCGCCTATACAGTCACATGACGTAGGTCACACAGTTCGCCAGTGGAATATTAAGTTTTCCGGCGAAAAACGTGAAAGCATCGAGGAATTTATTCAGCGCGTAGAAGAATGTCGCAAGTTAGCGCATATTTCCGACGCGGATTTACTGAATGCTTTCTCGGAGTTGTTAACTGGCGTAGCGCTACATTGGTATCGCCAATCGCGGAAAGATTGGAATACTTGGGCTGATTTTTGCAATGCTGCTCGACGATGTTATGGCGTTGAGCAGAACTTTCAGCAGCGCTTAATGGCGGAAGCGCAAGCACGCAAGCAGGGTAGAGAAGAGCCTGCTCGCGATTACATTTTCTGCTTGCTAACTATATTTAGCAGAATGAATGCGCCTCCAAGTACGCAGTTTCAGCTAGACATGTTGTATGCTAACATGTTGCCGTCTGTTCGGAAGTTAGTTCCGAAAGAAAAAGTTACAAGCGTCGATAGGCTTGTGCAGCTAGCTCGTCAGGCGGAAGAGCTTATCGAGGAAGAGCGGAATTTTCCCGCGCCTCCGCCGCCAGAAAAGAGCGTTCTGCCTTCTGTGGCTTATAAGCAGCCAGATACCAGAGGTAAGAAGGGCGGAAAAGCTGCTAGCGATGATGCTACGGTAAAAGTAGCGAGTATCGCAGAACCGACAATGGAAAATTTGGCCAAACTCTTAAAGAAGATGCTAGATGAAAGATTTAGCAAATATGCGAATTCGTTTGCGAATTCCGCCAATAAGAAAGGTCAAACCGCGCGTAATTTCCATAAACCAGGTGCGCCGAAAGCAGCAAAGAATGTTTCTGATAAGCCATCTGGCGTGACTAGTACCGAGAGGAAGGATGATGGTAAAAATAAATCATCCATTACTAATGGAAAATCCGCGCGTAGTCGCAACCGCGATAAGAAAGCAGGTCCCAAAGAGCGTGTGTACTGCTATCGCTGCGGTTGGCCCGGGTATATCAAGACGGATTGTCCTGAGTGCTCGGGAAACGAGAAAAGGGGCGAATAGATAAGGTCCCTATCGCCCCAATTATTAGTGAGACCTCTGATGGTGATAAGTCACAATCAGTACCTGCGCAAACGGAAAAAGTGCCCTCGCTTTTGCCTGTCGGAGTGGACAGACAATCAGCGGAAAAAGGTGTTTGCGATTCCCGCGCTGAAACGCCAGTTGAGGAAGGAACTCTACAGTCTACTCGCTGGTGGCTGCAGATTGGAATCGGTGGATTCCGCGTACGCGCTTTGTACGATTCAGGGGCGGCTCGCACGGTTATTAATTCCTTAGGCTTGCAGATTGCGTCAGCCATTGGAAAACCGCTTACACCTTATATTGGACCAGGTGCACGACTCGCTAACGGCCAACGCGCTCCAATACTTGGACGATTAGAGCTGCCGTTTGATTTAGCGAATGAACGCCATTACTTAAATGTTTTACTAATGAGCGATCTCGACGCCGATTGCATTCTCGGTGCCGACTTTATTCGTGCATTTAATGCTGTTTTGTTGCCCCGTGAAAATCAGTTAGTGATTGAGAACGTGGCCGAAGCAATTCAGCTTGAAGTATCTGCTATCGGCATTGGCGATGTATGTACGCTAGCTGCCGTCGGCTTAGCAGATATTGACGAAGCGCAACGCAAACAACTCAATGAGTTGTTGGAAAAGCGTTTGACTGCTCCGAATGCAAAGCTAGGCTGTACTAACTTAGCTGAGCATGAAATTGATGTGGGCGGTTCGCGTCCCATCAAACAGCGCTATTATCCGGTGTCTCAGAAGATCGAGCAAGAGATGCACGCTCAAGTGCAACAGATGCTTGACGCGGGGATAATTCGCCCGTCAACGAGCGAGTGGTCGAGCCCAGTAGTCATGGTGCGGAAATCTAACGGTACCTATAGATTCTGCATCGACTACCGAAAGCTCAATTCCGTCTCGAAGACCTGCGCTTATCCGCTTCCCTATATGGAGATTATTTTGCGTAAACTTCAAAGGGCACGCTACATAAGCACGCTGGATTTAAGCAGCGCATACCATCAGATTCCGATGAAAAAGGGATCGGAACATCTGACGGCTTTCACGGTGCCTGGCTTAGGCTTATATGAGTTTACTCGTATGCCGTACGGCGTGGCGGGGGGGCCCGCTACGTTCCAGCAACTCATTGATAGGGTGATAGGCCCTGAATTGGAACCGTACGCATTTTCGTATCTCGATGACGTTATTATCGTCACCGAGACATTCGAAGAGCATCTCAAATGGCTTGAGCATGTCCTAAAGCGGGTTGCCGACGCCGGACTTACAATTAACCGTGAGAAAAGCGAATTTTGCCGCAGTGAGGTTAAATACCTTGGCGTATTGGTGAATCGCGATGGATTTCGCCCTGATCCGGACAAGATAGCGCCGATCGTGGATTATCCCGCGCCAACTAACCTCAAAAAGCTACGCTCTTTCCTCGGCATGGCTTCATGGTATAGAAAATTTCTAGAGGATTTTGCTACGCTTGCGGAACCGCTTACCAAGTTAACAAAGAAAAATGTTAAATTTGAGTGGGGCGAGGAACAACAGTTCGCTTTTGAACAAATCAAAGCGTTGATAGCATCTGCGCCTATCCTCCATCGGCCATCTTTCGAGCATCAGTTCGTTATTCAGACTGACGCTAGCGACACTGGCTTAGGAGCGGTCTTAACGCAAACTATCGACGGAGAAGAGCGAGTACTTAGTTTCGCCAGTCGTACGTTAAACGCGGCGGAACGTAACTACTCGGTTACCGAACGAGAGTGCTTAGCTGTATTATGGGCCGTGGAAAAATTCCGCTCATATGTAGAAGGTTATCGCTTTAAGGTTATAACAGACCATAGCAGTTTAAAATGGCTGTGTAACTTGCGTAACCCTACTGGACGCTTAGCGCGTTGGGCACTTAAGCTCCAAAGCTATGATTATGAGATCGAGCACCGCAAAGGATCTCTTAACGTTGTGCCTGATGCCCTCTCTCGTGCATTCGAAGACGACTCGGATTGCGACATCGCTGTCGTAAGTTTGCCGTACAATACACAAGATGAGTGGTATACGCAAAAACTTACGAATGTCAGCGGAAATCCGGAAAAATACCAAGACTGGAAGGTGCTTGGAGGTAGATTATATCATTATAAGCCTGACCCTTCCATAGATGACTATTTCGAAGACGAAGACGCTTGGAAACTGGCGGTACCGCAGGAGAAACGTCAACAAGTTCTCTGCGAGAATCATGATGAGCCAACTGCTGGACATCTTGGCCGAAACAAAACGTATCAGCGGATAGCGCGATACTATTATTGGCCTGCGATGCTTAAAGATATCGCCGAATTTGTGCGGAATTGCTCGACTTGCCAGCAATGTAAAGTGCCACAGCAGGCTCCTGCAGGTTTCATGGGAAAACGTGTTATTTCGCGTCCATGGGAAACCGTTGCAGGTGATATCATGGGACCGTTTCCGCGTTCTTCGCATGGATTTGAATATCTTTTAATATTCATGGACTTATTCACTCGTTGGATAGAGTGTATCCCTATACGGAAAGCGAACTCGCATACCATTCGGCGCGAGCTGAATGAGCGTGTTTTCTTGCGTTTCGGCGTGCCTGATGTTTTTCATTCCGACAATGGCACGGAGTTTAAGAATGCTGCTATGGAGCAATTCTTAGCTGAACACGGCGTGGTTCATACTACGATTCCGCCTTACCATGCACAGGCGAATCCTGTAGAACGCGTTAATCGCACGATAAAAACGATGATTACTTCGTTTATCGAGGCGAATCATAAAACATGGGACGCTCACATCTCTGAGCTCATGTTCGCGTATAATACCGCCGTGCAAGATTCTACCGGCGCAAGTCCTGCTTTCCTAAATATGGGAAGAAACCCTGTTCCGCCGAAAAGCTTGCGGAAAATAGAAGATCAAGCCGTCGCCGACAGCGAAGCCGCAGCAGCTGTTCAAAATTGGCAACAGCGTATGCAAACGTTGCCAGAGCTGCAAGCTCAAGCTGCTGAACGAGGGACATGCGCACAAGCCCGTCAGGCCGAATATTATAATTCAAAACGCCGCGATGTACAATTTGCCGTGGGACAAAAAGTTTCTAAGCGGAATCGTATACTTTCGTCCGCTGCCCAAGGCATAGCTGCTAAGCTAGCTCCGAAGTACATCGGACCTTTTATTGTTTCGGCGTTACTCGGCTCAAACGTGGTAGAGCTCATCGACAATGATGGAAAAGAAGCAGGTAAATGCCACATCAGTGATATTAAGCCATTCTACGAAGACCAAACGGACGTATCTGTGGAGAGTAGATTAAATCGAGAGGATGCGACGAGGGACAGCGAGGGATTAAACGCAGAGCGAAGAGCTAGCGACGAGTCCAACGATAATGATCCTGTGAGCGCGAACGCACTGCGTAAGCGAGGTAGGCCGCGCAAAACTCGGGTAATTGTTAATCGTATGACTGCGGTAGATCGTGCCCCTTCTAACGAGCGATTAAACGCGAATATCGTTGTATACGCGAATCCTCCGACGACGGAAATTAGGCGCGGAAGGCCGAAGGGTTCAAAGAACAAGCCCGTATCCCCAGTGAAAACGATCGAACAGCGCACTCGGTCGCAGAAACCGTAAATGTTCCTTTGAGCGATTGATGTATCTACGCGTACCTTTTCTCCGATTTTGTAATCTTCGTAAGGCGTATCGCTCTTAATTGTTGTTATAATAAAGAGAGAAATCCTTTATATGTTGGCCTGCTAAACATTTTCTTTTGTCTGATGTTTTGCTTTCAAATCAATTTATTTTATTTATTTATAAATATTATTTATGTTAATTATCTTTTTTTTATTTTGTCTTCTGGCCTAGAGAGAGAGTAGAAATGCAGAGCTGGTACGTCTTCGGCTACCCAGCGTCTGGAAGGGGGGAGTGTAACGAATCAATGTAATATTTGATTATATTACATTGCTCGTTACATTCTCTCTCTCTGTCTAGCCTATGTACTAATCATTATACAGCTGTTACAGGTCGGCGTTCGACGATTTTCGGCGATTTTCGCGGACCTTCGTAAAGGTAAAAGTAGGGAAAGAGAGAGAGAGTTTTCGGTTCGTAAGTGCGAGAGCACTTAGATTAAACTCAACCGTGGAGCGACTAATCTCAACCGCCGAGAGATTAAAAGTCAACCGTGTGATTAATTGCCACTGACGTGAGAAACCTTGCGATTTGTTTTCTCCATATTTTGATCGCCCTGTGCTTGTGATCCTGGTGCTGTGCTGGTGATCCAGTGAAGTTGCAATAGTTTGTTTGGCGACGACGCAGCCCAGGAAGCTAAAGAGTAGCGACTACGCAGACTTCACCTGGTTGTTTGACCATCGATCGCGTCTCAAGCACTGTAAGTGCCAGTCTTGTAGTCTCTCTCTCTCTCTTTCTCTCTTTATTTATCTCGCGTGTATACTGACCTGCGTTTCGCGCGCTGCGACGCGCCTGTATTATTGTTTTTCCCGAATACATTTATTTCTGTTATTAATTAAATACTGCATTGTTGTTTATTTAGTTGTTTACTCCTTTTTCTCGCGTTTCGCTAAGTAAAGATTACCGCCGCCTCCGCCTATACGGCTTATTATAGTCGTATTATTACTGAGCGGCTGATCGCGTAAATGAGACTATTATTTTAACGGTTCTGAATTATTATTATTTTATTTATTGTTATGAAAAATAGCAAAACCGTTACATATATTATATTATATTATATTATATAATATTATATTATATTATATTATATTATATAATATTATATTATATTATATTATATTATATTATATTATATTATATTATATTATATTATATTATATTATATATTGGGGCATCGTCTACTAGGAGAACAAATACATTTATTTTTTTTAAATTGTCACTTCCTGTAGACGATGTCCAGGTCCCCATCCTGACCTCCAGGTCATCGGGGCATCATCTACTAGGACGACAACTACAATTAATTTAAAAAAATTACACTTCCTGTAGACGATGCCCAGGTCGCCATCTTGACCTCCAGGTCATCGGGGCATCATCTACATGGAGGTCAACTACAATTATTTTTTAAAATTGTCACTTCCTGTAGACGATGTCCAGGTCGACATCCTGACCTCCAGGTTATCGGGGCATCATCTACTAGGAGGTCAACTACAATTATTTTTTAAAAATGTCACTTCCTGTAGACGATCTCCAGGTCGCCATCCTGACCTCCAGGTCATCGGGGCATCATCTACTAGGACGACAACTACATTTATTTTTTTAAATAATGTCACTTCCTGTAGACGATGTGCAAGTCGCCATCCAGACCTCCAGGTTATCGGGGCATCATCTACTAGGAGGTCAACTACAATTATTTTTTAAAAATGTCACTTCCTGTAGACGATCTCCAGGTCGCCATCCTGACCTCCAGGTCATCGGGGCATCATCTACTAGGAGGACAACTACAATTATTTTTAAAAAAATGTCACTTCCTGTAGACGATGTCCAGGTCGCCATCCTGACCTCCAGGTCATCGGGGCATCATCTACTAGGAGGACAACTACAATTATTTTTAAAAAAATGTCACTTCCTGTAGACGATGTCCAGGTCGCCATCCTGTCCTCCAGGTCATCGGGGCATCATCATTTACGTAACGAAATAGCCGGAGAAAATTGACGTCATAGAAAGACCGGAGAAAAATTACGTCATAGAAAGACCGGAGAAGAATTACGTCACAGAAAGACCGGAGACTTCGCCTCTTAATTATTATACAGATATCTGATTTTATTGTACACTAAATTAGATAATTCTCCTCAATCTCTCCTTATATATATATATATATATATGATTATTCTCCTCAAAATTTGCTGAATATTCCTGATAATCACCCTGGAAATCTCCTGAATTGGTAGAATGCCGGAAAAACAATACTATGATCTAAGATCGATAGAATCAGAATGGCGATGACCCGTTTTCCGAGCCACGCCAGACTTCTTCCCCGATTTTCTATCTCCCTCAATCTCCTAATATTCCTATCTGTTCTCTCTCTCGTTACCTGCGAGGGATCCGGCAATATTATAGTTCTCCAACCCTTCCGTATCCGTTACAGGTGTAATTAATCTACCCATATTTACCCCACTATTGATAAAAATGACAACTAATTTGCATAAGTTATCATTGTCCCAACTGGTATTTCGACTTTCCGTATTTAAGGTAATTACAGTCATATAACGTAATATGCTGGTATATTTACCCATACGGAAGTCTTATCTCTAATAAAGTCATCTATTGATTGGTTCAATAGATCACTATATTATTCCCTAGTTAACAGCGCGAAATTTGAATATAAAGTTAACTCCTTACTATTATACACATGTTTCCCCACTATCCGCGTTCCGAATTCCCTAAACTATATGCGCGCGATCCTCGTATCGATAGGAGCGCGGACGGCGTGTTCAGTGTGCGCGCGCTTGAATCTAGATCGATTCAAGATGGTGATAACTGAGCGCGGGCCGGCACGTAAACATCGTGCCTCACGACCGTTTCCCGGGTGTACGCGATCCCCACCGTCGAGAATGGGAATAGTACTCGGGTACTACCGCGGAGTGCTGCGCAAACGGAGGTTAGATTATTGGCCAAGACCGCTGGTGTAAGTTATGCCTCATAAACCTCATAAAATCACTAATTTTCATGTATTTTAGGGCATAACCTACACCAGCGGTCTTGGCCAATAATCTAACCACCGCCATTCGAAAGCTCTCAAAAAATGTGATCTTTTGAGCGGTGTTAGATCAAAATCGATCGTGGCGTGGTCGCCTTTTTTTGATATTCAATATTTACGGTCGTTCTATCTCTTCGAGATTTTAAAATTAAGAATTGTAACCCAGGTAGATAAGGTCTAAAGATTATTTTGAACAAAACTTGTTTCTAATGTTTTTTAAAAAAAATTAATAGATTTTGAGATAAATGGCTTTGAAAATAGAAAATTTTCTAAAAAATTGAAAAATTTCCATTTTTTATGGTGGAATAACTCTTAAGCAAATTATTTTTAACACCTAAAATTTTTTTTCTATCTTCTTAAAGATATTTCCAGCTTGTTCTCAAATTTTGGAGCGATTTAAAATTTTCATCGTACCACTTGACGTAAATAGCCCATATATATATATTATATATATATATATATGATTATTCTCCTCAAAATTTGCTGAATATTCCTGATAATCACCCTGGAAATCTCCTGAATTGGTAGAATGCCGGAAAAACAATACTATGATCTAAGATCGATAGAATCAGAATGGCGATGACCCGTTTTCCGAGCCACGCCAGACTTCTTCCCCGATTTTCTATCTCCCTCAATCTCCTAATATTCCTATCTGTTCTCTCTCTCGTTACCTGCGAGGGATCCGGCAATATTATAGTTCTCCAACCCTTCCCGTATCCGTTACAGGTGTAATTAATCTACCCATATTTACCCCACTATTGATAAAATGACAACTAATTTGCATAAGTTATCATTGTCCCAACTGGTATTTCGACTTTCCGTATTAAGGTAATTACAGTCATATAACGTAATATGCTGGTATATTTACCCATACGGAAGCTTATCTCTAATAAAGTCATCTATTGATGGTTCAATAGATCACTATATTATTCCCTAGTTAACAGCGCGAAATTTGAATATAAAGTTAACTCCTTACTATTATACACATGTTTCCCCACTATCCGCGTTCCGAATTCCCTAAACTATATGCGCGCGATCCTCGTATCGATAGGAGCGCGGACGGCGTGTTCAGTGTGCGCGCGCTTGAATCTAGATCGATTCAAGATGGTGATAACTGAGGCGCGGGCCGGCACGTAAACATCGTGCCTCACGACCGTTTCCCGGGTGTACGCGATCCCCACCGTCGAGAAGGGGAATAGTACTCGGGTACTACCGCGGAGTGCTGCGCAAACGGAGGTTAGATTATTGGCCAAAGACCGCTGGTGTAAGTTATGCTCATAACCTCATAAAATCACTAATTTTCATGTATTTTAGGGCATAACCTACCACCAGCGGTCTTGGCCATAATCTAACCACCGCCATTCGAAAGCTCTCAAAAAATGTGATCTTTTGAGCGGTGTTAGATCAAAATCGATCGTGGCGTGGTCGCCTTTTTTTGATATTCAATATTACGGTCGTTCTATCTCTTCGAGATTTTAAAATTAAGAATTGTAACCCAGGTAGATAAGGTCTAAAGATTATTGTGAACAAAACTTGTTTCTAATGTTTTTTAAAAAAATTAATAGATTTGAGATAAATGGCTTTGAAAATAGAAAATTTCTAAAAATTGAAAAATTTCCATTTTTATGGTGGAATAACCTCTTAAGCAAATTATTTTAACACCTAAAATTTTTTTTCTATCTTCTTAAAGATATTTCCAGCTTGTTCTCAAATTTTGGAGCGATTTAAAATTTTCATCGTACCACTTGACGTAAATAGCCCATATAATATATATATAATATATATATATATATTATATTATCAATTGAAAAATGAAATAAATTATATTAATTGATTATACTTATCTAGTCGTTCCTTATGGTTGATGCGGATGTCCCATGGTTGACTATTGATCAGCGTGTCCGGCGTTCCCTCGGTGACAACTACTCCTTGGCACGCTGCATCTGAAAAAGAGAACTATATTAATATATATATTTATTAATAAATATAATTATTAGTAGAGACAGGTATTAGGTAGGAATAAATGAGAATGTTATAAGATACTAATAATAGGAGAGTAAGGGGGTCTGAGAAGGATGAACAAATAGGTTTGATAATTAATATAATTATAATACTTTAATAATTGAGTAATATATAGGGATAAATAACAGGTGAAATTAGGGCTGTTAGGGATAATAAATTAATATAAAGAGTTATTATTTAGTAAGGAATAAACAAAGTAAGGAGTGTTGTTTATTAAGGAGAGAGAGGATTGATTAAAGGGGAGTAAATGTTATATTAATAGATATAATTAATTATTAAATATATATAGTTACAAACACACTTACGATTACACACAGTAGTATATACTTAATGAGATGTATATTCCTCTCTGTGAAGCGGTTGTTGACAGCGGTGACATCGGGATCTCGCCGTGTACTGCGTCGCCTGGAAAAGCCTTGGTCGGTGTGTGCGCGCACCTCCGTTTGCGCAGCACTCCGCGGTAGTACCCGAGTACTATTCCCATTCTCGACGGTGGGGATCGCGTACACCCGGGAAACGGTCGTGAGGCACGATGTTTACGTGCCGGCCCGCGCTCAGTTATCACCATCTTGAATCGATCTAGATTCAAGCGCGCGCACACTGAACACGCCGTCCGCGCTCCTATCGATACGAGGATCGCGCGCATATAGTTTAGGGAATTCGGAACGCGGATAGTGGGGAAACATGTGTATAATAGTAAGGAGTTAACTTTATATTCAAATTTCGCGCTGTTAACTAGGGAATAATATAGTGATCTATTGAACCAATCAATAGATGACTTTATTAGAGATAAGACTTCCGTATGGGTAAATATACCAGCATATTACGTTATATGACTGTAATTACCTTAAATACGGAAAGTCGAAATACCAGTTGGGACAATGATAACTTATGCAAATTAGTTGTCATTTTTATCAATAGTGGGGTAAATATGGGTAGATTAATTACACCTGTAACGGATACGGAAGGGTTGGAGAACTATAATATTGCCGGATCCCTCGCAGGTAACGAGAGAGAGAACAGATAGGAATATTAGGAGATTGAGGGAGATAGAAAATCGGGGAAGAAGTCTGGCGTGGCTCGGAAAACGGGTCATCGCCATTCTGATTCTATCGATCTTAGATCATAGTATTGTTTTTCCGGCATTCTACCAATTCAGGAGATTTCCAGGGTGATTATCAGGATATTCAGCAAATTTTGAGGAGAAAATCATATAATATATATATTATAGTAGAGATTGAGGAGAATTATCTAATTTAGTGTACAATAAAATCAGATATCTGTATAATAATTAAGAGGCGAAGTCTCCGGTCTTTCTGTGACGTAATTCTTCTCCGGTCTTTCTATGACGTAATTTTTCTCCGGTCTTTCTATGACGTCATTTTCTCCGGCTATTTCGTTACGTAAATGATGATGCCCCGATGACCTGGAGGACAGGATGGCGACCTGGACATCGTCTACAGGAAGTTGACATTTTTTTAAAAATAATTGTAGTTGTCCTCCTAGTAGATGATGCCCCGATGACCTGGAGGTCAGGATGGCGAACCTGGACATCGTCTACAGGAAGTGACATTTTTTTAAAATAATTGTAGTTGTCCTCCTAGTAGATGATGCCCGATGACCTGGAGGTCAGGATGGCGACCTGGAGATCGTCTACAGGAAGTGACATTTTTTAAAAAGAAATTGTAGTTGACCTCCTAGTAGATGATGCCCGATAACCTGGAGGTCTGGATGGCGACTTGCACATCGTCTACAGGAAGTGTAATTTTTTTAAATTATTTTTATTTCTAACTCTAGATAATGCAACATATAATGACTAAATACAGGTGATGGAAGATACACGCCTACATTTAAAAAAGATTGACCTTTAGACTTATTTATCGTCATTGCAAATCCTAATCTTATTGGAAATTGCCTTCGAATCATGGTAAATGGTATCTTTAATTGCTGGACTTAGATCAATTCGAGGTAAAAATACTGTTTCACCTTCATGTCTTCCTGTAATAATTTCAGCTAAATTATGTGCGTTCGTAATTTTCGTATTTTTAAACGTGTACCATTACATAAACCTCCTCCTAAATTTAAATTTCTTAATAATATTACAATAGCGCCAACTTCTATATCTATATCTACATAATAATTAAGAGGCGAAGTCTCCGGTCTTTCTGTGACGTAATTCTTCTCCGGTCTTTCTATGACGTCAATTTTCTCCGGCTATTTCGTTACGTAAATGATGATGCCCCGATGACCTGGAGGTCAAGATGGCGACCTGGGCATCGTCTACAGGAAGTGTAATTTTTTTAAATTATTTTTATTTCTAACTCTAGATAATGCAACATATAATGACTAAATACAGGTGATGGAAGATACACGCCTACATTTAAAAAAGATTGACCTTTAGACTTATTTATCGTCATTGCAAATCCTAATCTTATTGGAAATTGCCTTCGAATCATGGTAAATGGTATCTTTAATTGCTGGACTTAGATCAATTCGAGGTAAAAATACTGTTTCACCTTCATGTCTTCCTGTAATAATTTCAGCTAAATTATGTGCGTTCGTAATTTTCGTATTTTTAAACGTGTACCATTACATAAACCTCCTCCTAAATTTAAATTTCTTAATAATATTACAATAGCGCCAACTTCTATATCTATATCTACATAATAATTAAGAGGCGAAGTCTCCGGTCTTTCTGTGACGTAATTTTTCTCCGGTCTTTCTATGACGTAATTTTTCTCCGATCTTTTTATTATGTAATTTTTCTCCGGTCTTTCTATGACGTCAATTTTCTCCGGCTATTTCGTTACGTAAATGATGATGCCCCGATGACCTGGAGGTCAAGATGGCGACCTGGGCATCGTCTACAGGAAGTGACATTATTTAAAAAAATAAATGTATTTGTTCTCCTAGTAGATGATGCCCCAATATATAATATAATATTATATTATATAATATAATATTATATTATATAATATATATATATAATATAATATTATATTATATAATATAATATATATATATAATATAATATATATATATATATAAGGAGAGATTGAGGAGAATTATCTAATTTAGTGTACAATAAAATCAGATATCTGTATAATAATTAAGAGGCGAAGTCTCCGGTCTTTCTGTGACGTAATTCTTCTCCGGTCTTTCTATGACGTAATTTTTCTCCGATCTTTTTATTATGTAATTTTTCTCCGGTCTTTCTATGACGTAATTTTTCTCCGATCTTTTTATTATGTAATTTTTCTCCGGTCTTTCTATGACGTCAATTTTCTCCGGCTATTTCGTTACGTAAATGATGATGCCCCGATGACCTGGAGGACAGGATGGCGACCTGGAGATCGTCTACAGGAAGTGACATTTTTTTAAAAATAATTGTAGTTGTCCTCCTAGTAGATGATGCCCCAATATATAATATAATATATATAATATTATATAATATAATATTATATTATATAATATATATATATAATATATATAATATTATATTATATAATATAATATAATAATATAATATAATTAATAATACTTTAATAATTGAGTAATAATATAGGGATAAATAACAGGTGAAATTAGGGCTGTTAGGGATAATAAATTAATATAAAGAGTTATTATTTAGTAAGGAATAAACAAAGTAAGGAGTGTTGTTTATTAAGGAGAGAGAGGATTGATTAAAGGGGAGTAAATGTTATATTAATAGATATAATTAATTATTAAATATATATAGTTACAAACACACTTACGATTACACACAGTAGTATATACTTAATGAGATGTATATTCCTCTCTGTGAAGCGGTTGTTGACAGCGGTGACATCGGGATCTCGCCGTGTACTGCGTCGCCTGGAAAAGCCTTGGTCGGTGTGTGCGCGCACCTCCGTTTGCGCAGCACTCCGCGGTAGTACCCGAGTACTATTCCCATTCTCGACGGTGGGGATCGCGTACACCCGGGAAACGGTCGTGAGGCACGATGTTTACGTGCCGGCCCGCGCTCAGTTATCACCATCTTGAATCGATCTAGATTCAAGCGCGCGCACACTGAACACGCCGTCCGCGCTCCTATCGATACGAGGATCGCGCGCATATAGTTTAGGGAATTCGGAACGCGGATAGTGGGGAAACATGTGTATAATAGTAAGGAGTTAACTTTATATTCAAATTTCGCGCTGTTAACTAGGGAATAATATAGTGATCTATTGAACCAATCAATAGATGACTTTATTAGAGATAAGACTTCCGTATGGGTAAATATACCAGCATATTACGTTATATGACTGTAATTACCTTAAATACGGAAAGTCGAAATACCAGTTGGGACAATGATAACTTATGCAAATTAGTTGTCATTTTTATCAATAGTGGGGTAAATATGGGTAGATTAATTACACCTGTAACGGATACGGAAGGGTTGGAGAACTATAATATTGCCGGATCCCTCGCAGGTAACGAGAGAGAGAACAGATAGGAATATTAGGAGATTGAGGGAGATAGAAAATCGGGGAAGAAGTCTGGCGTGGCTCGGAAAACGGGTCATCGCCATTCTGATTCTATCGATCTTAGATCATAGTATTGTTTTTCCGGCATTCTACCAATTCAGGAGATTTCCAGGGTGATTATCAGGAATATTCAGCAAATTTTGAGGAGAATAATCATATATATATATATATATAAGGAGAGATTGAGGAGAATTATCTAATTTAGTGTACAATAAAATCAGATATCTGTATAATAATTAAGAGGCGAAGTCTCCGGTCTTTCTGTGACGTAATTCTTCTCCGGTCTTTCTATGACGTAATTTTTCTCCGGTCTTTCTATGACGTCAATTTTCTCCGGCTATTTCGTTACGTAAATGATGATGCCCCGATGACCTGGAGGACAGGATGGCGACCTGGACATCGTCTACAGGAAGTGACATTTTTTTAAAAATAATTGTAGTTGTCCTCCTAGTAGATGATGCCCCGATGACCTGGAGGTCAGGATGGCGACCTGGACATCGTCTACAGGAAGTGACATTTTTTTAAAAATAATTGTAGTTGTCCTCCTAGTAGATGATGCCCCGATGACCTGGAGGTCAGGATGGCGACCTGGAGATCGTCTACAGGAAGTGACATTTTTAAAAATAATTGTAGTTGACCTCCTAGTAGATGATGCCCCGATAACCTGGAGGTCTGGATGGCGACTTGCACATCGTCTACAGGAAGTGACATTATTTAAAAAAATAAATGTAGTTGTCGTCCTAGTAGATGATGCCCCGATGACCTGGAGGTCAGGATGGCGACCTGGACATCGTCTACAGGAAGTGACATTTTTTTAAAAATAATTGTAGTTGTCCTCCTAGTAGATGATGCCCCGATGACCTGGAGGTCAGGATGGCGACCTGGAGATCGTCTACAGGAAGTGACATTTTTAAAAATAATTGTAGTTGACCTCCTAGTAGATGATGCCCCGATAACCTGGAGGTCTGGATGGCGACTTGCACATCGTCTACAGGAAGTGACATTATTTAAAAAAATAAATGTAGTTGTCGTCCTAGTAGATGATGCCCCGATGACCTGGAGGTCAGGATGGCGACCTGGAGATCGTCTACAGGAAGTGACATTTTTAAAAAATAATTGTAGTTGACCTCCTAGTAGATGATGCCCCGATAACCTGGAGGTCAGGATGTCGACCTGGACATCGTCTACAGGAAGTGACAATTTTAAAAAATAATTGTAGTTGACCTCCATGTAGATGATGCCCCGATGACCTGGAGGTCAAGATGGCGACCTGGGCATCGTCTACAGGAAGTGTAATTTTTTTAAATTAATTGTAGTTGTCGTCCTAGTAGATGATGCCCCGATGACCTGGAGGTCAGGATGGGGACCTGGACATCGTCTACAGGAAGTGACAATTTTAAAAAAATAAATGTATTTGTTCTCCTAGTAGATGATGCCCCAATATATAATATAATATAATATAATATAATAATATATATAATATAATAATATATATAATATAATATAATAATATAATATAATATAATATAATATAATATATATAATATAATATAATAATATAATATATATCTATATATTGTAGAATATTATTTTAAGCGCTACTAAGAATGACTTAGTTGCAGCTATAGTGTTTTTATTCTAATATTATACATATTACAGTGTTGAAAAACGTAGTGTTTTAATATGAAAAAATGTATAAATATAGTAATGTTTACTTATATTGTAATGTTTAAACGCTGCTATTAAAAATTGTTTTATTATATAATTTATTAAAAATTAATTGCGTTGAAAATTTCTTTTTATACTACATTCTTTGTGTATATATTAATTGACGTTTCTTCTTCATTGTTTAAATATTTTACTTTATTCATTTCTTTTTCGGTATATGCAGCACTTTTATCTAATAATTTTTTTAAATTAATTGTAGTTGTCGTCCTAGTAGATGATGCCCCGATAACCTGGAGGTCAGGATGGGGACCTGGACATCGTCTACAGGAAGTGACATTTTTTTAAAAAGAATTGTAGTTGTCCTCCTAGTAGATGATGTCCCGATGACCTGGAGGTCAAGATGGCGACCTGGGCATCGTCTACAGGAAGTGACAATTTTAAAAAATAATTGTAGTTGACCTCCTAGTAGATGATGCCCCGATGACCTGGAGGTCAAGATGGCGACCTGGGCATCGTCTACAGGAAGTGACATTTTTTTAAAAAGAATTGTAGTTGTCCTCCTAGTAGATGATGTCCCGATGACCTGGAGGTCAAGATGGCGACCTGGGCATCGTCTACAGGAAGTGACATTTTTTTAAAAAGAATTGTAGTTGTCCTCCTAGTAGATGATGTCCCGATGACCTGGAGGTCAAGATGGCGACCTGGGCATCGTCTACAGGAAGTGACATTTTTTTAAAAATAATTCTAGTTGTCGTCCTAGTAGATGATGTCCCGATGACCTGGAGGTCAAGATGGCGACCTGGGCATCGTCTACAGGAAGTGACATTTTTTTAAAAAGAATTGTAGTTGTCCTCCTAGTAGATGATGTCCCGATGACCTGGAGGTCAAGATGGCGACCTGGGCATCGTCTACAGGAAGTGACATTTTTTTAAAAAGAATTGTAGTTGTCCTCCTAGTAGATGATGTCCCGATGACCTGGAGGTCAAGATGGCGACCTGGGCATCGTCTACAGGAAGTGACATTTTTTTAAAAAGAATTGTAGTTGTCCTCCTAGTAGATGATGTCCCGATGACCTGGAGGTCAAGATGGCGACCTGGGCATCGTCTACAGGAAGTGACAATTTTAAAAAATAATTGTAGTTGACCTCCTAGTAGATGATGCCCCGATGATTTGGAGGTCAGGATGGCGACCTGGAGATCGTCTACAGGAAGTGACATTTTTTTAAAAAGAATTGTAGTTGTCCTCCTAGTAGATGATGCAATTACAATAGCGCCAACTTCTATATCTATATCTACATAATAATTAAGAGGCGAAGTCTCCGGTCTTTCTGTGACGTAATTTTTCTCCGATCTTTTTATTATGTAATTTTTCTCCGGTCTTTCTATGACGTCAATTTTCTCCGGCTATTTCGTTACGTAAATGATGATGCCCCGATGACCTGGAGGTCAGGATGTCGACCTGGACATCGTCTACAGGAAGTGACAATTTTAAAAAAATAAATGTATTTGTTCTCCTAGTAGATGATGCCCCGATAACCTGGAGGTCAGGATGGCGACCTGGACATCGTCTACAGGAAGTGTAATTTTTTTAAATTATTTTTATTTCTAACTCTAGATAATGCAACATATAATGACTAAATACAGGTGATGGAAGATACACGCCTACATTTAAAAAAGATTGACCTTTAGACTTATTTATCGTCATTGCAAATCCTAATCTTATTGGAAATTGCCTTCGAATCATGGTAAATGGTATCTTTAATTGCTGGACTTAGATCAATTCGAGGTAAAAATACTGTTTCACCTTCATGTCTTCCTGTAATAATTTCAGCTAAATTATGTGCGTTCGTAATTTTCGTATTTTTAAACGTGTACCATTACATAAACCTCCTCCTAAATTTAAATTTCTTAATAATATTACAATAGCGCCAACTTCTATATCTATATCTACATAATAATTAAGAGGCGAAGTCTCCGGTCTTTCTGTGACGTAATTTTTCTCCGGTCTTTCTATGACGTCAATTTTCTCCGGCTATTTCGTTACGTAAATGATGATGCCCCGATGACCTGGAGGTCAGGATGGCGACCTGGAGATCGTCTACAGGAAGTGACAATTTTAAAAAAAAATGTATTTGTTCTCCTAGTAGATGATGCAATTACAATAGCGCCAACTTCTATATCTATATCTACATAATAATTAAGAGGCGAAGTCTCCGGTCTTTCTGTGACGTAATTTTTCTCCGGTCTTTCTATGACGTCAATTTTCTCCGGCTATTTCGTTACGTAAATGATGATGCCCCGATGACCTGGAGGTCAGGATGGGGACCTGGACATCGTCTACAGGAAGTGACATTTTTTTAAAAAGAATTGTAGTTGTCCTCCTAGTAGATGATGCCCCGATGACCTGGAGGTCAAGATGGCGACCTGGGCATCGTCTACAGGAAGTGACAATTTTAAAAAAAAATGTATTTGTTCTCCTAGTAGATGATGCCCCGATAACCTGGAGGTCAGGATGGGGACCTGGACATCGTCTACAGGAAGTGACAATTTTAAAAAAAAATGTATTTGTTCTCCTAGTAGATGATGCCCCAATATATAATATAATATATATCTATATATTGTAGAATATTATTTTAAGCGCTACTAAGAATGACTTAGTTGCAGCTATAGTGTTTTTATTCTAATATTATACATATTACAGTGTTGAAAAACGTAGTGTTTTAATATGAAAAAATGTATAATATAGTAATGTTTACTTATATTGTAATGTTTAAACGCTGCTATTAAAAATTGTTTTATTATATAATTTATTAAAAATTAATTGCGTTGAAAATTTCTTTTTATACTACATTCTTTGTGTATATATTAATTGACGTTTCTTCTTCATTGTTTAAATATTTTACTTTATTCATTTCTTTTTCGGTATATGCAGCACTTTTATCTAATAATTTTTTTAAATTAATTGTAGTTGTCGTCCTAGTAGATGATGCCCCAATATATAATATATATAATATATATATATAATATATATATATATATCATATCAATTGAAAAATGAAATAAATTATATTAATTGATTATACTTATCTAGTCGTTCCTTATGGTTGATGCGGATGTCCCATGGTTGACTATTGATCAGCGTGTCCGGCGTTCCCTCGGTGACAACTACTCCTTGGCACGCTGCATCTGAAAAAGAGAACTATATTAATATATATATTTATTAATAAATATAATTATTAGTAGAGACAGGTATTAGGTAGGAATAAATGAGAATGTTATAAGATACTAATAATAGGAGAGTAAGGGGGTCTGAGAAGGATGAACAAATAGGTTTGATAATTAATATAATTAATAATACTTTAATAATTGAGTAATAATATAGGGATAAATAACAGGTGAAATTAGGGCTGTTAGGGATAATAAATTAATATAAAGAGTTATTATTTAGTAAGGAATAAACAAAGTAAGGAGTGTTGTTTATTAAGGAGAGAGAGGATTGATTAAAGGGGAGTAAATGTTATATTAATAGATATAATTAATTATTAAATATATATAGTTACAAACACACTTACGATTACACACAGTAGTATATACTTAATGAGATGTATATTCCTCTCTGTGAAGCGGTTGTTGACAGCGGTGACATCGGGATCTCGCCGTGTACTGCGTCGCCTGGAAAAGCCTTGGTCGGTGTGTGCGCGCACCTCCGTTTGCGCAGCACTCCGCGGTAGTACCCGAGTACTATTCCCATTCTCGACGGTGGGGATCGCGTACACCCGGGAAACGGTCGTGAGGCACGATGTTTACGTGCCGGCCCGCGCTCAGTTATCACCATCTTGAATCGATCTAGATTCAAGCGCGCGCACACTGAACACGCCGTCCGCGCTCCTATCGATACGAGGATCGCGCGCATATAGTTTAGGGAATTCGGAACGCGGATAGTGGGGAAACATGTGTATAATAGTAAGGAGTTAACTTTATATTCAAATTTCGCGCTGTTAACTAGGGAATAATATAGTGATCTATTGAACCAATCAATAGATGACTTTATTAGAGATAAGACTTCCGTATGGGTAAATATACCAGCATATTACGTTATATGACTGTAATTACCTTAAATACGGAAAGTCGAAATACCAGTTGGGACAATGATAACTTATGCAAATTAGTTGTCATTTTTATCAATAGTGGGGTAAATATGGGTAGATTAATTACACCTGTAACGGATACGGAAGGGTTGGAGAACTATAATATTGCCGGATCCCTCGCAGGTAACGAGAGAGAGAACAGATAGGAATATTAGGAGATTGAGGGAGATAGAAAATCGGGGAAGAAGTCTGGCGTGGCTCGGAAAACGGGTCATCGCCATTCTGATTCTATCGATCTTAGATCATAGTATTGTTTTTCCGGCATTCTACCAATTCAGGAGATTTCCAGGGTGATTATCAGGAATATTCAGCAAATTTTGAGGAGAATAATCATATATATATATATATATAAGGAGAGATTGAGGAGAATTATCTAATTTAGTGTACAATAAAATCAGATATCTGTATAATAATTAAGAGGCGAAGTCTCCGGTCTTTCTGTGACGTAATTCTTCTCCGGTCTTTCTATGACGTAATTTTTCTCCGGTCTTTCTATGACGTCAATTTTCTCCGGCTATTTCGTTACGTAAATGATGATGCCCCGATGACCTGGAGGACAGGATGGCGACCTGGACATCGTCTACAGGAAGTGACATTTTTTTAAAAATAATTGTAGTTGTCCTCCTAGTAGATGATGCCCCGATGACCTGGAGGTCAGGATGGCGACCTGGACATCGTCTACAGGAAGTGACATTTTTTTAAAAATAATTGTAGTTGTCCTCCTAGTAGATGATGCCCCGATGACCTGGAGGTCAGGATGGCGACCTGGAGATCGTCTACAGGAAGTGACATTTTTAAAAAATAATTGTAGTTGACCTCCTAGTAGATGATGCCCCGATAACCTGGAGGTCTGGATGGCGACTTGCACATCGTCTACAGGAAGTGACATTATTTAAAAAAATAAATGTAGTTGTCGTCCTAGTAGATGATGCCCCGATGACCTGGAGGTCAGGATGGCGACCTGGACATCGTCTACAGGAAGTGACATTTTTTTAAAAATAATTGTAGTTGTCCTCCTAGTAGATGATGCCCCGATGACCTGGAGGTCAGGATGGCGACCTGGAGATCGTCTACAGGAAGTGACATTTTTAAAAAATAATTGTAGTTGACCTCCTAGTAGATGATGCCCCGATAACCTGGAGGTCTGGATGGCGACTTGCACATCGTCTACAGGAAGTGACATTATTTAAAAAAATAAATGTAGTTGTCGTCCTAGTAGATGATGCCCCGATGACCTGGAGGTCAGGATGGCGACCTGGAGATCGTCTACAGGAAGTGACATTTTTAAAAAATAATTGTAGTTGACCTCCTAGTAGATGATGCCCCGATAACCTGGAGGTCAGGATGTCGACCTGGACATCGTCTACAGGAAGTGACAATTTTAAAAAATAATTGTAGTTGACCTCCATGTAGATGATGCCCCGATGACCTGGAGGTCAAGATGGCGACCTGGGCATCGTCTACAGGAAGTGTAATTTTTTTAAATTAATTGTAGTTGTCGTCCTAGTAGATGATGTCCCGATGACCTGGAGGTCAGGATGGGGACCTGGACATCGTCTACAGGAAGTGACAATTTTAAAAAAATAAATGTATTTGTTCTCCTAGTAGATGATGCCCCAATATATAATATAATATAATATAATATAATATAATATAATATAATATAATATAATATAATATTATATTATATAATATAATATAATATAATATAATATTATATAATATAATATAATATAATATAATATAATATAATATAATATAATATAATATAATATATATCTATATATTGTAGAATATTATTTTAAGCGCTACTAAGAATGACTTAGTTGCAGCTATAGTGTTTTTATTCTAATATTATACATATTACAGTGTTGAAAAACGTAGTGTTTTAATATGAAAAAATGTATAAATATAGTAATGTTTACTTATATTGTAATGTTTAAACGCTGCTATTAAAAATTGTTTTATTATATAATTTATTAAAAATTAATTGCGTTGAAAATTTCTTTTTATACTACATTCTTTGTGTATATATTAATTGACGTTTCTTCTTCATTGTTTAAATATTTTACTTTATTCATTTCTTTTTCGGTATATGCAGCACTTTTATCTAATAATTTTTTTAAATTATTTTTATTTCTAACTCTAGATAATGCAACATATAATGACTAAATACAGGTGATGGAAGATACACGCCTACATTTAAAAAAGATTGACCTTTAGACTTATTTATCGTCATTGCAAATCCTAATCTTATTGGAAATTGCCTTCGAATCATGGTAAATGGTATCTTTAATTGCTGGACTTAGATCAATTCGAGGTAAAAATACTGTTTCACCTTCATGTCTTCCTGTAATAATTTCAGCTAAATTATGTGCGTTCGTAATTTTCGTATTTTTAAACGTGTACCATTACATAAACCTCCTCCTAAATTTAAATTTCTTAATAATATTACAATAGCGCCAACTTCTATATCTATATCTACATAATAATTAAGAGGCGAAGTCTCCGGTCTTTCTGTGACGTAATTTTTCTCCGATCTTTTTCTTATGTAATTTTTCTCCGGTCTTTCTATGACGTAATTTTTCTCCGGTCTTTCTATGACGTCAATTTTCTCCGGCTATTTCGTTACGTAAATGATGATGCCCCGATGATTTGGAGGTCAGGATGGCGACCTGGACATCGTCTACAGGAAGTGACATTTTTTTAAAAATAATTCTAGTTGTCGTCCTAGTAGATGATGCCCCGATGACCTGGAGGTCAGGATGGCGACCTGGACATCGTCTACAGGAAGTGACATTTTTTTAAAAAGAATTGTAGTTGTCCTCCTAGTAGATGATGCAATTACAATAGCGCCAACTTTTAAAATTAACTTATGTGGTGGTAAGCCATTAGGCGTTATTGAATTAAAAAATTCTATTGGAATTGTATTATATATGTCCTCATTTTTATCAGAATTCGTTATATCAACACTAATATATTCCCTAGGTTCTCCGTTTAATCGATTTAATATTTCATTATTAATCTTTAAGACATCTTTATTTGTTGGTGCTAATATTACTTTACTGTATAGCGAGTTGTCATTAGAATTTATTAAAGGGCCAAAAGTTTCTGCAATTAAATCTCCGCGAGATAAAAGATTAGACGGTAAATTAATTAAATTATTATTTTTTTCAAAATCGCTAACATCACTACGTTGTTCTCCACTTTAAGTAGCCAATCTTGGAACATATTATCATTATTATTAATTCTTTTGTTGCCTTGTAATGAAACATTATTAAACATGTTCCATAGTTTGCTTTTTTTAACAAAAGATTCTATTATTTGAATTCTATTTCCAAAACCTACAACTGATAAAATTTGTCGAAAGTCACCAGATAATATTACAATTTTACCGCCAAATGGTTCGGAAGTTCTTTTAATAATCTATCAACAGTATCAAAAGCAAATTTAGATGCCATGGATATTTCATCCCAAATTATAACCTTTATTTCTTTTAAATATTGTCCATATTCGGTTTTTAACTTTACATTGCAAGTAGATTGCTCTGTTAAATTAAATGGTAAATTAAATGCAGTGTGTACAGTTTTTCCATCGATTAAAAGATTAGCTGCAATGCCAGTCCAAGCTACTGCTAATACATTTATATTCGAATTTTTTAAATATGCTATTAAATAATTATGTAAATAACTTTTACCACTACCTTCAGGACCGTCAATAAAAATTAATCTTTCTTTATTATTATTTTGAATAGCATTTATAATGCCATTAAATATATTCATCTGTATTTCAGATAAAGAACTTATGTTATTACTCACAGAAGAACAGTATGTAGTAAAATCATTTAAATCTTCGGTGTATATTTCATTAATTTCATCTATTGAAGGTAAATCATTTTTATACAACGCGCAACCGTGTAATATTAAAATATCATTTAATTAATTTAAAACAATCTTTTCTGCTGCTTTTTCATTCAATTTTTGA
This sequence comes from Theocolax elegans, assembly GCA_026168455.1. Lineage (NCBI taxonomy): Eukaryota > Metazoa > Arthropoda > Insecta > Hymenoptera > Cerocephalidae > Theocolax > Theocolax elegans. The sequence continues at coordinate 54,026,603 of CM047425.1, forward strand.
TCGTAAAAATAATTTTTGTACTTATCATAAAGATTTCGAATATTATTTGCTTTATGAAAAATAATTATGAATGCAAATAATTGAATTAAAGCATTTGGAAATTGGTATATAACTGCTTCTTGTAAGCAATTACCCCATTCTTCATCTACTGATACTAATCCGCGGGCTGTTACTGCATCATAAAAATTCTTGAAGATATTTCCAGCCTGTTCTCAAATTTTGGAGCGATTTAAAATTTTCATCGTACCACTTGACGTGAAATAGCCCATATATTCTTTTTCAGGTGGCCTCAGTGATGTCCCCACATCACATAACCCCCCCCCCCTAAACTTTACTTACCCTGGTTAGGATAGTTTACCCCTTAAATACCTCCTGAATCCACCATGGGGCAAGACAACACACTCACAAAAAAAATAAAAAATAAAAATCAACTCACATGTGAGCTCCTCTTCTTTCCTCCTTAGTACACTATGACCCTACTAATTTGTAGGGAGACCACCACTATCTACCCTGCTACCTTACGTCCTTACTATCTAACTTATCCCCTAATACCTAATCCTAACTAAAATTAACAATAATTCATTGTTTGTTGGGGTTTGGCACGAAAACCGACCGGAGGATAGCTTTCCTGATATCCTCCGGCAGATCCCGCAACAATCTCAGGGTCTGCTCCGCGTTCTTCCTGGTTGCTTCCCCTAAATTCTTCTGACTTTCTTCCCTTTCCTTTTCTCCTAAAGGTTTCCGTTCTTCCAAACCAGGCGGTGTCCTGACCCGTTTGCTCCTAACACCTCAGACAGGTAATCTCGGCCTTACCGTTACCGACGAACAAGTCCCCACTACTTCGCGATTCACGCTTTGTTCCTGGAATTGAACCCTTATAAAGTCCCGAGGAACTCACACCTCAGGCAATTCGATAGGGCAACCCCCCTTCTACCGCAGTTTCGGCAACAAACGTAAATAACCGAATCGGGACATTGCAATTGCCGATGGCCTTTCTTCCAGCAATTAAAGCAGGAGTAAGGAGAGGGATCCATGGAAGGTTTGGTTGGAATTTTTCCTTAACTAAGTATTTCATATCACATAATTAGAATGATGCTTAATTAGCTGCGGTAAATTTGTAAGGGTCTTACAAATTTTTACATTTTCTATGTATATTATTTTCAAAATAGAATACATTTTCATTATGACTGACGTCCAAATCTAAGGCTTGTTGTCTCATGTTTTTATTTCGATTCTTGCAATATCGGAGTTGTTATAAATAATACTTTTAGACAGAAAGAAATCCTGATTGTAGTCTGTGTTGTAACGGTAAACGGTCCGCGCAAGACGAAATCGTACCGATCGCGTGAGTTTACCGCTGGAAACGCGTAAGGCGCATGCGCGAACGCGACGGAGGACTACTATGCACGACACACCGGCAGTATCGTCTCGCCTATGAGAGAAGAAAGAGTGAATAGACTCAGAGGCCCCGTGACGCGACTGTTCTCGAGCGAGAAAAGCGATGGAGAGAGACGCGAGCGAAATCCCGCGACGGGATACGCGCGGTATCCCGGCCTGCAATGTGAACGAGAGGTTAGCCGCTCTCGTCCGCGTAATCACGCATACGGCAAATGGGACTGTTTCACACTCAGGCACGAACATAACTGACTTGATTAGTAGCAGAGCCAGGTAATCCGTACCTGGTAAATCTACTGCGTTCTCCGTTTAGTTCGAGACGTCGTGTCTCGACTCGTATTTTGCGGCGTGCGCACACACGCACACATTCGTGTAATTTCGCGTTCATTTACGCTATTAGTTCCATTCACCTTGAGCCAAGGTTTAACATTGCCTTGGTTCGACTCGATCAATGTAAACATTGATGATTTTATTACTGTATCCCCCCCCCCCTGTTCAATAAACTGTTTTATTGTTTTAATCTCGTGTATCGATTAATGATTTTTGTCCACACAAAAGATGGGTGCTGAGTAAGCACTGATCAAAGGTTCGATAATGTCGTTGTTTAGTAGTTCTTGTACTTGTATATTTATTTCTTGTCTGAGCACAACGGGTTGTCTAAACGGCTTAAGACGAAAGAATGTTAACGTCTGGTTTCAAATGACTTTTCTAGCTTTCTTAATTCTAAATAAAGATATTTTAATTTATCATACACAGCGATGTTTAGCTGATCGGTTTCGTTGGCATAAATTTTATTGCTTGCGTTATTCATAATCAGTTTACTTCTATCTTCGGAAATATTTTCGTCTTTTGAGTGTGAATTTTTACCTACGAATTTTTTTAGCAATATTTTCTTGTAATAATGTTTTATGTGTCTTGCGTCTTTTAATTCGTTCCCTTATTTTATTACATTTGAGGTTGTTTTCTGGATATATTCTGAATTCATTTATGTAAAGATTTAATGTCATCGGGGGTGTCGTTTTCTCGTTTATGTGCGTTCCGGTTTTTTAGTTCGAGTATGATATTAGGATTCAATCCTTTTAATTTGATAGTAGGGATTGGCAGATTACATATTTGCTTATTGCACTTTTCTACTAGATTTAGTCAGAGATTAATATGGAGATTGCTGATCCAATGTTAAGAGCCCGAGACAGAACCGACAGCGACGCCCCAGCGCGGTTGACGATACAACTATTCGCACAATTTGAAAATTGAATGGAAGGAGTAAAATAGGAAAATGCGAATAAGGGAGTGAAGACAAAACAAGCAAGCCACATCTTTTCGTCGGCGCAGGTTTTTAATACGATATAAATTTTTTCACTGATATTTTTTCTATTTCCGAAAAATAATTTACTAAATATTAATTTTGAAAGATTACTATAAATTATAACAAATATATAAACTATGCCTAGACTCTCGCACACGTTGCTGGTTTGGGTGCGTATGCAGCATTTAAAGCAGCACTGACGACGACGAAGACGAAGACAATAAAATGCCGGTAACTGTTCTTCAATGCACTATGAATCGGAATAGCGTGGCACACACGCTACTTCCTTAGATTGCGGCGAAGCTGGACGCAAACATCCTCGTCATCAGTGAACAGTACCAGTTTTTAACACCACCAAACTGGCTCACTAGCAGCACGGGCACAGCAGCATTATGGGTGCGCGAAGAATGGGCAACGCGGATCATCGCGCGCGGATCCGGGGAGAGCTACGTTTTGGGCAACGGTGGGCGATATCACTTACGTCAGTGTCTACCTTACTCGAATTATAGCGCCCTCGAGTATGTGGACAAGCTGGATACTCTCGAAGACGCCGTGAGAGACATCCCTGGCAACAAAATCGTGGCGGGCGACTTTAACGCGCGCGCGGTCGAGTGGGGGATGCCCGAGACGAACAGACGCGGACGACTGCTGTTGGAGATGGCCGCAAGGCTTGAACTTACTGTGGCAAATGAGGGAACCACGCCGACGTATAGACGACCCGGCTTCGGTGATTCTGTGCCCGACGTGACCCTTGTTTCGGACAGGATGACACAAAGACTGAAGGCATGGAGCGATAACCAGTACACCACCTTCGGTCTTATGGACATATCACGAACGACAGGAATTTGGGTAGCTCGTCCCCCTCGTCGGGACGTAAAACGGCTAAACTTGAACAAACTCGACCGACAAATGACACGCGGGGAACCACTGTCACAGGTGGAACCTCGTGGAACGACTATTCGCGACAGGGCTGAAGCGCTTGTCGGGGAAACAACCAAGTTTCTTCGACATTTGTGTAAAGCCTCTATGCCTCGAAAACGTTATGCACGCAATAGGCGAGAGACATACTGGTAGACAGCTGAGATCGCGGGCATCCGACGAAGTTGCCTAGACTCATGACTAATATGAACGGACCAAGACCGAGCACTCTAACACTATAAGCGTTACTCACTCGATCATGCTATATGGGGCGGAAGTCTGGGCGGATGCGTTACAAGTTGAGAGATGGGTGAAAGCGATGACTATCGTATAGCGGGTGGGCGCGTTAAAAATCGTGTGCGCCTACAGAACGGTGTCCGAAAACGCCGTTCTTGTATCGCGGGCGTGATTCCGATCGACCTACTCGAGATTGAATGAAAGCGCATATACGATCGAAGCGCCGATACAGCACGAGTCGACGCTGCGACAGACGAACGTACGAAAACCATGGAACTATGGCAAACCCGGTGGACGAATACACAACAGGTGCGATGGACGCGTATACTTATCCCTGCGGTTGCTCCGTGAAAGGGGAGAAAGCACAATGAGGTAGACTTCTATCACACCCAATTTTACCTGAATGCAAGTTTTGCGGATGGGTCTATGATGACGCTGATCATACGTTCTTTGTCTGCGAGCGATATGCAGATCAACGCCAACGACTTGATACAAACATAGAAGCGATCACGCCGGAAAACGACGCGAGACTTATCTCGACGAACGCGGACAACTGGCGCCTGATCGCAAATTACGTTACGAATGTGTTGCGGAGCAAAACGGCAGATGGATGTCTGATAGATTGAGCGAATGTGATTCAAGAATGAAAGAGTAAAAGAATGAATGTGTTTTTTGGACACGCAAGGACAGCCGCCCAATCTGAAGTAATGTGAATAACAGTTCGGGGCTGGCGTCGGTGCGAACAGAGATATGTGGGTTTAGTGGGTATCAGTAGTTTGCTCCTACTGAGTCCCACACTCGGTGGACTGTCTGTTCTTGCGAGGGGGTAGATAGTTTGCCGGTTGTGCGTAAAATGTCATTACCACAGACTCCAAAAAAAGAATAAATATCATTAACAATAGTGTAAGAAATATATAAAATAATTAATAAATGTTTGCGCTGAAAAAAAATTAAAATATGATTAAAAAGCAGCTGCAACATACCACATTATAAATGAGTAAAGAATATGTATGTATACCCATTACATCATTCATTGAAAAAAATGTACAAAATGGAAAATATGAGATAAAATATTGAAAAAAATAACTATTACTAAAAGATTAAAATTCTAATGAATAAAATTATTAATAAATATTTGCGTTGGAAATCATTAAAATAAGGTTGAAAATCGGCTGCTACATGTACAATTGAAAATAAATACTAAAAATATACAATCATAGCAATTATTTAAAAAAATGAAAAATATAATAAATCTTTTGACAGACTATAAGTTGTATAATACTTAAAGTCAATTTAAACTACAAAAACGGCTACAGTATCATTAGATAAGCATGCGCTGAAAATCTGAATAACAAACCTGATATCATAATTCCCGTAACAAAATATATATTTACGCTGAACATAATCAAGAAATTACTACGAGTCAGGTAAAACATATATTGCAGTATGTAATTAATTGTAACGTTAAAAATTAGATTTGATACAAAAAAATATGACTCTTGAAATGTACACCTTACCAGCACGTCCTCGCCGTAAGAGTCGGATAACAACATTCATATGTTGGCTAACGGTAGAAGGAAAAACATACTTTACAAAACCAATTCCATCAACTATACACAGAAATCAGAATGACCACCAGTTTGACAGGAATTGATTGACAGGGGAAGATCTATGAACTAACTTTCTCAACCAATAGCATAGAAATATGTATTTATAATTATTATTTAAATACCTAAATTTGTTAAAATTTTACAACTAAAAAAGTTTTTTTATGTACCAATAGGAAATTATTTCGCCAATACCACCATTCAAATAGAACCCATTCCGCCCTCCCTGCTTCAAAGTAGTTACTTTAACAGGCACACAATTTTGTAAAAACAATTCTCATATAAATTATATCAAAGTGAGACTAAAGTTCGAACTCTGACACTTCAAAAGACGTTTTGACGTTAATCCTTCTCTAATATTATAATGTCAAAGAGTGTTTTTTCCTATCAAAGGTACCTGAATATTTGGATTTTTAAGTTATAAAAAGAAAATTTTCGGAAAAATGGTTTTTATAAAAGGAGTTCTAGACAAAATTTTGTTTGAAAAACTTCTTCCAAAACTTCTATCTAAAAAATGTTCTTAAACAAAAATCCGTATACCTTACATTTATATACAAATTATAATGATATATAACAAAACTATTGTTATTATATACCACTTTACACATAATTCGCCACCGCTATTAAAAACCGCACAATTTTCAAATGTTAATGTTCATATGTGAATGGTAGCGTCAAGAAACCAATTATGAATGAATGAAAAAGGATGAGTGATAGTATGGTTGGAAGCTATTGCTGTGATATCACAGCGAAGCTAACCAACATTGTTTTTTAGTTTTAAGATTGTAATCCGGACCTACGAACAGGGAATTATATTTCCCTCTGTAGGATTCGGGGAGTTGGAGTGAGTTATTGTTGTAAGATAAATGCTGCACTATAACCACCTGCGAATGTTGTGTGCATGATTTTGTATATATGATGTATGTGGTATCTATGTCACTCTGGATAAATAAATAAATATTTATATAATTTCAAATATTCATTCATTTTCCATATTAAACATATTTGTTTAGACAAAAGTACTAATACTTTATATAATTTTTTAATACTAAAGCTTACTGTAACATTAAAATATCCGTATCCGGATTTTTCTTTGAATACATTTTTTCAAAAGACGTTTTTTCGACGGAAAATTTTTCGAAAATATTTTTTTGAATATCATTTATTAAACATGTTTTTGAAAAAAATATATAATTTAAGATGATAAATAGTAATTTGAGATTGCAAGCCCCGCTTTGAAGTTAGAACATCAATGAAGGATTAATGTTTAACGTCTTTCGAAGGGCCATTAAATCAAATAATTTAATAACAGTACTTAACAGTAGTGTTATTTAATTAAATTCTATAATTAAAAGAAATTGTGCTAAATGTGTAATTGAGTAATCCAACTATCATTTTAATAGTTTAACTCTTATGATATCAAAAAGGTTGGGTGTACATAGGTTATACAATAAATTTTGAGACTCAACTGTAGGATCTTAAGATTTTTGGGCCTTAACTTTTAAACAATAACAGTCATCAATTAATTTGAAATCACTCCTTAATCTTATTTATTTTCGTAATACCATTCGCGGGAAAAAGTTTGGAAGTTCATAATTCCGAAGTTAAAAGTAGTCCGGAATGCATAAAGTATTCAGTCCATCTTAAGGGGATGTCGTATCTGACAAAACATTGTTGTGCAGGTCCGCGCGTTCTGTTTTATCGATACCCTATATAAAATAACTTAACAGAAAACATCAATAGCGCTCTCTGTATTATATACTAATACATATTTAGTTGCATGCCTACAGATGGCGCTAATAAGCTTAATATAATATAAGCTATAGAACACACCGCTAGTAAAAGTAATTACAAAATTGATTGTAAAAAAATATAAAATTACTGTAAAAGTAAATGTATAGTTTACTGCAAAACTTATAAGTATATAACTTTATTAACATTTAGAGGACGGGATGGCCCCTATACGGGCCATGTCCATGATCGACCCTTTACATGTGTTAGTTTTGAGATGTGAGACATCACAAAAACTCGATTTCTATAGAAAAGTGAGAGAAAACAGTAAACCCAAATCCCCGTCCTCTAAAGGTTAAAAGTGATCCGATGTTTTTAGACATTAATTTTATTGTAAAAAGAAGCTTTTTTAAACCAGAACATTCCCGTTCTCTAAAGGTTAAATATGTAACTATTTCATTGATTATAATTAAATTACCATAATATCTTACCTTTCTGTAAGTTTTTTAATTTTAGTTCAATAAAGTATATAAATAAATAATACATACATATGAACAAATGTTTTCTATACCGAATACAGCAATATTATCGAGAAATACTGCAGTTACTAAACGTGACTAATTAGTTTATCTGATTCTCTGGAGAAATGGTAAATTATATTTGCAAACTATTCTCAGATTGTACATGTGTGATATTAATACAAAAAATGAAAGTAATAGCACGTATGTACGAACTCTGCACTTTGTGTACACTTAATTTGTACTTTACTGTTTTTGTATTTTATGGTAACGTGTACTGTACGTACATTTTATATGGTTACGTGTAGTGTACATACACTTCATAGTAACGTGAATTGTACATACAATTTATGGTAGTGTAAAGTGTATGTACACTGTGTATGGTATTATGGTAACGTGTACTGTACGTACACTTTATGGTAACGTGTAATGTACGTACACTTTATTATTACGTGTACTGCACGTAAACTTTATGATAACGAAATGTCAGTCGGTATTGTACTTTTCAATTTACACTTTGATTTGCATTGCAATTTAATTGTAAATTTTGATTTATAATTGATTATAACTAAAGTTCAATTTTCATTGCCATCGTTTTAACCTATATATACTTTGTATAGTTTTCATAATCTTGATCCGCGATAAAAAAATATTTCTTTTCTTTATCTTAATAAGATATACATAATATTAAACCCATTTGATTGACTAGCGTCTACTTCTTAAAATGGAGTTTCAATTGTTAAAGTTTTCAATATCTTCTTATATTAATAGACTATTTATTTCTCAATAATGTCCACAATTATTTCAATTAATTAGTATGTTTAATTCAATATTTTAACCACTCTTAAATTAAGCACTGAGCAAAACAGTTATTGGTGACCAACAATAAACCTACTTCTAAGGAGGCCGTTGAATACAATTCAACAAATATGTTTTATTTATCCTAAATATATATATTGATTACAAAATTTAAATTTATTATGGTACAGTAAAATAACTGACAATATATAATACATGGTAGTAACATAACCTAACATGACCTAGTAGAAGTACAACTTGAAATCGTAGTCCGTTTGCGAAGTGTAGGAGGTGCGTGTGATCGTCGAGTCGAACTGTGCATGCACCTTCTCGAGGGAACCGTTATCTGCCCGCTCCTAACAAGCTCGGTCTAGATATGACTATTCATGCAAAATTGTTTACTGTATACATTTTGTAACGGTCACTCTGTGAATTAGAGCGTGGTGACAAAGGCGAAATAAACGATTGATAAAAATAGTAATAATTTATTATAATAATATTATAATACGAATTTATAATACGAAACGGGAAAGAGATGGGAAGCACACTTACGAAAGCCATAATAAATGCAGTTCACCTGCTACAAAGGCGTGCACCAACCTTGTCGGTATGGAGATCATCTCCTGGGTTGCCGTTCGAAATGTTGCTTTCCTCACATACACGCACCGAATGGAGTACCGAAGATCTCTCGAGCTTCGGCTCGTTCGCTGCTTCGCTGGTCTGATCCGATGTGCGCGCGCAGCTTCTCGCATCGAGTCGTCCGTCGACCGCCGTCGTCTGCGCGCATCGTGCAGTGAGTGTTCTCGGCTGTGCAACGTATACGACGTATACGACAAGGACAGCTTCACGTGGTGGTTTGCTGCTTGATGCGAAGAGAACGCTGTTTCTGGTGATGCTATGCTCGATGTAAGAATTATACATCGTTCCCTATTGTCGTGCTTATCGGCTAATTAGTTTCTCTTTGTTACAAATTAACGGGAAGGACGATATCGGATCTTCGGACTCTATCGGTCTCACGGCGCTCGATCAGCTGTTGCGCGTCGGGTCAGCTGTTGCAGAGTATCGGGATTGTACAATTGATGTGAGGATTAAATGCTGCTTCTAAAGGTAATAACTAACTCTTGAGGGAGTGTTTATTGTATTAGAATATCTAGTATTCGAGGGCTATGGGAATGTTATAATTACCATAACCCCACCCGCCAATCCTTTCCTTACATGTAGCTGCCAGAATGTTTATACAGCTACATGCTTCTTTGTGTCCTTCTAATTAAGACAACGTCAAATTAACTAATTATTACAGCTGTTGGGAATTATTCTATGCTATTGTTCGGTATTGCTGGGAGTTGCATATTGGTGTTCGTTGCTACTGAAGGTTTGCTGTTAGATAATTCTACTGATTCCTGGTACGTCTCCTGGAGGCAGTACGATGTTCTGAGATGCCTATCCTGATCATTGATGTACCTTCCTAGAGAGCTGCGATGTAAAACCAGGTTCATCGTATATCAGTTATCATCTTGCTGTGATACTTGTGTACTAGTGGCGTTAGTATTGGGTTCTTGGGATGGCTGGGGTGCGTTTAGGTACGTTTTAGTGTAGGTAAAATATGTGCTTAGTATTGTGAGGGTAGGTAGGATAGCTTAGGTTGAAACTCGCTCACCTAATACATTGACAGGTACAAAGTACTTTGTCATAATTTATATGTGATGACGCATTTTTATAAATATAAAATTAAACTTTTTTTAATAAACCGCGTATTAATTTCGTATACCCAGATAAATAACTATAAGTCGTAATTGTCCTTTTACCAAGTGTAGGAAGTGCGTGTGCTGTAAACATGACTATTTTGATACAATTATTATATACCTTTAATGCTCAAATGGTTAAAATTTTAACGCAAATTCAAGCTCGTTTCTTAAATTATAACCCGTAGGGAAAAAATATTGGAATACATATTCTTGTTATATACACACGGATTATAATTCAACGCACGAACTTGACGTCAACGTTAAAATTTTGGCCACTTGAGCGACATAGGGAGATATAAACCAAGATTAATATTATGTTAAAATGTGCACTAATACATAAAAATATAAAAAAACTTACGACACCCTCACTGGCTTCGCCTAAAAAGGGAGAAAAGACACATATGTATATTTATGACAATAAAAACTCACCATTATTCTCTTGTAAATTAAAACATCCGCGCACTCAGAGCCTACGAAGCTACTCGACCAGACGGGCCGCGAAAACCGACTAGCCTTGTAGATCCTCAAAAGGTGTGTTAACGCAGCCTGGATGAATTTTTTATTTATTTCAACTTATAACAATAAGACTATCAATGCACAAGTGCGATTTAACAAATACTACGTTTAACTAGTTCCAGAAGATTACATATTGTATTTATAACAATAAAACTTCCCATAATTCTCTTGTAAATAAAGCATCCTAGACTAGCCTACTTTCAAATTCGTACTATACTGACACTGAACGTTGGTTACATAATTTGTTTAATTACAAGTTTTTAAAACAATGACAGCTTAAAAACGGGGTAGAGGCATATTACACAGGCACACAAAAAAAAGTGGCAAGACCTAGAGAGTAGAAGTATTATTTCTTATGTATTCTGACGCGCTGAAACCGAATTCGGGTGCTGAATTGCTCTAGAACCCTTCATATTTTCAAAATAAAGAAAAACCACCTGGAAAATCGAAAAATCCAATTTTTAGAAAGGAAAACGTGGGTGAGTGTTCAGCGTAATAGATTAGGAAATTTGAAACATACTAAAATATCATTTTTCATGTATTTTGATACGCTGAAACTGAATCTGGAGTTTATTTTACACGTAAGCTCTTTGAATTTGGAAAATATGCCAGAAAACTGTGAAAATTGCTGAAAATTGTGAAAATTTGCATTGAAGTGTCCGCATTTCTTAGGCAATAAATTTTTTTGAACTTATATAATGCATAATTTTTATATATTTTGACGCGCTGAAACCAAATTTAGGGTCTATTTTACTCGTAGGTCCTTAAAATTTTGAAAAAATTGTAAAAAAAACCATGAAAAATTTGAAAAAAATCCTAAAATTTGTCTGTAAAAGCTTAAAATACATTTTTTGTGATTTTATGATTCATGTTTTTTGTGTATTTCGATATGTTTAATCTGACTGCAAAATATCACCAGTGAATTCTCTTTTTTATTCTGAAAAAAAAGAAACTGACGTTAGAGAATTACTGTGTTTTAAAATATAAAACCTCAACATTGTAGCAATTCTCTCACACTTTTGCTTTCTTGTACCGAACTCTGCTATCTTCAAACGCCCTATGCAGCGGATTTCTTTTGCTTTTTTCCCCCTTTGCCTCCGTTTTTCTTTTCAGCATCCAACAAAATTTTGCCATCATACATTTGCGCCCATTACAATTGCTCATTCAACTAAGCTAAAAGGGACATATGAGAACTTACAAATAGTCTTGAACAAAATTAAATACACAGGACATAAGTGGAAAGTTTGTGATGATCTTAAGATTATAACCATCCTTATTGGATAGCAGTCAGGTTTAACGAAATTTCCATGTTTCTTATGTCTATGGGATAGTAGAGCTAGAGATAGTCATTACGTACCGAAGATATGGCCGGAAAGAACAGACTTTGAATCCGGATCGAAGAACATCATTCGCATACTATTAGTTGCTTTGAATACTTAGTAGAAAAGTTTCCAGAAATAAGCAAAGCCAAACTAAAAGAAGGCATTTTTGACGGTCCTCAAATTCGCACCATGTTTAACGATGACACGTTTATTACAAAAATGACCAACGATGAAAAAGAAGCATGGCTAGGTTTCAAAAAAGTTGCTCAAAACTTGTTGGTTAATTATAAGAGAGATGATTACCAAAACATTGTTGAGAAAATGTTAGAAAGTTACGAGCAGTTAGGCTACTTGATGAACTTGAAATTGCATTTCCTGCACTCGCACCTGGACTACTTTCCAGCAAACCTTGGAGACTAAAGCGAAGAGCATGGTGAACAATTTCACCAGAATATCAAGGAAATGGAACGTCGCTACCAAGGAAAGTGGGATGTTAATATGATGGCAGATTTTTGTTGGATGCTGAAAAGAGAAATCAAGGCAAAGGGGGAAAAAAGAAAAAGAAATCCACTGCATAGGACGTTTGAAGATAGCAGAGTTCGGTACAAGAGAGCAAAAGTGTGAGAAAATTGCTAAAATGTTGAGGTTTTATATTTTAAAACACAGTAATTCTCCAACGTCAGTTTCTTATTTTTCAGAATAAAAAAGAGAATATCACTGGTGATATTTTGCAGTCAGATTAAACATATCGAAATACACAAAAAACATGAATCGTAAAATCACAAAAAATGTATTTTTCTGCCCTCCGGCCGGAAAGCGGCAACTTTCCGGCCGCTGCGCGAATTGAAGTCGCCGTTTTCCGGCTACGTCGAGCAGAAAAATAGTATACACACCTTGGCCAGTAAAAAAGAAAGCCTCATATCACATGATCGTCCACCTCGGCTTCGCCTCGGCCGACAATTACATGTGATCTGAGACATTTCTTATTTTACTGGCCATGGTATGTAATATACTATTAAGCTCTTACAGACAAATTTTAGGATATTTTTGAGATTTCTCATGGTTTTTTACAATTTTTTCAAAATTTTAAGGACCTACGAGTAAAATAGACCCTAAATTTAGTTTCAGCGCGTCAAAATATATAAAAATTATGCATTATATAAGTTCAAAAAAATTTATTGCCTAAGAAATGCGGACACTTCAATGCAAATTTTCACAATTTTCAGCAATTTTCACAGTTTTCTGGCATATTTTCCAAATTCAAAGAGCTTACGTGTAAAATAAACTCCAGATTCAGTTTCAGCGCGTCAAAATACATAAAAAATAATACTTCTACTCTCTGGGTCTTGCCACTTTTTGTTTGTGTGCCTGTGTTATTAATATACACTTTAAGTGTATAACAAATACAAAATTTGAAGTGGTATGATGGAAATTTTAAATTGCACCAAATTTTTAGAACAGGCTGGAAATATCTTCCAGAAAATAGAAAAAAATTTTAGGTGTTAAAAATAATTTGACAGAGAGTTATTTTACTATGTAAAATGGAAATTTTTCATAAAAAATTGCTATTTTCAAAAACATTTACCTCAAAATCTATTGATTTTTTTTAAAAAACATTACATAAAATTTTGATCAAAATAATAGTTAGAACTTATCTACCCAGGTCGCAATTTTTTAAGAGCTTTCGAATGGCGGTGGGTACATTATTGGCCAAGACCGTTAGTGAAAGTTATGCCTCATAAACCTCATAAAATCACTGATTCTCATGTATTTTAAGGCATCACTTTAACCAGTAGTCTTGGCCAATAATCAGACCACCGCCATTTTAAAACTCTTGAAAAATGTGATCTTTTGAGCTGTGTTAGATCAAAATCAATTGTGGTATGGTCACCTTTTTAGATAATCAATTTTTCCGGGTGTCCTATCTCTTCGAGTTTAAAAATTAAAAATTGTAATCTAGGTAGATAAGTTCATAAGATTATTTCGGAAAAAGTTGTATCTAATGTTTTTTCAAAAAAATTAATAAATTTTGAGACAGGCTTTAAAAATAGCAAATTTTTAAAAAAATTGAAAAATTTCCATTTTCTATGGTGGAATAACTTTCAGACAAATTATTTTTAAAACCTAAAAAATTTTTTCTATTTACTGGAAGATATTTCCAGTCTGTTTTCAAAATTTGATGTGATTTAAAATGTTCATCATACCACTTGACGTGAAATAGTCCATATATATATATAAATATTATATAATGATCACATTAATGATTTAGGGCACAAATTTGATTTTGATAATGTTAGTATTCTTGATAGGGAGATTAATTGGAGAAAAAGAATGGTTTCAGAAACCCTACATATTAATTTACAAAAAGAGCCTATTAATAAAAAAGAAGATGTTAGTAAACTACAGGCAACATATACAACTCTTATACATAAGTTTAAAAATAAGAAATAAAATACGATGGGTTAATGGAGTCACATTTTTAACTCATATTTATTTTATATAAAATTTTCTTCTGACATAAATAGTTTTAATTGGTTTCAAATATTGCGCGTTTTATAATTTTCTGGATTACCGATTTCCATTTACTTAGTTAACTATATAGGTTTCTATATTATCGATCATTTTTCTAGTCATATTTATGTTTGAATTTAAATTGGTTTCAGTTGTATACAGCTTTCACAGTGAATGTTTCGTTCCGTGTATAATTTATATTGTTTTCTGTTGTGATATTTGGTATTGTTTGTTTACTAGTTTAATTTATTTAAATTATTTAATTTTACTTAATTTATTTAATTTTCGAGTTTTAATTGAGTATTAATTGTAATTAAAATGAAAAGGAAGAAAAAATGTGACCCTTTTGCTTTCCAACTTCTGTGAGTGTTTAGTTAATTAATTATTCATTCTTGTTGCTATAATAAATAATTAATAATTTATTGTAATTAATCATAGATACAAAATGACAGGGTGAATTAATGACAAGTTGATAAACGCATTGTGTAATGTTAAGGTAAAAATCTTTTTGTTGTTGACCATTATGTATTCAATATTAGTAATTATTATTAATAATGTTTAGCACCTGAAGATGGAGACAAATATGTCTCCGAAACGTTGTACAATTAGACAATCAAATTGACTCGTTAAAGCAATCGTTAATTCTACCAAAAAATACAACTCACGAGTGTGAAATACAATATAAATATTATAGTTACTTAACGAATAAATTTTCTAAATTTAAACAAGTAGCCGAGATTTGGCCACCCCTTAGTCCAATTAATTTCCAAGGGTTTGCGATATTAACTTGGAATACCCATATTTTTATTATACACGTTTAGCCGAGTAAAATAATTGTTTTTCTCTCTCTTGTTTCAAATAAATATTGTAGTATATATATTGAAAGAGAGTAAAATAAATTCAATCTTCAAAGGTCTATTTTAATATAGTTTAAACTGACAAGAGCTCACTCGCAAATTACAAGATTTGCCACTCGATATTGTAATTAGAAAAGGAAATTAAAGTAAAGTTTGCATGACATTTTGCATTTATTTTATAAATAAAAATAATATAAATAAAACGTGAATTCGCAGACGTCACAGCCAAAAATGGTGACAGCGGTGGGATGCTTTTGTCTAAAAACTTTGAAATTGATGAAATCCTACACTCTTTTCATTATTGCAGTACTAAAGTACTAACAATTACGTAAAATAAAGGACAAATTTTTATGTAAATGTGTGTATGGGTGGTTCTCTGTGACATCGAAGATGAGTAAAATGAATATTGGTATAACTGTGGGAATATGTTTTAGAGCTGTCCAGTAATTTTCCTGAATTTTTTCAGATTTTTTCGGAATCATTATTTTTAGTTACAGAGAGTCAAAGTTGACATTTTAACACATTTTTGCATTATATGCCCATTTTCATGAATTTGTAGCTCCCAGGGGATGCATTTTTCACTAAAAACATAAATATGACTTTTTTGTAAAATTTTCTGAATTTTTCATTAAAAATATTTTTAAAGTCATAATCCCAACTACTGTTCCTGGATAACCTCCGAACCAGGTAAGTTTACCTTGCGACGAGAGGTCGTTGCAATGAAATAAATAATACTTAATGTATTATATTATTTCGTAGTATGTATCTTATATTGTATGTAATATTATATCTTAAAATCTCGCATGTTGTTATTGTTTCGTGCGTTGCCTCTTCAAGGCCACGAAACACGCGTGTTTATGTCGACGACCGAGGATGTGTGCGACCATCCGTATATACAATTGTTATTGTGTGTGTGTGTTAGATACTTTTCGGGAATGCGACAATTCCCGAAAAGCTCAGTACGCTGCCGGTCTTGACCGCGACAGCATCACCCTTTGACACATCGTCACGTCTAGTTCCGCGCGCCACGGGAAGTACCGGACCGGTTCGTCCGTGCTGCGGGAAGCCGTACGCGAGTGCTCATGAGTTCGTGTAAGTGCAGTGCGAAGGACCAGATAACTCGGGTTGAGTGTTCCCCGAGGTAGGCGAATCGCCGCGGCATCAGGCCGCACCTGCAGATCACCGTCGAGGACGACGGGAAACCGGGCCGACTCCACCGGCCAGCAGACGTCGGGGCGCCGACGTACACCAGGGCCTATGGATAAACCAGCCCGGTAAGTACCCCACATTGGTCGGTATATATTTAGAGTGTGTTGAGAGTGCGTGCATGAATGTTTGTTCTGTAGCACACCGGTGCTACCGAAACCGATTAGGTATTGCGCGGGACGAGCACGGGGGCAGCCCCTGCTTGCCGCGTATATACCACGCAACCGGGAGAACGCCCCGTTAATTATTGTCGGGCACCTCCGTGTAATTTGTTAAATAAATACTTATTGATTTCATTTTAACTGAACGGTCGCGTTATCATTTTGATTATAAATTAATCTGCAATAATCATTGTTCCGATTCCCGATTTTCCCGTCACGTGTGTCGGTACGTAGGAGATCGTCCTATCTCCGCTACCGTGTCCCGACGGGTTAACTATTAACCCACGGCGACGACAAAGACGCGTTCTTCGGGGCCGTCGTCCCTGTTTAAATTAATAAATAACTTGTAACTGGTATTAGGACGAAATACCACGTTACAAATGGCGACCGTGACAGGACGGTAGTTGTACCGCCTGCGTGTCGAGGAGATTTCGGGTCGGTGAATTCTGTCTCATTTTTTTTTTAAAGAAAATAAGTGTTTCTTGCATGTACAGGTTTACCTGTATTTATGTAGGAATCAGCGGGTTATTTATTATTAAAGAAATTTTGCCTTGCAAGTCGCGTGAGCGAGAGAGAGAGAGAGAGAGAGAGAGAGAGAGAGAGAGAGAGAGAGAGAAAAATTTGAAATTTCGTGTTCGCGTTAGAGTAGGGACGCGCGGGTATCCCTGGCCGTATGTCGTAGTTGTGTGTGAGAGAGAGAGAGAGAGAGCAAGAGTGACCCAGTGCGTGAGAGAGAGAAACATTGCGTCGCGAGTTCGATAGTGCTGAGTGAGCATGAGTCCGCTAGTGGAAGAGAGAGAGAGAAAATCCCAACTAGCCGGCGTTAGACTCGCGCGGCGTAAGTATAACGAGATTGAGAGAGAGAGAGAACATATACACTATACGGCATATACCGCGCGCATATCCTTCGTTGCTACGCAAGAAGGAAAATTTCCCCCTCTGCGCGACCGTAATTTCATTTTTAATTTAATTGCATGAATTTTGTTGACTCGCTGTAAAAGCGATTTTAACAATTTGTGTGAGTGTGTAAAATATTTTTGAGTTCGGCTCACTGATTTTGTATCAGTTCGAGACGACCAATAATATTTTTTATTGCTTATAATTATTATTCTTATTATTATCATTATTATTATTAATAATTTGTTGTTGTTGTAATATATATATATATATATATATATATATATATATATATATATATATATATACTTTTGAATTAATTTTTCATAGATATTATCACGCTGTTAGTCAGCTGATAATTTTGAAAGTATACGATAATTTTTCTTTGTGTGATAATTATTATTAATATTATCTTGATTAAGTGTTTGTCACTTAATCACTAATTCTGCTGACGGGAAAATTACTTTTGATTTATTTTCTTAATTTTTTTTTTGCTTTTCCTCCAATTTAAGAGATAAATTGCAATTAATTTGTTTGTCAAATTAATTGCATATTTATATTATTAATTTTTAAATAATATAATATAATATATATAAAATTAATAATAAATAAAATAAATAATTTGTTTTAAAAATAAACTAAAATTTTTTGTTGAAGGTTAACGATAAAATTAATTGTTTTTGTGTGCTGTAAATCAAATTTAATATTTTTTTTTGTTGTTTCAATCACACTTAAAAATTTTTTTTTGTGATCTTGTTTTGAAAATTCTTCTTTCGAAGCCACTCTTTACAAAATTTTTTTTTTATTGTATGCAATTTACAATTTGCGTAAAATTATAATTATTTTGTTTGTCAAAATAATTATATTTGTGGCTTCCAGAATTTTTTTTTCTTTTCCTTTCAATATTTAATTTCTCGTGTCAGCGAATTAAAAAAATTTTTTTTTTAGTATTTTTCTTTTCAAGTTGCAATCGATAGCAATTTATTTTAAAATTGTTACCAAATTAATTTGTTTGTCAAATTAATTCGGTCTTGGATTGGTCCAAGTATCTTTTGCAATTTTACTTAGATTTTAAAGAGAAGATCGACAACACAAATTTTTTTTTCCTTAGACCCGAGTACTGATTCGATTAAGCTTTCGAATCTGGTGGCAAACAAAATTTTGTTTTATAGTTTGTTTATAAAAATTAAATTAATTTACATTAATTTTCCTTGTCGTTTATTTAGATTTTTATTATTTAATTAGTTTGCCAAGTTCGGATCGGAATCTTGTTGTGTTCTTTTCTCGGTATATAGGGTATGCCTTTTCAAATATAGTATATATATTTGAAATATAGTAGTTTTGTACTTTATATTTGAATCTGGACTCTGAGCTATCTCCTCAGTTGTCCAAACTTTACAGGGCATACGGGGACGCAGTTGGTGTGCCAGCTGAGAAGAAATCCCCAGGTGCACAACGCCGTCTCTGCCTTATCAAAAAGATTACGATGGGCAGCTACGAGACGCGTATGTGCAAAATACTTAGTGACTCGCGGGATGCGAGGCACATTAAAAAGGACATCAGGTCACTTCCTTTGGAGGAGATCTACGCCCAGCTCGATCGTTTGCACCTTAATGCAAATAGCGAAGAGTTTGAGTGTAGAGAGCGCCTTCTAAGACATAGGATTAAGTGTTATAATCCTCAAATTGACGTGCCTTGGTATCCCAATTACGACGAGGATACTTGTGCCCAACCAACGACCAAGCCTTTAGCTTGTCTACAGTTCTGGCAGAAGCACCAAAAGCGTTCCAGAAGAGGTAGTGTGATACCTTCTGGTACCGACAGGTCTGTAGAGTCTGAGTTGTCAGACGATAGACCAACAAGTGAGCACATAACCCCCATTCAGGAAGAAGAGGGAAATGTGACTACACATAGTAGAGTGCCCACGCCGACGGGTGAATCGAGACCGCTTTCTGATAACGCAGCAGGCATTGACACAGAAGCGGCGATTCCGACGGCTAACGTACCACCTTCGAGACAATTGACGGTGTCGACCGCCACACATACTGGTCTAGGTGAAACGCATGCTACAAATTCATCACATACGTCACACCGGGATCAGCGTAACTCGTTGGTTGGTAACCACAATCCAGTGGAAAGGGGCGCCATTCGTCGTAACGATTTTGGACTGAACTCCGATGCACATGGACGGTCTACTCCCAGCCATTTTAGTAGTTCTGGAGCTATTAAAAAGCACGTTTCGGAGATTCATTCAGATAAGTCGCGGCAACAGACGAGCAGGGATTATGAACTCCCTTCCAGCGATCGCAGGCAATCGACTGATAATCGGAGGGAAGTTCCAGATTATCGTTCACATAGTCGTGATCAATACGGTACCTGTCAGACGAAGGTTAGTTATGACAAGCATAACAACAGGACCTCCTCACACAGATATGCGCCAGCACCAGAAGAAGCAGATGATGAATCGTTCTCGGAAGGTGAGCGCTATCACAGGAGTGAAACGTCCACTTCTAGACGGTTACCGAAGGAAGGAAATCGTAAGTCTCACACGTCCGATCGTAGCCAAAGTAATTACACTAGGAAGGAAGACTCTACACAGTGTGACAATGGTTACAACAGATCCCGCGGAATGAATAATGATCCCGTCGAGCACGAGCGAGCTGTCGCTAGACGTGATCAAGGTACTCAAACTGATTCTAATGTTAGCAACTTAGATTCGGACGAATATTACGCTACGAATAGGGAAGATGCAACCGCTTACTATGCGAGAAGATATCGCAAGGAGCGCCTCCCTGACAGACGTAGCAGAGTACCATCGCCGAGTCGAGATGTCCACCGGCGTGATAGGAATAACCAAAGTGAGGACATGGGTGCATTAGTCCCTTTGGAATACAACCAGCCACCAATGAGAGATAGAAAGGATCGGCCTGGTTGTGCAAGAGCCCTCAGAGACTGGGGTCTATCGTTCGATGGGGAGACCAACGACGATGCTGAAGAATTCCTAGATAGTTTACAAGACTTCAGGAATGACGACCAGTTCTCTGACCGGCGTATTCTGAGCGCATTGCCTTGCGTGTTTAAGAAGACAGCCTTATTTTGGTATAGGGCCGTCCAATCTTCTTTACGTAACTGGTATGACTTCGAAAATGAATTTTTGAATGAATACGGTCAAGAGTTACGAGATCAAGATTTGTTTGAGGATCTACAACGGCGCACGCAAGGCAAAGTAGAGCAGGTCGTAAAATACCTAAATTGCTTTAAGGCTCTTGTGCGGAAATTCCGCCGACCTCCTTCGTTGCGCCAACAAGTAAAGATGGCATATTCTCAATTGAAACCGGAGTGCCGTAAATTTATGTCTTCGAGATCCATAAATAAATTCGAAGACATAATGAAGTACGGCAAAGAATATGAACAACACTTGGTATGGGACAAGAGATTTGCGGAACCCACACCAAGAGAACAAGTTCATATCCCGCAAGCTTTCCCAAAACGGAGTTCGTCCAAAGTTTCGGGGAAAGTGGCCTCATTAGTCGAGAATAAGAAGAGCCAACCGGTTCCTCAGCCATCTCCACCACCGAAGAAGAAGACGTTGAAAAAGAAAAGGAGCAAGAAGAATAAGAAACATTCTTCTAGCCCATCTTCAAGTGATTGTGAAGTAGCCAATGTGTATGGTACTCGCAACACAAGTCAACGTCAGTACTTGCAACAAAGTAAAAATTTTGTGGGTGCACAAAATATTAACAATGCAAGACAATATTTGGGAAATAGACAGACAGGGTCAAAGCAGCAACAATATATCGGTGCTAGGCCGAAACAATACGTTGCTCAAGCTCAGACGACACCCGTCTATACGCCTCAACGTAGA
Source organism: Theocolax elegans (assembly GCA_026168455.1). NCBI lineage: Eukaryota > Metazoa > Arthropoda > Insecta > Hymenoptera > Cerocephalidae > Theocolax > Theocolax elegans. Next base: position 54,048,193 of record CM047425.1, read on the forward strand.
CAAAGCACGGTGTATGATCGTACTACGCAGAGGCAGACCCAAGACGCTGGTTTGCAAAGGAATCCGATAGTCCCTTCTTTGGCATATGTTTTACATGCCACAAAGTAGGACATCGATATTCCGATTGTCCCAACCAGCGACGAAGCCCTTAGCTTGTCCACAGTTCTGGCAGAAGCACCAAAAGCGTTCCAGAAGAGGTAGTGTGATACCTTCTGGTACCGACAGGTCTTAGAGTCTGAGTTGTCAGACGATAGACCAACAAGTGAGCACATAACCCCCATTCAGGAAGAAGAGGGAAATGTGACTACACATAGTAGAGTGCCCACGCCGACGGGTGAATCGAGACCGCTTTCTGATAATGCAGCAGGCATTGACACAGAAGCGGCGATTCCGACGGCTAACTACCACCTTCGAGACAATGACGGTGTCGACCGCCACATACTGGTCTAGGTGAACGCATGCTATAAATTCATCACATACGTCACACCGGGATCAGCGTAACTCGTTGGTTGGTAACCACAATCCAGTGGAAAGGGCGCCATTCGTCGTAACGATTTTGGACTGAACTCCGATGCACATGGACGGTCTACTCCCAGCCATTTTAGTAGTTCTGGAGCTATTAAAAAGCGCGTTTCGGAGATTCAGTCAGATAAGTCGCGGCAACAGACGAGCAGGGATTATGAACTCCCTTCCAACGATCGCAGGCAGTCGACTGATAATCGGAGGGAAGCTCCAGATTATCGTTCACATAGTCGTGATCAATACGGTACCTGTCAGAGGAAGGTTAGTTATGACAAGCATAACAACAGGACCTCCTCACACAGATATGCGCCAGCACCAGAAGAAGCAGATGATGAATCGTTCTCGGAAGGTGAGCGCTGTCACAGGAGTGAAACGTCCACTTCTAGACGGTTACCGAATGAAGGGAATCGTAAGTCTCGCGCGTCCGATCGTAGCCAAAGTACTTACACTAGGAGGGAAGCCTCTACACAGTGTGACAATGGTTACAACAGATCCCGCGAAATGAATAATGATCCCGTCGAGCACGAGCGAGCTGTCGCTAGACGCGATCAAGGTACTCAAACCGATTCTAATGTTAGTAACTTAGATTCGGACGAATATTACGCTGCGAATAGGGAAGATACAACCGCTTACTATGCGAGAAGATATCGCAAGGAGCGCCTCCCTGACAGACGTAGCAGAGTACCATCGCCAAGTCGAGATGTCCACCGGCGTGATAGGAATAACCAAAGTGAGGACATGGGTGCATTAGTCCCTTTGGATACAACCAGCCACCAATGAGAGATAGAAAGGATCGGCCTGGTTGTGCAAGAGCCCTCAGAGACTGGGGTCTATCGTTCGATGGGGAGACCAACGACGATGCCGAAGAATTCCTAGATAGTTTACAAGACTTCAGGAATGACGACCAGTTCTCTGACCGGCGTATTCTGAGCGCATTGCCTTGCGTGTTTAAGAAGACAGCCTATTTTGGTATAGGGCCGTCCAATCTTCTTTACGTAACTGGTATGACTTCGAAAATGAATTTTTGAATGAATACGGTCAGGAGTTGCGAGATCAAGATTTGTTCGAGGATCTACAACGCCGCACGCAAGGCAAAGGAGAGAAGGTCGTAAAATACCTAAATTGCTTTAAGGCTATTGTGCGGAAATTCCGCCGACCTCCTCCGTTGCGCCAACAAGTAGAGATGGCATATTCTCAATTGAGACCGGAGTGCCGTAAATTTATGTCCTCGAGATCCATAAATAATTCGAAGACATAATGAAGTACGGCAAAGAATATGAACAACACTTGGTATGGGACAAGAGATTTGCGGAACCCACACCAAGAGAACAAGTTCATATCCCACAAGCTTTCCCAAAACGGAGTTCGTCCAAAGTTTCGGGGAAAGTGGCCTCATTAGTTGAGAATAAGAAGAGCCAACCGGTTCCTCAGCCATCTCCACCACCGAAGAAGAAGACGTTGAAAAAGAAAAGGAGCAAGAAAATAAGAAACATTCTTCTAGCCCATCTTCAAGTGATTGTGAAGTAGCCAATGTGTATGGTACTCGCAACACAGTCAACGTCAGTACTTGCAACAAAGTAAAAATTTTGTGGGTGCACAAAATATTAATAATGCAAGACAATCTTCGGGAAATAGACAGACAGGGTCAAAGCAGCAACAATATACGGTGCTAGGCCGAAACAATACGTTGCTCAAGCTCAGACGACACCCGTCTATACGCCTCAACGTAGACAAAGCACGGTGTATGATCGTACTACGCAGAGGCAGACCCAAGACGCTGGTTTGCAAAGGAATCCGATAGTCCCTTCTTTGGCATATGTTTTACATGCCACAAAGTAGGACATCGATATTCCGATTGTCCCAATCAGACTTGCCTACATTGCGCAAGTATGGGACATACAGCGGACCAGTGCCCGAACGTGGCAGCGCCCATTGAGTGTCAGGTGTGCCACACAACTGGGGTAACCCTAGATAATTGCCCAAAGTGTGAGCATGTACGGCAATATCTGGGAAACCTAGCGCAGGGTACCAGAATCGCCCCCGGGCCCTGCACGCAATTAAAAGAGCGTAATAGCTCTAGGGGGCAAGAAATACGGGTTGGTGAACCCGCGAGGTTGTTTGTTAAGAAGGACAAACACCTCACTGACTTTGCTGAACTGCTAACGGAGAGCAAACAAACGTTCAGAAGGTAAGAGAGAATACCTCTGAACATCTGAATTTGCCGAAATCTGCTGAGTTACCTATGGTTAAGGCTGAGACTCCTTCCAAGCTAACTCCAACGTTCGAAGCCCGAACAAAGCAGATTTAGAACTTCTAGAGATCAAGAAAAACAAAGAGTCTTTCTGGTCTGAAGTACTCCGTAGGCAGGGTTAACCAACACAAACGGTTACTCAAGGAAATAGAGAATGAGAGAAAAACTCTAAACCTGTGTAACCCCACCAATGAGAACGATGATATTCGTTACTCATTGTCACCCCAACCTACGATCAAAGAAAAGAGTATAAAACAGTCTAATGTTAGTAACTTAGATTCGGACGAATATTACGCTACGAATAGGGAAGATGCAACCGCTTACTATGCGAGAAGATATCGCAAGGAGCGCCTCCCTGACAGACGTAGCAGAGTACCATCGCCGAGTCGAGATGTCCACCGGCGTGATAGGAATAACCAAAGTGAGGACATGGGTGCATTAGTCCCTTTGGATACAACCAGCCACCAATGAGAGATAGAAAGGATCGGCCTGGTTGTGCAAGAGCCCTCAGAGACTGGGGTCTATCGTTCGATGGGGAGACCAACGACGATGCCGAAGAATTCCTAGATAGTTTACAAGACTTCAGGAATGACGACCAGTTCTCTGACCGGCGTATTCTGAGCGCATTGCCTTGCGTGTTTAAGAAGACAGCCTATTTTGGTATAGGGCCGTCCAATCTTCTTTACGTAACTGGTATGACTTCGAAAATGAATTTTTGAATGAATACGGTCAGGAGTTGCGAGATCAAGATTTGTTCGAGGATCTACAACGCCGCACGCAAGGCAAAGGAGAGAAGGTCGTAAAATACCTAAATTGCTTTAAGGCTATTGTGCGGAAATTCCGCCGACCTCCTCCGTTGCGCCAACAAGTAGAGATGGCATATTCTCAATTGAGACCGGAGTGCCGTAAATTTATGTCCTCGAGATCCATAAATAATTCGAAGACATAATGAAGTACGGCAAAGAATATGAACAACACTTGGTATGGGACAAGAGATTTGCGGAACCCACACCAAGAGAACAAGTTCATATCCCACAAGCTTTCCCAAAACGGAGTTCGTCCAAAGTTTCGGGGAAAGTGGCCTCATTAGTTGAGAATAAGAAGAGCCAACCGGTTCCTCAGCCATCTCCACCACCGAAGAAGAAGACGTTGAAAAAGAAAAGGAGCAAGAAAATAAGAAACATTCTTCTAGCCCATCTTCAAGTGATTGTGAAGTAGCCAATGTGTATGGTACTCGCAACACAGTCAACGTCAGTACTTGCAACAAAGTAAAAATTTTGTGGGTGCACAAAATATTAATAATGCAAGACAATCTTCGGGAAATAGACAGACAGGGTCAAAGCAGCAACAATATACGGTGCTAGGCCGAAACAATACGTTGCTCAAGCTCAGACGACACCCGTCTATACGCCTCAACGTAGACAAAGCACGGTGTATGATCGTACTACGCAGAGGCAGACCCAAGACGCTGGTTTGCAAAGGAATCCGAATAGTCCCTTCTTTGGCATATGTTTTACATGCCACAAAGTAGGACATCGATATTCCGATTGTCCCAATCAGACTTGCCTACATTGCGCAAGTATGGGACATACAGCGGACCAGTGCCCGAACGTGGCAGCGCCCATTGAGTGTCAGGTGTGCCACACAACTGGGGTAACCCTAGATAATTGCCAAAGTGTGAGCATGTACGGCAATATCTGGGAAACCTAGCGCAGGGTACCAGAATCGCCCCCGGGCCCTGCACGCAATTAAAAGAGCGTAAGCTCTAGGGGGCAAGAAATACGGGTTGGTGAACCCGCGAGGTTGTTTGTTAAGAAGGACAAACACCTCACTGACTTTGCTGAACTGCTAAACGGAGAGCAAACAAACGTTCAGAAGGTAAGAGAGAATACCTCTGAACATCTGAATTTGCCGAAATCTGCTGAGTTACCTATGGTTAAGGCTGAGACTCCTTCCAAGCTAACTCCAACGTTCGAAGCCCGAACAAAGCAGATTTAGAACTTCTAGAGATCAAGAAAAACAAAGAGTCTTTCTGGTCTGAAGTACTCCGTAGGCAGGGTTAACCAACACAAACGGTTACTCAAGGAAATAGAGAATGAGAGAAAAACTCTAAACCTGTGTAACCCCACCAATGAGAACGATGATATTCGTTACTCATTGTCACCCCAACCTACGATCAAAGAAAAGAGTATAAAACAGTCTAATGAGAGTAAAATGACTGTCTCTCTTGATCAGGTGATGAACAGTTCAAAATCGTTGCCGATTAGAACAGTTCAGGGGGGGGCAGGAGCCGTCCCGAAGACGTCCAGAGAGACAAGTTCGACTCCAGCTCTACTTGACAGTCAAGCCGAAGACATGGTTGCGGGAGTGCAATCCGAAAACCGTTTGTTCTTCTCGGTAAGACTTGGTGGCAAGGACTTTAAAGCATTGTTCGACCCAGGAGCAATGGTTTCACTTATACGCGTTGACGTAGCGGAATGCTACAGGGATAAGTGGAAACCGGCCAAGGTAGTCGTGCGGGTGTCGCAGGACCGGCACTGAAAGTCCTAGGTTTGTTAGATGTTCTATTCGGAATTGAGGGATTAGATGGCAACATCCAACTGAGAATAGTCGAGAGTATGGAACACTCGATGATCCTCGGTATGGACTTCCTTCAACATTGGAACATCGAGGTTAAAATTGGCGATGCCCTCTGGCGTGTTGGCGCCGGAAAATGGCAGTCTTTTGTCAAGGATGGAATCCGAGACGGAGACACGAGGATTCTCGCAGAGTGTGCAGGTATCATCGAGATTAACGATGACCAGCGAGAGAGGGTAAGAAAGTTAGTAGAGAACTTATTACCACCACCAGGCGATGTGCATGGCTTTACTACGTTGATCGAACATCACGTGGAAGTAGAGCCAGGTGCACGACCAGTACGTCACAAACCAAGACGTATGTCGCCTAAAGTCCTCGAATTCGCCCAGCAAGAAGTCAGAAAAATGTTTGAGAGAGGAATAATTGAACCGAGTGCAAGTGAATGGTCTGCCGCTCCAGTGATAGTCCGCAAAGACGAAGGTAGCTATCGTTTTTGCATAGACTTCCGAGATTTGAATGCGGTAACAAAACGTGACTCATATCCAATACCGAATATGGATTCGATTCTGGATAAGTTACATAATGCCAAATTCATCTCTAAGATCGATCTTAAGAAGGCATATTTCCAAGTGTTAATGTCAGAAATTAGTCGACATTACACCGCCTTCGCTGTGCCTGGGTCTGGGTTGTGGCAGTTCACACGGATGCCGTTCGGACTGATGAATGCACCCATGACATTTGCACGGTTGATCGATGCTCTATTTGGTCCCGAAGTTGAACCTCATGTTTTGGTTACCTGGACGATTAATCGTTATAACCGAAACTTTCGAGGAACATTTAAAATGGTTGGAAATGGTTCTAAGGACACTAGTGGACGCAGGGCTAGAATTGAACAGAGAGAAGTGTCAGTTCTGTTGCTCGAGCGTTACGTTCCTTGGGTACCGCCTGGATGGTGATGGACTTCGTCCCGATAAATTGCTTTAAGGCTCTTGTGCGGAAATTCCGCCGACCTCCTTCGTTGCGCCAACAAGTAAAGATGGCATATTCTCAATTGAAACCGGAGTGCCGTAAATTTATGTCTTCGAGATCCATAAATAAATTCGAAGACATAATGAAGTACGGCAAAGAATATGAACAACACTTGGTATGGGACAAGAGATTTGCGGAACCCACACCAAGAGAACAAGTTCATATCCCGCAAGCTTTCCCAAAACGGAGTTCGTCCAAAGTTTCGGGGAAAGTGGCCTCATTAGTCGAGAATAAGAAGAGCCAACCGGTTCCTCAGCCATCTCCACCACCGAAGAAGAAGACGTTGAAAAAGAAAAGGAGCAAGAAGAATAAGAAACATTCTTCTAGCCCATCTTCAAGTGATTGTGAAGTAGCCAATGTGTATGGTACTCGCAACACAAGTCAACGTCAGTACTTGCAACAAAGTAAAAATTTTGTGGGTGCACAAAATATTAACAATGCAAGACAATATTTGGGAAATAGACAGACAGGGTCAAAGCAGCAACAATATATCGGTGCTAGGCCGAAACAATACGTTGCTCAAGCTCAGACGACACCCGTCTATACGCCTCAACGTAGACAAAGCACGGTGTATGATCGTACTACGCAGAGGCAGACCCAAGACGCTGGTTTGCAAAGGAATCCGATAGTCCCTTCTTTGGCATATGTTTTACATGCCACAAAGTAGGACATCGATATTCCGATTGTCCCAATCAGACTTGCCTACATTGCACAAGTACGGGACATACAGCGGACCAGTGCCCGAACGTGGCAACACCCATTGAGTGTCAGGTATGCCACACAACTGGGGTAACCCTAGATAATTGTCCAAAGTGTGAGCATGTACGGCAATATCTGGGAAACCTAGCAGCAGGGTACCAGAATCGTCCCCCGGGCCCTGCACGCAATTAAAAGAGCGTAAGAGCTCTAGGGGGCAAGAAATACGGGTTGGTGAACCCGCGAGGTTGTTTGTTAAGAAGGACAAACACCTCACTGACTTTGCTGAACTGCTAAACGGAGAGCAAACAAACGTTCAGAAGGTAAGAGAGAATACTTCTGAACATCTGAGTTTGCCGAAATCTGCTGAGTTACCTATGGTTAAGGCTGAGACTTCTTCCAAGCTGACTCCAACGTTCGAAGCTCCGAACAAAGCAGATTTAGAACTTCTAGAGATCAAGAAAAACAAAGAGTCTTTCAGGTCTGAAGTACTCCGTAGGCAGGTGGTTAACCAACGCAGACGGTTACTCAAGGAAATAGAGAATGAGAGAAAAACTCTAAACCTGTGTAACCCCACTAATGAGAACGATGATATTTGTTACTCATTGTCACCCCAACCTACGATCAAAGAAAAGAGTATAAAACAGTCTAATGAGAGTAAAATGACTGTCTCTCTTGATCAGGTGATGAACAGTTCAAAATCGTTGCCGATTAGAACAGTTCAGGGGGGGGGGGCAGGAGCCGTCCCGAAGACGTCCAGAGAGACAAGTTCGACTCCAGCTCTACTTGACAGTCAAGCCGAAGACATGGTTGCGGGAATGTAATCCGAAAACCGTTTGTTCTTCTCGGTAAGACTTGGTGGCAAGGACTTTAAAGCATTGTTCGACCCAGGAGCAATGGTTTCACTCATACGCGTTGACGTAGCGGAATGCTACAGGGATAAGTGGAAACCGGCCAAGGTAGTCGTGCGAGGTGTCGCAGGACCGGCACTGAAAGTCCTAGGTTTGTTAGATGTTCTATTTGGAATTGAGGGATTAGATGGCAACATCCAACTGAGAATAGTCGAGAGTATGGAACACTCGATGATCCTCGGTATGGACTTCCTTCAACATTGGAACATCGAGGTTAAGATTGGCGATGATGCCCTTTGGCGCGTTGGCGCCGGAAAATGGCAGTCTTTTGTCGAGGATGGAATCCGAGACGGAAACACGAGGATTCTCGCAGAGTGTGCAGGTATCATCGAGATTAACGATGACCAGCGAGAGAGGGTAAGAAAGCTAGTAGAGAGCTTATTACCACCACCAGGCGATGTGCATGGCTTTACTACGTTGATCGAACATCACGTGGAAGTAGAGCCAGGTGCACGACCAGTACGTCACAAACCAAGACGTATGTCGCCTAAAGTCCTCGAATCCGCCCAGCAAGAAGTCAGGAAAATGTTTGAGAGAGGAATAATTGAACCGAGTGCAAGTGAATGGTCTGCCGCTCCAGTGATAGTCCGCAAAGACTAAGGTAGCTATCGTTTTTACATAGACTTCCGAGATTTGAATGCGGTAACAAAACGTGACTCATATCCAATACCGAATATGGATTCGATTCTGGATAAGTTACATAATGCCAAATTCATCTCTAAGATCGATTTTAAGAAGGCATATTTCCAAGTGTTAATGTCATAAAATAGTCGACATTACACCGCCTTCGCTGTGCCTGGGTCTGGGTTGTGGCAGTTCACACGGATGCCGTTCGGACTGATGAATGCACCCATTACATTTGCACGGTTGATCGATGCTCTATTTGGTCTCGAAGTTGAACCTCATGTTTTTGGTTACCTGGACGATTTAATCGTTATAACCGAAACTTTCGAGGAACATTTAAAATGGTTGGAAATGGTTCTAAGGACACTAGTGGACGCAGGGCTAGAATTGAACAGAGAGAAGTGTCAGCTCTGTTGCTCGAGCGTTACGTTCCTTGGGTACCGCCTGGATGGTGATGGACTTCGTCCCGATGTGGATCGAGTGGCTCCTGTCCTAAATTATCCGACTCCAAGAAATGTTAAACAACTTCGTTCCTTCCTTGGCATGGTCGGTTGGTATTCTCGTTTTATAAATCGAGAGTCGGATATTAAGATTCCTCTCGTGAGATTACTGCGTAAGGACCAGCCATAGGAGTGTGGGCCAGAGCAGGACGCGGCGTTCCGTGAACTCAGGTTAGCTCTAGCCGGCGCGCCAGTACTCGCTCGACCAGACTTCTCTAAGCCTTTCTCGGTCCAGAGTGATGCGAGTGATTATGCTATTAAAGCTGTGTTGACCCAAGAAGATAAAGATGGTTTCGAGCATCCGATCGTTTACGTCAGCCGAGTGTTGAACAAGGCGGAGCGTAATTACATGACGACGGAAAAAGAGTGTCTAGCCTTAATCTGGGCAATTAAGAAACTTCGGCCATATATTGAAGCGCATCGTTTCAAATCTGTGACGGATCACAGCGCGCTCAAATGGCTGAAAACTCTTAAAGAGCCCACCGGCAGACTAGCGCGCTGGGTGCTTGAGATGCAACAGTGGGACTTCGAGATTGTACACAAGAAAGGTGCACTACACTATGTTCCCGACGCACTCTCTCGCGCAGTCAACCTGGACTCGGACGAAGTCGAAATAGCCTCCTTTGACGTGATTACCGACCCATGGTACATCGCCAGATTGGATGATGTGAGGTCCAGTCCTCAAAAGTTTCCGCACTGGAAAATTGAGGATGAAATGCTCTATCGATTCACGACCGATAAGCTGCTGGACCCAATCACGGGTCAAGAGGAGGGATGGAGATTAGTTGTGCCCATTGAGCATAGGACGCGCGTACTAGAGGATTCGCATTGCCCTCCATCGTGTGGTCATTTAGGAGTGGAAAAGACCTATGACCCAGTGGCAAGGGACTATTATTGGCCGGGTATCTACCATGATGTCAGGCAATTCGTTGTGCAGTGTATAGACTGCCAACGATATAAAGTCTCACAGGCGGGCCCTCAAGGTTTGATGGGCAAACGTAATATTGAGAGACCGTGGGCTGTGGTTGCGGCAGATATAACGGAACTGCCTCGTAGTAAGAACCAATACAAATATATACTGGTCTTACAAGACTTGTTTACGAGGTGGGTTGAATTAAAACCGTTACGAACTGCTACCGGTACTTCCTTACGGATAATGGTACAGAGTTCGTCAATAATAAGTTGACACAAATGCTTGAGGATTACGGGATAAAACAGATCACGACTCCTTACCGACCATAAGCCAACCCCGTCGAGCGAACAAATAGGACATTAAAGACTTTGTGGATTCCGATCATCGTAGCTGGGATGAACATCTACATGAATTCCGTCATGCTATTAATACAGCAACGCAATCAAGTACGATGGTTTCCCCAGCTTTCCTCAATTTTGGACGTCATCCTCAACCTGTAAAGAGTCTGCGTAGAGAGGTTGAGAAGAGGGAATTTAAAATTCCTATCGATCCCGAGATGTGGATGGATCGACTCAAACGTCTTGATGCCCTTCGAGATCTAGTGCGGAAACACATAGATGAAGAGCAGAGACGTCAAGAAAGTCTATAACAAAAATAGACGCGTGGCTTCCTTCCAAGTAGGCGATTTAGTCATGAGGAAGTGTAGAACGTTATCGCACGGGGCCAAAGGTATTTCGGCCAAATTGGCGCCTAAGTACGACGGATCCTTCGAAGTCAAGGAGATACTATCACCAGTAGTCTTAAGACTTGAAGAGTCTGGACGGAAAAGGTCTGAAGTACACGTATCCGATTTAAAGAGATACGTTCCGCCATATGTACTTGGTCTATACCGAAATAGATATATATTGTAACGGTGTGCTTGCCTAGGGGAAAAATCATCGAGTCGCCCGTATCATAACCACATAGTTCGTGGCGTACAAACCTGACTAGTATCGACGACTTGGTATCTCGTACTCGATGATTTAAACAGAAAATATATCTATATATATGATGTTTACAAATATTTCCCGCGTAGCGGCTGCGGTTACCTGTCCGCACACTTGCCGTTAAAGTTATTTGGAAATCGTGCTTCGGTTTCCAATAACGACAGGTAAATGAATAGTCTTTCCTGAAATGGACCGCGTAAAGAAAATAATATGTGAGTTTACGAGAGCCCGTATACTTACATACGGCTCGCAGGATAACGGAGGAATATCTATATGCGACGGTTTTCAATCTATAAATCAATACGATTTGAGATGCAACTAAATATGAACAGTTTTATTAGCTTTGGAATCAAATGTGGTATATAATGAATATAAAACAAATATCGTTCGAGGTCAACGCACGCACGTGAGTTGAGTCGTAATCGTCGGCTCAAAGCGGGGGTAAAAGAGGAGTACGCGTACTAACTTTCCTAAACTATGAACAACCGCGACAAAGCTAATTTATTGTCAACGTTGTCACAACGTTGTGTCCTAGTGGGGATACTTACTAAATTGTAGTATTTAGTAACTACTTATTAAAATTTTGGATTATTTTAAACGAATCTAAATAGAACTTTACCTCCTAAAATTAATTTATTTAATGACGATGGATCACCACCAAAAGTTCTATCATTAATATTTTGTACTTTTAGAGTAATAAAACTTTCTTCTTAAATAAATAAATTTTTATATTAATTTTAAAGAACTATTTATAACATTTTAGCGGCATATAAATGAAGACCTGTTTCTTCCATTTCTCCCGTAATTCGTAATTTGCATCCTCTTTCAAAATTTGCCTTTTAATCCATATATACAATTTATTTTTCCCTTTAGTTACAGTACCCATATATTTATTTTGATTATTATAAACAAATTCATTTTTTAAATAATCTTATGTTTCTAATAAATACATACTTGTTAATTTAAAATATTGTTTTATATACATATACATTATCTACGCACTTATATATTCATACAATTTTGAAATTTCAATTTAAAAAATATTTAAAAAATATTTAAATTAAATGCTCCTAAATTAATAATTTTTGAGAAACTTTTCAAATGTAATTCGTATTTTATATTGCCACTGTTAAAATAAAAATTTTCTTTTGCCATTACTGTTTTTAATAGAATTATCTTAAAAATGCAATAATTAATGTATTTAATTTTTAACCCATTGTATATATCATATGGATATTTGGAAAAGTGTATGATATACTTGATTAATATTTATTTTATCTTCAAACAATTGTGCATCTGTATTTAAAGCAATACATTGAATTTTAGATCCGTTATTATTATTGTGTATACATTTAATAATTTTATGAGTTTTATCAGGAATAAGTAAACTAATACACATTCTTTCAAGTTATATTCACAACTTTTCTTTGCGCACGGAAAAAATACATATATTGTCTATTCTTGAGAAAACATAATTTTGAAATATACATATATATTACATAAATATTTCGCCGCGCGCGCGTGCGCACACACACACACACACACACACCCAAACACATTTTTTTTATGTGAGGAGGCGGTAAAATGCTCTTTACACACGGAGTGCTCCTCTTCTCGATTGATCTTCCTTCCCTCGGAAACCGCCGTGAGGCATTACTTCGAAAGGAACAGTCATGCCACGTTTGGCCCTTCGTGATCGGCAATCATCTCACTGCCTTCGTCGACACCAGGGCAGGTCGGGCACTCTGCACTCCCGTATGTACGGATACGGTGCAGGTAACTGCGAAGACACCCATGCCCGGTAAGCACCTGGGTTAGCTGGAAGGTGACGAATCCGTGTTTCCTACTCGTCCACTTGGCGACATCTGGGATGATGCGGTGGGTCCAGCGACCTTCGCTTGCCGAATCCCATCTCTGCTGCCACAGTTTGAGGGTCCTGTTTGACCACCGACTGCTACTACCACGTGCTACTTTGCTGCTGTTTTCTAAGGTCCGCCGATCTTTTCTGTACGTATCAGCCCTCTCTATCGCCAAAAGATCGATGGGAGGAATTCCCGCGATCACCGAGAGGGCTACATCTGACACGGTTCTATAAGCATGAGCCACCCTTAGTGCGGCTATTCTGCAGGCTCGCCGACAGGATGCACCGTAGCTTAGATTACATCTTAGGGCATCCGCCCAAATCGGGGCTCCATATAAAATTACCGAGCTTACCACTGTCGCTAAGAGGGCTCGACGTGGCTGCTTTGGCCTTCCGATATTGGGTATTATGCCCGACAAAGCTCTAGCCACTCCTGCAGCTTTCGACCCTGCACTCTGTAGGTGTTCCTTGAATGTTAGCCGCGCATCCAAGATGACTCCTAGGTATTTCACCGTGTCCGCCGATCTGATACGTTTACCATTTACAGTAAAGGTGGCGTACCTCCTTTGCTTCGTTCTGGAGATAAGTACCGCCTCGGTCTTTTCGACCGCCAGATACAGCCCATGGGTGCTCAACCATGCAGCCACTACCGCGATAGAGACATCTCCGAGATATTCTATCTCATCGATGCTCCTTGCAACGACGACCAAAACCACATCGTCCGCAAAAGCCATCATCGACACTCCCTCTGGAAGCTGCTGCCTAAGCAGTCCGTCGTAAATAAATTTACAAAGAAGAGGTCCCAAGACCGAATCCTGCGGCACGCCTCCGGTGATGTTATAGAAGTGCGCGCCATCCTTGGTGTCATAGAGGAGGATCCGTTCTGTGAAGTAGCTTGAGATGACTTTGCGTAGGTAGAGCGGCACCTTTAATTGTTCCAAGGACAACATAATGTTGTCCCATCGAGCCGAGTTGAAGGCATGGCGGATATCCAGTGCGATGATAGCACACATGCGCCTAGAATTCCTAGTACCACCGATGGCATTGGTGGCAGCTCAACAACTCGACTTATAGCGTCAATAGTTAAACGCCCTTTCCAAAAACCGAACTGATTGTCGGACATATCGCCTGCCTGTGTAATGGCTGCTTGTAGCCTGGCACAAATGACCCGCTCGAATAGCTTCTCAGCTATATCCAACAAACAGAGTGGCCGGTACCAGGAAGGGTTCTCCGGTGGTCGGCTCCCCTTTGGGAGAAGCACCAGCATCTGTACCTTCTACCGTGCTGGGAAGCATCCTAATTGAAAACATGCACCAAATGTGTCTGCAAAAATTTGTGGCACACAATGCCGATATATACGTGTGTATATATATGTTACATATTACTTATGTAGTATATAAATATATATATAAGCATATCGGTTTAAAAATGTAAGTATTCAAACGCTATTACTAACGTAGTCACATGTATACTAATGTACTACTGTACATTAAAAGCTAATATATAATGACGTGATTTTCATGAGTTCTTACCTCATGTACCGCATTGGCTTTGTTTGCACGTTTGTTCATCTATCTAAGGGTTTTCATTCTAGGGGTGATAGAGAGGTTTTCGAAAAGTAATGGAAAGTTACGTGGAATGTACAGTAGAAAGATAAAGAGGTTTTTTAATCAACAATTATACTTTGAATGCAGTATAGTTTCAGTAACGTGGTTTTTATAATACAACGTTTTGTTACGGTGGAAGGTGTAGTGGTGGATCTGTTGGAGGAAGGTGGAGGGTGGTGGAGGGAGATGGATTGAGCTGAAGAGATAATTGTAACAATCAAAAAGATGTTTATTTTAAACGAATGTACCTTAAAAAGTGGAGGGTCAGGTGGCGGGTGTAGTGAATGGGTGATGGATGGGAGGTGGAGGAAGGTGTAGGGAGATGGAGGGAGATGGAGGGAGGTGAAGGGAGGTGGAGGGCCTGAGCTCCAGATTTTTTGTTATAACTATATAATATAGGAAGATCTATATATACCATGTAACCCAACTAAAACGTAATCTATCTTTGCAAAAGGATAGTGACCCCCATACTCTTAAATTGATTTCTTATTTTTTCGGAAGTTTGAGCAGCGTTCCGATTGGAAAATCACATGAGATTTTGGCATGAGATCTCACGTGAGTTCTCACGTGAGTTCTCACGTGAGATTTTGTATTAGGGTCGACATGTGAAGGTTAACAACGAAAGTTGCTTGCAAACGTTTTTTGCTTGTCGGACTGCCGAAAAGTGCACATCGCGCACATTTATGAATGACATGATTTTCAGGTTTTTGAAGATTGATATTAATTATTTATTAAAATAATCATTAATACTTTGAAAAATAAATAATCTAGGTAAGTTTAGATTTTTTTATTAGTTTGTTACTTTTATTATTAATTATTAAATCCTGTTTTATGATCACTATTAATGTTATAAGAGGTAAGTATTGACAACTATGCTTTAAACAGCTGTTAGACCGTTCGAAATCCCAAAATGTTTCGCGTAGCAGAAAATTTACATATTTGTTTTTAATTTGCGAGTTAATCTCGATTAAAGTATGAATCATATTGTACGAAGGCTAATATGAAGGTTAAAGGACAAAAATACGATATTTTCAGATTTTATTTATTGTGCATGAGGAAGTAAAATAACGAGCAAAATAGTACATTATGCAACAAACGAGAGAATAGTATATTACGCAACTAGTGAGCAACTCGCTTCGCTCGGGCGACAAAATCGACTCCTGTGGGAATGTCCTATTTTCCTTTCTAGTTGCGTATAATATTTTTCCTGACAAGGTGGGAGAAATTTGACAAGAAGAGTGAAAATTCTTTTGATTGTAGTATGTACGAAAAAACATAGGGCCATTTCTGCGAGCCTAATATAAGAAGTTTTGACTGCGTTATATGTCTTGTTTTTCTGTCATCTCTCCCGCTCTCCCTCTCTCCCTCTATATCCTAATATTATATTATAAAGAAAAATTAAATAATTGTATTAAAATTTAATCATTTTCTTTTTGAGTGGGCAAAATAGTTTATTCCCCCACTCTCAAAAGCATTTTGCTCACTAGTGAGGGAATGTGGTATTTTGCCCACGCAAAACAAGCCTCGAAAATCGAATTTCGCTCACCGCGTTAGGAAAAATAGCTTTTTGGCCTAGGGCGCGAAATGGTCATTTCCCGACCTTTCAGCCACAAAAAGATAAGTAACTACGAGCGCGGAATGGATCAATCTTGATGAATGCGACTTTTTTGTCTTCGGGGAATTTTAGTACCCTCACTCCGCTCGGGTCTTCCCCTTGGGATAAAAAGCTCGCATTCGCCAAAATAACCCATTTCGCGCCCTGGTGCATAATGATCTATTTTTGTCTCTTGCGCCCAAGCGAAGCGAGAATATGTTAATACAGTATTTTTTTAATATAACATAAGCAAAACTAAGAATAATTAAGAATAATTAAGAATAATAAAGTTGAAAAAAATGCCCGTATTCGCACTATTAAGAAACAGGTTATGTTCTAGTTTTGGTTCAGAGAGCAGATTAATATAAAAATGTGCACATAATAAGGTAGAAATAAATAAATGACAGTACTAATTGCAAGAGGAGCTTCTGCATGCTACTATGGATATTTTTTGTACATTGACAAGTTTGTCAGGGTTGCCAGATGGCAATTTTTTCTCTTTGTTGCTCTTGCTTAATAATCATCAATATACGTAAGAGAGAAAAGGAAAAAAAGTCGCCAACTGGTCACTCTGAAGTTTGTACATTTGAACATCTTGTAAATCTTTATTAAGCTTGTAACTTTAAAAGGGACGTCGGACTCAGAAAATGGTCATTTTTTATATTTTTTTATGAACAGACTCTCTTCGCTCGTGTGAACAAGCTTGAGTAAGACAGAAAACCATCTCCCACAACAGTTTTATACGATATTTTATAGCATTAGAATCTGAAAATTTGAATTGAAATTGAGATATTGTGGTTACAATGCTGTTACGTGGGGATACACGTCACGAATGAATATAACTAAGTCAAATAAATAATTAGTTCAACGAAAATACTGACCGTTAATGTCATGAAACGGTGCCACGCGAGTTCGCAACACGAGCATCGGTGCAACCGGAAGCGCAAGGATCAGCTAGGCGCCCCTCCAATTACACTCGTATATAAGTCACCAAACTTATATAAAAAGAAGATCATAATGTACAAACGGAGACATAAGTGATTATTACGAGTGTAAGTCAAAGGAGAGAACGAATAGAGGATACAACGCGAAGACACCGAGACACGGTATCAAGGAACGTTTTCCCTACGGCCTTCAAAACACAACGCAAGTCAACCTAACGCACTTATACGAAGATCGACCTGGAGAAAAGTATATCAGTTCACCTGTCTCTTTATGCCTGTACTCGCTGATTCTTGGATTCGACGAGCAGCGGTATCCACGATACGAAATATACGTTACTATTCAAACGTAACATTTTTGATGCTAAGTGTGAGGTCCCGTTTGTAAAGAGGATTTATATCTACTATCTACAAAGAAGGATGAATTTTAGGCTACTGATTATCATCGTGAACTTTTGGTAAGTACTTTTATTTTATTAATACTTAATTCTCCCAGGGATATCGTGTCTCTCGTGAATCTTCCGTTGTCTGATATAATTCGTTTTATGCAATTTTCAATCATTTTTTTTGATTATATCAAATTTAAAATTTTTTAATAATTACTATAACATTTATTATTTATTTGAATTTACAATTTACAAAAAGTTTTTTTTCATTTTTTACAATATTATAAATAAAATCAAGTGAATCAATCTTTTTATCAAAATATTATTTTAAATATTCTGTTATTTTGTTATTATTGAATAAAACCTATATAAAAAAAATGGCCCAACAAAACGAAGAAGTGAAATCGTCCTTTTTTAAAAAAGATAAAAAGAGATCAACAAGCACAGTTAACGACAATGAAATAAGTTTAATAATAGCGTCCGCTCTCGCAGTAGCTGACACGGCAAAAACCTTTCTAAGTAAACAAATTATAGAATTTGCACTAGTAAAATTAGGAGATCTATTTCCTTTTCACAAGCCCTCAATTCGATTCCTGATTTTGACGGGAATCCAGACATGTTAGCATTTCTCTGCAAATCGGTACGTGACATAGTAAAAAGAATTCGGGCCTAGATGAGAAAAATGGGTTTTAAATTCGCTTACTAAAAAATTTCGGAGAATAGTAGCTGAAGGGTATAATAGTAGAATAATGCAATATAATTCGGTAGAAGGACATTTAGCTGATATATAGGAGGAGCGGATAAAACCCTTGCGGAACTAAAAATAATTAAATAACAGCTAGGAGAAAATGCTAGTTCATATGGGTTAAGAGTAAGTTCATAAGTTAAGGACTGGACATCATCAACAGGAAGGGATATTTTTTTTTAATTTCGTAATATGGGTTCCAGTAGATGATGCCCCGTCGACCTGGAGGTAACAGTAGGGACCTAGACATCTTCTACAGGAAGGAAATTTTTTTTTGTTTTCGTAATATGCCTTCCAGTAGATGTTACCCCGATGACCGGGAGGTAACATTAGTGACCTGCACATCATCTACAGCAAGAAAATTTTTTTTTTGGTTTCGTAATATGCCTTCCAGTAGATGTTACCCCGATGACCGGGAGGTAACATTAGTGACCTGCACATCATATACAGAAAAAATTTTTTTTTTGGTTTCGTAATAGGCTTTCCAGTAGATGATGCCCCGTCGACCTGGAGGTAACAGTAGGGACCTAGACATCTTCTATAGGAAGAAAAATTTTTTTTGATTTTGTAATAGGCCTTTCAGTAGATGTTATCCCATTAACCTGGAGGTAACATTAGGGACCTGGACATCATCTACAGGAAGAAATTTTTTTTTTTATTTTTATAATGAACCTTCCAGTAGATGATGCCCTGATGACCTGGAGGTAACATTAGGGACCTTGACATCTACTACAGGAAGAACTTTTTTTTTTTTGATTTCGTAATAGGCATTTCAGTGAATGTTGCCCCGTTAACCTGGAGGTAACATTAGGGACCTGGAAATCATCTCCAGAAAGAAATGATTTTTTTTTAATTTCGTAATGGACCTTCCAAGATATATAGTAATTATTATAAATTTATGATAATTTTGTTAATAAACTAAGAGATATTAACAACATTACTAGAATGTAGGATGTAAGTAGTAGATCAATTCTCAGAAATTCAGGAAAATTCAGTTCATTAAGTAGATATTAAATGATATTATCCAGATCCACATCCATCCACATTATATTAAAATTTTATACTGTGTAAATGACGATTTAAGTATAAATTATGTTATATTTTTTTAAATAGTATATAAAAATTAATTTTTTTAATTCAATATGATCGGGGCATCCATAGGAATAATTAGACATAGTGTTTGAATTTTTTATAGGTATTAATTAATTTTTTAATGGTTTAAAAGTTTAAGTTTAAGCGTACGTTTGTACGTCCGTACAGGTAGACTTTTTATTTAACTCTTCTTATCTCTCTTGAATTTTCGAAAAAATAAATTTTTTTTAATGAAAGTGATCGCGGAACCACACGGATTAATTAGAAATAATACTTAACTTTTGTATAAAAAAACCTCGATTATTTAACTCGATTATTTATTTGTTTATCTCGATCAGTTATAACTGAAGGTAACATGAAGGACTGGACATCATCAGTAGGAAGGGAATAATTTTTTTTTAATTTCGGAATGTTTGTTCCAGTAGATGATGCCGCGATGATCTGAAGGTAACATAAGGGACCTGGATATCATCTACAGGAAGAAATTAATTTTTTTTTTAATTTCGTAATGTGCGTTCCAGTAGGTGATGCCGCGATGATCTGGAGGTAACATAAGGGACCTGGACATTATCTACAGGAAGAAATTAATTTTTTTTTTAATTTTGTTTTGAGCTTTTCAGTATATGAGGCCGCGATGACCTGGAGGTAATAGTAATGACCTGGACATCATATAATTTATTAATAATTATTATTCTTTGCATTGCATTTTATTTGCAATATTTACGGTTTGAATTGCAATTTATTAACAATAATTCATGTTTTCAACAACAATTTTTAATTTAATCTGCATTTATTTATAATAATTCTTATTTTGATTATTAATTATTAATGTTTATAAAAAAATAATCTTGTATATATTTTATTCTATAATTTGTTAACGTGTCCGCAGTACAATTGTTTATTCAATCAAATTTAAAATTGATATTTGACTTAAATAATTTTACGCAATTATTAATAAAATAGTGTAATTTTATGTGTTTTTGCCCATTAAAAAGCTGTAAGAATTTAGTTACACGTGTTCATTTAAAGGAAAACAGCATATTATGATGTTAATATGTTTAAATAATGCATGATTAATACGAAATAAAACATATATTATTTTATTCATCCCACATTATATCCTGCATCTCTACTCTCAAAATAACTTCGCTCGCTACTCCCGGAGACGTAAGGCTAGTCCTAGTCAAACAAGGGCGAAAGGAACGCGAATGGTTTATTAACCATTTGCCTTGTAACATTTTTTATAGTGGTTGGTATAAGGCTGGACGTGACAGATTGTATTAATTATTATAATAAAATTTGGTGCATCGGCCGGGAAACTCACATTTTTGAGAGAAAAAAGAGATTAAAGGAATAATGTGTTTAGACATAAAATGTCAGGTTCGCCTAAAAATACTGATTGTTATGTAAATAAAGAAAGAAACACGAGTTTAGAATTTTCTGTGAATGATACGCTATTAAATTTATACAAAGAAAAAGTTCAGACTCTCGATACTCTCGATTTAACTAAAACTCCTAGGGAAACAGTGCAAAATTTGACAAAAGAAATAAATTATAAAGGATAGACTAGAAAAAAAGTGCAGCAGATATTTCATTATCTATAAAAATACCTCGCGATTTTGAATGTAGAGACCCTTTTTTTCCAACTGACCTTTCTATTTCCGAAGTTAGTGAAGACGAACAAGAAGACACAATATAATTACTCCCACACGCGTAAAACATTTTAGTTTAAAACCCGTTGTTTTGAAATACGAGGAACAAAAAGAACTTATCGCGAATAATCCTGTAAATTTTAGTACGCCAGCCCCAATTTATGGTCCATATGAACCATTGATTTTAACACCGGATAAAGTTATAAGCTTGGTAAGAAAACAGCTCGCGACTGAAGTAAAAAAGAGTTGTTAGATTCTTATCTCGAGGAACCTAAACAAAAACAAATCAAAAAAATTAGATAGGAGTGAAGTTAAAAAACAAATTAATAATAAAAAAATTACGTCTCAAATTCGGGATTTATCGCTAAAGGACGCTTTAGATTTAATACCGCGGTTTAACGGACATAATATAAATTTATCGCAATTTTTGGACGGATGCAATAAAGCAAAAGAAATTTTACCGTCGAAGTACGAGAAAGAATTAACAAAACTTGTTCGAATACGTTTATATGGGGAAACTTTAATTTGTGCACGCGGAGAAAATTTTACTTCTATCAAAGAGATATCCAATTTTTTCGAAAACACCTTTGGATCAATGAAAACATATTACGAGTGGACGGGAGACCTTGCTAAATTAAAACAGAAAAACAATGAGACAGTTGTTGCTTATTTTAATCGGTTACAAGAACTAAAAAATTAAATATTCAAAGCGGCCGACAGAGAGGGACGAGTTGCGATAGCAGATCATTTCATGCTTGAACTAAGGCGAGATTGTTTAAAATTCTTTTTAAAAGGGCTTCGTTGGGAAATTCGTGCGCGTTTAGGGACTCCAATTTCTATAAAACAGGCTCGTGAATAAGCGCTCGAGGTGGAGCGCGAGTTCTCTTGTAGCGTCTTGGACGAGGAGACGCCGAGCCGAGAAGAGGCTCGTCTTCGTTCAACTCGAGAAACGCGTAAAGTAAACTATATTTCTAATAACTCTCCAATTGTATGGCAATATTGTTCTAAGACTGGTCATGGAGCCATAAATTGTTTCAAATTAGCACGAAGTTTTGCGGAAAGATTTTCCGATAATAACAACCGACGCAATCCCATAAACAGTTCATATAGCCCACAAAATCGCTCGGATAACAGTCGTAATTATAATAGACCGAATTTACAATTTGGTGGTTGGAACGAGTATCAAAATCAGACGGAATTTTTACCAAATAGAGATAGAGATAAGAATGATTCCTTTGTTCGCTATAATAATAATAAATATTTATCGCAGCAGTTTAACAAAGAAGATCGGGGAATTAATTCCGGGACTCGCAGTGTGCGCGAGCCGGTTAATCCAACTTCCCAAGAATCACGATATATTAATAACGAATCGAACAATAATATAAGATCACCAGTTACTTGTTTCCATTGCGGAAAACCCGGTCACATAAAGCGCGATTGTTATAAGTTACACTCGTGAAAATAAGGATAATTTTGTTGACAAAAAGATGAATTGTCGATTACAAATGGATTACGAAATCGAGAAGGGCGATAAATGCGGATCTCGTGAAAATAAGGAAAATTTTGTTGATAAAAAGATGAATTGTCGAGTACAAATGGATTACGAAATCGAGAAGGGCGATAAATGCGGACCTCGTGAAAATAAGGAAGATTTTGTTGATAAAAAGATGAATTGTCAAGTACGAATGGATTACGAAATCGAGAAGGGCGATAAATGCGGACCTCATGATAAAAATGTTATTTATGTTTGTAAATTGAATAACAAAGAATTGGTTATATCGGGGGAAAAGTTAGATACTATCCCGAGAACCGAAATATTATGGATAAATAAACAAGGAACTGAAGAAACTGAAAATGAGATAAATAATGAGAATTTAATAAACATACGGGAAGAAAATGAACAGGATGAGGACCCTAGCGATTTTTTATTGAATGAACGAGTTATAAACGAAAATTTACGAAGTGAATTTGTCGAAGCCATACACGAAAACGAAATGAGTAACAGTTATTTGGTTTATTCAAATAAACCTTATATTAATAATTTTTATAGTTATGAAAGTGAAGAGGTCGACATACACGACATTTCTGACAATCGCGCTGAAGCGAGGATACTTAACATAACGGAGGATACAAGTACATTTAATCGCAATGAACGGTTAAAAGAAGCCTTGCATTTTGATAAAATGGACGAGGAACAAAGACAATCCATAGAAAATTTAATTGATAAATATTCGGATTGTTTCTGTCTAAAAGGAGAGAAATTAGGCGTGACAAATGCTATAGAACATAAGATAGCGACTGTCTACGACATACCAATTACAGCTAAGTCATATAGATTTCCTCATGCTCTCAAAAGCGAACTTGATAAACAATTAAAAGAAATGATTGAAGGAGACATAATTGAACCATCAAGTTCCAATTATACATCACCTGTTTTTCTAGTAACAAAAAAGCCTGATAGTCAGGGTAATAATCGATACCGACTAGTTGTCGATTTTCGACAATTAAACGATAAAACCGTAAAAGACCGATACCCATTACCTAATATACTAGATATTATCGGTCAAATCGGACCAGAAAATCGTGTATTCACCGTTTTGGATTTATGTCAAGGATTTTTACAAGTTCCGTTAGCTCAAAAAGATCGACATAAAACAGCTTTCGCCTCTTCATTCGATTTATTTCAATTTAAAACAATGCCTATGGGATTATGCAATTCTCCAGCCACGTTTCAAAGAATGATTGATCGTGTTTTTGAGGCAAAGAAATATTTTTATTCCTTGACGACGCAGTTATATACGCTAAAAATATTCAGGAGCATACCAAAAGTTTGAAAAATTTTTGCCAAGAGTACGCGCCGCAAATCTGAAATTACAGCCAGACAAATGTGAATTTTTAAAGAGAGAAGTAGTGTATCTGGAACACGTACTATCACCAGAAGGTGTTTTGCCGGATCCAAAAAAATTAGAAGCGGTAAAAAAATTTCCAATTCCAAAAACAGTGAAAAATAGACGTCAATTTTTAGGATTAGCAGGTTATTATAGAAGATTCATTGCGAATTTTTCGGGTATTGCTAGACCATTAAGTAATATATTAAAGAAAGACGCACCCTTCCTATGATCCAGCGAGGTTCAAAAGGCATTCGATGATTTAAGAGAAAAATTGTGTAAACAACCAATACTACAAATAGCAGATTTTAATAAACCATTTATAGTGACTTGTGACGCTAGCGGTACAGCGATCGGAGCAATTCTATCACAAGGAGACGTGGGGACCGACCTACCGGTTGCTTATGTTTCGCGGGTATTAAACAAAGCCGAGCAAAAATATGATACTTATTCAAAGGCAGCATTAGCCATACTGTATGCCGTTACTCAGTTCGATTGCTATCTAAGAGGCCGTCGTTTCCTCATTATAACAGATCATAAACCACTTGTTTGGTTTAAAAACTCAGTAGATCCGACATCCAGAGTTAGTAGATGGAGAATAAAACTGAATGCATACGACTTTGACATCGTCTACAAAGCCGGTAAAAGTAACGTTAATGCTGACGCGTTATCAAGAAATCCAATAGAAGAACCCGTTTATGTTATTAAAAATCATTCTATGGAAACACGCAATCGTACAGGAAATATAACACGGCCAATTACAATGAAAGGAGAGCAAAATGACCCAACAAGTCAAATATATCAAAAGAACCGCTCAAAAACCTTCCTATAATACAAGAAGCCCCCGAGGAAATTGAAACGATAGTCAGCTCAGACAAAAGATTAGAACCCATGGAGATAGATAATTTTAACAACAAATTTGACGAGTCCTGGGAAGGAAAGGATGTTTACGAAGAACCAAACGATGAAAAGAAAATTATTGAAGTTAAAGAACAACTCTTTATGAGAAAAGATAATTACGTTTATTTCATAACTACGACCGGAATGCCTTTAGATGAAGGATTGAGAAATTTGGCTTCAAAATTATTATTACCTCATTTATCCAATTTAAATCCAGGAGAAATAAGAATATATAACAAAAACGAAAAAATGCATTTTGCTAGGTCTTACGTGACGAAGAGCGACTGAGTACTTCAGAAATTATTAATAAATACTAAAAACAATCTATTTTATTTGAAAAATATTTATATTAAAGAAAAATAACGTTTCAATAGTATCGCGAAGAAAAAAAAAAAAAAAAAAAAAAAAAAAAGGAAACTTGTGACGCTAGCGGTACAGCGATCGGAGCAATTCTATCACAAGGAGACGTGGGGACCGACCTACCGGTTGCTTATGTTTCGCGGTATTAAACAAAGCCGAGCAAAAATATGATACTTATTCAAAGGCAGCATTAGCCATACTGTATGCCGTTACTCAGTTCGATTGCTATCTAAGAGGCCGTCGTTTCCTCATTATAACAGATCATAAACCACTTGTTTGGTTTAAAAACTCAGTAGATCCGACATCCAGAGTTAGTAGATGGAGAATAAAACTGAATGCATACGACTTTGACATCGTCTACAAAGCCGGTAAAAGTAACGTTAATGCTGACGCGTTATCAAGAAATCCAATAGAAGAACCCGTTTATGTTATTAAAAATCATTCTATGGAAACACGCAGTCGTACAGGAAAAATAACACGGCCAATTACAATGAAAGGAGAGCAAAATGACCCAACAAGTCAAATATATCAAAAGAACCGCTCAAAAACCTTCCTATATCCAATTTAAATCCAGGAGAAATAAGAATATATAACAAAAACGAAAAAATGCATTTTGCTAGGTCTTACGTGACGAAGAGCGACTGAGTACTTCAGAAATTATTAATAATCTAAAAACGAATCTATTTAATTTGAAAAATATTATATTAAAAGAAAAATTACGTTCAATAAGTATCGCGAAGAGCGAATTTATTGAAAACGCTTCATGGAACGAAATATTGAAACAAATAAGTATAACTCTACGAAAAATTAATGTAAAAATAATTATTTGTTTAGGATTCATAAAATGTGTGGAAGAGAGTAATAGGGAAAATATTATTCGCGAAATGCACGAGTCTGCTTGTGCAGGGCATAAAGGGGTAACGAAAACCTATAAACGTATAAAACAACGTTTCTATTGGCCAGATATTGAGAAAGACGTGCAAAACTACATTAGACATTGTTTAACTTGCCAACTAATAAAATTGGTTCGTGTTAAAACTAAACAACGTATGATAATAACAGATACTCCGTACTCGGCTATGGAATTCATATCGGTCGATCTTGTGGAACCATTTCCCAGATCTCGAAATAATAACAATAGTATATTAACCACTTAATGCAACCTTTCAAAATACTGTACGGCGATACCCATACCAGACGCGACCGCGGCAATGATCGCCGAAGCGTTAGTTCGTCGACACTTTTCAATTTTTAGCGCCCCATTGTTAATTATCTCATTTAAAATTTTTAAGATTAAACAAGTTAAAACTACGGCTTATCACCCTCAGTCCAACTCCGTTAAGCGTTTTCATAGCAGCTTAGCAGATTATTTAAAAACAATGATAGAAAGAAATGACGCATGGGATGAGTTATGCGAATTAGCCGCGTTTTCGTATAATACGTCGGTACATGAGGGTCATCTCTACACACCTTTTGAAATTGTTTTTGCACGAAAAGCGCGACTACAATCAAACGAACCTTTAGACCCACGAGAACGAGTTCCAACGTATGATGATTACATTATAAATTTAGGACAACGTTTAATTGAAATACAGGGAATCGCGCGAGAAAAATTAATAGCCTCTACACATAGGTCGAAATTCTATTACGACAGGAAAACCAATCATCAAGGATTTCAGGCAGAGGATAATGTCTGGTTATTAAAAGGAGGGAAGAAATACAAACTAGGCGATCAATATACTGGACCACATCGGATTTTAGAAATAGTTAATAACAAGGGAAATGTAAAAATAGAGCTAGCTCATAATAAAACGAAAATAGTGCATATTAATAGGTTAAGATATTCATATATGGAACCTTTGTAGTGCCTAAACATATGTATATAATAGCCCCAATGTGCTTGTGAATATGTATACGCACATATATATATATATATATATATATATGGGAGATTCCATGTGAAGTGATCCATTTAAAAAATAGAATTTTGTTTTAATGTATGGAATCAGTAAAAAACTACTTGAATAGAGTGTAGCTAAATTTTTAAACCTGAATTTCAATTAGTACCAGAGTTGTAGCCAATCAAAAAATAGAATTTTTTGAAAAAATTGACTTATTGGCCATGTTTATCACTTAATAACTCAAAATCTAACAATTTTTTCTTATATACATTAAATTTGAAAAAGTTTATTAATTTCAAGAAGAATCAGTTGAAATATTTCATTTATATTATTTTTAAACTTTGAATATAGTTATAATCAATAAAAACCTTTATAGTAAAAAAAAGGGTTGTACGATCAAAAATATTTTATCCATCCAAGAATCTAATTCATCGATGATTAATTACCTTCAAAATGGTGCAAAGTTTGAGTGCGGCAGAGCATTTCAGACAAAGTTATGGTGTTTTTAGGCAAATTTCTTAAAAAAAGAGAGCAAATGCATTTTATGAAAAAAACAGACTAACCGTATACTTGCATTCAAACAATATGGCATTGTTATTCCTCAATATTACTAAAATATACTATTTATTGTTAGTTACTGATACTTTTATTTAGTTTTTATTTAAGTCTGATACTTTTAGTTATACCTTGTGACGTGTCCACTGGGGATTAGGGTGGAGTCACGAAATAATACAAAAAAGAACAAATAAAACGATTGCAGGTTTATTGCACTCAAGGTGCTCAAGAGTAATACACGGCAAAGCAGCGGCCTTGCCGTTCAAAATTGCCCGTCACGTTGGCCGCGGTCGCTCGCGTTCGCGCAATTGCGGGCCGTCCCGCACCTAACCACGCGTCGCGCACACACACTGAAAGGAAGCTGGACTTGGGAGGAAGGAGCACGGCTCACCTGGACGCTCGTCTCCTGGGTCCTCGGACACACACGTAGTTTATGAAATTGCGGTATATCGGGTCGCACGATCGGTGGTCGGTCGCAGTCTCTCGATTATCGGCACGCACGAAGCGAGAGAGTTTCTCCTCTGCGTATTGCGCAGGCGCGCCTACTCTCGCGTCTCGAGTCGTGCGCGCTCGGCTCGGTTCGTACAGGCCGCTCGGGCCATGGTTTCGCTGCCTCGACGGAGACGTCGTCGACGACGTTGACTTAGTGGTGCCGGATGGCGATTGAGTAACTGCGGCCCTGCTAAGAATACTATCTGCGAGGTAAGCTTTTAAATCGTTCCTTTTTACCTCGATTTGAAGCTAAATCGAGCCTCTCGAGTTTCTTCATTGCAGGTGCCGTATATTGTCAATACGGGATCTTCGGCTCGGAGTATCCGGACAGCTGGAGAGGGCATTCAAGGCTGGATGGGACCTGGGAATATGGTACGGGTCATTCCTGGTGCTGGAGAAGGCATTAGGATGCTGGATCAACGGAGCAGTGTGTGTGTGTGTGCAATTGTGCGCAGTCAGGAGTTGCATCTCCTTTGCTTCGGGTTCTCCTGCTTACTACGCACTGATTGGTATGTATAGCACGCTTACTTCGCATAGTAAGCTTGACAGGTGCTATACTATACCTTGTCTCGCTATTTTATTTCTAAGTGACATGTAGTATAACTACAATGTCACAACCTGTTATATAATTGGATTTATTGGAATTATAAAAAGTTTCAGGTATTTATCCAATTATATAACAGGTATAACTGCTTATACCTACTGCTTTGTGTTTGTAAGCAGCTTAGAGATTGAAAAGTATCAGTAACTAACATTAAATAGTATATTTTTGTATTATTGAAGAATAATAGTGCCATGTTGTTTGAGTGCAAGTATACGGTTACTCTGTATTTTTCATAAAATGCATTTGCTCTCTTTTTTTAAGAAATTTGCCTAACAACACCATAACTTTGTCTGAAATGCTCTGCCGCACTCAAACTTTGCACCATTTTGAAGGTAATTAATCATCGATGAATTAGATTCTTGGATGGATAAAATATTTTTGATCGTACAACCCTTTTTTTTACTACAAAGGTTTTTATTAATTATAACTATATTCAATGTGTTAAACTAATATAAATGAAATATTTCAACAAATTCTTCTTGAAATTTATAACCTTTTTCAAATTTAATGTATATAAGAAAAAATTGTTAGATTTTGAGTTATTTAGTTTTTATTTAAGTCTGATACTTTTAGTTATACCTTGTGACGTGTCCACTGGGGATTAGGGTGGAGTCACGAAATAATACAAAAAAGAACAAATAAAACGATTGCAGGTTTATTGCACTCAAGGTGCTCAAGAGTAATACACGGCAAAGCAGCGGCCTTGCCGTTCAAAATTGCCCGTCACGTTGGCCGCGGTCGCTCGCGTTCGCGCAATTGCGGGCCGTCCCGCACCTAACCACGCGTCGCGCACACACACTGAAAGGAAGCTGGACTTGGGAGGAAGGAGCACGGCTCACCTGGACGCTCGTCTCCTGGGTCCTCGGACACACACGTAGTTTATGAAATTGCGGTATATCGGGTCGCACGATCGGTGGTCGGTCGCAGTCTCTCGATTATCGGCACGCACGAAGCGAGAGAGTTTCTCCTCTGCGTATTGCGCAGGCGCGCCTACTCTCGCGTCTCGAGTCGTGCGCGCTCGGCTCGGTTCGTACAGGCCGCTCGGGCCATGGTTTCGCTGCCTCGACGGAGACGTCGTCGACGACGTTGACTTAGTGGTGCCGGATGGCGATTGAGTAACTGCGGCCCTGCTAAGAATACTATCTGCGAGGTAAGCTTTTAAATCGTTCCTTTTTACCTCGATTTGAAGCTAAATCGAGCCTCTCGAGTTTCTTCATTGCAGGTGCCGTATATTGTCAATACGGGATCTTCGGCTCGGAGTATCCGGACAGCTGGAGAGGGCATTCAAGGCTGGATGGGACCTGGGAATATGGTACGGGTCATTCCTGGTGCTGGAGAAGGCATTAGGATGCTGGATCAACGGAGCAGTGTGTGTGTGTGTGCAATTGTGCGCAGTCAGGAGTTGCATCTCCTTTGCTTCGGGTTCTCCTGCTTACTACGCACTGATTGGTATGTATAGCACGCTTACTTCGCATAGTAAGCTTGACAGGTGCTATACTATACCTTGTCTCGCTATTTTATTTCTAAGTGACATGTAGTATAACTACAATGTCACAACCTGTTATATAATTGGATTTATTGGAATTATAAAAAGTTTCAGGTATTTATCCAATTATATAACAGGTATAACTGCTTATACCTACTGCTTTGTGTTTGTAAGCAGCTTAGAGATTGAAAAGTATCAGTAACTAACATTAAATAGTATATTTTTGTATTATTGAAGAATAATAGTGCCATGTTGTTTGAGTGCAAGTATACGGTTACTCTGTATTTTTCATAAAATGCATTTGCTCTCTTTTTTTAAGAAATTTGCCTAACAACACCATAACTTTGTCTGAAATGCTCTGCCGCACTCAAACTTTGCACCATTTTGAAGGTAATTAATCATCGATGAATTAGATTCTTGGATGGATAAAATATTTTTGATCGTACAACCCTTTTTTTTACTACAAAGGTTTTTATTAATTATAACTATATTCAATGTGTTAAACTAATATAAATGAAATATTTCAACAAATTCTTCTTGAAATTTATAACCTTTTTCAAATTTAATGTATATAAGAAAAAATTGTTAGATTTTGAGTTATGTAGTGATAAAAATGGCCAGTAAGTCATTTTTTTAACAAAATTCGATTTTTTGATTGGTTACAGCTCTGGTACTAATTGAAATTTAGGTCTAAAAATTGAGCTACACTATATTCAAGTAGTTTTCTACTGATTCCATACATTAAAACAAAATTCTATTTTTTACCTAGATCACTTCACATGGAATCTCCCATATATATATATTTTACAGATCTAAGAGGTTGTCAATAGAATAATATTTATTATCTTTTAATCACAATTGGCATACATTCTACTTAAAACAAAATTATTTCAATGTATCTAACTTTATACAAAAAAAACGATATAAAAATAATATGTATATATCTAAATTAACGACGAAAATAAAGCTATAAGGAAATAATATTTTTAATTATACAGAAAAATCATTACAAAAAAAGCATATAGTCATTGAAATTAAATAAATACGCGATTATTAAATTGGACACGAATAAGGCAAATGAACAAAAAAAAATAAGGTCTTTTTCTCTTTACTCTTCTCTCCTAAGATAACAATGATGTTAATGTACAAAAGAAAGTAACGAAAAGGTTTTAATTTTTCAATGTCAGTTGAGCTTAGTCAAATTTAAATTTAACTGCTATCAAAAAAAAAATGATTAACGATAAAATAGAATCATTGGAGTCTAACACATCACTAAACCTAAAACCTATAACTTATCCTTCCTAAGGAGTGCTTAATTGCACGCTTTCCTCCTCGTTGCGGTAAAAGCTCCAGCAACACGGTCACTTATCCTTTCTAAGGAGTGCTTAATTGCACCCTTTCCTCCTCGTTGCAGTAAAAGCTCCAGCAACACCGTCACGTATCCTTCCTACATACCATTCAAAATGTAAACCTATATAAATAATTACAACTGAACTCACCTTGACTCTAGTAATTCTGTTAATTAGTCATACTTTCTTACAGGACTCGCAGGTATATAAATAAGGAGAGTTTGGCATACTAGAAACAAAAAAATCTAACACTAGACTCAATGGACATGGGAGATTCTGTACAACAAAATAACGATTGCAAAGAAACGAGAAGAGGCGGAAAGAAAAAGATTTTATCCAAACTAATTATTGAAAAGAGAACTTTATTAAAAAAATTAAGTAAAGTATACTCGCAGATAGCTTCCATACACATGTCGAATAAAGACGTGGACTCGAATTTAAAGTATAAAGAAATTTCCGATATTGATTTTAATGAACAAATGCAGCAGAAATTTGATAAATTAATTAATTTCGCGGAAAAAGTTCAAAATTCAACTATTAAGAAAAACAACAATTAAAACCTTTTTGAGACAATAAGGGAGATTTTAAATAAATAATATTCGCAAGTTTATATAGTTTGATAGAAAATACAGCAAACAAAAATATGTATAAATAACGTAAATCTACAATTGATACAGTAAGTCTTGTACAATTGTTTAATCACTAGTTGGAACAAATTAAAATAAAATAAAAAAAATAAGAGAGAAAAATGAATGTGTGCCCATTGGTTCGAGTATGGTATAAAGTTTAATTTGTACATGATATATGTATGAGTATTGTGCGTATACACATAGCTCAAGAATCTATAATAAGAGAAAATAAACGATGAAAACTGATCTTCCTTCAATGCATAGACTCAATCCTTTAATTAATATCAACCACGAATAAGCAAAGAAATTTCTGTAGGCTGCCTAAAGATGGAAGTTGCACTTACCAAACGACAGCAACGCAAGAAAAGACAGGAGGAGAGAAAGAAGAAAGAAGGGAAAAAGGACCCATTAGAAAATATTATTAAATACGGAGTCAAATGTTTCCAAGATGAGGCCAAGGGAACAACTCCCGCTTATCCCCGAAGGCTAGCAAATGAAACAGAGTTTCTAACATCTGTTATATACAATCACAGTTTAAGCTTTAGGTTGGCTATTAAAGAAGCCTTCCTTAGCGCTGTAGGTTTCAACGATTGCATGCCTCAGAGGTTAAGACGATTTATAAACTTTAGAGCGCAACTGGAAATGAAACATCCGGATTACCCAGAAAAAAGTGACGATGAACTCGTAAATGAAGTAGAAAAAAGGTATAGAGAAAGCAAAGTACTTAGAAATAAAAGAATATGGTGGTCAAGGATTTGGTGACCAAACGTACCATGGAAGGTGTAAATATTGTAAACAGAAAATTCCGGTGTGGCGAGAGTGCGCAAAATGCGCCAATTACTATCTACAACGTCAAGGGAAAGGGATATATATAGAATCCATTGAGTGTACGGACGATGAACGCCAACGACATCTAGAAGTAACATCCCATTGTCCGACTGGTTGTTTTGCGGGAGGTTCCTTATCCGTATTACGGGATGAAAGATGGTTAACGGGAGATTGGTAATGAAAAAAGGAAAGAGACAAAGGAAGATCGGAAAAACTATAACGATAAGACAAATACAAGAATGTTAAATAAAATTTTTTTTTCTCCTGCCTATGTACCAAATCAAAAAGAAATAAAATAAAACAAAATCAATATAAGAAGGGGATTCTGAGTTCGTAAGCCTATACCTTAAGAGAAGGACGACTTACATACATAAATACATAGTTTACTCCTATCTTTTAGTTTAATTTATAGTGCACCCTATATAACTACGAATCATTGTTTTTGATTTAAATTACAAAATAAACACACCTAGAATCGGCACATATAAAAAAATAAGTACGCAAACAAGAAATTAAAAGCAGGGCGTTCGATAAACCAGAAAGATCCATATAAAAAAAAAGAGACAGGGAAAGGAGCGGAAAGATTTATCGGAAGATGTAAAACTAACTTCAGTCCCGTGGAAAATTATTATTAGCATGACTTGCATACATGAAGATATGAATCTAACGGATATTTGGTCTACGTTTAGCGAACTGAAAAACGATTGCCCGTTAGGTCACGAAAAATGTGAAGAACTGTTTGGAAATTTTAAGAATTTACAAGAAAAATATACTAGAACTTTACACATCTTAAACTCTACAGAAAGTACTTGCACGGACGTAAAATCAGATTTGCATGAAAACGAGTTAGTACGTTATGACTTAGAAAGTAAATTAATTAACAATTACATAGATAGGATACTAGTAGGGGTTAGGACTAAAATAGTATTTATAGAAAGTAATACGATGGGAATTAATATATACATAGACAAAGCAAGATTGTATGATGAATTCAATATTATGCAAAAAATGAAGCAAATAAAAGAGGAAATTTATCTTGAACGATACTCGCAAATAATAAACAATATAAAGACTACGTTAGGAAGAATGTTGGACAACCAGATAAGCTACAGTGTAGGTACACTTGTTAATTTAGAAGGAATAAAAGAGTATCAAATGTATACTACTTTATTATCATCTAATAGACTCAAACAAGTTGTTAATTACATCGAAATATATGAGAAAACCAATGAATTCCCGTTGAAAAGAGGAGAAGGAAATTTAAAAAGACTAGCTAACATAACAAGCCTACATACTGGATACATCAATAATAAACTATTTATTCAAATAGAGGTTCCCTTGGTTGAAAAATCTACTTGCTCATTGTATAGGGTATCTCCTCTTCCAATTCCTCATAACGTATATATCAATGAATCAAACATCGCCTATGTTGAAACCGAAAATAACTATATTCTGAAAGCAGAGGCAAATTATTACGGTTACTCAAGCACCGACCTTAAGAATTGTAAAAAGTTTCAAGGAAAATTAATTTGCAAAAAAGAAAGACTGCATTTAAAAGCAATAGATAGTTGCGAAACGGAATTGATGTCTCAACCGGCTAAATGTAATTACCGTAACTGCAATATCAAATATAAAACCAATGCCAAACCAACGATAATAAAACTTGAAAAATTAAATAAAATATTATACGCAGCGCCCATGACTACGAGAGTATCGATTGGCTGTGACGGTTTAACAGGGACGATCATACCGTTACGTGGAGTCGGAATAATACACACAAAAATAAATTGTACGTTTAAAATAAATGGGGAAGTTATAAAAATACATGAGGTACCAACGGAATATTCAAATCACTTGCTATTTCCTCAGACGTCGTTAAATATTAGCAAACTATCAAATATCTTTACAATACAAATACTAAAGATTTATTCCATAAATTAGTTAAGCAAAAACACTAGGGGAATTTTTGTGATATGGAAAATTACTGTAGGGATAAATTGATCAATTCACTACATTATTCACTACATTGTTTCTCATCTGTTCAATCACAGGAGTAGTTATATTTTCTTTTTCTTTTTTCTTATTCTTGATTTTTGTGCACTCTTTTTCCTGGCACTTCCTACCGTTTATCCCCCTGGGGACTTTAACGGTGTCCACCTACCACCTATATGTGGGTGCTTTTATCCCTCCCTTAAAAACCCCACCATGTCGCATTCGCCCGGGGTTATGCCCGTGGATGAGGGAAACCTGTGAAGCAGGGAAAACCTCACCCGAGATGGCCGGTGTATTTGAAACATTCTTTTTGGGTGTCAAAGTCACATTGCGTAGGCCTTGACACCAAAATCGAATGTTTCACACCTCCCGCTCACGCTGTGAAGTGTGGAAAAACACCTAACCGATCCCGAAAGCCGCACAAGAATGGTGTCACCCATCCAAGTACGAACCGCACTCAGTGCTGCTTAACTTTCGTGATCGGCCGAGGTGCGTCTCCGCCACTCCGCCACCGCGTCGGTTTTCACAGGAGTAGTTATATTTTTATTCATCGCGGGGATCTTCATAATTGTGTGTTACTTTAAAGAAATATTAGACACCAATCTGGAAGAAATAGAAATCCGTTTCGAATAAACAAATAGGAAATAACTTCATAACTTCGTACAAGGACAATGAAAAGCATAGAAAATTATCTTATTTACAGATGGCAAAGAGATCATTCCTCCTGCTTTCACTCGTAAGTGTAATTAATTACTCGTCGGGACTTTACGGATATGACTGCGGGGAACAACTTTCAAATCTAACAACAATATCGTTAGTGGATGTTAAAGAATGTGATATACATGAACCATATATTAATGTAACAAAAATTTACGCGCAATTACTACAATTCAACGATTACAGTACCACGCATGTATATAAATGCATAATAAAAATCACACGTACAGTTACACATTGCGGTATGCACGGACATGCATCACGCGTCCTAAACGGAGAATGTTATTGAATCCATCGTTCGGGTTATATTTCTATAAGCGGCACTCAAATTATAAATCTACCCAGAAACAGTACCACTAATAAACCAATCGTGTTCGCGGGAGGGAACGATAATAGCGGAAATTGTATTGGAGGTTCATTTTCGGATTCATACGGTACCTATGAAGACGCCTATGTCGCAGGTCATGTTGAAATAACAATATACGATTACTATGCAGCTGAACATCTGGAATATAATAAAGTAAGATTAGACTCCGGGGTTACATGCACACTCGCGGATTTAGAATCTACAGATATCGATGCCTCACAAGTTTTCTGGGAAGCGCTTCCGGAGGATTCATGCGGAGTTAACAAATATTCTGTGTAGTATGAAGGAAATTTGGATAAAATATATGAAGCGCAAAAAAACCGTATAATGTACTCGCTTGAAACTAATGATATTACATTCGCACTATGGAAAAAAGGAGAGCAGAATGTATGCGGTTTTAGGTTCGCGCGCACCGAACAGTTTTATAAGCAAAAAAACAATTGAGGGAAACAATCTTGATATATTTGCATACATAAACTCAAAATTCTTATACGTTGAAAAATATGTACGCCGTCTGTTAAATATAATGTACTACGACATATTAAAACGAAGGTGCGAAATCGAAAGACATATTCTCACTAAGCCCTCGCGCTCGCTTCAGTTTCCCCGGCGGAAGTGGGTTATCGTATCATGAATCAACCCGGGTATCTAGCCGTAACAGCGGGAGAAGTTATTCATCTATTAAAATGCTTAAAAGTAGAAGTAGTTGGGAGAGAAACGACGGGGTGTTACGAACACCTACCCGTGTTTCGGGACAACGAACCATATTTTCTCACACCTAGAACGCGTATATTAGTAAGAACTGGGAATCCCCTAATGTGTGATAATCGATTACCGGTTATGTTCAAAATGCATCAAATTTGGTTTAAAATGCTACCGAATCCAGTCGAAGTAAAAGATCCCGAGATATTGACGCATCAAACAAAACTAACATGGAAATATGTTTCACCCGAGACACTCGCTACTAGTGGAATATACGGACAAAAAGATACCAGTAAACTTCGCGATATGATATTATTCCCATTAGAAAAATCTACGGTATTAAATAAAATGGCATTAGGAGCTTCGGGAAGGAAGATAAACCCCAAAGGACATTTACTATAGGAAATTTGTTCAACCAAGAAGCCTCGAATAATCTGGCTGAATCGACATTCAACAAACTATGGTCGGAATTCTTAACGTTCAGTAACATCTCTGCCGGTTTCATAGGATTTTTTATGATATGTCGCCTCATCAAGCTAAATATCGTTACGATTATGCATGGTATCATGTTGCACGGAATTTACGGGTTCTCTTTACATTTAATTGGGGCAATATGGAATTCAGTCACTCAACTATTACTTTATTTGGGAACGCAAAAGTTAAATAAAGATAAGGAGGAGAACGAAAAAATGGAAGTTGAGATAGAGAAAAATGAAAAGAGCCAATTTATCACTTCCGAGTTTAAGACTGTAGATAAAAAAATTTTAGAGAGAGAATCGTGTTTATATCCAATTTTAAAAATAAACAATGAGAGCAGAGAAAATTCAATGTAATAATAACTCTCATTTTCTTTTTTTTTACTTACACTCAAAATAGGAAAGCCAGTAAATGAGGAGTATACAAGAAGTTAAAGAAAGGAAAAATTTACCCTCTTACGACGGTGCGATCAGGAAAAAACAAACCAACAGAAAAATACACAAAATGTATTACTTTAAAAAGATGTTTTACAGCATAGATCTGAACACTCCTTTATGTGGAACTTGCATAAAAACAAAGGCAGGAAAACCGATTATGCAACACATCAAATTTAGAGACATAAATATGGATCCCGAAATGCAAAAATGTTATAACTGTAAAAAAAATATCGAGGAACGAAAAATAAAAAACAATAATAATAATATATCCACTCGGATTAGGGCAATAATAGAACAAAACAAAGAAAGAGAAATCGAGATTGTTACTATAAAAAATGAATTCGAATTACAGAGAAATAACCAGCAAATTATTCCGTTGGAACCAATACAACAAGAAATGCCCATTTTTGTTGTTAAAAACGAAACAGACATCGAAAAACCAGAAGAAATGTCAAGTTCAAGTTCAAAAATGACGCAAACGGAACCTATAGAAATAAATAGAGACGAAAGACCAGAGGATATCGCAGAATCACAGAACGTTAAGGAAATAAGTTGGCCCGAATTGGAATCCTTTCTAAGTGAACAAGAAGTTATGGAATTACTACAAAATGCGACCAGTGATATTTTCCCTCAATACAGGACGAAGAAAATAACACCCCCGTGCCAATGATAACACAAGAAGAGTTACCAGAAATATTAGAGATATTAGCATCCTTAGAAACTCAACTAGACGAGGTAGTCTATAATAATACAGAAGAGAAAGTAAAAGAAATAATTATGGATCTACAACAGGACTTTGATGAAACTGATTGCGGAGTAAATTTGTCGATAAAGAAAAATCGATTAGATACATTTAACTATTGGCCGCATGCCTTTATTTCAATCGAGGATCTAGCAGAAGCCGGATTTTATTATACGGGAGAGAACGACAAAGTAAAATGCTACATATGCGGTGTAGGAATACGAAAATGGGAAAAAATGGACGAGCCTATGGAAGAACATCGTAGATGGTCGCCGAAATGTGAATTCATTACAAAGAAGGAACGAGCAGAAGACTGTTGTGGAATCTATGACATGGAGAAATTGAGCAAAATAATAAAAGGTTCGGAACATGCCAGTTTATCGAAAGATCTTAAATGCAAAACTTGCAAACGTAATCCAATAGAGGAAATATATCTTCCATGCAAACAAGCCTTAAGCTGTTTAACTTGTTATATGGAAACAAAGGAATGCATGATTTATAAAAGAGCAATAACGGAATGGTTAAACATATTCTTAGTAACAAAAAGAAGAGGTCGCTTCACAGAGATAGAATTCGCCTAAAATAAATCTATACAACAATAAATATATGAAAATTGCAAAACTTACAATTGCAGTAAAAATTATAATAAGTGTGAACAAGAGTATAAAATATTAACAAACACACATTATATACAAGTATATATACTAACTAGATATAGTAAATACAAACAAAAAAAACTATATGTATACAAAATGAAAAATAATAAAGACTAACATTGTTATAGAACAGTAAGGAATATTTAGTTCTTTCCCTAACCATATGTAGAAATAAAAAAAAAAAAAAACAAACAAAACAAACAGTTATTGTGGTAAGCAGATTAAGAAATGTAAATAACGTAAAAGAAAAATAATAATAAAGAGTAATATATAGAAATACTAACAAAAGTAAATAAGTATCCATAAAAAAGGGGTAGAGCTAATCTAAACAAAAAAAAAATAGAAAAGAAATGGAGAAAAAATGAAAAAAAGGGGGAAGGAATGTAAAGAAAAAGAATAGTACAAGGACGACGGAGCAGCGCGGTGGGGAACGAAGTTTGGATCCCCCGTAAGGATTCGATGCACACCGCAATTCGAGCCTAGTTGCTGCGCTAAGCTGTAAGAGCATCGGTTGGCCTCGTAAGTGTTCGGGCCACTCTCCGACTCGAGCCTGGCGAGTTTGGCGGGGCCGACCGTGCGTTGCATTGTCGACGTTTCGATATACTCTCTCTCTCTTTCTCTCTCTCTCAAAAACGTTGTGTATGATAGGAACTTCTTCTCTATCTTAGTATTTCATACATTTTTTTATTAGATTGTTATTAGATTGTGTTAAGTACTATTGTTTAATTGTAATTGTAAAAATAAATAAAAAAATAATAAGGTATAAAACAATTGTGAACTGTAAGTAACAACCAACATAACAATTTTAAAACTAATATTTCAGTATTTTTGTATGTTTATTTTTTCACATATCCCAACCCCGTAATAGAAATAATTCACTGTAGATCTGCGAATTATTCCTATCCTTTGTTTTAAGCACCATCAATAATAGAAAACGCTGTAGATCTGCATCTTCTATGCGCCGCTGCTTGTACGTGTCAAACACGCTTTAGCTATGCGCATTTGACACTTCATTCTTTTTCTCTCTCTCCCATTGTTTTAAGTTGTAGCTTTTTCCTCGTGTTCAAAAGCATCACGCGTAGAGTAGAACAGACGCCCCTCCTGGCGTCCCCTCTCTCTGCAGACGCATGCCTACTGTTTGCGTTTGGGAAAACCCATACGCAGAGTATAAGCCCTTTCTGGCATCGACTCGCTCTCTCGCACCGCAACGCTCGGCTCTGTGAAAGCGATCCGCCGCTCGTAGCTCAGAAGCGGCCATATTGGGCCTGTTTCCCTCGCCAGCTCGGCGCACGCGCACCCCAGTGTCCACGCATCAAAATGAACAGTAGCCCTTCCGGCATACATTCGTTCTCTCTCTCTCTCTCTCTCCCTCTCTCTCTCTCTCTCTCTCTCTCTCTCTCTCTCTCTTTGGTGAGTTTGGTGGACGCTCATAGCTCCGCGCTTCGAGTATAACGTTATTTTTCTTGCTCACGCTCTTTCTACGAGTTTCAGCCTAGAGGAAGGGATTCCCTGGAGTGGCGGCTGTTATCCAATATAATAACAGGTACTTTTTCGCCCTGGAATCCTTTTAATTCCTCTATGAAAATTGGATTGCTGGAGAGGTTAGGTCTTATCCACTGACAAATTGGCGGCTCCTCAACGACGTTTTTGCACAGTTGAAGCAGCGCCTCTACTGGCTTTCACCGGTGATAAGGGGTCAACCTCGTAGCGCATATCTCATCTTCCTCAGGGTACTTTATTTTAACACCGTGGAGAGATGCTGCCGGCTACGCGCACCACTTGCTTTATTTGCAGCCGCAGAATTGTTAAAAAGAATCTGGCGGAGGTATGCTCTCGTTGCGGCAATTATATACACGCAAATTGTTTCGCGATTCTGCCGGACTCAAACGAGCCGCGCTGTTGCCGACTGGCAAAGACCACTGCCTTACCCGCGACTAGTGAGAGGGCAGCACCTCCCGGGACAACGCTTTCTTTAAATGAGCTCGCGTCGACCGTCAGTTTGCCTGCTGCGACCCCCACCACTGGGACGGCCAAGCGCGGGGAGGCGAAGGGAGCGCAGCTTTTCCCCATTCACTCAGAATCCGACTTCGCTAAATTTTCAAACATTAATCCATCTCCTCCTCAATGAAGGTCAACTGGTCAGACGTCATCACCTACTAACAATTCATTCTCATTTTTCATGTAAATATTAATCGGCTAAAAACACATTTCGCATCTATTGAATCACTTATTCTTCCATTGAATCACGATATCATTTCATTTTCAGAAACTTTTCTCACAGAGTATGACTCCTCCAGCATGCTGGACCTCCCTGGCTACACATTGCACAGATTGGACCGGGTGGGTAAGGAGGGGGGGAGGGTGTAGCCGCCTATTTCAAGAGTAATCTTGATGTTAGGTTCGTGGCTCACTCTGACCCTGTCTTTTCAAACACCCCGGAATTTTTAATTTTTCAAGTTAGTAACAAAGTTAGTTCGCTGCTATTTAGTGTTGTCTATAGGAGACCCACAGCAACCTACCCATTACAATTGTTTGACACGTTAAATAATTTTTTACATACTTGTGACCAGGTAGTCATCACAGGCGACTTTAATATTAATATGTGCGGTGGGGACGGGGCGTCCGCCATGTTGGAATCATACATAGATTCACTTAACCTCTTCCTTATCAAATCGGAACCTACGCATCATGCGCATTTCGCCAACCATTCATCTCATACCTGACTGGATTTATTTATAACGCGTAATCCTCCGCCAGACTATTCTTAAATCTAAGTCTTCAGTTCCTTTTGCAGCAGGACATGATTTCATTGTATAGGATCAATTCAGCCTCTAACTCGGCTAATATGCGGAAAGAGCTCAGGAATATGGGTCTCGTATCTAAAACGTTTAAATTACCTCTAAGTATTTTCTCACCCGATCAGCTCAATATCCACTATGCTTCTATTTCATATTCACCCAATCCTTTCACTCTTACCCAATTTCAATCTCTCATTTCATCAGTAAACATTTTGCCCTCATCCTACCCATTAATTTCCTTTCATTTTACCCCTACCACCTCGCATAAAGTCCTCACTACTATCTCAAGGGCCACCTCCAAGGCTACTGGGTATGATGGAATCTCTGTTCCAATGTT
Organism: Theocolax elegans; assembly: GCA_026168455.1. Taxonomy (NCBI): domain Eukaryota; kingdom Metazoa; phylum Arthropoda; class Insecta; order Hymenoptera; family Cerocephalidae; genus Theocolax; species Theocolax elegans. The sequence continues at coordinate 54,090,297 of CM047425.1, forward strand.
GAAACTGTTAGCTGCTCAATTGGCACCGCATCTTACTGATCTGTTCAACTTATCTCTCTCAACGGGAGTTTTTCCAAAGCCTTGGACTAGGTCTCTCCTTTTCCCTCTAGCAAAGTCGAACCGAGTGATATCGCCGTCTGATACTAGGCCTATAGCAAAGCTCTGTGAAGTCTCCAAGATCTTAGAAAAATTAGTTCATGAACAACTCACAGATTATCTTAATGGTAATAATTTAATTATTGAGAGACAAGCACGCTTACGCCGGGGGCATAGTACTCAGACGGCTCTGATCGGTGTCTTAGACGACGTTAGGAGAGCCATAGACAAACGAATGATCACCATCTTAATTTTATTTAATTTTTCGAAAGCGTTTGAGTCGGTGCCACATGACCTGATGCTTTGTAAATTACGCACTTTAGGTTGCTCGGACACGGTTCTCTCGTGGTTCTACTATTATCTGGTTGGACGTTCCCAATGAAAAAGAGAAAAATAAAACACTTTATTATGAGCTTTACAAACAAGTTTATTCCCTGTTAAATTTTTTAGTAATAATAAAAAAAACGAAAACAGTACAAATCTGATCACCTTGTCACATTTTATCCTCGGATGATATATCTATTATGTCAATTATACGCGGCACTGGCGAATAACAGGGAGATCCTCCCCGGTTGGACGGCCAGTAAAATGCGGCCGGAAATGCAGGCGCCTGCTCTGGTGAGGGACATCTCGGCGAAAAATCCTCCTCCTACAGTGCCACCAAATCTTCCTCTCTCACCTCCTCCTTCTGCTCCTCCTCCTCCATCGCCTCCAACTCCTCCTCACTCATTTCCTCCTCGGTAACGACAATCAATCCGAAGCCTCGGAGCTCGCGGGTAACTCCACTATGGCCGCAAGATCCCGCAAGGATAAATTTAATAGAAGCAGAAGGGTGTTCACATCCAGTGGGACGCCTTCACTTCTACACAGAGCATTCAATTCCTGGGCAGCGGCTACAAACCAGCTCCGGGCTTCAAATAGATCAGGACTAAATTCCCGATCATCTCGTCGACGCAAAGCCCACTGCATTAGCAAACGTGCTTTATCGAACTCCATCCTGAAAACATAGAAAATAAAATACATACTTAGCATTAAGGAAATAAATACAAACACACATGCAAAAAAATATATAATAAAACTTTAATAACAAAAGCAAATTTTTTTTTGGTAAAAAATGCGTAGACAAAAAAAATAAATATTCTTTTATATAAGAGATACACTATTTTTTTTATTATTTAAACAAGAAAAAAATAAGAACCAACAAAGAGATAATAATAATAATAATAATAAAAGCACTTACTTCGTAAAAAAAATAGGGACGAGACTCCTCGGAGAAACAAATCGAATCACTGCCTGACGAATACTGACGAAAAAATGCAAGGAGCCACCCGTATTTAAAAGAAACCTTATCGCACTGAGGGAAAATAATTTACTAGGGTGTAGAAGATTACTTGGAAAATTTAAACGACCAATAAAAACGTTTATTATTGACAGAACTAGGAGCAGTACTTGAGAGTAATAAATAAGTCAAAGTGATTCTTTGTTTATAATAGCCGAAAGAAAAACTCATAACGAAAGCCTTGAATAGCTATATTCAACGTTTTCGTTACATTTCAGAGGGGGGAGGGGGAGCGAAGAAATTAAATTTTTCTTCGCTCCTACTAACCTTACTTTAAGAAAAGATTACTAAGCAGGTTACTATAAGATGCACTAACAATGTCCACATTGAAGCGACGGTCTGTATTGCATAAAAATAATTATTCTTTCTCTATCTCGCTATAACAGTTCATTATGCTGCAATTATTAATAGCAAAAAATATGTATACTAATGGATAACTCTTAACCAGTATTTCAGAAAAATACGTAAGAATTCAAATATTATCAAAGAAAATTATAACTTTTGTAAAAAAAATGGCTACGAGAACAAAAAATACAAATAACGTATATTTTTAACATGAATTGATGTATACTAAAAATTAGGAGTAAAAACTAAAGAAGAATAAATTCTTTATCTACAGAAAACACATTTAATAATAATTATACAATTTTTCGGAATATTTAGAATAAAAATTGTAATAATAAAACCCTTTTTATTTTTAGCTTCTATTTTTATAGGTAAACTATATCAATACTGTTAAACTGTTCGACATAATGTAATAGATGTATGAAAAATAATAACAAACGAAGTTGAACTACGAAAGAAATAATTGTAATATGGTTTATAAAGCTCACCATAAGAAATAAAGAAAAATTAATCGAAATAATGTTTATAATTTAAAATTAAGTATGATATCTTATGTCAAGAGAAATAATAATATAATAATAATATTGTTTAACGACGAGGGCATCGTTTTTAAAAAGGGGGGGAGTTGTCGCGTCCCGACGAAAATTATATTATTATTTTTCGTAAAAAGTACTGCGTAGCTTAGAATAAAATTACGGCGTAGAAGAAAAATGAAATAAGGTTGATAAAGAATAATTCTAAGTAAATACAGTAATATAAAATATAATTTATAGAGCTAAGGGACAGATTAATTTACGAGTGTTTCAAACGAAAAAGAGACTGATAAGTAGAGTTGAAGATATTATTCGAAGCCAATACGCATATAAGCGGGATCGCCGATAGTGAGATCGAAACGAAGGGTTGCGCAAGAGTTTTTTTTGTACTGCACTATAAACTCAATGCTCGGAGAAGAACCGGTGATGTCAAACATGGACTAGAAAATTCGAGCATTAGTAATAGAAGGGGGACACCAAATTCTCCGAATTAACTACGAAGCGATACAGAAAATGCATGGGAATCGATAATTTTTAATCACGCACATCTAACGGTCCAATCGGGTGCAAGCACAGAAAAATCGAGAACTACTTACGCAATTTCCATATAAGGCAAAACGTAAAACAAGGACAGATGCATAGATTTTTAGGGTATATAAAGAGGATCCAGAAGAGACACAGCCACTCCTAATTTTTCATCTAAAGCTTTCATAAGGCGAAGCTCTGCTAGTCAACTCTTTGATTTTTATCCGAGGGCGTGGCACTGCTACTCGGACTTTTAAGAAATACGCAATTAAAATCAAGAGAGATCTTCTATTCGGGAATCGAGACGCAGCGTTGACATCTACGAGCCATAGTCAAGGAACTACGACTTCGACATCTGGCAATCATCGGACTCCAACAGCACACACATCTAACGTCGACGCCCGCAGGTCTAGCAGGACATTATCCAGCAATTTGACACCGCTCTCCACGTTCGAGGCGGACCTTCGTTCCTCACCGTATACACACACATATATATGGGCTATTTCACGTCAAGTGGTACGATGAAAATTTTAAATCGCTCCAAAATTTGAAAACAGGCTGGAAATATCTTCCAGAAAATAGAAAAAATTTTTAGGTGTTAAAAATAATTTGCCTAAGAGTTATTCCACCATAAAAAATGAAAATTTTTCAATTTTTTAGAAAAATTGCTATTTTCAAAGCCATTTATCTCAAAATCTATTGATTTTTTTGAAAAAACATTAAAAACAACTTTTGTTCAAAATAATCTTTAGAACTTATCTACCTGGGTTACAATTCTTAGTTATAAAATCTCGAAGAGATAGAACACCCGGAAATATTGAATATCAAAAAAAGGGGACCACGCCACAATCGATTTTGATCTAACACCGCTCAAAAGGTCACATTTTTTGAGAGCTTTCGAATGGCGGTGGTTAGATTATTGGCCGAGACCGCTGGTATAAGTTATTCCTCATAAACCTCATAAATTCACTAATTTTCACGTATTTTATGGCATAATTACACCAGCGCTCTTGGCCAATAATCTAACCACCGCCATTCGAAAGCTCTCGAAAAATGTGATCTTTTCAGCGGTATTAGATCAAAATCGATTGTAGCGTGGTTGCCTTTTTTGATATTCAATATTTCCGGGTGTTCTATCTCTTCGAGATTTTAAAACTAAGAATAGTGACCTTGGTAGATAAATTCCAAAGATTATTTTGAACAAAAGTTGTTTCTAATGTTTTTTTAAAAAAAACAATAGATTTTGAGATAAATGGCTTTGATTCTATGAATTTTCTATGAATGATACGTTATTAAATTTATTCAAAGAAAAAGTTCAGACTCTCGATACTCTCGATTTAACTAAAACTCCTAGGGAAACAGTGCAAAATTTGACAGAAGAAATAAATTATTTAAAGGATAGACTAGAAAAAAATGCAGCAAATATTTCATTATCTATAAAAATACCTCGCGATTTTGACTATAGAGACCCTTTTTTCCGACTGATCTTTCTATTTCCGAAGTTAGTGAAGACGAACAAGAAGACACAATAATTACTCTCACGCGTGTAAAACAATTTAGTTTAAAACCCGCTGTTTTGAAATACGAGGAACAAAAAGAAATTATCGCGAATAATCCTGTAAATTTTAGTACGCCAGCCTTAATTTATCGTCCATATGAACCATTGATTTTAACGCCGGATAAGGTTATAAGCTCGGTAAGATAACAGCTAGCGACTGAAGTGAAAAAAACCTAAAATCATAGAAAGTTTACAAGAAAGTGTCAAAAAAGGGACAACTTTTCAAGGTATCATAAATAAGATTAAAGGCGCGTTAAATATTTTTTCCGCGCCGATCGAAAAAGAGACTGAGGAAGCAAAGGCACAAGTGACGGACACGGCGAAAGTACTCGACGAAAAACTAATTCAAGGCGCGACATATATTACAATTCCCTTCGATAATCAATTAATTAAAAGATCACCCGAACAAGCAAACTCTTCTAAGATTAAAGACGAATTATTTAATAAAATTAATTTAGACGAATTAAGAACAAACACTGGAACAAAACCAAAAAAATTAGATACGAGTGAAGTTAAAAAACAAATTAATAATAAAACAATGACGTCTCAAATTCGAGGTTTATCTCTAAACGCTCTAGATTTAATACCGCGGTTTAACTGTCATAACATAAATTTATCACAATTTTTGGACGGATGCAATGAAGCAAAAGAAATTTTACCGTCGGAGTACGAGAAAGAATTAACAAAACTTATTCGAATGCGTTTATATGGGGAAGCTTTAACTTGTTCGCGGGGAGAAAATTTTAAATCTCTCAAAGAGATATCCGATTTTTTCGAAAACACCTTCGGATCGATAAAAACATATGACGAGTGGACGGGAGAACTTGCTAAATTAAAACAGAAAAACAATGAGACAGTCGTTGCTTATTTTAATCGGTTACAAGAAATAAAAAATGAAATAATCAAAGCGGCCGACAGAGAGGGACGAGTCGCGATAGCAGATCATTTCATGCTTGAACTAAGGCGAGATTGTTTAAAATTCTTTTAAAAAGGGCTTCGTTGGGAAATTCGTGCGTGTTTAGGGACTCCAAGTACTATAAAACAAGCTCGTGAAGAAGCGCTCGAGGTGGAGCGCGAGTTCCCTTGTAGCGTCCTGGACGAGGAGACGCCAAGCCGAGAAGAGGCTCGTCTTCGTTCAACTCGAGAAACGCGTAAAGTAAACTATATTTCCAATAACTCTCCGATTGTATGGCAATATTGTTCTAAGACTGGTCATGGAGCCATAAATTGTTTCAAATTAGCACGAAGTTTTGCGGAAAGATTTTCCGATAATAACAACCGAAGCAATCCCATAAACAGTTCATATAGCCCACAAAATCGCTCGGATAACAGTCGTAATTATAATAGACCGAATTTACAATTTGGTGGTTGGAACGAGTATCAAAATCAGACGGAATTTTTACCAAATAGAGATAGAGATAAGAATGATTCCTTTGTTCGTTATAATAATAATAAATTCTCGTCGCAGCAATTTAACAAAGAAGATCGGGAAAATAATTCCGGGACTCGCGGTGTGCGCGAGTCGGTTAATCCAACTTCCCAAGAATCACGATATATTAATAACGAATCGAATAATAATATAAGATCACCAGTTACTTGTTTCCATTGCGGAAAACCCGGTCACATAAAGCGCGATTGTTATAAGTTACAAAGAGAAATAAGAGAAGAAAATCAAAACCAGGGAAACACCGATACTCTCTCTCCGAGGAGGGTCGAGAGAGAGGCTACGAATCAAATTCCCTCTACTTCGAGCGTGGAAACCCGCTCAAACGTCCCCTCCGCACCGCGAAAATAAATTTAAGTCAACAAAGTTCAGCCCCGGTCGTAATCTTCGACACCGGTCAGTTAAGACGTCCGTTAAAATTCTTGCTAGATACAGGAGCATCGGTAAGTCTAATTAAAGAGTCAGACGTAGACTCTCGCGGAAAAATTGACGAAAATGATATTATGTTGTTAAAAGGCATAACTGACCACTCATTAACTACACGTGGTAAAATTAGAATAGATTTCGAAGGATCTCCCGTGGAACTCAATTTAGTACATGATTCGTTCCCTATACAACAACGGAATCTTAGGCACCGATTTTTTCCGTAGAAACGATGCAAAAATCAATTATTAGGAACAATATTTAGAATTTAACGGATTAATCCTCCGCTTTGAAAATGAAAATAATATGCAAACGGATGAATCGATTTATATAATGGAGGATATCGAAAATAATGACCGAAAATCAATACGATATATGCCAAAACCAAGGGAAAACAATGATTGTACGAACATGAAAAATTCAAGATTTTATAATTATACCGATAGTGATGACGATTATAAAAATGACGAAATACAAGTACATCAGATCGACGAGGAGTCGGATCTAAAGAATAATACATGTAAAGCAAGTGAAAATTGTTATGGATTAATGAAGGAAGAACGATTACAAATAAATAATGGAAAAGCGCAACCACGGGTATGTGATGTGACTGAGCCACGTATTAAAGAAAAATTTGATGAAATTACTGAAAATTATGGTATTATTGAAGCACCATTGTTCGATAGGATGGCTGAGAGTCCATCCAGTACTAATTATGAAAACGAAGTCAACCTGAAGTATGATATTGAAAATGAAATAAAAAATTAAGAAAATTTATTGGATAAGACAGTTAATAATTGTCAAGTACAAATGGATTATGAAATCGAGGAGGGCGATAAATGCGGACCTCATGAAAGTAAGGAAAATTTTGTTGACAAAAAGATGAATTATCGAGTACAAATGGATTATGAAATCGAGGAGGGCGATAAATGCGGACCTCGTGAAAGTAAAGAAAATTTTGTTGACAAAAAGATGAATTGTCGAGTACAAATGGATTACGAAATCGAGGAGGGCGATAAATGCGGACCTCGTGATAAAAATGTTAGTTATGTTTGTAAATTGAATAACAAAGAATTGGTTATGTCGGGGGAAAAGTTATATTATAAGGATACAAGTACACTTAATCGTAATGAACGGTTAAAAGAAGCCTTGCATTTTGATAAAATGGACGAGGAACAAAGACAGTCTATAGAAAACTTAATTGATAAATATTCGGATTGCTTCTGTTTAAAAGGAGCGAAATTAGGCGTGACAAATGCTATAGAACATAAGATACCGTCTGTCGATGACATACCAATCACAGCTAAGCCATGTAGATATCCTCATGCTCTCAAAAGCGAACTTGATAAACAATTAAAAGAAATGATTGAAGGAGACATAATTGAACCATCAAGTTCCAATTATACATCACCTGTTTTTCTAGTAACAAAAAAGCCTGATAGTCAGGGTAATAAACGATACCGACTAGTTGTCGATTTTCGACAATTAAACGATAAAACCGTAAAAGATCGATACCCATTACCTAATATACTAGATATTATCGATCAAATCGGACCAGAAAATCGTGTATTCACCGTCTTGGATTTATGTCAAGGATTTTTACAAGTTCCGTTAGCTCAAGAAGATCGACATAAAACAGCTTTCGCCTCTTCATTCGGTTTATTTCAATTTAAAACAATCCCTATGGGATTATGCAATTCTTCAGCCACATTTCAAAGGATGATTGATCGTGTTTTCGAAGGCATGCAAGGCAAAGAAATATTTTTATTCCTTGACGACGCAGTTATATACGCTAAAAATATTCAGGAACATAACCAAAAGTTTGAAAAATTTTTGCAAAGAGTACGCGCCGCAAATCTGAAATTACAGCCGGACAATTGTGAATTTTTGAAGAGAGAAGTAGTGTATCTGGGACACGTACTATCACCAGAAGGTGTTTTGCCGGATCCAAAAAAATTGGAAGCAGTAAAAAAATTTCCAATTCCAAAAACAGTGAAAAATATACGTTAATTTTTAGGATTAGCAGGTTATTATAGACGATTCATTGCGAATTTTTCGGGTATTGCTAGACAATTAAGTAATTTATTAAAGAAAGACGCACCCTTCCTATGGTCCAGCGAGGTACAAAAGGCATTCGATGATATAAGAGAAAAACTGTGTAAACAACCAATACTACAAATCGCAGATTTTATTAAACCATTTGACTTGTGACGCTAGCGGTACAGCAATCGGAGCAATTCTATCACAAGGAGAGGTGGGGACCGACCTACCGGTTGCTTATGTTTCGCGGGTATTAAACAAAGCCGAGCAAAAATATGATACTTATTCAAGGGAAGCATTAGCCATACTGTATGCCGTTACTCAGCTCGATTGCTATCTAAGAGGCCGTCGTTTCCTCATTATAACAGATCATAAACCACTTGTTTGGTTTAAAAACTCAGTAGATCCGACATCCAGAGTTAGTAGATGGAGAATAAAACTGAATGCATACGACTTTGACATCGTATACAAAGCCGGTAAAAGTAACGTTAATGCTGACGCGTTATCAAGAAATCCAATAGAAGAACCCGTTTATGTTATTAAAAAACATTCTATGGAAACACGCAGTCGCGCAGGAAAAATAAGGCCAAACTATAATGAAAAGAGAGCAAAACGACCCAACAAGTCAAATATATCAAAAGAACCAGTCAAAAACCTTCCTATAATACAAAAAGTCCCCGAGGAAATTGAAACGATAGTCAACTCAGACAAAAGATTACAACCCATGGAGATAGATAATTTTAACAACAAATTTGACGAGTCCTGGGAAGAGAAGGATGTTTACGAAGAACCAAATGATAAAAAGAAATTCATTGAAGTTAAAGAACAACTCTTTATGAGAAAAGATAATTACCTTTATTTCATAACTACGACTGGAATGCCTTTAGATGAAGGATCCAGAAATTTGGCTTCCAAATTATTACTACCTCATTTTTCCAATTTAAATCCAAGAGAAATAAGAATCAATAACAAAAACGGAAAAATGCATTTTGCTATAGTGTTATGAGACGAAGAGCGACTGAGTACTTTAGAAATTTTTAATAATCTAAAAACGAATCTATTAAATTTGAAAAATATTATATTAAAAGAAAAATTACGTTCAATAAGTATCGAGAAGAGCGAATTTATTGAAAACGTTTCATGGAACGAAATATTGAAACAAATAAGTATAACTCTACGAAAAATTAATGTAAAAATAATTATTTGTTTAGGATTCATAAAATGTGTGGAAGAGAGTGATAGGGTCGAGTCTGCTTGTGCAGGGCATAAAGGGGTAACAAAAACCTATAAACGTATAAAACAACGTTTTTATTGGCCAGATATTAAGAAAGACGTACAAAACTACATTAGACATTGTTTAACTTGCCAACTAAAAAAATTGGTTCGTGTTAAAACTAAACAACGTACGATAATAACAGATACTCCGTACTCGGCTATGGAATCCATATCGGTTGATCTTGTGGGACCATTTCCCAGATCTCGAAATAATAACAATAATATATTAACCATTCAATGCAACCTTTTAAAATACTGTATGGCGATACCCATATCAGACGCGACCGCGGCAACGATCGACGAAGCGTTAGTTCGTCGACACTTTTCAATTTTTAGCGCCCCATTGTTAATTATCTCCGACCAAGGTATCTCATTTTTAAGTAGTCTGATGAGAGAAGTAGCGAAAATTTTTAAGATTAAACAAGTTAAAACCATGGCTTATCACCCTCAGTCCAACTCCGTTGAGCGTTTTCATAGCAGCTTAGCAGATTATTTAAAAACAATGATAGAAGGAAAAGACGCATGGGATGAGTTATGCGAATTAGCCGCGTTTTCGTATAATACGTCGGTACATGAGGGTTATTTCTACACACCTTTTGAAATTGTTTTTGCACGAAAAGCGCGACTACCATCAAACGAACCTTTAGACCCACGAGAACGAGTTCCAACGTATGATGATTACATTATAAATTTACGACAACGTTTAAACGAAATACAGGGAATCGCGCGAGAAAAATTAATAGCTTCTAAACATAGGTCGAAATTCTATTACGACAGGAAAGCCAATCATCAAGATCAATATACTGGACCACATCGGATTTTAGAAATAGTTAATAACAAGGGAAATGTAAAAATAGAGCTAGCTCATAATAAAACGAAAATAGTGCATGTTAATAGGTTAAGATAATCATATATGGAGCCTTTGTAGTGCCTAAATATAGGTATATAATATATAATAGCCCCAATGTGCTTGAAAATATGTATACGCACATATATATATATATATATATATTTTACAGTTCTAAGAGATTGTCAATAGAATAATATTTATTATCTTGTAATCACAATTGGCATACATTCTACTTAAAATAAAATTATTTCAATCTTTATATAAATAAAAACGATATAAAAATTATATGTATATATCTAAATTAACGACGAAAATAAACTACAAGGAAATAATATTTTTTATTATACAGAAAGATCATTACAAGAAAAGCAATTACTCACATAAATTAAATAAATACGCGATTATTAAATTAGAAACGAATAAGGCAATGATGTTAATGTACAAAGGAAAGTAAAGAAAAGGTTTAAATTTTCAATGTCAGTTAAGCTTAGTCAAATTTAAATGTAACTGCAAAAAAAAAAATGATTTACAATCAAATAGAATCATTGGAGTCTAACATATCCCTAAGCCTATAACCTATATCCCATCCTTCCTAAGGAGTGCTTAATTGCACCCTTTCCTCCTCGTTGCGGTAAAAGCTCCAGCAACACCGTCACTTATCCTTCCTAAGGAGTGCTTAATTGCACCCTTTCCTCCTCGTTGCGGTAAATACTCCGGCAACACCGTTACTTATCCTTCCTAAGGAGTGCTTAATTGCAACCTTTCCTCCTCGTTGCGGTAAAAGCTCCAGCAACACCGTCACTTATCCTTCCTAAGGAGTGCTTAATTGCACCCTTTCCTCCTCGTTGCGGTAAAAGCTCCAGCAACACCGTATAATAAAACGAAATAGTGCATGTTAATAGGTTAAGATAATCTATTATGGAGCCTTTGTAGTGCCTAAATATAGGTATATAATATATAATAGCCCAATGTGCTTGAAAATATGTATACGCCACATATATATATATATATATATTTTACAGTTCTAAGAGATTGTCAATAGAATAATATTTATATCTTGTAATCACCAATTGGCATACATTATACTTAAAATAAAATTATTTCAATCTTTTATATAAATAAAAACGATATAAAAATTATATGTATATATCTAAATTAACGACGAAAATAAACTACAAGGAAATAATATTTTTTATTATACAGAAAGATCATTACAAGAAAAGCAATTACTCACATAAATTAAATAAATACGCGATTATTAAATTAGAAACGAATAAGGCAATGATGTTAATGTACAAAGGAAAGTAAAGAAAAGGTTTAAATTTTCAATGTCAGTTAAGCTTAGTCAAATTTAAATGTAACTGCAAAAAAAAAAATGATTTACAATCAAATAGAATCATTGGAGTCTAACATATCCCTAAGCCTATAACCTATATCCCATCCTTCCTAAGGAGTGCTTAATTGCACCCTTTCCTCCTCGTTGCGGTAAAAGCTCCAGCAACACCGTCACTTATCCTTCCTAAGGAGTGCTTAATTGCACCCTTTCCTCCTCGTTGCGGTAAATACTCCGGCAACACCGTTACTTATCCTTCCTAAGGAGTGCTTAATTGCAACCTTTCCTCCTCGTTGCGGTAAAAGCTCCAGCAACACCGTCACTTATCCTTCCTAAGGAGTGCTTAATTGCACCCTTTCCTCCTCGTTGCGGTAAAAGCTCCAGCAACACCGTCACCTATCCTTCCTAGATACCATTCAAAATGTAAACCTATATAAATAATTACAACTGAACTCACCTTGACTCTAGTAATTCTGTTAATTAGTAATACTTTCTTACAGAACTCGCAGGTATAAATAAATAAGGAGAGTTTGGCATACTAGAAAAAAAAATCTATCACTAGGCTCAATGGACATAGGAGAATCTGTACAACAAAATAATGATTGCAAAGAAACGAGAAGAGGAGAGAAAAAAATGATTTTATCACAATTAAAAATTAAAAAAAAAGGTTGTAAACTTCATTAATTAAAATAATTAAATAAAGTCAGGGTTGCAAAAATTGTAATTACGAGAAAATTTAATTAGTAATTACTTTTTGGCTTAATAATTAAACTCCATATTAATTCGAAATTACTTTTGTACTGAGTAATTAAATTTTATTTTAATTCTTAATTACTTATGTACTGAGTGATTAAACTTTATTATAATTATTCATTACTTTTGTACGTAGTAATTAAACTTTCTTTTAATTAATAATTACTTTGGGACTGAGTAATTAAACTTTATTTAATTATTAATTACTTTTGTACTGAGTAATAAAACTTTATTTTAATTCTTAATTACTTATGTACTGAGTAATTAAACTTTATTTTAATTATTAATTTCTTTTGTACTTAGTAATTAAACTTTTTTTTAATTAATAATTACTTTTTGACTGAGTAATTAAACTATTTTTAATTAATAAATACTTTAGGACTGAGTAATTAAACCTTATTTAAATAAATAATTACATTTGAAATGAACTGTCCAGAAGCGTGACAATCGAAAAAAGCCTCTCTACTGGAGCGGATGATGGTAAAGCAGTATTAAATTTTAAGAATAACTCAAAAACTGATGGGTAATCCTTACTTAGTGCAAAAGTAATTATTAATTAAAAAATAGTTTAATTACTCAGTAGAAAAGTAATTAAGAATTAAAAAAAAGTTTAATTACTAAGTACAAAAGTAATTAATAATTAAAATAAAGTTTAATTACTCAGTTCCAAAGTAATTATCAATTAAAAAAAAAGTTTAAGTACTAAGTAAAAAAGTAATTAATAATTAAAATAAAGATAAATTACCCAGAACATAAGTAATTATTAATTGTAAAAAAGTTGAATTACTCAGTATAAAAGTAATTAAGAATTAAAAAAAAGTTTAATTACTCAGTACAAAAGTAATTACTAATTAATGTAGGTATTGAATTAGAAAAGTAATTAAATATTTGCAACCCTGAATAAAGTAAACTCACATAGTATCAATACACATGTCAAATAAAATCATCGATTAAAATTCAAAATATGAGAATATTTTAATATTGATTTTAATAAAAAAATGCAGAAAATTCGATTAATTTGTTAATCTTGTGGATAAGGTTCAAAATTCAACTATTATGTTTATGTTTATTTAACCAGAAAATAATTTACAAAGGTAAATACTACAGAGGCATATACAAAAAACCTGTACGTAGTTCCGGTTACATCTTAAAAAAAAAAAACTAACTTAATAACTACTTAATACTAATTATATCTTTTCATATAAACCATATAGCAGAATAACAACTTCCGTATACACACACAAACCGTGATATATATAGAGAAAGAAAGAAATAAACTTTTATTGTATATTACATTTAATCCAAGTCTTTAATTTGTTTTTAATACTGTTTTTGTGTAATCCCAGGCTTTTTAGATCTTTTGGTAATCGATTAAACAACTTTATGCCTATAATATAACTGCACTTATCACTAACTTTTTTCTTATTCGCAGGTAACGGTATACTTTTGTTTCTAGTATTTGACTGAGATGCCAAGAATTTATTGTTAAATTCATAATAGTTATACATTAAAGAATTTAAAGCGAAGTTTTGTGAAACATTTAAAAGATAATTTTCAATTATAAATTTATTCTTATATATTATTTTTAATAATCTATATTGAATCCGTTGTAATGGATCAATAGTTGTTCTATATGCACCACCCCAAGCAATTATTCCATAATTTAGAATACTTTGAAAAAATGCATGATATATCATCATTAATGTTTTAGTTAACATTAGTTTAGCCAATTTTGAAAAAACGAAAACAAGATATTTTGTTCTATTTACAATACTGTCTACGTGTTTTTTCCAATTCATATTGAAATCAAAATTTAAACCAAGATATTTGCAATGTTCAACTCTTTTTATGTATTCGTTACCCAATTTGATATTCAAGGTATTAGGAACACTATCGCAGTAATTTCCAAAAGTCATGTAGACAGTTTTTGTAACGTTCAAAGATAACTTATTTAAGGCTAACCATTTTGCTACTTTGTCTAAATAAAAATTCATTTTGTCTTGTGCTATAGTCCATGATTTACCATCAGCCAAAATAACAGTATCGTCTGCATACGCAATTATTGAATCCCTAGGCATACTATCTATTACTTCATTGACATACACAATGAAAAAGAGAGGTCCTAATATTGTACCTTGCGGTACACCTGCCTTTATATTACAAAATTCGCTTGTTGTTTCTAAGAATTTTACATTCTGCTGCCTGTTTGTTAAATAGGTAGTTATTAGAGAAAGTGCTTTTCCTCTAATTCCATAGTAGTACAGTTTGTTTAAGAGAATCTTATGATCTACTGTGTCAAATGCCTTGGCTAGGTCTAAAAATGTTTCAATTAAAGGCATACTTTTATCAAGTTTTTCATATATTATCCTTGATATATTACTTAATGCATCAGTGGTTCCTTTACCTTTAACAAAACCAAATTGATGAGCATTTAATATATTATTTTTTATTATAAATGCATGTAGTTTATCATATATAATCTTCTCAAAAATTTTTGCTATACTTGAAATAAGTGAATTGGGCCTATAATTAGAGATTACATTTTTGTTTCCTGATTTGTAAATAGGAACCACTTCAGCTTTCTTTAACACATCTGGCCAAATAGCCTTTTTTATGCAAATATTAAATATATGTTCCAATGGATATATTATTGAATCTGCAATCGCTTTTAGCACTTTTACATTTATGCCATCTACTCCTCCTGTTTTATTTTTCATTTTAAAAATAATATTTTTTATTTCATGAAAATTCGTTGGATTTATGAAAATTGTATTAGGCATCATAGTCATAGGCATTGAAACATTGCTATCGTTTTTTATTTTCTTACTAAGTTCATAGCCTATATTACAGAAAAATTCATTCATTTCATTTACTATTTCCTGTTTATTTTTTATTTTGTCATTTCTGTTGTTATATATAAAGTCTATATTGTTTGTCTTCTTTTTTTTTATTGCTAATTTATCCTTAATATTTTTCCATATTTTTTTGGGGTCATTACTTATTTTTTTAATTTGTTCATTCATAAATTTATATTTTGCATTTTGAATTACTGTGTCCAGAATTTTTATATAATTTTTATACTCTTCTCTAAGATTAACATTTTGTGGACACCTTTTCATTGCTATATACATATTTTCTTTAGTTTTACATGATACCATTATTGCTTTGGTGATCCAACATGTTCTATTTTTTCTTTTATTAAATTTTGCATTACATGTTGCTAAATTTATACATACTTGAATTTCATTAATTAATGAGTCAAGCGCTATATTAGGATCATGCATTGATTGTATAATATCCCAGTTTTTTGATCTAGCAATATTCTTTAATTTAGTGTAATTAATATAATTAAAGTGATCATTTGTTTTATTTTTAACTTCCAATTTATCAATAGTAACAAGCAAAGGATAATGATCCGTAAAGAATTGCAAAATTTTGAAGGACTTGATGTCACTACTACTAGATTTAATAAAGAAATTGTCAATACATGTACCCTCTAAATCATTATCCCTTGGCCTTGTATCACTTAAAAAATATGGAGAAAATCCCTGTTCCAAAAAATTATTGGAGAACTCTAAACTAAGACTATTACTTTCCAAAATATTTATATTGAAATCGCCAACAATACAATGATTTTTTGCATGTTTACAATCATTTAAATATTTTTTAAGGCTATTTATAAATTCAGACTTTGGCAAATCATGTGACCTATACATAGCAGATATTTCAAAATTCTCACTTGGACTAAATTTTATCTTTGCATTAATAATACTTAATCTATCTACATTTACAATATCTGTAATCTCATTTACATCTTCCTTAATATACATCACCACACCATCTTATTTGTTCAGCCTGCTATTATTATAATAACAACAATATCCCTGAAGACTGAAGTATTGATAATAATCCAAAGTCCAAGTTTCAGCACAAACGATCACATAAGGTTTAAATTTTAAACTTTTCAAAAATACTTCCAATTTTGAAAAATTTGCGTTAAGACTACGAATATTAATATATAATATAGTTTTATTACATATTGTGACGCTATTATTGAAACTTTCAACACTATCCACAATAGATTCTTTGCTTATAATGTTCGAAAAATCAATGTTTACATTCATATTTAACATTTTTAAGTATTTGCGTTAAGTCTTTGAGTGTAACGAGTTCTTGAAATTTTAGTGGATGTATCTTTGACCCCTTCCAAACTTGTTGTTGCCGATGTAATGTTTTTGTTAATAACAATCGGTAATATAGGTGGTATGGGATAGTCAGTCATTTTAATTTTTCTTTGTATTTTGTTTTTGTATATTACACATTTCTCACGATCCACTGCACTATGTTTGACATCCAATTTCGTTTTATATTTCTCATTACTAAATAAACAATTTGGACAGGTAGGGTAATCACTTTTACATGTGTGAGTTTCATGATTTTTAGCACATTTCAAACACTGTACATTGTTCTTGCACTTAACTGTATTGTGTCCATATCTGCCACATTTTAAACAAGGGCGTACATCAATTAAGTCATAAATTTTACAGCTTTGGCAACCAATAAAAATCTTCCCACTCTCTCTAATTATTTTATAGTTTTCATTTGGAACATCTAAAATAACACTTTGTAATGAGGTTTTTGTATTAATATATCTATAGAGTACTTTACATTTGGTTTCACAGTTTTTAAAATTTCTATTATTAATGTCTTGTTCAATATTTTTTACTTCCAAATTTGCAAAATTTTCATAGCCAACTAACTTCATTTTCGGATTATTTCTTTCTTCTTTTTTTATGGTGAACGTATTTTGCGACTTAAGATTTAATATTTTCTCAGCAGCACTTACACTTTCTTCGTTCATAAGACTTAATATGATTTCATTTTCATTTTTAATGTGAATATTTTTAGTTTGAATATCCTTTTCTTTCCATAAATAATGTCTAACAAATTCTAACGTTTTTGTTGGTTCACTAGTTTTAGTTTTTTTTATAATTAGTTTTGATGTAGAATTCTTTTGCGCTTTAGGGAAAAAAGTAGCTTCAGCATAAGTTTTGATTTTATTACTGTCAATTAATAAAAATAATAATTAAAATTGTACAATTTAGTGTTTATGCCAATGTAGTTCATACTAGTGTTCAATCTAATACCTTGTTCATAAGTAATGATTTAAACAAACAATGTATATAAAAGAAAAAGGTTTCAAAAAAGAAAACAACACTTATTTTCATACGATTAATTCCATACGATTATTTAAATTTTATATAGAACTAATAATATAAAACCTAAGACAGGCACATTAGAATATTTTCCTCCTATTTATAAACAATAGGTATGCTAATTGTTTCGAATAAATTTTAAAAATTTTAGAAAACAATTCAGGATATCCAATGATAATTGATACAGATAAATAAATTTTTTCCCATGTTTATATTACCAATAATACAATGTGTAGCAAAAAAAATACAAAAATAATTTAATTAGTAGTAAAGTTCTGGTGAATTTAATTAAATATTATTCAAAATAAATATTCTTTCATTGGAAACTAAAAAGTAAACAAATTCAAACAATTTCTCTTTATATTACTTGAACATAACAAATAAGTTTCTACAGTTGTTAGTTTAAATAAAATCAAGAAAATGACGAATATTTAAACAATTCCTCAAAATATTAAAATAAAAAGAGTGTAAATTAGTCATTTTAACGTGAAACAATGGAATTAAGTGAATAAAAACGAAAGTTGGTACCACAATTCTATAATGTGCAAGCATCGGGCAGTTCCGTAAATGTTTGGGTTATTCTGTCGTACCGTTTATTCAGTGTAGTCTACTCTTTCTCCCAAAATATAGGAGCATGGTTCTACATGGCCCTACTTAGACTACTCTATTTTCGCACTATCACTTATGTATTGCTCATTTTATTTTTTCATTTGTATCGATTGTATCTTATTCTTATGAAACTAAATTAACTATTTCTCAATTATATATTATAATATATGTGAATCTTTGTTTATAATGGCTGAAAAGAAAATTCTAAAAAAAAGTCAAATAATTATGTGTTCGTTTTATTTTGGTGGGGAGGGGGAGCGAAGAAAATTAATTTTTCTTCCCTCCTAATCCTTTTATAAAAAAAATTGTAACGTGGTATTCGCGTGCCCGGGTAAAATTAATTAATTTATATAATTAAAAACCGTTGGGCCGCGTTGCCCAATACCGCGCACACAATTATTAAATTTATCGCGAACTGCGGGCTGTCGCCAGGAACACGAGTTCGCTGGGACGATCGGTATGGAGGATTCGGGCAATCCTCCTTGCCTCGACACGATATAAATTAATATTAACGAATGTCGGCGGGAGCGGGGAGAAATAAAATAAACACTCAATCAATTAAAATAAAAGAAATAAAACATTTATTGCCTTAACTCAACAATTGGCCGTCCAGGCCGTGTGCCGCGACAAAGGTTGTTTCGCGCGTGCGGAGGTATCGGGAGCCAACCGGATCGAGATCCTCGCCTGCGGTTGGCTTTACCCCGATCTCCGCTATTCGGGTACCGGCGTACCCGAATACACTCCCGATGTACTCACACACATACACTCGGGAAAGGGGGGGGACGCGCGGTAATATAAGAAGACTTACCGGGGTGCGCCCCGTGGATGGCCCAGCCGATCCGTGTCCCTTTGTCCTCCTGGGCAACGGAGGACGACGTCGGCTGCGGTGGTGGAAGGCGGCCCTGTGCCGCGGCGAGTGCCTCGCGAACCGCGTCCGCACTCAGACCAACACTTCCCGTCCTTAACACACACCAGAAACACTCGCGGCTCACCTCGCGAGGACGATCCGGGTATCGACGGCTTTGCGCCTCACGCGCCTTATCTCAGCCGGAAAACTATCGATCACGACACCGGATAAGTTTGTTCGCCTCGATCGGCGGATCGGGACATACTGATTAGGCAATCGCCTAATTTTCGAAAAAGGAATGAGAGTGGAGAACACACACACACTCGCGCTCTCATCCCTACGTACCATTGCGCGCGTAATTGTACACTTCGATCGACGTAAACAAATGTCGTCGGTTGGCCTTGACATACCAAAGGCTCCGACGACTTACATTTAACAGGATTTAAATGCTTCGTTTGCCGCGAAAAGATTGTGTGACGATTTCCGTCACAAAGCCCCCCCCCTAGACTCTACTTCCCTCGGGAAGGCCGAGTCGAAAGAAGGCACAATCTATTCGCGACCGCGCGCTATCCTCTTCTCTCTTCAATCAGTGGCGGGAAGGGATGCGGTCCTTGAGGATACGGACCACCTCCTGTCCTACATCTCGTGCCACATCAGCTGGGAGATTGGCAGCAGCCTCCAGCAACATACGACATTCCCTGAGAATGTCCGCCTCGTTGCTGGATTGTGCTGTCGACCCAGCTGAAGAAGCCGATACCTCCGAAGATGTACGGGGTTTAGACCCACTTCCCGACTTTGGTGTCGGCTGACGAGATGGCCCAGCCATCCTCGTAGCGTCGACTTCCATCGGGGTGGGCCGTCGCAAGTCGCTAGGCCGAGCCTTCTGCGACTGCTCCCCACGAGGTTTCGGAACAGAGGTCTTGGTCTTACCCTTTCCACTGATTCGTTGGACAGGGACTGGCTGAGCCCCGCTCTCTTCGCGTCCCTGCCTTCCTGCTTCCGCTGCTTGGTCGCTGGTCGAGGGAGCGTTCAGGCTTTCTCTGTACTCCCTCGACTTCTGGTCCGCTTTGGCTTGGACGACCGCACTTAGGGCTGCCTTCACTTGCTCGAAGGGCCCCGTGGAATCCAAGCCAAATGCAGCGGCCTGGCGGCGAGTCGCCTCTTCCACACGGCGACCCACCACCACTTCCGCATAGGAAGGTTTGTTGCTGGAAGGCTTCACACACGAGCCCTTCCTAGCGCCTTCCTTGCGGGTGGGCGTCTCCACCCGTCGCTTCTTCGACTCCTTCGGACCTGCCCGTGGCGTTGGTCGCTTCGGTGCCTGTGGCGAGACAGGGACCTTAGCGGCCGGTGCAACGAGGTTAGATGGCGCGAAGGGGGAGTAGCCCCGTTCTCGGACCCACAAATCATGTGGCTCCGAACATCTGGGGCACTCCCTCACAGTCACCCCTCGGCGTCCGCAATTAAGACAGTATGTCCTTTGCGAAATCGCACACTCCCGGTGACTGTTGTCGTTTGCCCAGCAATTGTAGCAGGCGTTTTTAGGGGGATCTACCGACCGATCGAATGGTATTGCTACCAATCGTCGGAGGACAATTCCCCTAGTAATGACCGGGCCGGATGTAGATGACCCAGTCTTCGTCTGCTTGGGCAGGGACTCGACCCCAACATCGAGTTTCCCTGCTCGTGATGGACCTACGACAGGTGTCCCTGCTTCCGAGAACGGCCGAATCGTTGCTCGAGGTGGGGCGGGGACTCCTGATTCGTAGTCGTCCATCGTCAATTGCCTGTTGCCGCTAGATTTCTTCTTCTTGCGGCGTGGGCGATTTGCGGCGACGGACTTCTGCTGCTCCCGTTCTGCCTCACGCAGATCCTCAGCATACTCTGCGGGATAGATGTTGGCGGATGGCCCCGGTACTAATACCGCAGACACATCCACTTCCATCCGCTCCACTGGGGTGGACTCAGCCGACGAAGTGAGGTCCACCGTTGAGGCACGTGGTGTCCCTTCCAACTCCACTAGCACCTGGTCGATGTCCCGCACCGACTGGGCACATCCAGCGAGCGGGTCATCTGCAGGTACCTCGAAGCCTTCGGGAGACACCGGAGTTACCTCGTTAGTGGTCCCCAAAGTCGGTGGGCTTTCCCCCAGCAGTATGAGCTGAGGTGGAGATGGAGTGACGCCGTCTCCTGCTTCCAGGTCTCGGGCGTCCGGCGATATTGCGCGACGATTTCTGGCCGCCTCCTTCTCAAACCGGCGGTGGCCTTCTTCATCGCGCTCGATCGCTCTTTGTTGGAGCATCTGCTCCGTCAGGGCGATCAACTCGCCGTTTGGGTCCATCTGGGAGCTGAAATAAAACAGAAGCTTATTAGTCATAATTAAAATATAAATTACGAATAAGGGAGAATTGCCCATTCACTCACACACAAGTATTCTCAAATATCACTCTCTCAATGCATGGCATACAGTTACCAGGCCCAACCTTCGATAACTGTTCTCATGCGAACCGATACGCAACCCTTACTGCTTTACTTGACGACCCGAGGTGGTACATATCTTTTTACATCAGATATGTGTACCTCGGTCCGTTTCCGACCGGACTCCTCTAGTCTCAGAATTACTGGAGATAATACTTCTTCAACTTCGAAGGGTCCGTCATACTTTGGTGCAAGCTTAGCAGATATGCCCTTCGCACCTTGGGAAAGCGTTCGGCACTTCCTCATGACTAGATCTCCGACCTGAAACGAGGCAATACGTCTGTTTCTGTTGTAGGTCTTTTCTTGACGTCTTTGCTCCTCGTCAATGTATTTCTTGACCAAGTCGCGTAGAGCATCAAGTCTTTTAATACGATCTAGCCATACTTCGGGATTGTCCAGGATCTTAAATTCCTGTTTTTCCACTTCCCTGCGGAGACTCTTCACAGGTTGTGGATGACGCCCGAAGTTTAAGAACGCGGGTGAGACTTTGGTACTCGACTGCATTGCCGTATTTATTGCATGACGAAATTCGTGCAAGTGTGTGTCCCACCCACGATGATCCGAATCCACAAACGTCGCAATCATCGTTTTTAACGTTCTATTTGTTCTCTCCACCGGGTTGGCTTGTGGTCGGTAAGGAGGGGTTCTGACATGTTTTATGCCATACTCCTCCAGCATTCGCGACATGATGCCGTTGATGAACTCCGTCCCATTATCCGTTATTAGGAAATCTGGCGTTTCCCAACGGAAGACTACGAGTTCCTCGAATGCTTTCGACACCGACTTACCGGTCGCCGTACGTAATGGTTTGAGCTCTATCCACCTTGTAAACAAGTCTTGAAATACTATGATGTATTTGTATTGACTTTTACTACGTGGAAGCTCCATTACGTCTGCTGCCACAACAGCCCAGGGTCTCTCAATGTTACGTTTACCCATCAAGCCTTGAGGACCTGCTTGAGACGTCTTATAGCTCTGACAGATCAGACACTGTAAAACAAATTGGCGGGTATCGTGGTAGATACCTGGCCAATAATAGTCTCTCGCAACACGTTCGTAAGTCTTTTCGACTCCCATATGACCCATGGATGGGTGGAAATGAGAATCTACTAAGACTCGGTTCCTCTGCTCTAGGGGTAGAACAAGGCGCCAGCCTTCTTCTCGTTCTGTTACAGAGTCCAAGAGTTTATCACTTGTAAAACGATATAGCTTATCATCCTCAATTTTCCACTCCGGAAACTTCTGAGGGCATGAGCGTACATCGTTCAATCTAACAATATACCATGGGTCTGTAATCACTTCGAACGAGGCAATCTCTTCTTCGTCGGGGTCTGGGTTGACGGCACGAGAAAGCGCGTCCGGGACATAGTGCAAGGCTCCTTTCTTATGCACTATTTCAAAGTCCCATTGCTGCATTTCAAGTATCCATCGTGCCAACCTACCCGACGGCTCTCTGAGATTTTTGAGCCATTTGAGAGCACTATGGTCGGTCACAGCCGTGAATCGATAGGCCTCAATATATGGTCTCAATCTCTTAATAGCCCATATGAGAGCCAAGCATTCTTTTTCCGTTGTCATGTAATTACGTTCAGCGCGATTTAATAATCGGCTGACGTAGACAATCGGATGCTCGAAACCCTCGTCGTCCAGTTGCGTCAACACCGCACCTATTGCTAAGTCACTAGCGTCACTTTGGACGGTAAATGGCTTAGAAAAGTCTGGACGGGCTAGTACAGGCGCTTCAGCTAACGCAACTCTAAGCTGACAGAACGCCTCCTCCTGCTCCTCGCCCCAATCCCAAGCCTGGTCTTTACGCAGCAACTTGGTAAGGGGAGCTTTAATGTCAGCTTCTCGATTAATGAATCGAGAGTACCAGCCTACCATCCCGAGAAAGGATCTCAGCTGTTTGACATTACGAGGAGTAGGGTAATTAAGGATTGGAGCGACTCGTTCCTCGTCAGGCCTCAAGCCGTCCGCGTCCAATTTGTACCCAAGGAACGTGACGCTGGAACAACAGAACTCACACTTCTCTCGATTCACTTCGAGTCCAGCGTCATTCAACGTCCTTAGTACGTATTCGAGCCATTTCAGATGGTCCTCAAAAGTTTCGGTAATGACGATCAAATCGTCTAGATAACCAAACACATGAGGTTCCACCTTAGGCCCAAAAATTGCATCTATAAGCCGTGCAAAGGTCATAGGAGCATTCATGAGGCCAAAAGGCATTCTCGTGAACTGCCACAGCCCCGACCCTGGTACAGCAAATGCAGTATAATGCCGGCTCGCCTCGGCCATTAATATTTGGAAGTACGCTTTCTTAAGATCAATTTTCGATATGTACCTTGCATTATGCAGCTTATCCAATATGGTATCCATATTAGGAATTGGATAAGAATCACGTTTTGTGACTGCATTAAGGTCTCGAAAATCGATACAGAAGCGATAACTTCCTTTGTCCTTGCGGACGATGACCGGAGCAGCTGACCAATCACTCGCACTCGGTTCAATAATGCCCTTGTCAAACATCTTTTTGACCTCACTCTGGGCAAATTCGAGGACCTTGGGAGACATACGTCTTGGCTTATGACGAACCGGTCTTGCACCAGGATCAACCTCTATGTGGTGCTCCGTTAACGTCGTAAAGCCGTGGACGTCTCCCGAGGGCAAGAGTAGGCTTTCAACTAACTCTTTGACTTGTTTCCGCTGGTCGTCCTGTATCTCAATTATACCAGCACATTCAGCGGAAATCCTCGAATCGATGTCATGAGATGTATCTCTGACGAAGTGTCTCCAATCACTCTCGCCAATACGCCAAATAGCTTCGCCTAATTTGACTTCCATATTCCAATGTTGTAGAAAATCCATACCGAGAATGATGGAATGCTCAATATTCTCTACAATTCTCAGTTGGATATTGCCATCAAGGCCTTCTACACAGAATAGGATGTCAATTAGGCCAAGGACTTTAAGAGCTGGTCCAGCCACACCTTTCACGATAACCTTGACAGGTCTCCATTTAAACTTGTACTGTTCGACAACATCTGATCGTACAAGAGAGACCATGGCGCCAGGATCGAAAAGTGCTTTAAAGTCCTTTCCACCGAGTCGTACCAAAAAGAATAGCCGGTTATCCGATTGGATTCCAGCATTTATCTGATCGGTTTAACTATCGTCGTTAGGAGTCGATGCCGTGTGCGTCATTTTAGACGTACTTGGTACGGCATCTGCCCCCCCCTGAACTGTACTTCTCGGCAACGAGCTTGTACGGTTCATGTTATGCACACCATCGACAACTACCTTCTCCACCAAGGGCTCGTTGTTGAGGACAATTTCCTTCTCCACCAAGGGCTTCTTGTCCTCTTTACTAGGTGTGTCACAACGGGGTGACGATGAGCAACAACCAAGGTCGTTCACTCCGATGGTGCTAAGCGGCTGAGATAACGATCTCTTTACACCTTCTTCACCAATAAAATCCCTGCTATCAGAGTATATATTTGCCTTTGGAGTTCCTTAGACGAATCTTTAGCCTCACGCTTTTGTTGGTCTAATAAGGTTCCTTGTTCTGTTTTACCTTGCAAAGCTCGGGTGGGATTGACAGGTTGTGTTCTAAGAACTTTTCCATCTGTCGAATCCCCAGAACGTTTAGGATCCTTACACTCAGACTTACTTTCAACACCAACTTCGGTCTGAGTGGGAATTTGATCTCCGTTAAGGACTTTAGAGAAGTCAGCAAATGATTTGCTAGACTTCTTAAAGAGTTTAGAGGGTTCTCCAACCTTAAACTCTTGCCCTTGTAAACCATGCGGTTTACTTACTGCAGTGCAGGGCGCCCGGGGCAGCTCGGGTGCCCTGCGTTCAGGTTTCCCACGTTTTGAAGGAACCTGACGCAGTTAGGACATGTTTGGAGTGTAACGCCACTAGTTCCACACAGCTGGCACTCCTTTGCTACCAATTCGGTAGAGCACTGCTCAGCGGAGTGCCCAATGTTTCCGCATCGGTAGCATGTTCGGCTCGGGCAATCCGACGACCTATGACCGACTTTTTGGCATGTGAAACACACGCCGACAAAGTTGGTGCTCAAGTTCGTTGGATTTACTGCCGTCGCCTGTGGTTGCACATACCTCACCAGGTTTTGTGCCATTTGTGGGACAAAAGCATTTTGCTGGGGCAGTTGAGAATTCGTCAAAACACGTCTTTCTCTTTTGCCCGAGCTCTGTTTTTGTTCCCAGGTGACTGTTGAGAAACAGGCACATACGATACGGATTTCGAATTGGGGGCACTCACTCCATTATTCGATTTGCCGTATCGTTTCTGAAAACTATTAGCGACGTTGGAAGTACCGTACACAGCGGCTGCTTCGTATTCGCTTGAAGAAGAGTTTGGCGAGTTTTTCGCACTTTTCTTGCTCTTCTTCTTAATAGTTTTCTTCGACGACTGTTTATCCGAATGAGAAGACTCATCCTTACTCTTTTCGGTAACAGTCGCCACTTTACCCGAAACTCGTGCTGCACCACTCTGTTTCGGAAAAGCTTCTGGTACGAGCTTCTCGCGCTTAACGTTGGAACTGGAAAATTTCGTGTCCCATGTTAAATGCTGCTCGTACTCTTTACCGTAGCTTGTCAAATCAGAGAAATTCCAGATTTGTCGTACTGGTATGTACCTACGGTAATCTGGCCTCATCTGCGAGTAGGCCATCTTCACTTGTTGTTCTAATGAGGGAGGGCATTTAAACTTATTTACGATCGCTCTGAAACAGTTCAAGAACGTCGTAGCCTTTTCTCCCTCATTTTGTGTTCTTGATCGAAGTTCCATGAGTAAATCTTCGTCATTTATTATACGGCCATACTCATTTAGGAACTCGATTTCAAAATCACGTCAATCTCGAAGAGATGGCTGAACTGTTCTATACCAGAACAGTGCTGATTTTGAGAACACATTGGGCAGGGCACTGAACATCCTGCGATCTGAGAACTCGTGGTCATTTCTGAAGTCGTGCAAACGGTTCAGAAACTCTTCCGCGTCCTTTTTGGTCTCACCATCAAAGGACATGTTCCAGATACGCAGCTCTCGTGCGCACCCTGTCCGATCGTGCGTTCGGTTATCGTCTTCACGATACCTTGGCCTGGCTTCGTAGGACTCTCTTTCCCGACGGTCATCTCTATTATCCGTCCGGGAACTCCTACGCCTACTGGTAGAGGGATTCCTATTCTCTTGTCGGCCTTCAGCCGCCCTACGAGAATCGGATCTCCTACGAGTAGGTTCGCGATCAGACTGATACCCATCGGACGAATCCGTCTGAGTACTCTGATCGCAAGTGGCCACCGCACGATTCTCTCGAGGCGTTTCTCTACGTCTGTCCGACCTCTCTCTGTGACCTTGCTCCGGAATTTCCGGCTGCGCTCGGTCGTCGAGTTTACGGTTGGACTGACGTTTCTGAGTACGTCTCTCCGTACAGCCTTCACGACGTTCATCGTTGCTTGAGGCTCTACTCACAGAACGATGGTGTCGTGAATTTCTGTTTGGAGTCGTGTACTCACGCCTCTCTCTTCTATCTTGTCCTTCACAAGTCTTAGAAGAGGTCTCACGACGTCTCTGTTCAAATCTCGGTTTTTCGTAAGATTGAACACTGACGTCATTAGGAAGGTCATATCCATTCCTATCATCAACAAATTGACGTTCGGTTGTATTAGCTTCAGGTTGCCTGTTGTCGTATTGTCTAGAGGTGTATCCTCGTGACGTACGACGGTCGGCTTCCGTCTGCGAACCCAAGTCAAAATGTTGTGTTGGCACTTCACTCTCTCTAGTGCCAAGATGTCCGCTGTTTCTCTGCTCTTCAATTGGGAGGTAATGTGCGGGTGCATAAAAACCTCCGAGTTGAGCAGTCGTCACGGTCATAACCGTCGACGTAGTGGTTGTGCACGAGGTTGCAGCCACCGAAACAGGAACATAAGGGATTGCAGTCGTGGTCATGTTAGCTGCCAGTACCTCACCAAACCGTTTAGGTATAGCACCTGTTGATGCCAACCTCGGGCTTTGTGCAGTACTCAATGGCGAGTTTCTATACTGACCACTTGGTGACAGAGTTCCATCTTCTTCAGGAATGGGTGCTCTGTCACTAGCAACCCTTTCGCGATCCGACATTTCGGACTCGCAGGAAACTTCCGTTCCTGATGGGACCACACTCCCTTTCCTGGAACGGGGTTTCCTAATTTCCCACAGTTCCTGACATACTAGAGGTTTATGCGCAGGCTCTGCCCTTACATTCTCATCGTATTCAGGGAACCATGGTATTTCCAGATTAATGTCTACACATCTTATCCGGTGACGCAAAAGGCGTTCGCGGCACTCCGCCTCTTCGCCATTTGCGTTTAAACTTAGATGCTCCAATTGGGCATACACTGCCTCAATCGGAAGCTTCTTCGTTTCCCGACGAATATCCCTAGCTATGCGTGATTCACGCATAAGTTGGGCCATTCGGGCTTCATAGCTGCTGGCCATTATTTTTTTGACCAGCAGCAGCCGACGTGTTACGTCGGGAGAAGTACTCTCAACCGGGATTTCAGATGAAATCCCTAGTGTTTCAAATACTTCGGAAGTATCCAATTTTCAATTGGAAATTATTTTATTGGACTCACCACAATAAAATAATTGTTACTCCCAACGAGTAAAAAAAAAATTTGGTGTCGGCTTAATTACAATAAATTGTAAAAATGCACCGACTAGTGTACCAACAAAATTAATTCGCTTAATTAAAATCCAAAAGATTTTCTTTAAAAGGAATTTATTTCGTCCTTAGAAGGACAAAATAATTAAATTTTGTTGGTTAAAGTTGTGACAAATCACACACTTAACACTTGCACCAAATTAAAATTAATTATTTAACTTGCTCACAAGTCTAAATAATTAATGTTTATAATAGTGTCTTGTGACTCACACGCACCAAGACTCTATACAATTGCTTCTGCAAGCAAAAATAATTAATTATTAACAAAAAGAAATCTTTAAATTATTTCAATATCGTCGGTAATTTACCAGTAATGGTAATTTTAACGATTTCCCAAAATATCTCTCTCACCAGTTATAATCCAAAAGATTCCTCACTGGCGAAAATAATTTACTTTGTTATGGAAAATGCAATAATTAAAGTTTCAATCTATTAATAAATACAGAACAATAAATTATAAAGGAAGAAAAGACAAAGAAAAAATTAAATTATTTATCTCACTAACGAGCCTAAATAATTAATTTTAAAATAAATATAAAAATAAATACAGTGTCTTGTGATTCACACACACCAAGACACTATTTATTATTTTGCTTTTCCAAGCCCAAAACAACAATAAAAAATTTCCTTTATAATTTACACTACAATACAAACACAAATTTAATTAAATTATTTCAACGGTAGGTTTGCAACAAAATAATTATTTCACTAATTGTCGTCCCAAACAACAATTTTTCAGCGAAATATATTTATTTTATCCTAAAAAGGACTAAATAAATAATTTATGTTGCTACCAAGTTGAAATAATTTATATTTCCTTTTTTTAAATAAATTGAACGAAAAGGAAATGAAAATTTAATTATTTAACTTGCTAACAAGTCTAAACAATTAAATTTATACACCGAATAATTTTACTCAAACACACCAAAAAAAAATTATACCCAATTATTTAACTAACAAACAAGTCTAAATAATTGGCAAAAATGTGTGGAGATATAATTTAAACACACAAAAAGAGAAAAGAAAATCTTTAACATACATTAAAATTTCACAGCAAATAACGAATACGAGATATTAGGTTAAATGCCGATCATTAAAATACATGCAAAAAAATTCAATTATTTAACTCACTCTCGAGTCTAAATAATTATATTTTACAACTCTCGTATCTTTGCGGAACAATCACACAAAGATACTTAACATTAATTGTTTAACTTGCAACAAGTCTAAACAATTAACACGAGTTATAAAAAAAAATTTTCTCACACTCAAAAATTTCAAAAATATAATACAAGTATCGTGAACAGTAATACTTAAT
Organism: Theocolax elegans; assembly: GCA_026168455.1. Classification (NCBI taxonomy): domain Eukaryota; kingdom Metazoa; phylum Arthropoda; class Insecta; order Hymenoptera; family Cerocephalidae; genus Theocolax; species Theocolax elegans. The sequence continues at coordinate 54,120,003 of CM047425.1, forward strand.
AAATACCAAATATTAGATCAAGTAATTACTGTCAGATAATTGTAATAAAGAAATAATTTTAATTATTTTACTCACACACGAGCTTAAATAATTAATATTACAACTATTGTAACTTTGCGGCTGATTCACACAAAGTTACTTAATGTTAATTATTTAACTTGCAAACAAGTCTAAATAATTAACAAGAGTTGTAAAATATATTTTATTCACACACAAATAAAATGTTACATATATTATAAAAAATAAATAGTAATAAATAATAAACACAATTATTAAATTATAATTACTATATATAATATATGCGTGGGTCAGGGAGGGGAGAAAGCAACAAAAATTTCGCTCTCGAACTCAAAAAAAGCAACAATAATTGTTTCGCCGCGTCCCGTATAAAAGAATTAAATTATTTAAATTTTCTTAAAAAGGGAGGGGGTGGGGCAACTACCTCTCCCGAAAGGATCTATTTGAAAACACTCTCACACCATAAATCTCAAATAAATCCCGCGCGGGAACGAATTTATTTTATTAAAACGAAATAAAATAATTCGCCGCAGTGGTTTCTATCGGCGAAAACAGCTGCGAAGACTTATACACGCGAAGGGGCTAGGCGATCGCGCTATATCTCTCACTCACACACCTATAGCCCGCCTAGCACCTACTCCGATTCCCCGCGACTAGGGATTCTCTCTCTCACTCCCACTCGCGGGCGCAAACGGAGAGAGCCGATGATGATCGGCTCTCGCAAAGTCTTTCCCGTTCGCTATTCGGGGGGGATTCTCGCTGCCCGCGATCCGCGGCGCAAGCTACTCTCTCCCTACTTTGCCGCTCCCATACAAGCTAGGCAAAGTTCTCCCGTCAAGCTTGCGATCGAGAGAGACCGATCTCGGTGAGCTTCCGGCTGAACACGGTCGCGCGCGAACTCTCTCTCGATATACCGGTGTATGCCTCTCCTCGGATACCCGAGCAAGAGGGGGAATACTCCGGTATAGAGACGCGTCTCACACGACGCCTCTCGCGCTCTCTCTCTCTCTCTCACTAACTCGAACTACTCACTCTCTCTCTCTCTCTCTCTCTCTCTCTCTCTCTCTCTCTCAAACTAAACCAGCTCACGTTTCGCCGCGACACTGCTCGCGCGCGAAAAGATGGCCGACAAAATCTTACTTTAATTTAAATCGGTGAGGACGAAACCGAACGTCCTGTCACGGTCGCCATTTGTAACGTGGTATTCGCGTGCCCGGGTAAAATTAATTAATTTATATAATTAAAAACCGTTGGGCCGCGTTGCCCAATACCGCGCACACAATTATTTAATTTATCGCGAACTGCGGGCTGTCGCCAGGAACACGAGTTCGCTGGGACGATCGGTATGGAGGATTCGGGCAATCCTCCTTGCCTCGACACGATATAAATTAATATTAACGAATGTCGGCGGGAGCGGGGAGAAATAAAATAAACACTCAATCAATTAAAATAAAAGAAATAAAACATTTATTGCCTTAACTCAACAATTGGCCGTCCAGGCCGTGTGCCGCGACAAAGGTTGTTTCGCGCGTGCGGAGGTATCGGGAGCCAACCGGATCGAGATCCTCGCCTGCGGTTGGCTTTACCCCGATCTCCGCTATTCGGGTACCGGCGTACCCGAATACACTCCCGATGTACTCACACACATACACTCGGGAAAGGGGGGGGACGCGCGGTAATATAAGAAGACTTACCGGGGTGCGCCCCGTGGATGGCCCAGCCGATCCGTGTCCCTTTGTCCTCCTGGGCAACGGAGGACGACGTCGGCTGCGGTGGTGGAAGGCGGCCCTGTGCCGCGGCGAGTGCCTCGCGAACCGCGTCCGCACTCACACCAACACTTCCCGTCCTTAACACACACCAGAAACACTCGCGGCTCACCTCGCGAGGACGATCCGGGTATCGACGGCTTTGCGCCTCACGCGCCTTATCTCAGCCGGAAAACTATCGATCACGACACCGGATAAGTTTGTCCGCCTCGATCGGCGGATCGGGACATACTGATTAGGCAATCGTCTAATTTTCGAAAAAGGGATGAGAGTGGGGAACACACACACACTCGCGCTCTCATCCCTACGTACCATTGCGCGCGTAATTGTACACTTCGATCGACGTAAACAAATGTCGTCGGTTGGCCTTGACATACCAAAGGCTCCGACGACTTACATTTAACAGGATTTAAATGCTTCGTTTGCCGCGAAAAGATTGTGTGATGATTTCCGTCACAAAATATATAAATATATTATTAAGGTAGGATGTACTAATATTGTTCACATTAAAGGGAGAATCAATATTGCATAAGAATGGGAAATTTTTTTTTCTTCTCTTCAACAATTCGAAACAGAAGAATTATTAATTGAATAAATGTAAAAAAAAAGTAAACTAATATTTAACTGTTTTGTTTAACTTTTTAGAAAATATATATGTAATCATACAAATATTATAGAAGAAAATCGAAAATTTTGTAAAAATGTGGCTACAAGAACAAAAAAATACTAACATATATTTTTTTTCAACAACGGGCCGAAACTGTCACTTTCGCTCCCGGCGCCCGAATCGCGAAGTTGCAATTTCGGCCTCGTTGTTGAAAAAAATAGTATACACACCACGGGAGGTAAAATGGCGACCCAATAGCACACGTTTGCCACCCTCGCCTTCGGCTCGGGGGGCAATTTACGTGTACTATGGGCTCACCAATACTTTACCTCCCTAGATGTGTAATATACTATTAACATGACTTGATGTATACTAAAAATTAGGAGTACAAACTAAAGATAAATAAATTTTTCTGTTATCTATAGAAAACACATTTAATAATAATTATACAATTTTTCGGAATATCTAGAATAAAAAATGTAATAATAAAACTTTTTTTATTACGTATCTATTTGTATAGGTGAATTATATCAATACTGTTTGAAATAATGTACTCGAAGTATGTAACATAATAACAAACGAAGTTGAACTACGAAATAAATAATTGTAATAAAATTTGCCATAAGGAAAATAGAAGAATTAATCTAAGAAATAATGTTTATAAATTAAGCTTAAGTATGATATCTATGTTAAGAGAAATAATAATATAATAATAATATTGATCAACGACGAGGGCGTCGTTTTTAAAAAGGGGGGGAGTTGTCGCGTCCCGACGAAAATTATATTATTATTTTTCGTAAAAAGTACTGCGTAGTTTAGAATAAAAATACGGCGTAGAAGACGAACAAAGTAAGGTTGATAAAGAATAATTCTAAGTAAATGCAGTAATATAAAATATAATTTATAGAGCTAAGGGACAGATTAATGCACGAGTGTTTCAAACGAAAAAGGGACTGATAAGTAGAGTTGAAGATATTATTCAAAGCCAATACGCATATAAGCGGGGTCGCCGATAGTGAGATAGAAACGAATGGTTGCGCAAGAGTTTTTTTGTACTCCACTATAAAATCAATGCTGGGAGAAGAGCCGGCAATGGGAAACTTAGACTAGAAAATTCGAGCATTAGAAGGAAGTAATAAATTAAGCCGTTCTTTGGGTAATGTCGCAGTAATAAAAGGGGGACAGCAAATTCTCCGAATTAACTACGAAGCGCTACAGAAAATGCATGGGAATCGATAATTTTTAATCACGCACATCTAACGGTCCAATCGGGTGCAAGCACAGAAAAATCGAGAACTACTTCCGCAATTTCCATATAAGGCAAATCGTAAGACAAGGACAGATGCATAGATTTTTAGGGTATATAAAGAGAACCCAGAACAGACACAGCCACTCCTAATTTTTCATCTAAAGCTTTCATAAGGCGAAGCTCTGCTAGTCAACTCTTTGATTTTTATCCGAGGGCGTGGCACTGCTACTCGGACTTTAAAACAATACGCATTCAAAATCAAGAGAGATCTTCTATTCGGGAATCGAGACGCATCGTTGACATCTACGGGCCATAATCAAGGAACTACGACTTCGACATCTGGAAATCATCGGACTCCAACAGTATACACATCTAACGTCGACGCCCGCAGGTCTAGCAGGACACTATCCAGCAATTTGACACCGCTATTCACGTTCGAGGCGGACCTTCGTTTCTCACCGAATACACACACACATATATATATATATATATATCTATATATTTAGGTACTTAAGGTATATTCTTTTCGGCTATCTATACGCTTGTATTATTCGTAAAGGCAAACCTGATATTTTATGTTATTTCGATTGCTGAACCAACCCTTTTCTCTTAAAACAATTATTATTTGATACTACAATTTATTTATAATAATTATTCGTTGCATTGCATTTTATTTGCAATATTCACGGTTTGAATTGCAATTTATTAAAAATAATTCATGTTTTTAACGACAACAATTTTTAATTTAATCTGCATTTATTTATAATAATTCTTATTTCGATTATTAGTTATTAATGTTTATAATAAAATAACCTTGTGTATATTTTATTCTATAATGTGTTAACGTGTTCGCCGTACACTTGTTTATTTAATCAAAATTAAAATCGTTATTTGGCTTAAATAAATTTATGCAATTGTTAATAAAATAGTGTAATTTTATGTGTTTTTGCCCATTAAAAAGCTGTAAGAATTTAGTTACACGTGTTCATTTAAAGGAAAACAGCATATTATGATGTTAACATATTTAAATAAATAATGCATGATTAATACAAAATAAAACATATATTATTTTATTTATCCCACATTATATCCTACATCTCTACTCTCAAAATAACTTCGCTCGCTACTCCCGGAGACGTAAGGCTAGTGCTAGTCAAACAAGAGCGAAAGGAACGCGAATGGTTTATTAACCATTTGCCTTCTTGTAATATTTTTTATAGTAGTTGGTACAAGTCTGGACGTGACACTTTTGTCGGTTCGTTTGATTTATTCCATTTCGGTTTTTTATATTTTGTATTTTGACAACAGAATTGTATATCTTTTATCATTCCTTTAATAATTTCATGAGGTTCTCTTAGATTTCTATATTTAGATCACTCAATTTGCATCGCGTTGTTAAATATTTTATTGTAATTGTAACAGTAAGCTGTTTCGTTTGTTTCACTTTTATTTGATTTAAGTTTTTGATTTTGTAATTCAAGGACTAATGGATAATGATCTGTTAATGGTATTTTTAAAGTTAACCGTTTAGTATTGGGAAAATCCGTTTTTACAAACATATTATCTATGCAAGTGCCTAATTCCGTTGTTAAGTTTTTTGGTCTTGTGATGTTAGTGAAACTTAGGAGAAAATCTTTTTCAAATAGATTATTTAGAAAATCTATACTTATAGCATTATTTTCCAGTATGTTAATTTTAAAAACGCCAATTATTATATGATTTACCGTTTTATTATTTTTTGTTCTAAGTGTCGCGTCATGATAGACACAACGTACGCACATGCGCGTACACATACACACACACATACGCACGCACACATACGCACACACGTGCGCACGCATTCAATACTGAAAGTAGGATGTCCTCGTCGAGACAGGAACCGCCTTAAAAAATTCTAGCCAATAACTTAATTAGAACACGCATGACAAAGAATAAATTAATTAAGTAAATGTACAATGTTATAACCAAATCTGATTGGTCAAGAGGAACCAAAACTCCACCCCAAACCCTTGATATAAATAGGGATGTCGCGCCGTGGGTGGGTGCTCTTGCTCTTTAGTCCTTTCTCAAGTAAGGTAAAAACCTGTATCCAAAATTTAACGCGAAATAAAGCAAGAAAATCGTAAGTCATTGTTCAGTATCTTTAAACCTTTACACACCAGTCATTTTCTTATCCGTTTGAAAATCCCAATTAGTCTATACCGCATTTCTATTGTAAGGGAGTCTTTGCATCGAGGTTCAACGAGAGCGAGAAAGACAGCCCACAGGTAAGGATTTACTACAAGCACACCAATTTTACGACATAACTGTAATAATATTAATTTAGTATCGGAGAGATTGCCAAGATTAAATTCGTATTTAACAAACTCAACCTTAGGAAAAGTGAGATTTAAATCTTTCTATAAAAGACGTATTGACCCTTTCTATAAAAGACGCACTTGAATTAATTCCAAAATATAATGGGGTAAATATTCCATTGAGTCAATTTATTGACGGATGTAGGGAAGCGTGCAACATAATACATGAACAATATGAACCAGACCTCGCGAAATTAATTAAAATGAGATTATATGGAGAAGCATTGAAAAGTGCAGCAAAAAAAGTTTTGAATCGATTGAAGATATTGCAAATTTTTTTGATAGTATTTTTGGGTCGGCGAAATCTTATCATCAATTACACGGTGAATTAGCTAATGTAAAACAGAAAAGGGAAGAAAGTGTCGTAGTTTTTTCAAACAGGGTTAGATCTATCGGCCAAGAAATAACTGAAGCAGCTCGAAGAGAAAAAAGGTTAACTAATAATTTTAATCGATCTTTAGAAAATGATTTAGTAAAATTTTTTATTCGCGGTTTACATTGGGTAATAAAAGCACGAATGGGGCAAGTATGTAAATTGGATAAAATCGAAAGAGATTTTGCATGCTATGAAGTAGATGAGTTAAATGAAACAATTAAAGTCATAACAGAAAATAAAAATCCTATACAAAGAGTCCATTTTGCCGAGACAAAATATACCGATAAATGCCAACTTTGCGGTAGATAGGGCCACCTGTCACCGAAATGCTGGCATTTAGAAAAAATGAGACAACCCCAAGCCAGGGAAAGACGGCCTACGAATGACTTGGCGGAGTCTCGAGAGTCACGCAGACCGCAACAATGGCCAGGTGAAAAACGGACTAATGAATTTAAGCAGCAAGAAAATCAATATGTTTGTCGCCAAAATGCAACCTTCCCAAAACAAAATTATACAAATACAGAAAGGATATGCCGATACTGCAAAAAAGAGGGCCATATTATAGAAGAATGTAGAAAACGGGAATTTAATAATCGAAATCGAGAGAACCGATCGGAAAACGAAAATGGTCTCCAACAACAGGGCGCGAGACGAAAGACCGAGTACTCGAGGCGCCCGAGCTACTCAGAAAATCAGGAACACACATCATGAAAAGATATGTTCGATTAAGTAAAAATTGCAAGTCGCCAATTATTAAACTTAAAAATCCGAGAAGTAACGAGGAAATAATTCTTATTTTAGATTCAAGAGCAGGTCCCAATTTACTAAAATTACGAAACATACCAAAAGACGGAAATATTAATAACAATGAAATATTAGCATTAAAAGGAATCACGGAAGAAAGTATTTACACTTTAGGCAAAGTTGACATCCATTTTCCAAAGTTTGACATTGAATTCCATATAATAAATGAGAACGTGCCTATAATCGAAGATGGTTTACTGGGAAGTGATTTTTTCTGTCAATTAGGTGCAAAAATTGATTATGTGAAAATAAAATCATTCGAAAATTTCTTTCCAGACGATATTTTCAATTTCATTTTGGTTTTCAGAGTTATTTTCAATATATAAATTATTTGGATTTTTACACCGAGAAAGAGCTACATATAATTGACCATGAGAAAATAGAGGTCTACGATAATATATTCCTAAACTATCAAAACTTTGTCCTTGCGATTTATTTATTGTTATTGCAAATTCTAATATTACAGGAAATTGTTTTCGATGTAAAATGAATGGTAATTTAGAAATTTCACCTGTGTCCAAAGTTATTCTTGGTATAAATGCAATTTCTTCCTTTTTATTTCCTGTTACAATCATAACTTTTATATTATATTTATATAACTCGATGATTTTTAAACGCGTCCCATTACACAAACCATCATTAATGCTTATATTTCTTATAAGCATTACAATCGCGCCTATTTTTAAAATTAATTTATGGAATGGTAGTCCTGGAAGCTTAAGAGAATTTAAATATTCTATTGGATAATTTAATTGCATACTTTCATCATTCTGATCTACACCTTTAGCAGTTGCATAATCAATACTTAAATAAATTTTTTCTTTTGAATGAATTTTGTTTAATACTTTTTTATTTAAATTATATATATCTTCATTATGACACGCAAATATAGCTTTATTTGATAGATCATTTGTGTTTGATATAATAGAACCATAAATTTTTTCGCAAATATCATCAGTTTTCCATGAATCTTTAATTTTTAATGAGGTTAGGTTTCCTTCACCGATTTGTAATAGAAATTTTGAAAAACTTTTATCACACGATCTCATATTTTTATTTAATTTCTATAACGGGCGCGTGTTCCGAAACGCACAATAGCCCGTAAACTCGAAAACCGCGTAATCACGTGATTGCGCGCAACGTCGCGAAGGGCCGCGAGACACCGAGTCTCGCGCAGTTCGTCGGGAGCCGTACGAGCGGTAGTACGTGCGACGAGATAAAGAGCGAGAGAGAAGAAAGAGAGAACGTGTGAGAACGAGTGAGAGAGTGAGAGAGAGTGAGAGTGAGAGGGAGTGGAAGTGAGAGAGAAAACGTGCGAGCTCAGGGCACGATCAGCCACCCCGGGACGAGACACCGCCCGCGGAAAGAGCCCGTCTTCGCCGTCGCCGCGCAGCCAGGAGGACACCTCCGAGAAGGCGAGGACGAGATAAAGAGCGAGAGCGAGTGACCGGGAGCAGAACCCGACGGCGCACGTTTGCGCAAAGTAAGTTTTTGTTACTTCTCTCGCAGTGCTGAGCTTTCCCGCTATAAGCTCAGCATTCCAACAAGCGCGTAGGATAAGCGGTCGTGAAAACGCTGTCTGGCCTCCTCGTGCGCGAGATTCTCCCGTGGAGCAACGCGAGTTGCCGATCGGCGCGTCCTTCCCGTGTGTCGCGAACGCGCCGCGTTATAGCGTGCGACCCCGAGGTCGCCCGTATTACTAGTATTAAACTTTGTTTGTTTGTAGCGCATCCGAGCGCTTGTAAATAACGTTGTAAATATTAGTGTTTAATATATATTTAACTGTAAATCCTCACTCTCACGCGTGTTTATTATTAAATCCCCGTATTCCTATTCCCGCTTACCCAGCCGCCTCCGCGGGCACGTTAGCATTTTAGCTAACGTGCATTCTGAGCGGCCGAGCCTCGTGTTCCAACGACGGGCACGAGCAACCACAAGCACGCATCCTTCACGCGGCTTGTACAAATCTACTCGAGTGCGACTCGGTCCGGCGATTCTCCACGCGGCGGAGAATCGTCCTCGTTGTTTACGGCGCATCATCACCGAGATACCGCGGTTGCACCACGGCTATAGCTTGTGCGCGGTATCGCGGCATCGAGGGACACGGCAGCGCGGCGCGAGGCCCGCGCAGGTAAGTCCTCACCTCGAAAGCGGTGCTCGACGAGGAGCACGCGCTAGAATCGCCCCGTTACAGCTGGCGCCCAACTACAGGTTTCGGGTTGGGATACGCGGTACTTCGTTTCCGGGAAACTTGATTATTTTATTTTCGGTGCTCGACTTATTTGGTGAAATAAATCGCACCTTGTATTTTCTCTCTCCGTTCGTTCTTTTATATCGTTATAGTTCTCGCGCATAAATTACGCATAGAAGCGCTCTGGTAATTTAAAATATAATTTAACAATATTAATTTTTGTTAAGTGTTCGATTTATGTGGTGATATAAATCGCACTTAATAATTTTTATTAATACTTGGCGATTATTGTGCGCAAAAATAATTTGGTTTTAACGCATAAATAATTAATAATTTTCGAGGAAAATTATTAAGCGCCGACATAATTAATTTCTTTTCTTCTCTCCTCTTGCGGATAATAATATTTGAAAATTATTAATCGAATTTAGGCGATTATTTTGCGCATAAATAATTTTTTTTTAGCGCATAAATAATTATAATTTTTGCGAAAAATTATAATCCGCCAACAAAAATTCGAATTTTAAAGCGTAACTAAAATAATAATTTTCGGGCGTTATATTTCGATACATACGTTAAAATTTTAACTCGCTTAATTCGTGCGTTGTTGACGCGAGGAGGCACGCGACGCGCGAACGTAAACAAAGCGCCGTGTTTACGTTTATTATATCTATTGTACAAGACACATAGATCGAGTCAATTTACAGACCTGTAATTTTCTCGCTATTGGAATATTATTTGAGGAATAATATTTCAAATAGCGTACGCGAAAAATTTAATTTCAATTTTCGAATTGCAGGGAAATTCAATACAAAATTATTTTCTTTTTTTTTCTTTCTCCTTTTCTTTTATACAATTTGCGAAATTGTACCCTGCAATTCCTATTTATTTTTTTTTTACTTTTTTTTAGTGAAATGGTTTTTTAATTGTTAATAAACAATTTTTTTTCACACTTGGGAAGTGAATTTTTTTTTTAATTTTTCGCACAAATTTCTTTCTTTAAAGTAATTTGAGAAATTATTTTGAGAACTAAAATAAAATTTTTTTTTTAGTGTATATTATATACATGTAGATTACAGCGGGCGCAAAATCGCGATATTTTCACTGATACATTTTATTTTTTTTTTCTTTTAAATTACTCTAATTTCCGATTTTGCGCAGGTTGTCATTAGAAAAAAATCTTTGTGTCTGTCGCTGTGTGCGAGCGCAAGTGTGTGTAATTATTTTTTTTTAATAATTTATTTTCTTGTATTATATACATTTGAGTGTTGCGTGCTATACAGATATACATATATATTTATTATTCTATATATTTATTGAATTTAGTGTGTACTTAGAATTTTAAAGCGGCTCAAGTGTGTTTTTGGATTTTGCATTGTAAATCCGAAAGCACACTAAGATAACGGACTGACGTGTGAGAAAGATAAAGCGCGCACACACAGCGATACTTAGCGCATATATTTTGCGACGAGACGTCGTTGCAATGAATTAAATAATATTTAATGTATTATCTTATTTCTCTTGTATATAGAATATTATGTCTTACAATCTCGCACGTTGTTATTGTTTCGTGCGTTGCCTCTTCAAGGCCACGAAACGCGCGTGTTTATGTCTACGAGCGAGGATGTGTGCGAGCATCCATGTACTCTATTGTTATTGTGTGTGTGTGTTAGATACTTTTCGGGAATGCGACAATTCCCGAAAAGCTGAGTACGCTGCCGGTCTTGGCCGTGACAGCATCTTCTTTGATACCTCGTCACGTGTAGTTTCGCGCGCCACGGGAAGTACCGGACCGGTTCGTCCGTAATCCGGGAAGCCGTACGCGAGTGCAAGTGCGATAGTGTAGTGCAGTGCGAAGGACCAAATACCTCGGGTTGAGTATTCCCCGAGGTAGGCGAATCGCCGCGGCATCAGGCCGCACCTGCAGACTACCGTCGAGGACGACGGGAAACCGGGCCGACTCCACCGGCCAGCAGACGTCGGGGCGCCGACGGACACCAGGGCCCATGGACAATCCAGCCCGGTAAGTACCCGACATTGGTCGGTATATATTTAGAGTGTGTTGTGTGTGTGTACACGTGTGTTTGTTCGGTAGCATACCGGTGCTACCGAAATCGTTTGGGTATTGCGCGGGGCGAGCACGGGGGCAGCCCCTGCTTGCCGCGTATATACCACGCGACCGGGAGAACGCCCCGTTAAGCATTGTCGGACACCTCCGTGTAATTTATTAAATAAATAATTATTTGTTTTATTCTAATATAACGGTCGCGTAATTATTTTAATTATGAAGTAACCCGCAAACCGCTTTCCGATTCCCGATTTTCCCCGCCACGTGTGTCGGTATAAGGAGATCGTCCTATCTCCGCTACCGTGTCCCGACGGGTTAATTTATTAACCCACGGCGACGATAAGGACGCGTTCTTCGGGGCCGTCGTCCCTGTTTAAATTAATAAATTAATTGTAACGGGTATTAGGACGAAATACCACGTTACAATTTATAGTATTAGTAATATTATTATTACTTAGCGTAATGGCGCAAGAGACGCTAACTTCGGTAGAGCAATGGTGCTTGGCACTGTCTGAGGATGATCTCAAGGAGAACCTCAAGGCTCTTAACCTCAACCATACGGGTTGGAGGTTATCGAAGATAGAACGTCTGTATAATTGGCTTCTTGGTCATTATAGCCAAGCGGATTTTGAAGAAACCGATTTGCCACCCGATGAAGCGCGCATAAAACGAGAACAATTAAGAAGCGCGTTCATCGACCAGACGTGCGCGGAAAAATCAGGATCAACAATCCTCGAGGAGGGTGTTGATCACGATCGACCGCACCCCATTCAAATGCTGCACGATGATGAATTAATCAGAGTTGTGTATCACCAGCAGATGAGTGCTGGGGATAATGCGCAAGTACCGCAAATACAAGCGCAAAACGATGCGTCTACAAGCGCACGGGCAAATGGACTACCCACAGTAGACGCACACAACTCAGAAATTCAACAAACCCCGGGTATTTCGCGGCAACCGTCGGAAGAACGGCAGCACCCACAGATTCCCATGAATTATCGAGAATTCATGAACGAATCTAACCGCAAATATGTGGAGCTGCAAAAGCAAATCGATTCGATAACGAGGTTATTCGAAAAATTTGCAAGCGCGTCGCCCGCGAGTAGTACGCGGATTGACGCGCAAGAGTTGCGCAATAACGAACTTCCACATGGTGCAACTGGAAAAGTTGGCAATCGCGTTACTTTTCAAGATACGTACGATATTGTCAATCTACCGCAAAGTAGCCCGATATCGGTAAATCAAACTTACCATTTGTCAGAGTCGAGTAACGTTTGGAGAGGGGGAGACCTTCTCAACCTGGGTGAGAATGTTGCAGGTAACTCGGCGCTAAATAGCGCGAGTAATAGCAACGTTACTGCGACTTCAAAGCGCGATGTTGGCCAAATCGTGCGCAAATGGGGTTTATATTTTAACGGCGATCGAAGTCAAAGCGTCGACATGTTTTTGACGCGTGTTGAGGAATGTCGCGCGCATAGTAATCTTTCAGATAGCGAAGTATTGTCTTCGTTATCCGAATTACTTAACGGGGTAGCAGCAGTGTGGTATAGGAACCACAGACACGAGTGGTCGACATGGTCTGAGTTTTGCGAGGATGCTCGCTTAACTTACGGCATGTCAAGCGGCTATCAACAGAGGTTGGTAGCGGAAGCAAATGCGCGTACACAAGGCAAAGATGAGCCTGTGGGTGATTACATCACGTACCTAACCGGTATTATGCGCAAACAAATACCCAAACCGACTGTAGAAGCGCAGTTGGATTTATTGTATTTGAACATGCTTCCACGCTTGCGACAGCTAATCAGAAGAACTGATTTTAGCAGCGTAAGAGATATGTTGGTTATGGCGAAAAACGCGGAGCTCAATCTGGAGTACGAGCGTACGTACAGAGCTCCGCCTGACCCTGCAACTTCGCTGTTGCCTGAAATGGCGTATCGCGCACCAAAGAGCGCCGCCAAAGCAACCGAAGTGTCCGCTGTAGTCGCTGAGGACAAAACAGCAGCGCCAACAGAGATCGCTGCACTTCTCACGAAAATGAATGAGAATTTTCAGCGATTTCTAAACCAACAAAAAGCAAGCCATAACCAAAGTAAAGGCCAAAATAGAGGCAAAAATAACTCGCCCAAACATAAAGGTGAACAGGGTAAAGGGGGGCGCGGTCAAGCCAGCAATAAGAGTGCTGAGAGCAAGGGCGCTGCTCCGGAAGGTAAGAGCGAAGAAGCGCGAAAACCTCCCCCGCGCACACGGGATCCAAAGAAGACGAATGTTCGTTGTTTCGTGTGCGATGAGCCAGGACACTTCGCAAGAGATTGTGCGAAGCGGGCGGGAAACGAACAACGGGAAGCGTAGACGAGGTCTCTATGCCCCCGGTAGATTCGTGTACGACCTCAAACGTTAAGACAGAGAGCGTAGAGAGTACGCAGCCTCTTTGTGCGAACATTAGTGCGACCAGTGTGGCATCGAGCGTCGATACGCCAACGAACTCGCACATGGAAACCTACGTGTTACCGCAAGCGTTGCGCGACACGCCGATTACGTCGACCCGAGATCCCAACGACATCGAGGATCGTTGGTGGCTCCAAGTCGACATCGGAGGTTTCCGAGTTAGGTCATTATACGATCCAGGCGCAGCGCGTACGGTTATGGGCGCGCTTGGACTACAAATTGCCAGCGCATGTGGACGAGAGCTCCAACCGAGCAAGGGTCGTGGAGCTCGCGTTGCCGACGGGCATTATACTCCCATCGCCGGATATGTAGATCTGCCTTTTACCGTAGCAGGCGTGAAAAAGGAGGTTACAGTGGCAATTATGCCCGACCTTGATCACGACTGCTATATAGGTACAAATTTTTGTCGTTTATTTGACGCAGTGCATGACCCTAACGCCAACCTGCTTTATTTAAAACAAGCGGAGCAAAGTGTTAAGCTAGAAGTAGCTAGTCTCAGCACTTGGGGTTTATTGCAACTATCTGCTATAGGACTCGCACGAGTTGAGCAGATAGAGTGCGACGAAGTAGAGCGTCTACTAAATCGCGTTTTAACCTCTAGCGAAGCGAAACTCGGATGTACTTCACGGATAATGCACGAGATCGCTGTAGGATCCTCGCGCCCCGTGAAACAAAAGTACTATCCGGTTTCGCGCAAAATCGAAGAAGAGATGCATAAGTAGGTCCTCGAAATGCTAGAAGCAGGTATAATTGAACCTGCAGCTAGCGGCTGGTCTAGCCCAGTCGTAATGGTCCGCAAATCGAACGGCGCGTATCGATTTTGCGTCAACTTTCGCAAGGTAAATGCTGTCACGAAGCCTAACGCCTATCCATTACCATATATGGATAATATACTTCGAAAATTACAAAAATCGAAGTATATAAGTACGCTCGATCTCAGCAGCGCGTATCATTAAATACCGCTGAAGAAAGAGTCGCGGCCCTTTACAGCTTTTACTGTACCAGGGTTGGGACTATATCAGTTCACGCGCATGCCTTACGGCCTTGCATATGCGCCGGCGACCTTTCAAAGAGTCATAGACTCGATAATTACACCTGAGTTAGAGCCGTGGTCGTTCTCATATTTAGACGATATAATAATCGCTACGGAGACGTTCGAGGAATACCTCAAAATGCTTGAGGAAGTGCTCCAGCGAATAAAGGCCGCAGGTTTCACGATTAACAGGGAGAAGAGCGTCTTCTGCCGAGAGGAAGTTAAGTACCTCGGCGTCCTTGTTAATCACGACGGTTTTCGCCCAGATCCGGATAAAATTGCACCGATAATGCAATACCCGGCCCCTAAAAACTTAAAGCAGCTCCGACGATTCATGGGAATGTCGTCGTGGTATCGCAAATTCCTACCGGATTTTGCGACACTCGCAGAGCCACTTACGCAACTTACGAAGAAGGGGCGTAAATATGAGTGGGGGGAGGAGCAACAAGGGGCTTTTACACAAATAAAAGCGCTCGTGGCTACAGCGCCCGTGCTCCAGCGTCCGGATTTTTCAACTCAGTTTGTAGTCCAAACTGATGCAAGCGACTCAGGCTTGGGTGCCGTACTTTTACAGTACGTAGACGGCGAAGAGAGAGTGCTCGAATTTGCTAGTCGCACTATAACGCAAGCTGAGCGCAATTACAGCGTAACCGAGAGGGAATGCCTCGCTGTAATATGAGCAATACGGAAATTTAGACCGTATATTGAAGGTTATACCTTCCGGGTACTAACCGACCATAGCAGTCTTCGTTGGCTATGCAATTTGCGCAATTCAACAGGGCGCCTGGCGAGATGGGCGCTAGAGTTGCAAGGGCACTCTTTTACTGTTGAACATCGCAAAGGGGCGCTTAATCACGTTCCCGATGCATTGTCGAGAATGCACGAGGACGAAGCGCCCGAGATTTGCGCAATCACATGGGCGAGCGATACGCGCGATACGTGGTATACGCGCCTACGCGAACAAATACAGCAACAGCCGCGAGACTTTCCACGCTATAAAACGATAGGTGGACAGCGGTATATACACCGCCCAAGCGAAATACTTCCAGCAGGAATCGACGAGGATGATGCTTGGAAAATTGTCGTTCCAAAGGAAAAGCGACAAGGAGTCATGCAAGAATGCCATGACGAGCCGACTGCAGGCCACTTGGGGCGCGAGAAAACATACGCTCGCGTCTCATTATATTATTTTTGGCCTAGAATGTACCGAGACGTACAAGAGTACGTTAAAACATGCCTCGTTTGCCAACAATGTAAGGTTGAGCAACGAGCGCCTGCAGGATTGATGGGGCGCTGTGTTTTCGATCGGCCATGGGAAGTCGTTGCGGCGGATATCATGGGTCCATTTCCCCGCAGTAAACACGGCAAAGAATACATTTTAGTATTCCAAGACCTATTCACGCGGTGGATAGAGTGCGCAGCGATTCGCAAGGCGAACGCGCAAACGATACTAAAAGAGCTTAAAGAGCGAGTATTCTTGCGCTATGGAGTTAGCGAGATATTTTTGTCGGACAACGGGACTGAATTTAAAAATCGTCTTGTCGACAAAAATCTTGAAGAGCAAGGTGTGCTCCACACTACTACGCTTCCATATCACCCCCAGGCGAATCCTGTAGAACGCGTTAATCGTTCTCTTAAGACCATGATAAAGTCTTTTATCGAGGAGAGTCACTCAACTTGGGACGAAAAAGTACACGAGATAGTTTACGCGTACAATACATCGGTACATAGCTCGACAGAAACGAGCCCAGCGCTCTTAAACTACGGCCGACAGCCTACTCCGCCGTCTTTTATGAAGAGAGCGCAAGATATAGCCGCTGCAGAGCAAGAGCAGCAAAACGCAATCGAGAACTGGAAAGCTAGGATGCGCGTCCTAGCAGACGTGCGTGATACAGCAGCTGACTGCGCGAGAAAGGCGCAAGCACGTCAAGCGCAGTATTATGACGCCAAACACCGTTCTCGCGAGTATCAAATCGGAGATACGGTGTGGAAAGTAAATAAAATTCTTTCCTCGGCCACCGAGGGCCGCGCTGCGAAATTAGCGCCTAATTTCGCAGGGCCCTACGTAATTACTGCACGACTTGGTCCAAATACGTATAGATTACTCGATAAAGATGGCTATATCATTGACTTAGTGCACGTCTCGCAAATAAAGCCATTTGAAACTGCACAAGAAGAAGAGGACGTCGAGATCGACGCTCAACCGCCGAGGGATGCGAGCGCCGATAAAGCGATGCGCGACCCGCTGATTTCCAGCGAGCGAAAGTCTGCGAGCGCGCAGCAAAATGTAATTGCGGATACACATGCGCGTGTATCAAACAGCGAGCGAAGCGTCAACGTGCAGACGCGGGCACGATGTTCGGGAGACGCTAAGCCTGTAAAAACACAAACGAACCCCAAGCGAAGGGGGAGACCGAGAAAGAATACGATCGTTGTAAAAAGGACCGGGAAGTCCCCCCGCGTTAACAGTACGAATAAACCGTCCGAACCGATAAAAAGAGGCCGCGGTCGTCCGAAAGGTTTGCGAAATAAAAACGTTCCGGTTAACGTAACAGATTCGCCGCGAAAAACGCTAAGCGCGACTAAAAACGACGTATCCTAATAATCTTCCTAACCTTCCTTTCTGTTTGTTGTGTTGTAGTATGGAACAACCTGAGATGGAGGCGCTCATCGAGCGCATCCGAGATATACTCGACGGCGTCGGCAGCCCAGCCGACCAAATCGTCGCCATCCTTGCGCAGGCTATGAGAGAGCCTGCGCCAATCGCACCACCGACCACTCCGATGGCAGCCCCGCCTACAGGAACCCTCTGGTTCCTTTGGGCTGAAGACACCGAGGAGGAGGAGGGAGAGCAGGCCACGCTCGAGGAAGTCACCGAGGAGGAGGCTCTCCCCGTGTCGACAACGGAGGGAGAAACGGGGAGCGAGGCCGATAGCCCCGGACCGGCGGGAGCCTACAGCCCCGAACTCCGCCGCCCAAAGTGCGCCAATCCTTCCCCCATGCCAAAACCAATTCCTTCCTTGGAGGAATACTGGCAGGAGATTATGCCCGACACGGTGGAGGCGCTAAAAACTGCGGAGGAGTCGGAGGCTCTCCTCAAACATGCCTTCGGCAAGTTCCGCGAAGGCATGAAGCGGTATGGCGCCGCCTTTGAGTCACGCGCGGGGCCTTATTATGCGCTCTTGTCGGATCGACAGGACGAAATGCGCATAATAAAGGCCGACCGAGCGAAGCGCACCAAGGAGCGCCAGCGGCAGGAGGCCGCACGGCGCGAAATGGAGCAGCGCTTGGCCGAACAACGCCAAGCCGAAGAAAAAGTGCGCGCTCTTAAGCAACAAATTGCGGAGCAAGAGCGGATCGCCGAATGCGCCCGAAGGCGCGTACAACAGCTGGACGCCGGAAGGACAGCGCCCAGCGCACCAACGACACCGAAAGTCACCGGCGCGATACCCAAGAAGACCACAAAGAAGTGTTCTATATGTGAGCACCGAGGGGTATCGCGCAGTGACCGATGCCCGAACTGGGAGCGGCATTACCAGTACCCGAACCTCTTCAAAAAGTAAGAGGTAAGAGGGGAGCTACAGCGTGTTACAAGGGGTCACACGCCTACACCTTGCCAGTGTACATATGTACAGTTTTGTATAAATTTTTTTTTGTACAGATAAGCCCTATTAAAGGCCCAGGGCCCCTTTTCTAAAAATTCACGTTGTTTAAACCTTGATTTATCCTGAGTGTATTCCGATTTATCAAGCCCTCCTTAAAATCCTATGATCCAACGTCGCGATAGTTGTTTTCTTCGTAGTTTTTTTAGAGTCTCCTATTCAGGGTATAGTCGACTCTGGAGGGAGGGTATAACGGGCGCGTGTTCCGAAACGCACAATAGCCCGTAAACTCGAAAACCGCGTAATCACGTGATTGCGCGCAACGTCGCGAAGGGCCGCGAGACACCGAGTCTCGCGCAGTTCGTCGGGAGCCGTACGAGCGGTAGTACGTGCGACGAGATAAAGAGCGAGAGAGAAGAAAGAGAGAACGTGTGAGAACGAGTGAGAGAGTGAGAGAGAGTGAGAGTGAGAGGGAGTGGAAGTGAGAGAGAAAACGTGCGAGCTCAGGGCACGATCAGCCACCCCGGGACGAGACACCGCCCGCGGAAAGAGCCCGTCTTCGCCGTCGCCGCGCAGCCAGGAGGACACCTCCGAGAAGGCGAGGACGAGATAAAGAGCGAGAGCGAGTGACCGGGAGAAGAACCCGACGGCGCACGTTTGCGCAAAGTAAGTTTTTGTTACTTCTCTCGCAGTGCTGAGCTTTCCCGCTATAAGCTCAGCATTCCAACAAGCGCGTAGGATAAGCGGTCGTGAAAACGCTGTCTGGCCTCCTCGTGCGCGAGATTCTCCCGTGGAGCAATGCGAGTTGCCGATCGGCGCGTCCTTCCCGTGTGTCGCGAACGCGCCGCGTTATAGCGTGCGACCCCGAGGTCGCCCGTATTACTAGTATTAAACTTTGTTTGTTTGTAGCGCATCCGAGCGCTTGTAAATAACGTTGTAAATATTAGTGTTTAATATATATTTAACTGTAAATCCTCACTCTCACGCGTGTTTATTATTAAATCCCCGTATTCCTATTCCCGCTTATCCAGCCGCCTCCGCGGGCACGTTAGCATTTTAGCTAACGTGCATTCTGAGCGGCCGAGCCTCGTGTTCCAACGACGGGCACGAGCAACCACAAGCACGCATCCTTCACGCGGCTTGTACAAATCTACCCGAGTGCGACTCGGTCCGGCGATTCTCCACGCGGCGGAGAATCGTCCTCGTTGTTTACGGCGCATCATCACCGAGATACCGCGGTTGCACCACGGCTATAGCTCGTGCGCGGTATCGCGGCATCGAGGGACACGGCAGCGCGGCGCGAGGCCCGCGCAGGTAAGTCCTCACCTCGAAAGCGGTGCTCGACGAGGAGCACGCGCTAGAATCGCCCCGTTACATTTGAAAACAGTGAATTTTGGCCATAAATTAGAATATTTTATAGATTCCTTTACTATTGAATTTCGGCAACCGTTTCTAATGACAGGTAAAATTTGTCTAAAATCACCTCCCAAAATTATTAATTTTCCTGCGAATGGAATTTTTTCATTTGAACAACAATCTCTTAAAGTTTTATCTACTATTTCTAATGCTTTTTTAGGTATCATAGATGCTTCATCCCAAATTATTATGTCACATTCACGTAATTTTTTTTTTATCTGATTTTAATTTTAAGAAAGTCGTTTCTATATTTGACAAATCTAACGGTAATTTAAAAGTTCTGTGACTCGTCATACCTTCTGGTAGTAAAATTGATGCAATACCAGTCCAAGCCATAGATATAACATTTTTTCCTTGCCCTAAATAATAATAAATAATTGTTTTATAAAGAAAAGTTTTTCCTGTACCGCCAGGCCCGTCAATAAAAATCATGTTATTATTTGATTGTGTAATATAATTAAATATTTTATTTTGATCTTCATTAAGTTTATTTTTATGATCAATAAATAAATTCATATTTGCGTCCTTCATTAATTTTATAGCATTTAAATCTACTTCATTTTCATTATTAATAATTTCTGGTAATCCAAAATCGGAAATAGAAAGATTTTCTGAATTTTAAATTTTTTTTATTACATTCTGCAAAAGTTGTCTTATCGAGCAAGAAGTTAAATGCAATGGATATGTACTAACGCGCGTAAATGGCGGACTACACGAATGTATAACATCGCAATAATTACAACCTCGAGAACAACGTAAATGGAATTTCTTGACTCCAGCGCGAGTAAATAAACAAAATAGTATTCTATTCGAAGAGAGCACGAAATTATTATGTAAACGAAGCACTAAAGGAATCGACCAACACACAGAAACCAGTAGAGCAGAATAACCAAATCCAAAGATCCAAGAGGTGAAAAAAGAAAATAAAGCTTGATGAAAGAAATTATGCGTATACCGATGATATTAAGCGCGTATTGAAATAAATCTCAGAGAAACATAAAAATATGTGTAATTAACATAATACGATAAATTGGAACGCATAGGAAAAATATGTTAAAAAAAATATATACAAACGCACATAAATAAAGGAACAATATGTTGGACATAATAAAGTTTTCTTTATTATTATGTTACAGACAAAATGGAGAAGATTATGTGCGCACCGTGATTTACGTTGTGATTGCAACGACTCAAAATAAGGCAATTGTAACAGAGCGAAATAACCCCGACATCATTTTTAATCTATTGCAAGAAACAGACTTTATTAAACAAGAATGGTGTATAATAACTACAATTGACAGGCAGAAAGTTTTCGGAATCCAAGAAAATTTTACAAAAGTAATACAAGATATTGTACAATCCGACACGTATACAAGGCTAAAGGACGCGGTAACGATAAGCAGAATTTATTTATTACAAGAAAAAATGCGCAAGTTCTCTAGAATAAGAGATGCTTATATCACTTCAGCGACTTCATATTCGTCAGGGGACGCAGTTTTAGATAAGGGGGGGGGGGGACGAAAACGCATTTACAAAAAATTCATCACTAGAAATAGTATCCATTATTACGCAAATGAGACATCACTCTCGAGAAGCAATGTTAGGAAGAGGTACAGCAAAGGCATATATAGATAATGAAATCATGCAAACTTTAGAAAAAATGTCTGTAGAAGTGAAGCAACTGGAAGCAATATTACAAATACTACAAGGAGAAAAAGGAGTAATAGATATCGACAAATCAAGAGTAGAGGAAACAATCAATCTAACATTACAAAATTTGGATAGTTACTTGATCAATCAATCAAGATTATTTTAAAAATGATAGAAAAGGTATCCGAGACCAAGAGTCCGGTAAAAATTGAACAAATAAATGCGGCGATAATTGCCGAATTCGTTCCAAGAGAATTAACAATTTATAAAGATCACATAATTATGCAAATAATAATGCCAATGGTAGAAAAGGAAACGCACACCTTGTACAAAATGCTTCCAGTGCCAGTTTTCCAACACACCTTTTTAAGTACAACACAGCTGTCGAGATGCATTAAATTACAAAGGAATTATATATGCGTAAGGGAAAACTCATGCTCATGCTCATCCAAGACACTATGTTTACTCAGTCGCAAAGCCTACACTCGTAAATGTATTTTGCCCAGGATTCGAGGAGACATACACTTTTCAACAAGCAGGAACGATTTCCCTCTCAGCGGGCTGCCACTTTAAGGTTCACGATAACATCTACTACGCATCAGAGCTGCTGGTGAGAGAAAAGGACACGTACTATTTACCACCATTGCAGTTGATCGGAGCAGGGAAAAACCTTGCGAGCGATTTAAAACCGGATAAAACTATTAATGTTAAAATTGAAAATCAAATAACTGATGCTTACTTACATGGATTGGTTATTACACTAATGCTTTTTGCCGGATGCTTATTACTATGTCGATATATTTTCCAAAAATGTTTTAGGAAATCAAGAAAAGGCAAAGTAGAATATGTCCGAATGCGACCAGTTGATCCGACAATACAATGGAATTTCTTACCTCGAGAACACGTATATGCAACTCCGAGAACACCACCCAAGACGTATGAACCATAATCACCTCCGAACACGCCAGTTTTATCCGAGAAAACTGAACCAAGTAACAATGTTTAAGGCACTTAAAAATGACTTATAATTAACAATTACTCATTATAATAAAAAAAATATAATGTAAACAGTATGCTTGTTTATTATTTAAATGTAAATGTTTGTTTATAAATAAATTATAATAACTTTCGAACTTGCGCAATAAGTAAATATATGTATATGAATAGGATATAGATTATAAAAAAAACCTTGATTTTATCTATTTCGTTTTATCCAATCCAGGGTTTTCCCTGAATCATAATTAAGTCACGGGGGCGGAGAAAACATAAAATCCAACAGTACCAACCTATAAATAGGGGGGTTTCACGCTTGACAATCTATTCTTACTTGTAGCAACAACACGGCCACACGTCAACCCTCACACACCAAGATGAGCAACGACAACTGGGACGTGGACATAGAACTCGAGTCGTCAGTGGGGTGGATCACGGAGCGACGAGCATTAAGAAGAACAACAGTCCTGTGGCAGCTTCTGAGGAAATGCTTCTCTTGATGGATATACTTAATGAGAGACGGACAAGTACGTCGGACAACTCGTGTCCGAATAGGAATAGCCGGACACCACTATCTAGCATATACTTCTGATGAAAGAATAGCCAGCCAATGGTGGAACACGCAACACGTACGAGAGAGGATCTGCAATGACTTGGATCCAAACATAGTACGGTACCACCGGTAGAAATACCGTAGTTTTCAGAAAAATGTAATGGACGGATTACTGGAGCCAGGAGTAACAAATTATTGGGACAGCGATCTGAACCTAGAGGGATTATTCTTATTGGATTACGGCAGCACGGAAGAAGTCGAACGACCAGCTCGTTGCGTGGAATGTGGTTTAAGGGTGAAAAACACGCGGCATTATTGTCCGCGATGTGAATTCATTGGTCGATTTGACATCCCCAGATACCAAGGATTGAATTGTTGGTGCATCTGGGAATTCGGAGATTTATCACTCCACGTCTGCGATTCATGCAAGGAGGAAGTATACGAGCTCCTCAGAAGACAAAGAAGGATAGCTGGACAAGAATATTAATAACATAAATGATTTCTTCCTTACTTGTAGCCTTTCCTTCCTCATGCTTATTTTCTTTTCTCTCCTTTTTCCTCTTTTGGATTTACTAGAATAAGTGCACAAAATGAAAGAAAAATAACAAAATATATATTCATCTGCATATATGTATTTATAAACAAAATACAATAATATATATATACAAATTTATATAGCAATAATTGTAATATCTAGTTTTTAAGAAAAAAAAAAAAAAACAAACAAACAAAAAAAAAACAAAACCACCAAAATTACAAAACAAGACAACAAACGCGTGGACGCTTACGCCTGGCGTTAAACTTCTCTAAGGGGAGAGGTGTCGCGTCACGATAGACGCAATGTACACACATGCGCGTACACATACACGCACACATACGCACACACACATACGCACACACGTGCGCACGCATTTAATACTCAAAGTAGGATGTCCTCGTCAAGACAGGAACCGCCTTGAAAAATTCTAGCCAATAACTTAATTAGAACACGCATGACAAAGAATAAATTAATTAAGTAAATGTACAATGTTATAACCAAATCTGATTGGTCAAGAGGAACCAAAACTCCACCCCGAACCCTTGATATAAATAGGGATGCCGCGCCGGGGGTGGGTGCTCTTGCTCTTTAGTCCTTTCTCAAGTAAGGTAAAAACCTGTATCCAAAATTTAACACGAAATAAAGCAAGAAAATCGAAAGTCATTGTTCAGTATCTTTAAATCTTTAAACACCAGTCATTTTCCTATCCCTTTTAAAATCCCAATTAGTCTATACCGCATTTCTATTGTAAGGGAGTCTTTGCATCGAGGTTCAACGAGAGCGAGAAAGACAGCCGAGCAGTTGCAGCCACCGGTCAGCCGTAGATCTCCCGTCCCATAAAGTTGGTTGTTTTCCTTCCCTCGCCTTCACTCATTGTTGCACATCGGGCTTACCCATGCACGTAAATTTCGGAAGGGTCTATGACCTGTGCTATACCGAGGAGAATTGCCACCCATCCTTGACGCTATACGCGTACTTAAACGGGGAACTTCTATTTTTAATTTAAATTCAGTCCATTTAATTTTTTTACGTTACGTCTACCCTAGGACGCAATATAAGTAATTTTTTAAATTTATGTTAAATTCTAAACAATGCAGATCATAAGACATATACAATGAGGATATCTCAAGCAGTTTGTTATTATTTAATGTAATAATAGTATTTAGTATTTTCAGCTTACCTATAACTATCATTTCGCTTACATGTGTTACATCTTTTCTAATATAAACTGCTACCCCATCATTTTTGTTAATGTCTCCATTATTATAATATATACTATATATTCTTTTATATTATAAATTTTGAAATAAGGTATGATTTTGAAACTTTTAATTAAGATTTGTAGTTTTACAAAATTTGCTTTTAAACTTCTAATATTAAGATATAATATTAAGTTACTATTAATTTTTCTATCTTTATTAAAAGTTTCAATATCATTATATACCCTCTCACTTTGTTGAAGATTATTTTGTATTGTTTCTAGTAGATTTAACTGATGATCCATCATTAAGTCTCTTCTTGTGATGTATTTGTTGTTTCTTGATTACTTTCCTGTAATTATGTTGTTTTTGCATTAATCTTGTTTTCCATTCCTTTAACAATTTTGACTTTTCTTTGGTAAAGCATGTTGTTCATTTGCAAGTTGCATATCGCTCTTAATACACTGCTTCATCGTATGTCAGTAATAAAGGTTCTATCGGGTAATTAATTGAGTCGATGTATTTTTTTACTTTTTTTTAGAATACTACATTTCATTCTATCCGTTGGTAAGTGATCAGTCGGTAAACTGGTTTTGTATTGCGTATTGTTGAAAATACAGTTGGATAATCAATTTTGGTATTTTTACATTCATTTATGTAATTTTTTTCAGAGCACTTTATGCATACCGACTCATTTTTTGCATTTTGCTGCACTATGTCTATATCTTGCACAATTATAACAAGGCGTTGTAATAATGAGATCGTAGGCTTTGCAGCACCGATGTCCTATGAAAACCTGAGTACCATTTTCACGTAAAAACTTGTGAATTTCCGGTATAACTTCCATCAAGACTGTGTTAGTTTCATTTCTTTTATTAGTGTTCATATGCAAGATTTTCCCACCTTCTTGGAATTGACTAAAATTTCTTATATTAATATCTCTTTCAATATCGTTCTCATCCATTCTGTAACATTGTCTATTCCTACTACTTTTATCTTTGGATTGCCTTGTTGTTATATTAATATTACAGATCTTTAACTTTTTGCTTAGTGCTGATTGAACTGCTTCTACACTTCTGGCATTCATGCAGCTTATTTTTATTTCGGTGTCATTTATTTTACGTATGAACTTTGTCTGTATGTCTTTCTGTGGTGCAGTTCAACTCGTAAACAATTCCATAGTATTTTTTTGCTTTGGGTCGTTGATCTTTACCGTTATTCTAGGCACTTTTTTCTGTTTTGGTTTAATGTCACTTATAACTTCTGCATATGTTTTTGTATATGTTACTTTTTCCTTACATTTTTGCTTCTGCATTTTTATTAATTTTTTTTGGAGTTGATTTTTTTCTTATAACTCTGTAATTAGTTGTATATGTATAGATTTTTATCGATCTTCCCGAGTCAAATGTAGTTGTAGGTAAAAGAAAAAAATTTTAATGCATTTTTCTTTTTGTAACGTTTCGGTGGTCAATGCCACCCTCTTCAGACTGAAAAAATTTTTATTTATAAATAATTTTTTTGCACAACTCAGATAGTGAAAAAAATGAATATAAAAAAAGTGGAAATAATACCTTCTAATATCAATATCATAATTAATTGTATAATATAAAAACTGATTTCGTCGAAAGTCGATTTAAATTTGTTTTTCTTTTTCCTCATCGTAAACAAGGAAACGTCAAATAGAAGTATACACGACGAAAACTTTGACAATATAAGAGTACGTATACAATTCGCACTTTCTTAAATAGTGAAGAATCGAGAGCGAGCCAATGTTTATAATTTTTCTATTGATGACGCACAGGTTCATGTACATTGCTTACAATATATCAAACTAATTTAACGTCTCTTTGTCTGTCCTACATATGAAGCGTTGCAGTCTAAACAATTTAATTTATATGCAAAGGGACAAATAAACACACGAATTAACGAACATAAGAACAGAAAAGAGTCTGTCGTTTTTCAACATATTCAAAATAATAAACATGATTTTGATTGGCGAAATTTCAAAATTTTGGATAAAGAAACAATTTATGGTAAAAGAATTGCATCTGAAATGGTACATATTAATTTGCAGAAAAATTCTATAAATAAACAAGAAGACTCAATTAAATTGAATAAGCAGTATTCGCACATTATATTCAAAATGAAAACACGTTAAATTAGTTTGATATATTGTAAGCAATGTACATGAACCTGTGCGTCATCAATAGAAAAATTATAAACATTGGCTCGCTCTCGATTCTTCACTATTTAAGAAAGTGCGAATTGTA
Organism: Theocolax elegans; assembly: GCA_026168455.1. Lineage (NCBI taxonomy): Eukaryota > Metazoa > Arthropoda > Insecta > Hymenoptera > Cerocephalidae > Theocolax > Theocolax elegans. The sequence continues at coordinate 54,147,135 of CM047425.1, forward strand.
TACGTACTCTTATATTGTCAAAGTTTTCGTCGTGTATACTTCTATTTGACGTTTCCTTGTTTACGATGAGGAAAAAGAAAAACAAATTTAAATCGACTTTCGACGAAATCAGTTTTTATATTATACAATTAATTATGATATTGATATTAGAAGGTATTATTTCCACTTTTTTTATATTCATTTTTTTCACTATCTGAGTTGTGCAAAAAAATTATTTATAAATAAAAATTTTTTCAGTCTGAAGAGGGTGGCATTGACCACCGAAACGTTACAAAAAGAAAAATGCATTAAAATTTTTTTCTTTTACCTACAACTACATTTGACTCGGGAAGATCGATAAAAATCTATACATATACATTGAAAACCACCGAGTGATAAAATCAAACTAACAAAAATGAATTCTGTAATTAGTTCTTTCAATAAGGTGTTTTCTATTATCAGATGATCGATTTCATTGTCTTCATTTCCTATATAGTTGCATTTTGCTTTTTAACTGTTTTAATATGCAATTCTTGCAATAAATCTTCTCTTAGTTCTTCTGTCTTTTTTAGTTTAATAGCAGCAATCACTTTTTTAGCCACATCATTTAACATATGTTGATCTGATTGTAAGGTTATGTCTTTAAGTCTGTGTTCCGGACAGATTATTAGGTTTTCACCCACATATTTATGAATTTTTATTTTTTCAAAATCACTTCTATGGTATACACTTTCACAAATGATGCAGATCACTGTTTTTACATCCTGCTTAGGGTGATACTTGTATACTTTACAGTCGAACTTATCTGGAGGATGTTTTTCACTCGACACCATCTTGGTAACTTTTGACTATGTATATTTTATAATTTTTTAACTATATACTATAAATGAAGAATTGAAATGAAAAAAAAAACAGTAAAATTGTAGAATAAATCACTTATGAAAAAGTGCGCGTTAAATTGTAAATATCGGTCTGAGAAAAAAACACAAATTTTATGTTTTCCCTCTTCCGCACTTAATCTATACAAAAATTATTTATGTTTATAGATTTTTCCATATCAAACATTTATTAGAGATTCAAAATTTGATACTATTTTCACGATGCATCCCTGGAAAAGCAGTTGAGAACTACTTTGTCGTCCCTTCGTTAAGTTCTTGGCTGAGCGACAAATAAGAATTTTCAACGGTGAAAAGAAATCTGGACTTCCGAAATAGAAATAGATATACATTATTGCAAAAAGGAAGAAGGGCATATTCGGGGAGGAGAAATTGGGAGAGATGCCCTTAACTATCATTAATGTTTCAGAACATATACAAGTTCGGACGCGCTATTGTTCTCCTCGACAATTTATTTGAAACTATAAGTGATATTAATTCTATTAAATAGAAATATTACATTTATTTCCTTCATTTAACAAAATAAAAATTAGATTGTTAATTTAAACAATTATATGTTTGAAACGAAAAGAAATTGACAATAACCAAAAGTTTTTGAAAGGTTTGATTTTTTCCTTAGCTCGATATATTTCTTTACTCCAGCAAATATCTTTTTATTTTTCCCATTATTAATCATTGATGTGGTATTTAATAAATAAAATCTAGCACAAATATAATGTATACTAAAACACGTTCACTGCGGATCAGGGTGAACGGCTCCCTTACAATAAATAAATAACACTCTTTGTTTGTAGCTAGAACTTTAATAAAAATGAAATACTTATACAATAATAAAACGGAAATTTAGTCACGGTCGCCAGCCGCGTTCACGCAGCAAAATTTATATATCTATCACGCACGATTACCGCACACACACGCACAAATCACAGCTTATTCGGGAAGCTGGATAATAGGAAATTGAAGCAGGAATTCTCACCTGCAAATACTTGAAAAGAAACAATTCAATAAAAAGGTAACCACTCTCGGTAATAACTACGTATAATTTAAAGTTATCGTCTAGTTCGACGGCCCGACTCGGAATCCCCGAGTTCGTCGTGATGAACCGATCAGCGAGACCGCGCGCATGCGCCACGCGCAACAGTTGGCTCTCGTTCGCTTGACTTGGCCGATCCAACGTACGTATTGTTTATGTGCAGTGAACACCTCCGTCCCCGTGCACCGTCTCAGCTGCTGGATAATAACAACCCGGAGTCTCATCCACAGGAACAACGTCAACAAACGGTAAAATACTCTAGTTCCATACAATAACCTGTATTAATGTTAGTTCGTCCGAGTTTGTTTATATGTTTCAGGCGCGGCATGCGGAAACAACGACATCAACACTGCACTGGAGATTTCCTCAGCTACTTCTTCCTCAACAGGTTCCGGAGGTGCCTGTTTTATTCTCACGTCAACATCTAGCTGGATTGTCCGAGGTAATGGTATCAATAGGGTTGTTTCTTCCTTTAAAATTAATCTCTTGTGGAAGTAAGATCCTAACCTCAACTCACCTCTCCTTCTCCTTACCTGCAACTAGGTTTTGACAACCTACTGCTTTCCTCAACTCTAATTTCAATTCAGTATTATTTATTAATACTGTTGCAGGTACTCGAAGGAGGTTTTGTACCAACGAAGGACCATTACTTCTTGGAGGAGGCTGGATGCTTACTTGTTGTCGATGCTGTCCAATATTATCTGTTCTACCTCAACTGCTACCTTCTACGATTACCTTCTCCAGGACATAATTTAATGTAATATATAATATTTAAGGTGACGTATGTGAGGCACGACGCACTCACATACGTACTCCGACACTTATTTTCAGCAATAATAAGACACAAGATACCTGCAAAATATAAATTAATTATGTATATGATGGGATAAACGTGCCCGTCACAAGGTATAGCCAACGACTCGAACGGCTGATACCCGCGCAATGATAATCAGAATTCGGGAGAGTCGCGCGCACAGGACTACCGAAGTACACGAGATATCACGACGACACGTGTGACGATATATCCCGGTTGAGATAGTTTTTTTCTCCACAAGTTTTCCGGGTGGTTTTACCGGTTGTTATTTGATCATTATACCGTGAGTTATTTTTCCGGTGTTCTCTGGTGCAGTGATTTTGTACACACGCACAAAACAAAGTGATCGGTGGTCGAGGAATTCTCCCACCGACATTTTCAATCTAACGGAAAAGAGATAGCGAGAGAGAGGAAGTACTCTATTTCTGCGTATTCGTGATCCGAAGAGAGAATAAAGTAAGTGGTACCACTTTTCGCGCGAGCGATAATTATCGCAGATTAATTAATTTATCTGACGCGATCGTTCGATTATTTTTAAGATAGTTAGTTCGTGTACCCCTTTCCTCTCTCTTGTTGAGTCGACGTTTACGACTCAACCTCGTGCGTACAAAGACCTCAACCATAATATGTGTTATTGTATTTATTTGTTATTTTTATTTCATCTCAATAAATCTGGTAATAATTAATCTATTTCAAATCGCGTTGATTTGTAGTTTTCGAACCGGCGTATATATTTGTTCCTCCGTCTTCCTTCGAGTCGTATATAAATATACGGATTCTCGCGAACTCACATTCAATTTTCTTTTCGCGGTCCATTTCAGGAAAGATTATCATTGTTTTACCTGTCGTTGTTGGAAATCGAAATTCGATTTCCAAACAACTTTAACGGCAAGTGTGCGGACAGGTAACCGCAGCCGCTGCGCGGGAAATATTTTGTAAACATCATATATATAGTCGTATATTTTGTTTAATCATCGAGTTCGTGATATCTAGTCGGCGAGACTATACAGGTTTGTTCGCCACGAACTACATGTATGTAAGACGGGCAACTCGATAATTTTTCCCCGGGCAAGCACACCGTTACATGGCGCCCAACTAAGTGAAGAAAAAAAGTCCCTAGACGTTAGGATAGTCGATTGCGCGTACACGGCGCACAAGAAGGGAATAGGAACGGACCGGAATTGAAGTGTTTAAACATATGCTCGGTTGATTTACGTGTGTTTAGTGATTAATACGTTAGTTACGTTGATTAATGTATTAATTATTGTCGACAATTGAATTAATTGAATTGCAATTAATTTCAATTAATAAATTATTGTGTTTGACAATAATTTAAATATTTTTATCGGATTTTCTTCGTTTTTTTTTGTTTTTATCTGGAAGAAATCCGAAACCGACAGTAATAAAATTTCATTTTGATAATTGTTGACACATGTAAATTAGAATAATTTCAGATTTATTTATTTATATGAGATAGAATGGTTTGAGGACCGCGATTTAATAACACGTGTCCCTGATTCCGTATAGGTTAGTCGGAAAATTAGCGAATGTAAATTTTGCGACTTAATAAAAATTGTTAATACCTGTGCAAGGGTGTGATTTTTGAAATTTGCTTAAGTTATAATTTTGACTACGCGTATCGGCTCTCGCGTCATAATAAAAATTGTATTTAATTTTTTTTTTTTATTTAACACGCGAATGTAAGAGATTACTGCGTTAGATATTCTATATAGTTAGGTAGGAATATATTTATTTATTAATTTATTTATTAATTTGTTGACGAATTTATTTAAGTTTAAGTATATTTGCGTGCGCTGGTGACTGAGAGCCGAGGATAATCCGTAGTCTTCCTCATTTTATCGGATTGAAAATTTTTTTTTATTGTTTAATATTTATTTTGATTTATTTGTTGTACAAAATTTTTTTGTTTTACAATATTTTAAAATAAATTAGACTGAAACGCGTATAACAAATTTAAATTGAAGGTGAAATTTAATTTATTTTGTTAAATAGTTGTCAAAATTAACCGACAAGGTGGCGGAGTGGCGGAGACGCAGCTCGGCCGGTCACGGAAGTTAAGCAGCACTGAGTGCGGTTGGCACTTGGATGGGTGACGCTCTCGGTCGCTTGGCTTTCGTGGCGGGTTAGGTGTTTTTTCACACTTCACAACGTGAGCGGGAGGTGTGAAACATTCGGTTTCGGTGTCAAGACCTACGCAATGTGACTTTGACACTCAAAAAAGAATGTTTCGAATACACCGGCCATCTCGGGTGAGGTTTTCCCTGCTTGACAGGTTTCCCTCATCCATGGGCATAACCCCGGGCGAATGCGAGATGGTAGGGTTTTTAAGGGAGGGATAAAGCACCCACACATAGGTGATAGGTGAACACCGTTAAAGTCCCCAGGGATAAACGGTAGGAAGTGCCAGGAAAAAGAGAGCACAAAATCAAGAATACTTGTCAAAATTATAAAAATTTTTTTTACAAGCAAGTTTCAAATTGGTGAGCGTAAGGTGTTTACTTAAAAAGGGAAAAGATCACAGTCTTCAACCCAGTGGCCCAATAATTTAGTAGTTTAACGCCACCTAGTGTTGAATAAACAAACCTTGCACAAGTACCTGCGGAAGCGATTATTTTTCTTTATTATTTTTTTTTGTTAATAAATCGGCGATAGTTTTAAGATAATATGGCAGAATCGATGACTGACCAGATTGACAACTGGATTGATACTCAATCCGGTGAACAGATAAAGGCTCACCTCGAGTCGTTGGAGATGCGGATTGACGGCCCAAATTATAAGAGAGCCGAGCGTCTCCAACGGTGGTTAATGGGAAATTATACGGCTCAGGATTTCGCTGAAGAAACAAATCTGTTGGTGGATCGCGAAAGACGAAATAGGCGGAGGTCGGATTGGTTCGAGGCTATGTTCGCCCAGAATCCGGCATTACCTGATCCGGATTCTGATCCAACTGTTGTAGAAGTTTTACAGCAGACTCTTGATCTGCACGTTCCAGACATAGAAGGGCAAGAGACAGATGCAGATGCTGAGGTAGATCAGAATGCAGAGGATCAACAATCGGGGTCTCCAGCCAAGAAGCTAACAAAGAGGAGTGGATCACGCTAGTGTCTACAGACGGAGCACAATTTGAGATACCAGAGACATTTGCTGCGATGTTGACGATGCAGTTGAAGCAACAAGCCGTCATGTCAGCACGGATGAAAGATTTGGAGGCTCAAATGAGTGCGCTGAAGATGGATTTCTACGCCCGCGATAGTACGCAGAGAACGACCACCAACAGAAATAGAGAGCCGAACCAACATGTCCGATTCCAGGATACGTATACGTGTCACACACTGGACGATACGGACGAAAGACCACGACAAGTGCAGGCAGAGTGCGATGGTTATCAAGCGCCTCAAGCACGTGCTAGAGGAGCTTTGGGGAGGGGCGAGATATGGAGACAAGGTCAGCATCCATATTCTAGCTCTCCCTACCCTAGTCGGAAGGACTCGAACGTAACCGGCCAATCTACAACTAGATCGGCCGGGACAGTGCGCGATGTCGGCGCAATTGTTCGTAAGTGGGGAGTTCGATTCTCTGGAGACAAAAGCCAGAGTATTGAAGCATTTCTTGCGCGAGTAGAAGATTGTAGAATACTCGCCAACCTCAGCGAGCAGTACACGGCTTTGCAATTGTTCTAGATGTTCGTACAGTTTTAACCTTGCTTGAACAATAGTATAAACTGCAATTACAACAATTGTATGAGACGATGGAGTTACATCTTCATCTATGAACTCCCAATTAACATACAAGATTTTGTCATTGACAGGTAACATTCGTTGACTTGTTTTTCGGGACTCGTTATTATTTTCAACAATTCCTCTCGAGATCTGACAATTTGCGTTTGTTTCATGTTACTCTTTTGCCCGAATTTACCCCAAAAAGAGTTCAAACTCATCTTGCCATACGCTCTCAACCCAGGGTTGTTTTCAATTTTATCCATTTCTAATTGTACCCCTTCATCGTTAAAATATTGATCAATATATAATTGTTTTGTCCACTAGCACTTTGTTTAATTGCTAAAAAAGTATTTATATAATCCGCGAAAAGCCCTCCGATATTTGTCTTTCGATCATACTGAGTTATCTCATATTGCCATACTATATATATTTCTGTAATTTTATAACCAAGATCAATGGCTTTACGCAGCTCGTCAGCAACCCAAGTGCCGGAAAATTCCCGATCACGTTCATTAGTATGAGTACAATCATTTTGATTCATTTCTTCGCAACAAGATCGACAAAGAGCAAATAGTAGGCTACCGCGCATTTTTATAGGTAACAGTGGAATAAATAAATTTCTCGTTCACAATAAACTAACCACTGCAAAGATTTTTGAGAATGTTTATCTGCTAGCTTATATCCTCCAGACGGAATTATTCCGATAGTATTTTTACGTAAAAAATGTTTACTGAATATAATCGAGCAAGCTAATGCTATAGTGGTAGCTTCCGTAAATAGACATATATTTCCAGATTCTAAAAATATTTTTCGAAATGCGATGCAAGCAAGTCTCAAAATCTCGACATCCATACGACAATATTCTACGATTTCTGTTTGAAAATTGAATTCATAAGACGGCAAAGTTTCATTATACCACGTGTAAAATGCCTTTCGTTCGCTACTCGATATGGAATCTGGCGCGTAATACTTTGGATCGGGTAAAGAATGAATGTAATTTTGATTTTCTACTGTATTGAATAAATGCGGAAAATAACTCTTTTTTGCGGAAGAAGGTAACGCAAATGCAGCCGGTAAAGCACTAAGTCTCATGTGGAAGTAATTCAAGCTATCGATAAATTTTTTTCGTCCACATTGTATTATTATAATATTTTTACCATTTAAGATAACATTTGCAATTAACGACATATTCTCAACAATTTCACTAAGAATAAACTGCGCATCGAATGCTCGGGCATTATGAGTAATACAAATAATTTGACTAAATTCGGAATTTTTTCTTCTTGACAATTCAATTAAATTTTTAACTGGATCTTTGCAAAAAATATATTTCCGTATTCCACATGTTTCACAATTTTCATGAATATCTGATTTATGCATACAGTTATTGCAAACTTGTTGAACTACACATAAATTCGGTATATTATTTGTATGTTGAGGTTACCGCGATATGAAGAATCTTGACGCGTTTCGAAATCATAAAAAATGAACAGATTTTTCTTTGAAGATGTTATCGTACTTGAAATATGTTTAATTGGTTGGATACAGCACAAATCATTCACATTATGTTTTGAATGACATAAATTACAGTAATTTTGACCGCATTCGTGTTTCCCTCTATATACATTAAAAACTTTACAACAATTAGAGCACATTTTTACATCACACAATTTTTTATTATTTTTTTTATAACTACCATACCTTTTATGATTATAAAAACAATGTTGATTGTAAAATGTCCGACAGCAATTATTACACGTAACTGACGCACAAAACACCGAGCACACTTGACTGTACACTTATGCGAATTTATGTATGTATACTTTTTATTGCAAAATTCACAAAAAAATCTTGATTCTGCTGCTGCAGTTAAATTTAAAATCGTATTAAAATGTCGCGCGTTAGAGTCGTATAAAATATTTATATTACCCTGAATACCATTACTATTTTCGTTTACGTACGGCCGACCATCGAAAAAAGCAGGTACACCGCTTCCTAAAGTCTCATTATCGTAAATAACTATTGCTATATTTTTTTGTGCATAATGTTGTTGAAATAGCTGTATCTCATAAATTCCGTATCCTTTCAATGGAATATTAACGTTTGATGATATAAGAAGTTGATCAACTTTTTGTTCCTGCATTTTTCGACGACCGTCTCGAATAATTTCCCATTCTTTGTGAGATTTTTCCGGTGACAATAATTTTAAGTTAACAAATGCTTCTCCTACTACGAGCGCTCAAGGTAAACATTTATTATCTCTATTTCTTATAGTTACAATCGAACGCATTCCTAAATTATTTAGTACAATTTTTTTTCTTGTTCTACCCTCACCGGTTGGTACGTCAACGAGAGATACTGTTAATATAAAGGTTTTATTTAATTGAAAACTTTCATTACTTTGAGTCAATCCACTGATTAGCGACCAGAGATCATTTATAAGAAAATTATTGACAGGTCGATACGATAGACCTGCTGGACCCTTGGCAAAATTCGTACTTTGTATTCCAATACTTATAAAATCATTTGGGGCAGTTCGAGAAATTATAAAAGAGTGTATATCACGGATGGCCATTTCTAACCATGTAATTGTGTTAACATTACCAACACGAGAAGGAGCCACTATTTTAATTAACAATCGTTTATCGTTAATTTTGTATTTACTTATGTATTTGTGATTTTCCTCATATACAATAAAACGCTCACCGGGACCGCGAATTTTATTGTCGATCTCATCGGAATCAGAAGACTCGTTGTTTTCGGTGGATGAATCGCGGTTTCTCTAAATATCATTATCTCCTCCACATCCATATTGTATTATATCAATCAGAGACGTATCCGCATCGTACCCAGAAGTTTTGCCATTGGTTGCATACGATTTTGAAATAAGTAAATCAGCAGTGTCAGAAGCTGACGAAGATAAGTCTGCATTATAAACATAATTTATTGTTGATTCTGAATTGGAACTCTCCGACGTATTATATTCTGCAAGAAATTAAAACTTAGTAATATTTTATTTGATAACAGATTAAAATAAGAAAACATAAAGCTAATTACATTATGCCTCAGGTGGTCCGGAAAAGCTTTCAGATACTCGAGATAAAAGGTCCTCCAGATCATTTTCAGTAAATAAAGTGGAATGTAAATCTGATAGCATGTCTCGTCGTATCCATCTTAGTTCCTGTACTTTACGAACATCTATAATTCTTTGTGCTTCGTTAAATAAAAATGGCGGTAGTAAATGAACGTTCTTAAAGTTTCTCCGAATTACTTTAAAAATTATTATTATACAGATTGTGTAAATATGAGAAAACGAATTTTTGTATTTAAAAAATATTTACTTTCGTTGATTTGCATATCGTGTGCGCTACGTTGATTGAAACTGTGGGTGGTTACCCTATTATGTTCTCTCGTCTGAAACACCATTTCTCTGGACGGTGGTACCCTACGAATAAAATTGTGTACCATTTTCCTTCTTTCAGTTGAACGAATAATTACGGCAGGTGCTGCTGAAGTAGATGGTGTTGGTTCAGGTGTACGCACACGTTGATTCACAAGTGTATGCAGCTGTTCCCTTGAATTTTCGTACAACATCAAAAATTATTCGTGATTTCTTCTAAGTGGGGTTTCCTCTCCATCCAAATCAGATATTTCTTCCGATGAAGATGAATCATTCAACGCAACCCTAAATTGATTCTCATTAAATGCTTACACCACTTGAGCAGAAGGTTCATCATCCGAATCATAGGAACTGTCACTTTCATCACTGGATGTATCAACATTATTGTTGTTTTCCGATTCTTCGTTTTCCTCCTCCTCTGCTTCACGCAATAAGTTTTCTCGAGTTAAAAATAATACAATCGTTTTTTACTATATATATATATATATATATATATATATATATATATATATATTTACAGGGTGATCCAGAAACATAGATAATATATATATATTCCGATTCAGAAAATTAATTCGAGTATAACCCCGTCGGAATTTAAAAAAAATATTAACTAGGCGAGGCGTAATTAATTTTTGAAATGGGCCAATCAGAGGCCGGATTAGGGAAGAAAGGTGAGTGGCGTTGCCGCGCGAGACTAATGCAACAGGTCAACGAGCGAAGCGGCCGAGACGCCTGAACATAGCTAATGCGTATAGCAGAAGCGAAGATCGCGAAAGCGAATGAATCGCAAAATATATTTTACGAGATTGATTGTATGAATAAAATGTACATTCAAGGAAATGATTTTTATTTAAGTTTGAATTAGACCGCAGACTAATAAATTCATTACTACTATTATTAATTTACTTACTAAATCTATATAACGCATGCGTTATAAATATGAGATTATTACAGTTTTTAATCTCATCGTATTTACATTAATTTATTGAAACCTTTATGACGAATTTTAAGACAATAAAATTTTGAATTGAATTAAGTTTTGTGTACAATATAGCCAATAAATACGTTTACCGTAAAGATATATCGCTACATATTGGAAATATATTAATTAATTTTGCAAGTATATTGGCAATAATATTGCTAGGTAAATAATTCCTAGTCCGTGTAAAATGAAATTTAGCTCAAGCCTCAATTCTCCGTTTAAAAAACATAATGCTACCGCAAGCGCTCTCCGATGTTCGCGCACATCAAATTTTGTGTTCGCGGAGTAAGCCTGCCGCGGGCGCTCTCCGACGTTCGCGCTCATCAAATTTTGTACTCGCGGAGTGAGCCCGTCGCGGACGCTCTCCGACGTCCGCACTGCAAGAGCAAACGTGCTCGAAAAAAGTTACTTCGTTAAAATTACAATTCATTGTGTTTTAGACTTAATAAATATTTTGGAAAACTCGTTCCAAATGTTTAGGATAATAATTGCAATAGTCTGACACTTTTAACTGCAAGATTTAAGCCATACTTGAAGCCATACTTTCACAAACACTTCATGCAGCCATACAATTAGCCATACTAAAAGATCAACTTTTCATTCCTTGTAACTACCCTCTGTATTGGTTGGTACGAAAAGCCAACTTAAGAAAAATCAACAAGGGACAGATATTTTAGATAAGAAAATAACATGAAAATGTCTATTTCTCGATAAAAAAGCAAATTTCATTCCTTATTACTACCCTCCTGTATTTAGGTGGTTGATGAAACTTCTAATACAGTTTGTGCTACTAATGCAAGAACGAGAAGACGATTTAAAGCAATCAACAAAGACAGATATTTTAGAATAACAAAATAACTCGTTGATTTTTCTTATGTCGGTTTTTATTACCAACCAATACAGAGGGTAGTTACAAGGAATGAAAAGTTGATCTTTTAGTATGGCTAATTGTATGGCTGTATGTGTGTCTGAAAGTGTTTGCGCAAGTATGGCTTAAAGTCTGGCTTAAATCTTGCAGTTAAAAGTGTATTTCGTTAAGTATTTATTATTTGTATTATCAATATATTGCCAATATGTTGCCAAAGTATTGCCAATATGTTGCCAATATATTGCCAATATGTTGCCAATATGTTGCCAAAGTATTGTCAATATATTGCCAATATGTTGCCAATATGTTGCCAATATGTTGCCAACATGTTGCCAAAGTATTATCAATATATCGCCAATATGTTTCGTGTCTTCCAAATTGTCAATACTACCGACGAATCGATGATCTTTAATTACCTCAACTGGATGAAAACGTGAATGAACGTCTGTCTTTGGTCATCCGAATAATTACTAAGATGCGTGACATAAATCCACGATTTCTCATAATACCGATTTTTAGTAAAGATATGATCCAATTAATTTTAATGATATCAATTTGTTCAGCATATACTAATATATTATAAAAAATCAGCTTAAAAATATTTGGTAAACGTAAACATATTATAGATACACTATAGCTAGATGATTCCCAGACTATTATAAAACTTCATCGAGGGTTCAGCTAGATTTTATTTTACACGGACTCGGAATTAACTTACTAGCAATATTATTGCCAATATGTTGCCAATATATTGCCAATATGTTGCCAAAGTATTGTCAATATATTGCCAATATGTTGCCAATATATTGCCAATATGTTGCCAATATGTTGCCAACATGTTGCCAAAGTATTGTCAATATATTGCCAATATGTTGCCAAAGTATTGTCAATATATTGCCAATATGTTGCCAAAGTATTGCCAATATGTTGCCAACATGTTGCCAAAGTATTGCCAATATGTTGCCAAAGTATTGCCAATATGTTGCCAAAGTATTGCCAATATGTTGCCAACATGTTGCCAAAGTATTGTCAATATATTGCCAATATGTTGCCAAAGTATTGCCAATATGTTGCCAACATGTTGCCAAAGTATTGCCAATATGTTGCCAAAGTATTGCCAATATGTTGCCAACATGTTGCCAAAGTATTGTCAATATATTGCCAATATGTTGCCAATATATTGCCAATATGTTGCCAATATATTGCCAATATGTTGCCAATATGTTGCCAAAGTATTGTCAATATATTGCCAATATGTTGCCAACATGTTGCCAAAGTATTGCCAATATGTTGCCAACATGTTGCCAAAGTATTGTCAATATATTGCCAATATGTTGCCAACATGTTGCCAAAGTATTGTCAATATATTGCCAATATGTTGCCAATATGTTGCCAATATATTGCCAATATGTTGCCAACATGTTGCCAAAGTATTGCCAATATGTTGCCAACATGTTGCCAAAGTATTGTCAATATATTGCCAATATGTTGCCAATATATTGCCAATATGTTGCCAAAGTATTGCCAATATGTTGCCAAAGTATTGCCAATATGTTGCCAACATGTTGCCAAAGTATTGTCAATATATTGCCAATATGTTGCCAATATATTGCCAATATGTTGCCAATATGTTGCCAATATATTGCCAATATGTTGCCAATATGTTGCCAAAGTATTGCCAATATGTTGCCAAAGTATTGCCAATATGTTGCCAATATGTTGCCAAAGTCAATATATCGCCAATATGTTTCGTGTCTTCCAAATTGTCAATACTACCGACGAATCGATGATCTTTAATTACCTCAACTGGATGAAAACGTGAATGAACGTCTGTCTTGGTCATCCGAATAATTACTAAGATGCGTGACATAAATCCACGATTTCTCATAATACCGATTTTTAGTAAAGATATGATCCAATTAATTTTAATGATATCAATTTGTTCAGCATATACTAATATATTATAAAAAATCAGCTTAAAAATATTTGGTAAACGTAAACATATTATAGATACACTATAGCTAGATGATTCCCAGACTATTATAAAACTTCATCGAGGGTTCAGCTAGATTTTATTTTACACGGACTCGGAATTAACTTACTAGCAATATTATTGCTAATATATTACCAATATATTGCGAATTTATGGTAGTTATTCAATGGCATTTTGTATATTGAACACTCAATTCAATTCAACGGCCAGACTATTGCAATTATTATCCTAAACATTTGGAACGAGTTTTCCAAAATATTTATTAAGTCTAAAACACAATGAATTGTAATTTTAACGAAGTAACTTTTTTCGAGCACGTTTGCTCTTGCAGTGCGGACGTCGGAGAGCGTCCGCGACGGGCTCACTCCGCGAGTACAAAATTTGATGAGCGCGAACGTCGGAGAGCGCCCGCGGCAGGCTTACTCCGCGAACACAAAATTTGATGTGCGCGAACATCGGAGAGCGCTTGCGGTAGCATTATGTTTTTTAAACGGAGAATTGAGGCTTGAGCTAAATTTCATTTTACACGGACTAGGAATTATTTACCTAGCAATATTATTGCCAATATACTTGCAAAATTAATTAATATATTTCCAATATGTAGCGATATATCTTTACGGTAAACGTATTTATTGGCTATATTGTACACAAAACTTAATTCAATTCAAAATTTTATTGTCTTAAAATTCGTCATAAAGGTTTCAATAAATTAATGTAAATACGATGAGATTAAAAACTGTAATAATCTCATATTTATAACGCATGCGTTATATAGATTTAGTAAGTAAATTAATAATAGTAGTAATGAATTTATTAGTCTGCGGTCTAATTCAAACTTAAATAAAAATCATTTCCTTGAATGTACATTTTATTCATACAATCAATCTCGTAAAATATATTTTGCGATTCATTCGCTTTCGCGATCTTCGCTTCTGCTATACGCATTAGCTATGTTCAGGCGTCTCGGCCGCTTCGCTCGTTGACCTGTTGCATTAGTCTCGCGCGGCAACGCCGCTCACCTTTCTTCCCTAATCCGGCCTCTGATTGGCCCATTTCAAAAATTAATTACGCCTCGCCTAGTTAATATTTTTTTTAAATTCCGACGGGGTTATACTCGAATTAATTTTCTGAATCGGAATATATATATATATTACCTATGTTTCTGGATCACCCTGTATATATATGAATTTAATCATTTAGAATATTTATTTTTACATAATAATCGTCATATGTACTAAGTAAAATGATATAGATTTAAAAATCACCTCGATACGATAATTGGAACTCTTTTTATTATTAACAATTTAAAACTAACAAAGATAGAAAAGTGATTTTTGAACTCCATATTATTGAGACAAAATGAAATCGATTCGTAAAATAAAAATCAACTTTTCTTCAAAATTAACAGAAAGAAAAATTGAAATTCGGTTAAGAAGATCAGGTAACAGCAGCTCGAGTCGACTCATATAAACTCGTAAACTTATCTTCTTTTTAGAAGCAATTCGTCATTTACAATTTTTACAATTTCTAAATTAAACTAATTTTTTAATTTTGACACTACCATTGTATTATGCATTAAGTAAATAATATACAGTTAAAAAATCACCTCGATATGATAATTAGAACTCTTTTTATTAATAACAATTTATAACTATTAAATTAACAAAAATAGACAAGTGTTTTTTTGAACTACATAATATTCATAAAAAGTAAATTTTATTCGTAAAATAAAAATGAACTTTTATTCAAAACTGACAAAAAATTATTTTTTTGATAAATTGCGGGTGGTTATTTTTTTGATAAATTGCGTCATCAAGTTCAAGTGAAAAGTTACTTGTTTGTTTATATAAATAAACAATTAAGATAACGTTACTTTTTTTCAAAGTCTTTTAATTATTTTTTTTCAAAATAAATGTTTTTTTTGTAAGGTGACTTGGGGGGTAAAGGGAATACTGTAAGCAGGTATAGAGGGGTATATCAAATGGCGTCATCAAGGTTACACATTAGCTTACTTGTTTGTTTATATAAATAAACAATTAAGATAAAATTCCTTTTTTCAAGGTCATTTAATTATTGGCTGAGAAGGGTATTGAATTACCTTGAAAAAGGAATGTTATCTTAAGAATGTTATCTTAATTGTTTGTTTATATAAACAAACAAGTAAGCTAACGTGTGACCTTGATTACGCCATTTGTTATGACTCCCTATACCTGCTTACATACTACTCTTGGTTCCCTCAGATTCGTTTCGTCTCTCACAAAAATCGGCATGTTGGATGAAGTCAAATTTGGTTTTCTTTTCGCAGAAATATTATAATTATTAAAACGCTGCCTACAATTTCAACCGGATTTACTAATATAAACTATTTCTTCATTAAATGCCAATTAAATTATTAACGGTTCTACAAAATATAAATTTTGCATCCAACTGTTGGGCGCCCATGTAAGGTTTTTCTTATTTCTAATATGAAATAATCAAAATCTTAAAAATATATCTAAGCATTTAATAGAAAATAATTCGTATGCAATCTACTCGATAGTACAGAATATATTAACATCACGATTATTACAAAGTATTAGATGTCTACTATAATCTTTATATAGAAAATGACGACACTTAAAATTAATAATTCCGCATTAATATAAACACGCGCATACACATCTACATATTCAGTTGTAGCTACGAGAGAATTTTCTTAACTTAACTTTAAATAGTCTGCTCCCAATGATGGCTCGACTCGTCCCATAGAGTTCGTGGAGGTACGCAGATCGACACCCTTTTTTAATTTTCGACCGATAGTGTTGTCTTGGATCCAGAGTTTCGCCTTTCAATTTCTAGTATTGAGCAGGATCTACTTGCGATTTCTTCGAAAAAGAACGGCCTTTCCAACGAACTGGGACCGAGTGAGAGCGAGGGACTCCCAATAATTGTATTTATATCGGGAGCACTAATAAGATTAGCGTAATCCCTCGTCTCGCGTTCATATTTCTTAGAATATGACGAATTTTCAGATTTAAATACTGATTGTCGGCTATATAAATTAATGGACATTTAAATTACTAGACATTTGAATAAATGTCATAACAATGCACCGTTACACGGTAGCATGAAAAAGTGCTCTACCCTCCAAAAGAGAGATTCCCGGAAATTATACTTATTTATTGAAGTTATAAGTTAAATTAATGAATTAATTTATATTTAATGTATACGGATAAAAAATGTTCTTATTAATAAATTATGAGTTCTGGCTGATACAAATTCATTAAAATACTTTGCGTAGAACTCAAATGATAATTTAAAGAAACACGAAATTTTTTTAAAAATTCAAATGGGAATTACCGTGTTAATTTTTGTAAATTTTTGTCTGTCTTTAAATTATCATAACTTTTCACATAATTGAAGGCCATAAAAAGGCCACAGGATCGTTTAAATGGTATTGCTTCAAGCTTTTTTTTAAAACTTTTGAATAAGAAAATTGGTTTTTACGGAGTTATACTTTTTTCAAGTTGAATATTGACATGTAGTTTATGTGACATTGACCTTGAGATTAGAAATTCTGACCCAGAAGGATAAATTCTAGACATAATTAGCAACGAATGTTACATATAATGTTATATAGTAAAAGTTAATAGATTTTGAGTTAACCCACACAGCACAGAATATTACGTCAATATTACGGAAATATTGCATATTAAGATTCGGAATATTACAATAATATTAGAATGAAAGATTACTGAAATATTGTTATGTCCGCGAATTTCATACTTTGTAATATTTCATGATATATTACATTAATATTATTATAATATATCAGTGTAATATTTTAAGAAATATTTATGTAAAATTGATGAAATGTTTCAAACACACACTTGCGTAGGACCACTGAAATATTACCTTAATGTTTCTAGAATACTTTAATGAAATTTTTAAGAAATATTTCTGAAATATTGATGAAATATTTAAAATACTTACTTCAATAGGTAAAGTGAAATATTACAGTAATATTTTTGCAAAATATAACAGAAATATTACATGAAATATTTACAAAATATTGTTAAAATATTTCAATTAATTGAATTTTTTAACTTAATTATTTGCAGTCCCAAGCAGGGTTGCCAGATGGCGATTTTTTCTCCTTGTTGCTCTTGCTTAATAAACAACAATATATGCAAGAGAGAAAAGGAAAAAAAATCGCCAACTGGTCACTCTGGTCCCAAGAGCCGTGCTATTGATTTATATTTATGAAGTATTAATACACATTATTTTTTTTCACATATTTATCGCAGAAAAAATTTTTACATATTTCCTAACCTGGGTTCGAACCCCGTATGCACGCATCAAATACAAACGCTTTATCCACTACGCTATTCGCAACGCTTATCGATTATGTTTAAAACTTGCACATTATGATCTGCTATTTGATTTGCTATCTAATGTGTTTTTAATAGTTATACAATTTTAATGAAATTGACAAGATTTTACTATGATTTGGAAAAAAAATGTTGTTAATTAAAAATCTTACATCTTTGTTATCATAAAAATATCGTTGAAATATTTTATTATTATATTTCTATAATAATTTCTCTACGATAGAAAGCAAAATCTTTCTGCATTATTGATATGTAAGTTTTCTTAAACCTTGTACAAAATAAAAAATAAGACGACGATTTTTCGATTTTGGCGATTAAAGCAAAAGATGTGAAATAATTGTGAATCTTAATGTGAAATATTTCCATAATATTTCACAAAATATTACACTGGAATATTACGGTAATATTAATGAAATATTTCACTGGTCCTATTGAAGTAGGTATTTGAAATATTTTATCAATATTTCTCGAAATATTACATTGCAACAATCGATTTCGATGAATAAACCAAGATGTTAATTAATGGCGACTTTTCGATGACTTTTGCCACCCTTCTCTGGTTATGCTACTCGTCAATGGTTAGTATAGCCTGAGGAGGATGGCGAAAAATTCGAGTTTACATTTAAACCAAATAGAAGAATATTACAGAACGATTTTTTTCTAAATAAAGGACTGCAAACTGTATATGCACTATCCTTTTCAATTCTGATATTATATTATTAATTAGAAAAAAAATTTACATTTCAAAAATGTGTATACCTGTACATTTAGAAATTGGATTAATTATCCTAAAAAATTGTATTTAATTCTTCATTTAATGTGATTCTTTATTCTTGTTTAGAAATAATTATTTACTATAAGATAATAAGTACCTTTTCGCGGGACAAAATAACATAATTCGTAGTTAGATACATTTTTTTTAAGTGTAAAGAGCAAACTGCAGAAAAAGATTTCGGAAATAGTACTATACTTAATTGTCCACAATATATTTTTATTTAAAATATTTAAGTTCAAAAATAGAGCACGGGTATCTAAATTCGGACAATCATATCCAAGCGTAGCTCCTTTCGCGGGAGAGAAAAATCTACGAATATATGGTTAAAAAATTACTTTAAATTATTAAAAAATTTTAAAGTCCAAATTTTATAAATTCAACAGATCTTTATAGCCTTGTAATAACTCTTAAGAGGACGTCGAAGCTAGCATTTTTACCATCAGAGTAACTCTACCTAATGGCACATATTCGCAATTACAGTTTCACACTATTCTTCGTTATTTGCTGCTAGATTTCAATGAAATTTGCACAGGATATATAAAATGATGCAGAGAATTGGGCTGTGCATCGAAAAGCGGCGAAAATTGAAAGAAAAACCTTTCTGATTAGTCTAAAACTTCTAACCCCAACCGCGTACGTTATACGTATGTAGTAAGGATATTTCCCAAGAGGTGGCGCTGTATGGGTGCATCGATGTTGGGGTTAGCAGTTATTACTAAATTCTTTCAAACAAATAATTATACGTAATAATTGAATTTATAAAAAAAATTTTCAGATTAAAATTCTGGCTAAAAGATTTATTTTCACATTTTATTAATTTTGTTTTATATTCAAAAATCTTTCATAAAAAAGAATATTAGTAATTGCAACCAAAAAATATAAATGATATTATACAATTACAATAATAAAAATTGAATATTAATTATAAAAGTTATTTTGATATTATATTTGGTATTACATTAAAAAAATGAAAGAAAAATAATATTTTAAATTTTTTAACCACCTTCCTCACGCATTTTACATCATAGAAATAAAATATGTATTACATTAAATTATATATATATATTATATTATATATGTTATTAAAATTTATTAGAGTAATAGTACTGTTTTTGTCAGTGTTCGTATCACTCTGACCACATTTTATTACCGAAAACCCCTATAAAATATTTTTAGAATTCTTCTACTAAACCCCCCTCTTACCCCCTACCACTCAATCATTACATGGGGGATAAATTAAGACTGGTTGTCATATTCAATGTTGACCCTTCCTTCCACCTTCCTTCATCTTTAAAATACGGGATAAAAAATAGTGGTGGTCATATTGTTATTCACCTGTACCGAAACCCCTAAATTATTTTTGGAATTTTACTAATTTTATTTCCCCCTCCCCCTCTTGCCCCTCTTCCATCTAGCAATAAATGGAGGATAAATGAAGAGTGATTATCATATCGCTATTCACCGTAAACAAAAACCTCATCTTAGTATTTTTTGAATAAAAAAGAATAGTCGTCATATTCTAATTCATATATACCGATAACCTCTATAAAATATTTCAAAAATGTTCTAATTTTACCCCCCCCCCCCTTCATGACTCCTCCTGCACCTATCATTAGATGTGAGATAAATGATGTGTGGTTCTCGTATTCAGCGTTAACCCTTCCACTCCACAGATACGTTTAATTCTTGTAGCTTTTGGGATACCGGACACCGGAGCACGGATGAATTTTGATATATATATAGATGATAAATCAAAAATAAAATTTTAATTTTTTTAACCACCTTTCTCACTCATTTTACACCTTTGTAATAGAGTTTGATGAAAAATGTGTAAAAACGTATATTTAACTGTGATAAAAAAAAAGAACGAATCATCAAATAAAATATATATTACATTAAAATATATTATTTAAATTATTAAAAATTATTAGACTGACAGTACTGCTTCAGTCTATGTTGGTATTACTGTGACTACTTTATTTTTACATTATTTATGTATGTAGTGACTATTATTTATTATTAATTACATATAATATTACTTATAGGTATGTTCTTAATATAATAATTTAATTTGGTACAAAAATATACAAACATTGGAGTACTGGCAAAAGTGCTTACACACTTTTTAATATTTTATCCCGTAATTAGTGGAGTTATCCCGGAATACCTCACGAATTCCCGAAATATCGAGGAACTCTCGTAATTAGTGTCGAAATATTAAGAAAATATCGGAATTGGTGAAATTATCCCGGAATACCTCAAAATTTCCCGAAATATCGAGGAAATCCCGTAATTAGTGAAGTTATCCAGGCATACATCAGGAATTCCCGAAATATCGAGGAAATCCATAATTTGGTGGATTTATTCCGGAAAACCTCAGACAATCCCGAAACATCCAGGAAATCCCGAAAGTGGTGGAGTTACCCGGAATACGTCAGAAAATCCCGAAACATCCAGAAAATCCCTCAATTAGTGAATTTATCCCAAAATGTCACAGAAAATCCCGAACATCCAGGAAATTCCGAAATTGGTGAATTTATTCCGGAATACCTCAAAAATCCCGAAACATTCAGGAAATCCCGAAATTGGTGGATTTATCGCGGAATACCACAGAATATCCCGAAACATTCAGGAAATCCTTCAATTAGTGAATTTATCCCAAAATGTCACAGAAAATCCCGAAACATCCAGGAAATTCCGAAATTGGTGGATTTATTCCGGAAAACCTTAGAAAATCCCGAAACATCCAGGAAATCCCGAAATTGGTGGATCTATCCCGGAATACCACAGAATATCCCGAAACATCCAGGAAATCCCGAAAGTGGTGGAGTTACCCGGAATACGTCAGAAAATCCCGAAACATCCAGGAAATCCCGAAATCGGTGGATTTATCCCGGAATACGTCAGAAAATCCCGAAACATCCAGGAAATCCATAACTTCGTGGATTTATTTCGGAAAACCTCAGACAATCCCGAAACATCCAGGAAATCCCGAAAGTGGTGGAGTTACCCGGAATACCACAGAATATCCCGAAACATCCAGGAAATTCCGAAATTAGTGGATTTATTCCGGAATACCTCAGAAAATCCCTACATTATTTTACATTCTTAATGTATCTAGTATGTAGTTTATGTATGTAGTGACTATTATTTATTATTAATTACTCATAATATTACTTATAGGTATGTTCTTAATATAATAATTTAATTTGGTACAAAAATATACAAACATTGGAGTACTGGCAAAAGTGGTTACACACTTTTTTAATATTTTATCCCGTAATTAGTGGAGTTATCCCGGAATACCTCACGAATTCCCGAAATATCGAGGAACTCTCGTAATTAGTGTCGAAATATTAAGAAAATATCGGAATTGGTGAAATTATCCCGGAATACCTCAAAATTTCCCGAAATATCGAGGAAATCCCGTAATTAGTGAAGTTATCCAGGCATACATCAGGAATTCCCGAAATATCGAGGAAATCCATAATTTGGTGGATTTATTCCGGAAAACCTCAGACAATCCCGAAACATCCAGGAAATCCCGAAAGTGGTGGAGTTACCCGGAATACGTCAGAAAATCCCGAAACATCCAGAAAATCCCTCAATTAGTGAATTTATCCCAAAATGTCACAGAAAATCCCGAAACATCCAGGAAATTCCGAAATTGGTGAATTTATTCCGGAATACCTCAAAAATCCCGAAACATTCAGGAAATCCCGAAATTGGTGGATTTATCGCGGAATACCACAGAATATCCCGAAACATTCAGGAAATCCTTCAATTAGTGAATTTATCCCAAAATGTCACAGAAAATCCCGAAACATCCAGGAAATTCCGAAATTGGTGGATTTATTCCGGAAAACCTTAGAAAATCCCGAAACATCCAGGAAATCCCGAAATTGGTGGATCTATCCCGGAATACCACAGAATATCCCGAAACATCCAGGAAATCCCGAAAGTGGTGGAGTTACCCGGAATACGTCAGAAAATCCCGAAACATCCAGGAAATCCCGAAATCGGTGGATTTATCCCGGAATACGTCAGAAAATCCCGAAACATCCAGGAAATCCATAACTTCGTGGATTTATTTCGGAAAACCTCAGACAATCCCGAAACATCCAGGAAATCCCGAAAGTGGTGGAGTTACCCGGAATACCACAGAATATCCCGAAACATCCAGGAAATTCCGAAATTAGTGGATTTATTCCGGAATACCTCAGAAAATCCCTACATTATTTTTACATTCTTAATGTATCTAGTATGTAGTTTATGTATGTAGTGACTATTATTTATTATTAATTACTCATATATTACTTATAGGTATGTTCTTAATATAATAATTTAATTTGGTACAAAAATATACAAACATTGGAGTACTGGCAAAAGTGGTTACACACTTTTTTAATATTTTATCCCGTAATTAGTGGAGTTATCCCGGAATACCTCACGAATTCCCGAAATATCGACGAACTCCCGTAATTAGTGAAGTATCCCGAAACCTCCAGAAAATCCCTCAATTAGTGAATTTATCCCAAAATGTCACAGAAAATCCCGAAACATCCAGGAAATTCCGAAATTGGTGGATTTATCCCGGAATACCACAGAATATCCCGAAACATCCAGGAAATCCCGAAAGTGGTGGAGTTACCCGGAATACGTCAGAAAATCCCGAAACATCCAGGAAATCCCGAAATTGGTGGATTTATCCCGGAATACGTCAGAAAATCCCGAAACATCCAGGAAATTCCGAAATTGGTGGATTTATCCCGGAATACGTCAGAAAATCCCGAACATCCAGGAAATCCCGAAATAGTACCTGAAACATCCAGAAAAATCCTCAATTAGTGAATTTATTCCAAAATGTCACAGAAAATCCCGAAACATCCAGGAAATTCCGAAATTGGTGAATTTATTCCGGAATACCTCAAAAATCCCGAAACATCCAGGAAATCCCGAAATTGGTGGATTTATCGCGGAATACCACAGAATATCCCGAACATTCAGGAAATCCTTCAATTAGTGAATTTATCCCAAAATGTCACAGTAACATCCCGAAACATCCAGGAAATTCCGAAATTTATGGATTTATTACGGAAAACCACAGAAAATTCCGAAACATCTGGGAATTCCCGAATTGGTGGATTTATCCCGGAATACCACAGAATATCCCGAAACATCCAGAATATCCCGAAATTGGTGGATTTATTCCGGAATACCTCAGAAAATCCCGAAACATCCAGGAATCCCGAAATTGGTGGATTTATTCCGGTATACCTCAAAAATCCCGAAACATCCAGAAAATCCCGAAATTGGTGGATTTATCGCGGAATACCACAGAATATCCCGAAACATTCAGGAAATCCTTCAATTAGTGAATTTATCCCAAAATGTCACAGTAAAATCCCGAAACATCCAGGAAATTCCGAAATTTATGGATTTATTACGGAAAACCACAGAAAATTCCGAAACATCTGGGAATTCCCGAAATTGGTGGATTTATCCCGGAATACCACAGAATATCCCGAAACATCCAGAAAATCCCGAAATTGGTGGATTTATTCCGGAATACCTCAGAAAATCCCGAAACATCCAGGAATCCCGAAATTGGTGGATTTATTCCGGAATACCTCAAAAATCCCGAAACATCCAGAAAATCCCGAAATTGGTGGATTTATCTCGGAATACCACAGAATATCCCGAAACATCCAGGAAATCCCGAAAATGGTGGAGTTACCCGGAATACGTCAGAAAATCCCGAAACATCCAGAAAATACCTCAATTAGTGAATTTATCCCAAAATGTCACAGTAAAATTCCGAAACATCTGGGAATTCCCGAAATTGGTGGATTTATCCCGGAATACCACAGAATATCCCGAAACATCCAGAAAATCCCGAAATTGGTGGATTTATTCCGGAATACCTCAGAAAATCCCGAAACATCCAGGAAATCCCGAAATTGGTGGATTTATTTCGGAATACCTCAGAAAATCCCGAAACATCCAGGAAATCCCGAAATTGGTGGATTTATCTCGGAATACCACAGAATATCCCGAAACATCCAGGAACTCCCGAAAGTGGTGGAGTAACCCGGAATACGTCAGAAAATCCCGAAACATCCAGGAAATCCCGAAATCGGTGTATTTATCCCGGAATACGTCAGAAAATCCCGAAACATCCAGGAAATCCATAATTTGGTGGAGTTACCCGGAATACGTCAGAAAATCCCGAAACATCCAGAAAATACCTCAATTAGTGAATTTATCCCAAAATGTCACCGAAAATCCCGGAACATTCAGGAAATTCCAAAATTGGTGGATTTATTTCGAAATACCTCAGAAAATCCCGAAACATGCAGGAAATCCCGAAATTGGTGGATTCATTCCGGAATACCTCAGAAAATCCCGAAACATGCAGGAAATCCCGTAATTGGTGGATTTATTCCGGAATACCTCAGAAAATCCCGAAACATCCAGGAAATATCGAAATTGGTGGATTTATCCCGGAATACCACAGAATATCCCGAAACATCCAGGAAATCCCGAAATTGGTGGATTATCTCGGAATACCACAGAATATCCCGAAACATCCAGGAAATCCCGAAATTGGTGGATTTATCTCGGAATACCACAGAATATCCCGAAACATCCAGAAAATCCGGAAAATGGTGGAGTTACCCGGAATACCTCAGAAAATCCCGAAACATGCAGGAAATCCCGAAATTGGTGGATTTATCCCGGAATACGTCAGAAAATCCCGAAAAATCCAGGAAATCCATAATTTCGTGGATTTATTTCGGAAAACCTCAGACAATCCCGAAACATGCAGGAAATCCCGAAATTGGTGGATTTATTCCGGAATACCTCAAAAATCCCGAAACCTCCAGGAAATCCCGAAATTGGTGGATTTATCGCGGAATACCACAGAATATCCCGAAACATTCAGGAAATCCTTCAATTAGTGAATTTATCCAAAATGTCACAGTAAAATCCAAAACATCCAGGAAATTCCGAAATTTATGGATTTATTACGGAAAACCACAGAAAATTCCGAAACATCTGGGAATTCCCGAAATTGGTGGATTTATCCCGGAATACCACAGAATATCCCGAAACATCCAGGAAATCCTTCAATTAGTGAATGTATCCCAAAATGTCACAGTAAAATCCCGAAACATCCAGGAAATTCCGAAATTTATGAATTTATTACGGAAAACCACAGAAAATTCCGAAACATCTGGGAATTCCCGAAATTGGTGGATTTATCCCGGAATACGTCAGAAAATCCCGAAACATCCAGAAAATACTTCAATTAGTGAATTTATCCCAAAATGTCACCGAAAATCCCGAATCATCAGGAAATTCCGAAATTTATGAATTTATTACGGAAAACCACAGAAAATTCCGAAACATCCAGGAAATTCCAAAATTGGTGGATTATTTCGGAATACCTCAGAAAATCCCGAAACATCCAGGAAATCCAAAATTGGTGGATTTATTCCGGAATACCTCAGAAATCCCGAAATTGGTGAATTTATTCCGGAATACCTCAAAAATCCCGAAACATTCAGGAAATCCCGAAATTGGTGGATTTATCGCGGAATACCACAGAATATCCCGAAACATTCAGGAAATCCTTCAATTAGTGAATTTATCCCAAAATGTCACAGAAAATCCCGAAACATCCAGGAAATTCCGAAATTGGTGGATTTATTCCGGAAAACCTTAGAAAATCCCGAAACATCCAGGAAATCCATAATTTGGTGGAGTTACCCGGAATACGTCAGAAAATCCCGAAACATCCAGAAAATACCTCAATTAGTGAATTTATCCCAAAATGTCACCGAAAATCCCGAAATATCCAGGAAATTCCAAAATTGGTGGATTTATTTCGAAATACCTCAGAAAATCCCGAAACATCCAGGAAATCCCAAAATTGGTGGATTTATTCCGGAATACCTCAGAAAATCCCGAAATTGGTGGATTTATTCCGGAATACCTCAGAAAATCCCGAAACATCCAGGAAATCCCGAAATTGGTGGATTTATCTCGGAATACTACAGAATATCCCGAAACATCCAGGAAATCCCGAAAATGGTGGAGTTACCCGGAATACGTCAGAAAATCCCGAAACATCCAGAAAATACCTCAATTAGTGAATTTATCCCAAAATGTCACCGAAAATCCCGAATCATCCAGGAAATTCTAAAATTGGTGGATTTATTTCGGAATACCTCAGAAAATCCCGAAACATCCAGGAAATCCCAAAATTGGTGGAATTATTCCGGAATACCTCAGAAAATCCCGAAATTGGTGGATTTATCCTGGATTACCACGGAATATCCCGAAACATCCAGGAATTCCCGAAAATGGTGGATCTATCCCGGAATAACACAGAATATCCCGAAACATCCAGGAACTCCCGAAAGTGGTGGAGTTACCCGGAATACGTCAGAAAATCCCGAAACATCCAGGAAATCCCGAAATCGGTGGATTTATCCCGGAATACGTCAGAAAATCCCGAAACATCCAGGAAATCCATAATTTGGTGGATTTATTTCGGAAAACCTCAGACAATCCCGAAACATCCAGGAAATCCCGAAAGTGGTGGAGTTACCCGGAATACCACAGAATATCCTGAAACATCCAGGATATTCCGAAATTAGTGGATTTATTCCGGAATACCTCAGAAAATCCCTACTTTATTTTTACATTATTTATGTATGTAGTGACTATTATTTATTATTAATTACTTATAATATTACTTATAGGTATGTTCTTAATATAATAATTTAATTTGGTACAAAAATATACAAACATTGGAGTACTGGCAAAAGTGGTTACACACTTTTTTAATATTTTATCCCGTAATTAGTGGAGTTATCCCGGAATACCTCACGAATTCCCGAAATATCGACGAACTCCCGTAATTAGTGAAGTATCCCGAAACCTCCAGAAAATCCCTCAATTAGTGAATTTATCCCAAAATGTCACAGAAAATCCCGAACATCCAGGAAATTCCGAAATTGGTGGATTTATTCCGGAATACCTCAGAATATCCCGAAACATCCAGGAAATCCCGAATGTGGTGGAGTTAACCCGGGATACGTCAGAAAATCCCGATACATCCAGGTAATCCCGAAATCGGTGGATTTATCCCGGAATACGTCAGAAAATCCCGAAACATCCAGGAAATCCATAATTTGGTGGATTTATTCCGGAATACGACAGAATATCCCGAAACATCAAGGAAATCCAGAAAGTGGTGGAGTTACCCGGAATACGTCAGAATATCCTGAAACATCCAGAAAATCCCTCAATTAGTGAATTTATTCCAAAATGTCACAGAAAATCCCGAAACATCCAGGAAATTCCGAAATTGGTGAATTTATTCCGGAATACCTCAAAAATCCCGAAACATCCAGGAAATCCCGAAATTGGTGGATTTATCGCGGAATACCACAGAATATCCCGAAACATTCAGGAAATCCTTCAATTAGTGAATTTATCCCAAAATGTCACAGTAACATCCCGAAACATCCAGGAAATTCCGAAATTTATGGATTTATTACGGAAAACCACAGAAAATTCCGAAACATCTGGGAATTCCCGAAATTGGTGGATTTATCCCGGAATACCACAGAATATCCCGAAACATCCAGAATATCCCGAAATTGGTGGATTTATTCCGGAATACCTCAGAAAATCCCGAAACATCCAGGAAATCCCGAAATTGGTGGATTTATTCCGGTATACCTCAAAAATCCCGAAACATCCAGAAAATCCCGAAATTGGTGGATTTATCGCGGAATACCACAGAATATCCCGAAACATTCAGGAAATCCTTCAATTAGTGAATTTATCCCAAAATGTCACAGTAAAATCCCGAAACATCCAGGAAATTCCGAAATTTATGGATTTATTACGGAAAACCACAGAAAATTCCGAAACATCTGGGAATTCCCGAAATTGGTGGATTTATCCCGGAATACCACAGAATATCCCGAAACATCCAGAAAATCCCGAAATTGGTGGATTTATTCCGGAATACCTCAGAAAATCCCGAAACATCCAGGAAATCCCGAAATTGGTGGATTTATTCCGGAATACCTCAAAAATCCCGAAACATCCAG
This sequence comes from Theocolax elegans, assembly GCA_026168455.1. Taxonomy (NCBI): domain Eukaryota; kingdom Metazoa; phylum Arthropoda; class Insecta; order Hymenoptera; family Cerocephalidae; genus Theocolax; species Theocolax elegans. The sequence continues at coordinate 54,176,118 of CM047425.1, forward strand.
AAAATCCCGAAATTGGTGGATTTATCTCGGAATACCACAGAATATCCCGAAACATCCAGGAAATCCCGAAAATGGTGGAGTTACCCGGAATACGTCAGAAAATCCCGAAACATCCAGAAAATACCTCAATTAGTGAATTTATCCCAAAATGTCACAGTAAAATTCCGAAACATCTGGGAATTCCCGAAATTGGTGGATTTATCCCGGAATACCACAGAATATCCCGAAACATCCAGAAAATCCCGAAATTGGTGGATTTATTCCGGAATACCTCAGAAAATCCCGAAACATCCAGGAAATCCCGAAATTGGTGGATTTATTTCGGAATACCTCAGAAAATCCCGAAACATCCAGGAAATCCCGAAATTGGTGGATTTATCTCGGAATACCACAGAATATCCCGAAACATCCAGGAAATCCCGAAAGTGGTGGAGTTAACCCGGAATACGTCAGAAAATCCCGAAACATCCAGGAAATCCCGAAATCGGTGGATTTATCCCGGAATACGTCAGAAAATCCCGAAACATCCAGGAAATCCATAATTTGGTGGAGTTACCCGGAATACGTCAGAAAATCCCGAAACATCCAGAAAATACCTCAATTAGTGAATTTATCCCAAAATGTCACCGAAAATCCCGAACATCCAGGAAATTCCAAAATTGGTGGATTTATTTCGGAATACCTCAGAAAATCCCGAAACATTCAGGAAATCCCGAAATTGGTGGATTTATTCCGGAATACCTCAGAAAATCCCGAAACATTCAGGAAATCCCGAAATTGGTGGATTTATTCCGGAATACCTCAGAAAATCCCGAAACATCCAGAAAATCCCGAAATTGGTGGATTTATCCCGGAATACCACAGAATATCCCGAAACATCCAGGAAATCCCGAAATTGGTGGATTTATCTCGGAATACCACAGAATATCCCGAAACATCCAGGAAATCCCGAAATTGGTGGATTTATCTCGGAATACCACAGAATATCCCGAAACATCCAGGAAATCCCGAAAATGGTGGAGTTACCCGGAATACGTCAGAAAATCCCGAAACATCCAGGAAATCCCGAAATTGGTGGATTTATCCCGGAATACGTCAGAAAACCCCTAAAAATCCAGGAAATCCATAACTTCGTGGATTTATTTCGGAATACCTCAGAAAATCCCGAAACATTCAGGAAATCCCGAAATTGGTGGATTTATTCCGGAATACCTCAAAAATCCCGAAACATCCAGGAAATCCCGAAATTGGTGGATTTATCGCGGAATACCACAGAATATCCCGAAACATTCAGGAAATCCTTCAATTAGTGAATTTATCCCAAAATGTCACAGTAAAATCCCAAAACATCCAGGAAATTCCGAAATTTATGGATTTATTACGGAAAACCACAGAAAATTCCGAAACATCTGGGAATTCCCGAAATTGGTGGATTTATCCCGGAATACCACAGAATATCCCGAAACATCCAGGAAATCCTTCAATTAGTGAATGTATCCCAAAATGTCACAGTAAAATCCCGAAACATCCAGGAAATTCCGAAATTTATGAATTTATTACGGAAAACCACAGAAAATTCCGAAACATCTGGGAATTCCCGAAATTGGTGGATTTATCCCGGAATACGTCAGAAAATCCCGAAACATCCAGGAAATCCTTCAATTAGTGAATTTATCCCAAAATGTCACCGAAAATCCCGAAACATCCAGGAAATTCCGAAATTTATGAATTTATTACGGAAAACCACAGAAAATTCCGAAACATCCAGGAAATTCCAAAATTGGTGGATTTATTTCGGAATACCTCAGAAAATCCCGAAACATCCAGGAAATCCCAAAATTGGTGGATTTATTCCGGAATACCTCAGAAAATCCCGAAATTGGTGAATTTATTCCGGAATACCTCAAAAATCCCGAAACATTCAGGAAATCCCGAAATTGGTGGATTTATCGCGGAATACCACAGAATATCCCGAAACATTCAGGAAATCCTTCAATTAGTGAATTTATCCCAAAATGTCACAGAAAATCCCGAAACATCCAGGAAATTCCGAAATTGGTGGATTTATTCCGGAAAACCTTAGAAAATCCCGAAACATCCAGGAAATCCATAATTTGGTGGAGTTACCCGGAATACGTCAGAAAATCCCGAAACATCCAGAAAATACCTCAATTAGTGAATTTATCCCAAAATGTCACCGAAAATCCCGAAACATCCAGGAAATTCCGAAATTGGTGGATTTATTTCGGAATACCTCAGAAAATCCCGAAACATCCAGGAAATCCCAAAATTGGTGGATTTATTCCGGAATACCTCAGAAAATCCCGAAATTGGTGGATTTATTCCGGAATACCTCAGAAAATCCCGAAACATCCAGGAAATCCCGAAATTGGTGGATTTATTCCGGAATACGACAGAATATCCCGAAACATCCAGGAAATCCCGAAAATGGTGGAGTTACCCGGAATACGTCAGAAAATCCCGAAACATCCAGAAAATACCTCAATTAGTGAATTTATCCCAAAATGTCACCGAAAATCCCGAACATCCAGGAAATTCCAAAATTGGTGGATTTATTCCGGAATACCTCAAAATTTCCCGAAATATCGAGGAAATCCCGTAATTAGTGAAGTATCCCGAAACATCCAGGAAATTCCGAAATTTATGGATTTATTACGGAAAACCACAGAAAATTCCGAAACATCTGGGAATTCCCGAAATTGGTGGATCTATCCCGGAATAACACAGAATATCCCGAAACATCCAGGAACTCCCGAAAGTGGTGGAGTTACCCGGAATACGTCAGAAAATCCCGAAACATCCAGGAAATCCCGAAATCGGTGGATTTATCCCGGAATACGTCAGAAAATCCCGAAACATCCAGGAAATCCATAATTTGGTGGATTTATTTCGGAAAACCTCAGACAATCCCGAAACATCCAGGAAATCCCGAAAGTGGTGGAGTTACCCGGAATACCACAGAATATCCTGAAACATCCAGGATATTCCGAAATTAGTGGATTTATTCCGGAATACCTCAGAAAATCCCTACTTTATTTTTACATTATTTATGTATGTAGTGACTATTATTTATTATTAATTACTTATAATATTACTTATAGGTATGTTGTTAAAATAATTTAATTTGGTACAAAAATATACAAACATTGGAGTACTGGCAAAAGTGCTTACACACTTTTTTAATGTTTTATCCCGTAATTAGTGAAGTATCCCGAAACATCCAGAAAATCCCTCAGTTAGTGAATTTATCCCAAAATGTCATTGAAAATCCCGAAACATCCAGGAAATTCCGAAATTGGTGGATTTATTCCGAAATACCTCAGAATATTCCGAAACATCCAGGAAATCCCGAAAGTGGTGGAGTTAACCCGGAATACGTCAGAAAATCCCGATACATCCAGGAAATCCCGAAATCGGTGGATTTATTCCGGAATACCTCAGAAAATCCCGAAACATTCAGGAAATCCTTCAATTAGTGAATTTAACCTAAAATGTCACAGTAAAATCCCTAAACATCCAGGAAATTCCAAAATTGGTGGATTTATTTCGGAATACCTCAGAAAATCCCGAAACATCCAGGAAATCCCAAAATTGGTGGATTTATTCCGGAATACCTCAGAAAATCCCGAAATTGGTGGATTTATCCCGGAATATCACAGAATATCCCGAAACATCCAGGAAATCCCGAAAGTGGTGGAGTTATCCCGGAATACGTCAGAAAATCCCGAAACATCCAGGAAATTCCGAAATTGGTGGATTTATTCAGGAATACCTCAGAAAATCCCGAAACATCCAGGAAATCCCGAAATTGGTGGATTTATCCCGGAATACCTCAGAAAATCCCGAAACATCCAGGAAATTCCAAAATTGGTGGATTTATTCCGGAATACCACAGAATATCCCGAAACATCCAGGAAATCCCGAAAGTGCTGGAGTTATCCCGGAATACGTCAGAAAACCCCTAAAAATCCAGGAAATCCATAATTTGGTGGATTTATTCCGGATTACCACAGAATATCCCGATACATCTAGGAAATCCCGAAAATGGTGGAGTTACCCGGAATACGTCAGAAAATCCCAAAACATCCAGAAAATACCTCAATTAGTGAATTTATCCCAAAATGTCACCGAAAATCCCGAAACATCCAGGAAATTCCAAAATTGGTGGATTTATTTCGGAATACCTCAGAAAATCCCGAAACATCCAGGAAATCCCAAAATTGGTGGATTTATTCCGGAATACCTCAGAAAATCCCGAAATTGGTGGATTTATCCTGGAATACCACGGAATATCCCGAAACATCCAGGAAATCCCGAAAATGGTGGAGTTACCCGGAATACGTCAGAAAATCCCGAAACATCCAGAAAATACCTCAATTAGTGAATTTATCCCAAAATGTCACAGTAAAATCCCGAAACATCCAGGAAATTCCGAAATTTATGGATTTATTACGGAAAACCACAGAAAATTCCGAAACATCTGGGAATTCCCGAAATTGGTGGATTTATCCCGGAATACCACAGAATATCCCGAAACATCCAGAAAATCCCGAAATTGGTGGATTTATTCCGGAATACCTCAGAAAATCCCGAAACATCCAGGAAATCCCGAAATTGGTGGATTTATTCCGGAATACCTCAAAAATCCCGAAACATCCAGAAAATCCCGAAATTGGTGGATTATCCCGGAATACCACAGAATATCCCGAAACATCCAGGAAATTCCGAAAGTGGTGGAGTTACCCGGAATACGTCAGAATATCCCGAAACATCCAGAAAATACCTCAATTAGTGAATTTATCCCAAAATGTCACAGTAAAATTCCGAAACATCTGGGAATTCCCGAAATTGGTGGATTTATCCCGGAATACCACAGAATATCCCGAAACATCCAGAAAATCCCGAAATTGGTGGATTTATCCGGAATACCTCAGAAAATCCCGAAACATCCAGGAAATCCCGAAATTGGTGGATTTATTTCGGAATACCTCAGAAAATCCCGAAACATCCAGGAAATCCCGAAATTGGTGGATTTATCTCGGAATACCACAGAATATCCCGAAACATCCAGGAACTCCCGAAAGTGGTGGAGTAACCCGGAATACGTCAGAAAATCCCGAAACATCCAGGAAATCCCGAAATCGGTGTATTTATCCCGGAATACGTCAGAAAATCCCGAAACATCCAGGAAATCCATAATTTGGTGGAGTTACCCGGAATACGTCAGAAAATCCCGAAACATCCAGAAAATACCTCAATTAGTGAATTTATCCCAAAATGTCACCGAAATCCACGGAACATTCAGGGAAATTCCAAAATTGGTGGATTTATTCGAAATACCTCAGAAAATCCCGAAACATGCAGGAAATCCCGAAATTGGTGGATTCATTCCGGAATACCTCAGAAAATCCCGAACACATGCAGGAAATCCCGTAATTGGTGGATTTATTCCGGAATACCTCAGAAAATCCCGAAACATCCAGGAAATATCGAAATTGGTGGATTTATCCCGGAATACACAGAATATCCACGAAACATCCAGGAAATCCCGAAATTGGTGGATTATCTCGGAATACCACAGAATATCCCGAAACATCCAGGAAATCCCGAAATTGGTGGATTTATCTCGGAATACCACAGAATATCCCGAACATCCAGAAAATCCGGAAAATGGGTGGAGTTACCCGGAATACCTCAGAAAATCCGAAACATGCAGGGAAAATCCCGGAAATGGTGGATTTATCCCGGAATACGTCAGAAAATCCCGAAAAATCCAGGAAATCCATAATTTCGTGGATTTATTTCGGAAACCTCAGACCAATCCCGAAACATGCAGGAAATCCCGAAATTGGTGGATTTATTCCGGAATACCTCAAAAATCCCGAAACCTCCAGGAAATCCCGAAATTGGTGGATTTATCGCGGAATACCACAGAATATCCCGAAACATTCAGGAAATCCTTCATTAGTGAATTTATCCCAAAATGTCACAGTAAAATCCCAAAACATCCAGGAAATTCCGAAATTTATGGATTTATTACGGAAAACCACAGAAATTCCGAAACATCTGGGAATTCCCGAAATTGGTGGATTTATACCGGAATACCACAGAATATCCCGAAACATCCAGGAAATCCTTCAATTAGTGAATGTATCCCAAAATGTCACAGTAAAATCCCGAAACATCCAGGAAATCCGAAATTTATGAATTTATTACGGAAAAACCACAGAAAATTCCGAAACATCTGGAATTCCCGAAATTGGTGGATTTATCCCGGAATACGTCAGAAAATCCCGAAACATCAGAAAATACTTCAATTAGTGAATTTATCCCAAAATGTCACCGAAAATCCCGAATCATCAGGAAATTCCGAAATTATGAATTATTACGGAAAACCACAGAAAATTCCGAACATCCAGGAAATTCCAAAATTGGTGGATTTATTTCGGAATACCTCAGAAAATCCCGAAACATCCAGGAAATCCCAAAATTGGTGATTTATTCCGGAATACCTCAGAAAATCCCGAAATTGGTGAATTTATTCCGGAATACCTCAAAAATCCCGAAACATTCAGGAAATCCCGAAATTGGTGGATTTATCGCGGAATACCACAGAATATCCCGAAACATTCAGGAAATCCTTCAATTAGTGAATTTATCCCAAAATGTCACAGAAATCCCGAAACATCCAGGAAATTCCGAACTTGGTGGATTTATTCCGGAAAACCTTAGAAAATCCCGAAACATCCAGGAAATCCATAATTTGGTGGAGTTACCCGGAATACGTCAGAAAATCCCGAAACATCCAGAAAATACCTCAATTAGTGAATTTATCCCAAAATGTCACCGAAAATCCCGAAATATCCAGGAAATTCCAAAATTGGTGGATTTATTTCGAAATACCTCAGAAAATCCCGAAAACATCCAGGAAATCCCAAAATTGGTGGATTTATTCCGGAATACCTCAGAAAATCCCGAAATTGGTGGATTTATTCCGGAATACCTCAGAAAATCCCGAAACATCCAGGAAATCCCCGAAATTGGTGGATTTATCTCGGAATACTACAGAATATCCCGAAACATCCAGGAAATCCCGAAAATGGTGGAGTTACCCGGAATACGTCAGAAAATCCCGAAACATCCAGAAAATACCTCAATTAGTGAATTTATCCCAAAATGTCACCGAAAATCCCGAATCATCCAGGAAATTCTAAAATTGGTGGATTTATTTCGGAATACCTCAGAAAATCCCGAAACATCCAGGAAATCCCAAAATTGGTGGAATTATTCCGGAATACCTCAGAAAATCCCGAAATTGGTGGATTTATCCTGGATTACCACGGAATATCCCGAAACATCCAGGAATTCCCGAAAATGGTGGATCTATCCCGGAATAACACAGAATATCCCGAAACATCCAGGAACTCCCGAAAGTGGTGGAGGTTACCCGGAATACGTCAGAAAATCCCGAAACATCCAGGAAAATCCCCGAAATCGGTGGATTTATCCCGGAATACGTCAGAAAATCCCGAAACATCCAGGAAATCCATAATTTGGTGGATTTATTTCGGAAAACCTCAGACAATCCCGAAACATCAGGAAATCCCGAAAGTGGTGGAGTTACCCGGAATACCACAGAATATCCTGAAACATCCAGGATATTCCGAAATTAGTGGATTTATTCCGGAATACCTCAGAAAATCCCTACTTTATTTTTACATTATTTATGTATGTAGTGACTATTATTTATTATTAATTACTTATAATATTACTTATAGGTATGTTGTTAAAATAATTTAATTTGGTACAAAAATATACAAACATTGGAGTACTGGCAAAAGTGCTTACACACTTTTTAATGTTTTATCCCGTAATTAGTGAAGTATCCCGAAACATCCAGAAAATCCCTCAGTTAGTGAATTTATCCCAAAATGTCATTGAAAATCCCGAAACATCCAGGAAATTCCGAAATTGGTGGATTTATTCCGAAATACCTCAGAATATTCCGAAACATCCAGGAAATCCCGAAAGTGGTGGAGTTAACCCGGAATACGTCAGAAAATCCCGATACATCCAGGAAATCCCGAAATCGGTGGATTTATTCCGGAATACCTCAGAAAATCCCGAAACATTCAGGAAATCCTTCAATTAGTGAATTTAACCTAAAATGTCACAGTAAAATCCCTAAACATCCAGGAAATTCCAAAATTGGTGGATTTATTTCGGAATACCTCAGAAAATCCCGAAACATCCAGGAAATCCCAAAATTGGTGGATTTATTCCGGAATACCTCAGAAAATCCCGAAATTGGTGGATTTATCCCGGAATATCACAGAATATCCCGAAACATCCAGGAAATCCCGAAAGTGGTGGAGTTATCCCGGAATACGTCAGAAAATCCCGAAACATCCAGGAAATTCCGAAATTGGTGGATTTATTCAGGAATACCTCAGAAAATCCCGAAACATCCAGGAAATCCCGAAATTGGTGGATTTATCCCGGAATACCTCAGAAAATCCCGAAACATCCAGGAAATTCCAAAATTGGTGGATTTATTCGGAATACCACAGAATATCCCGAAACATCCAGGAAATCCCGAAAGTGCTGGAGTTATCCCGGAATACGTCAGAAAACCCCTAAAATCCAGGAAATCCATAATTTGGTGGATTTATTCCGGATTACCACAGAATATCCCGATACATCTAGGAAATCCCGAAAATGGTGGAGTTACCCGGAATACGTCAGAAAATCCCAAAACTCCAGAAAATACCTCAATTAGTGAATTTATCCCAAAATGTCACCGAAAATCCCGAAACATCCAGGAAATTCCAAAATTGGTGGATTTATTTCGGAATACCTCAGAAAATCCCGAAACATCCAGGAAATCCCAAAATTGGTGGATTTATTCCGGAATACCTCAGAAAATCCCGAAATTGGTGGATTTATCCTGGAATACCACGGAATATCCCGAAACATCCAGGAAATCCCGAAAATGGTGGAGTTACCCGGAATACGTCAGAAAATCCCGAAACATCCAGAAAATACCTCAATTAGTGAATTTATCCCAAAATGTCACAGTAAAATCCCGAAACATCCAGGAAATTCCGAAATTTATGAATTTATTACGGAAAACCACAGAAAATTCCGAAACATCTGGGAATTCCCGAAATTGGTGGATTTATCCCGGAATACGTCAGAAAATCCCGAAACATCCAGAAAATACTTCAATTAGTGAATTTATCCCAAAATGTCACAGTAAAATCCCGAAACATCCAGGAAATTCTAAAATTGGTGGATTTATTTCGGAATACCTCAGAAAATCCCGAAACATCCAGGAAATCCCGAAATTGGTGGATTTATGTCGGAATACCACAGAATATCCCGAAACATCCAGGAACTCCCGAAAGTGGTGGAGTAACCCGGAATACGTCAGAAAATCCCGAAACATCCAGGAAATCCCGAAATCGGTGGATTTATCCCGGAATACGTCAGAAAATCCCGAAACATCCAGGAAATCCATAATTTGGTGGAGTTACCCGGAATACGTCAGAAAATCCCGAAACATCCAGAAAATACCTCAATTAGTGAATTTATCCCAAAATGTCACCGAAAATCCCGAAATATCCAGGAAATTCCAAAATTGGTGGATTTATTTCGAAATACCTCAGAAAATCCCGAAACATCCAGGAAATCCCGAAATCGGTGGATTTATCCCGGAATATCACAGAATATCCCGAAACATCCAGGAAATCCCGAAAGTGGTGGAGTTATCCCGGAATACGTCAGAAAATCCCGAAACATCCAGGAAATTCCGAAATTGGTGGATTTATTCAGGAATACCTCAGAAAATCACGAAACATCCAGGAAATCCCGAAATTGGTGGATTTATCCCGGAATACCTCAGAAAATCCCGAAACATCCAGGAAATTCCAAAATTGGTGGATTTATTCCGGAATACCACAGAAAATCCCGAAACATCCAGAAAATACCTCAATTAGTGAATTTATCCCAAAATGTCACCGAAAATCCCGAAACATCCAGGAAATTCCAAAATTGGTGGATTTATTTCGGAATACCTCAGAAAATCCCGAAACATCCAGGAAATCCCAAAATTGGTGGATTTATTCCGGAATACCTCAGAAAATCCCGAAATTGGTGAATTTATTCCGGAATACCTCAAAAATCCCGAAACATTCAGGAAATCCCGAAATTGGTGGATTTATCGCGGAATACCACAGAATATCCCGAAACATTCAGGAAATCCTTCAATTAGTGAATTTATCCCAAAATGTCACAGAAAATCCCGAAACATCCAGGAAATTCCGAAATTGGTGGATTTATTCCGGAAAACCTTAGAAAATCCCGAAACATCCAGGAAATCCATAATTTGGTGGAGTTACCCGGAATACGTCAGAAAATCCCGAAACATCCAGAAAATACCTCAATTAGTGAATTTATCCCAAAATGTCACCGAAAATCCCGAAATATCCAGGAAATTCCAAAATTGGTGGATATATTTCGAAATACCTCAGAAAATCCCGAAACATCCAGGAAATCCCAAAATTGGTGGATTTATTCCGGAATACCTCAGAAAATCCCGAAATTGGTGGATTTATTCCGGAATACCTCAGAAAATCCCGAAACATCCAGGAAATCCCGAAATTGGTGGATTTATCTCGGAATACTACAGAATATCCCGAAACATCCAGGAAATCCCGAAAATGGTGGAGTTACCCGGAATACGTCAGAAAATCCCGAAACATCCAGAAAATACCTCAATTAGTGAATTTATCCCAAAATGTCACCGAAAATCCCGAATCATCCAGGAAATTCCAAAATTGGTGGATTTATTTCGAAATACCTCAGAAAATCCCGAAACATGCAGGAAATCCCGAAATTAGTGAAGTTATTCCGGAATACCTCAGAAAATCCAGAAACATGCAGGAAATTCCGAAATTGGTGGATTTATTTTGGAATACCTCAGAAAATCCCGAAACATCCAGGAAATCCCGAAATTGGTGGATTTATCCCGGAATACCACAGAATATCCCGAAACATCCAGGAAATCCCGAAAGTGGTGGAGTTACCCGGAATACCACGGAATATCCCGAAACATCCAGGAAATTCCGAATTTGGTGGATTTATTCCGGAATACCTCAGAAAATCCCGAAACATCCAGGAAATTCCGAAATTGGTGGATTTATTCCGGAATACTTCAGAAAATCCCGAAACATCCAGGAAATCCCGAAGTTGGTGGATTTATCCGGGAATACCACAGAATATCCTGAAACATTCAGGAAATTCCGAAATTGGTGGATCTATCCCGGAATACCACAGAATATCCCGAAACATCCAGGAACTCCCGAAAGTGGTGGAGTTACCCGGAATACGTCAGAAAATCCCGAAACATCCAGGAAATCCCGAAATCGGTGGATTTATCCCGGAATGCGTCAGAAAATCCCGGAACATCCTGGAAATCCATAATTTGGTGGATTTATTTCGGAAAACCTCAGACAATCCCGAAACATCCAGGAACCCCGAAAGTGGTGGAGTTACCCGGAATGCCACAGAATATCCTGAAACATCCAAGAAATTCCGAAATTAGTGGATTTATTCCGGAATACCTCAGAAAACCCCTACTTTATTTTTACATTATTTATGTATGTAGTGACTATTATTTATTATTAATTACTTATAATATTACTTATAAGTATGTTCTTAAAATAATTTAATTTGGTACAAAAATATACAAACATTGGAGTACTGGCAAAAGTGCTTACACACTTTTTTAATATTTTATCCCGTAATTAGTGAAGTATCCCGAAACATCCAGAAAATCCCTCAGTTAGTGAATTTATCCCAAAATGTCACAGAAAATCCCGAAACATCCAGGAAATTCCGAAATTGGTGGATTTATTCCGGAATACCTCAGAATATTCCGAAACATCCAGGAAATCCCGAAAGTGGTGGAGTTAACCCGGAATACGTCAGAAAATCCCGATACCTCCAGGAAATCCCGAAATTGGTGGATTTATTCCGGAATACCTCAGAAAATCCCGAAACATTCAGGAAATCCTTCAATTAGTGAATTTATCCCAAAATGTCACAGTAAAATCCCGAAACATCCAGGAAATTCCAAAATTGGTGGATTTATTACGGAAAACCACAGAAAATCCCGAATCTTCCAGGGAATCTTGAAATTGGTGGATTTATCCCGGAATACCACAGAATATCCCGAAACATCCAGGAAATTCCGAAATTGGTGGATTTATTCCGGAATACCTCAGAAAATCCCTACTTTAATTTACATTATTTATGTATGTAGTGACTATTATTTATTATTAATTACTTACAATATAAGTTATAGGTATGCTCTTAATATAATAATTTAATTTGGTACAAAAATATTCAAACATTGGAGTACTGGCAAAAGTGCTTACACACTTTTTTTATATTTTATCCCGTAATTAGTGGAGTTCTCCCGGAATACCTCACGAATTCCCGAAATATCGAGGAACTCCCGTAATTAGTGAAGTATCCCGAAATATCCAGGAAATCTCGTAATTAGTGAAGTTATCCCGAAACTCCCGAAGTATCCGCTAGATCCCAAAATTAGTGAAGTTAACCCGGCATACCTCAACAATGACCGAAATATTAAGAAAATCTCGGAATTGGTGAAGTTATCCTGGAATACCTAAAAATTTCCCGAAATATCGAGGAAAGCCCGTAATTAATGAAGTTATCCAGGCATACATCAGGAATTCCCGAAATATCGAGGAAATCCAGAATGTGGTGGATTTATCCCGAAATACCACAGAAAATTCCGAAACATCTGGGAAATCCCGAACTTGGTGGATTTATCCCGGAATACCACACAATATCCCGAAACATCCAGAAAATCCCGAAATTGGTGGATTTATTCCGGAATACCTCAGAAAATCCCGAAACATCCAGGAAATCCCGAAATTGGTGGATTTATCTCGGAATACTACAGAATATCCCGAAACATCCAGGAAATCCCGAAAATGGTGGAGTTACCCGGAATACGTCAGAAAATCCCGAAACATCCAGAAAATACCTCAATTAGTGAATTTATCCCAAAATGTCACCGAAAATCCCGAATCATCCAGGAAATTCCAAAATTGGTGGATTTATTTCGAAATACCTCTGAAAATCCCGAAACATGCAGGAAATCCCGAAATTAGTGAAGTTATCCCGAAACTCCCGAAGTATCCACTAGATCCCAAAATTAGTGAAGTTAACCCGGCATACCTCAACAATGACCGAAATATTAAGAAAATCTCGGAATTGATGAAGTTATCCTGGAATACCTAAAAATTTCCCGAAATATCGAGGAAATCCCGTAATTAATGAAGTTATCCAGGCATACATCAGGAATTCCCGAAATATCGAGGAAATCCAGAATGTGGTGGATTTATCCCGAAATACCACAGAAAAATTCCGAAACATCTGGGAATCCCGAACTTGGTGGATTTATCCCGGAATACCACACATATCCCGAAACATCCAGAAAATCCCGAAATTGGTGGATTTATTCCGGAATACCTCAGAAAATCCCGAAACATGCAGGAAATCCCGAAATTGGTGGATTTATTCCGGAATACCTCAGAAAATCCCGAAACATCCAGGAAATCCCGAAAGTGGTGGAGTTACCCGGAAATACGTCAGAAAATCCCGAAACATCCAGAAAATACCTCAATAGTGAATTATCCCAAAATGTCACCGAAAATCCCGAAACATCCAGGAATTCCAAAATTGGGGGATTTATTTCGAAAATACCTCAGAAAATCCCGAAACATGCAGGAAATCCCGAATTGGTGGATTTATTCCGGAATACCTCAGAAAAATCCCGAAACTGCAGGAAATCCCGAATTGGTGATTTATTCCGGAATACCTCAGAAAATCCCGAAACATCCAGGAAATCCGAAAGTGGTGGAGTTACCCGGAATACGTCAGAAAATCCCGAAACATCCAGAAAATTACCTCAATTAGTGAATTGATCCCAAATGTCACGAAAATCCCGAAACATCCAGGAATTCCAAATTGGGGGATTTATTCGAAATACCTCAGAAAATCCCGAAACATGCAGGAATCCGAAATTGGTGGATTTATTCCGGAATACCTCAGAAAATCCCTACTTTAATTTACATTATTTATGTATGTAGTGACTATTATTTATTATTAATTACTTACAATATAAGTTATAGGTATGCTCTTAATATAATAATTTAATTTGGTACAAAAATATTCAAACATTGGAGTACTGGCAAAAGTGCTTACACACTTTTTTTATATTTTATCCCGTAATTAGTGGAGTTCTCCCGGAATACCTCACGAATTCCCGAAATATCGAGGAACTCCCGTAATTAGTGAAGTATCCCGAAACATCCAGGAAATCTCGTAATTAGTGAAGTTATCCCGAAACTCCCGAAGTATCCGCTAGATCCCAAAATTAGTGAAGTTAACCCGGCATACCTCAACAATGACCGAAATATTAAGAAAATCTCGGAATTGGTGAAGTTATCCTGGAATACCTAAAAATTTCCCGAAATATCGAGGAAAGCCCGTAATTAATGAAGTTATCCAGGCATACATCAGGAATTCCCGAAATATCGAGGAAATCCAGAATGTGGTGGATTTATCCCGAAATACCACAGAAAATTCCGAAACATCTGGGAAATCCCGAACTTGGTGGATTTATCCCGGAATACCACACAATATCCCGAAACATCCAGAAAATCCCGAAATTGGTGGATTTATTCCGGAATACCTCAGAAAATCCCGAAACATCCAGGAAATCCCGAAATTGGTGGATTTATCTCGGAATACTACAGAATATCCCGAAATCCAGGAAATCCCGAAAGTGGTGGAGTTACCCGGAATACCACAGAATATCCCGAAACATCCAGGAAATTCCGAAATTGGTGGATTATTCCGGAATACCTCAGAAAATCCCTACTTTAATTTACATTATTTATGTATGTAGTGACTATTATTATTATTAATTACTTACAATATAAGTTATAGGTATGCTCTTAATATAATAATTTAATTTGGTACAAAAATATTCAAACATTGGAGTACTGGCAAAAGTGCTTACACACTTTTTTTATATTTTATCCCGTAATTAGTGGAGTTCTCCCGGAATACCTCAGAAAATCCCGAAACATCCAGAAAATACCTCAATTAGTGAATTTATCCCAAAATGTCACAGTAAAATCCCGAACATCCAGGAAATTCCAAAATTGGTGGATTTATTACGGAAAACCACAGAAAATCCCGAAACATCCAGGAATCCCGAAATTGGTGGATTTATCCCGGAATACCACAGAATATCCCGAACATCCAGGAAATCCGAAATTGGTGGATTTATTCCGGAATACCTCAGAAAATCCCTACTTTAATTTACATTATTTATGTATGTAGTGACTATTATTTATTATTAATTACTTACAATATAAGTTATAGGTATGCTCTTAATATAATAATTTAATTTGGTACAAAAATATTCAAACATTGGAGTACTGGCAAAAGTGCTTACACACTTTTTTTATATTTTATCCCGTAATTAGTGGAGTTCTCCCGGAATACCTCACGAATTCCCGAAATATCGAGGAACTCCCGTAATTAGTGAAGTATCCCGAAATATCCAGGAAATCTCGTAATTAGTGAAGTTATCCCGAAACTCCCGAAGTATCCGCTAGATCCCAAAATTAGTGAAGTTAACCCGGCATACCTCAACAATGACCGAAATATTAAGAAAATCTCGGAATTGGTGAAGTTATCCTGGAATACCTAAAAATTTCCCGAAATATCGAGGAAAGCCCGTAATTAATGAAGTTATCCAGGCATACATCAGGAATTCCCGAAATATCGAGGAAATCCAGAATGTGGTGGATTTATCCCGAAATACCACAGAAAATTCCGAAACATCTGGGAAATCCCGAACTTGGTGGATTTATCCCGGAATACCACACAATATCCCGAAACATCCAGGAAATCCCGAATTGGTGGATTTATTCCGGAATACCTCAGAAAATCCCGAAACATCCAGGAATCCCGAAATTGGTGGATTTATCTCGGAATACTACAGAATATCCCGAAACATCCAGGAATCCCGAAAATGGTGGAGTTACCCGGAATACGTCAGAAAATCCCGAAACATCCAGAAAATACCTCAATTAGTGAATTTATCCCAAAATGTCACCGAAAATCCCGAATCATCCAGGAAATTCCAAAATTGGTGGATTTATTTCGAAATACCTCAGAAAATCCCGAAACATGCAGGAAATCCCGAAATTAGTGAAGTTATCCCGAAACTCCCGAAGTATCCACTAGATCCCAAAATTAGTGAAGTTAACCCGGCATACCTCAACAATGACCGAAATATTAAGAAAATCTCGGAATTGATGAAGTTATCCTGGAATACCTAAAAATTTCCCGAAATATCGAGGAAATCCCGTAATTAATGAAGTTATCCAGGCATACATCAGGAATTCCCGAAATATCGAGGAAATCCAGAATGTGGTGGATTTATCCCGAAATACCACAGAAAATTCCGAAACATCTGGGAAATCCCGAACTTGGTGGATTTATCCCGGAATACCACACAATATCCCGAAACATCCAGAAAATCCCGAAAATGGTGGAGTTACCCGAATACGTCAGAAAATCCCGAAACATCCAGAAAATACCTCAATTAGTGAATTTATCCCAAAATGTCACCGAAAATCCCGAAACATCCAGGAAATTCCAAAATTGGGGGATTTATTTCGAAATACCTCAGAAAATCCCGAAACATGCAGGAAATCCCGAAATTGGTGGATTTATTCCGGAATACCTCAGAAAATCCCGAAACATGCAGGAATCCCGAAATTGGTGGATTATTCCGGAATACCTCAAAAATCCCGAAACATCCATGAAATCCCGAAATTGGTGGATTTATCGCGGAATACCTCAGAAAATCCCGAAACATTCAGGAAATCCTTCAATTAGTGAATTTATCCCAAAATGTCACAGTAAAATCCCGAAACATCCAGGAAATTCCAAAATTGGTGGATTTATTACGGAATACCACAGAAAATCCCGAAACATCCAGGAAATGCCGAAATTGGTGGATTTATCCCGGAATACCACAGAATATCCCGAAACATCCAGGAAATTCCGAAATTGGTGGATTTATCCGGAATACCACAGAATATCCCGAAACATCCAGGAAATCCCGAATGTGGTGGAGTTACCCGGAATACCACGGAATATCCCGAAACATGCAGGAAATCCCGAAATTGGTGGATTTATTCCGGAATACCTCAGAAAATCCCGAAACATGCAGGAAATCCCGAAATTGGTGGATTTATTCCGGAATACCTCAAAAATCCCGAAACATCCATGAAATCCCGAAATTGGTGGATTTATCGCGGAATACCACAGAATATCCCGAAACATTCAGGAAATCCTTCAATTAGTGAATTTATCCCAAAATGTCACAGTAAAATCCCGAAACATCCAGGAAATTCCGAAATTTATGGATTTATTACGGAAAACCACAGAAAATTCCGAAACATCTGGGAATTCCCGAAATTGGTGGATTTATCCCGGAATACCACAGAATATCCCGAAACATCCAGCAAATCCCGAAATTGGTGGATTTATTCCGGAATACCTCAGAAAATCCCGAAACATCCAGGAAATCCCGAAATTGGTGGATTTATCTCGGAATACTACAGAATATCCCGAAACATCCAGGAAATCTCGAAAATGGTGGAGTTACCCGGAATACGTCAGAAAATCCCGAAACATCCAGAAAATACCTCAATTAGTGAATTTATCCCAAAATGTCACCGAAAATCCCGAAACATCCAGGAAATTCCAAAATTGGTGGATTTATTTCGAAATACCTCAGAAAATCCCGAAACATGCAGGAAATCCCGAAATTGGTGGATTTATTCCGGAATACCTCAGAAAATCCCGAAACATGCAAGAAATCCCTAAATTGGTAGATTTATTCCGGAATACCTCAGAAAATCCCGAAACATCCAGGAAATCCCGAAATTGGTGGATTTATCCCGGAATACCACAGAATATCCCGAAACATCCAGGAAATCCCGAAAGTGGTGGAGTTACCCGGAATACCACGGAATATCCCGAAACATCCAGGAAATTCCGAAATTGGTGGATTTATTCCGGAATACCTCAGAAAATCCCGAAACATCCAGGAAATTCCGAAATTGGTGGATTTATTCCGGAATACCTCAGAAAATCCCGAAACATCCAGGAAATCCCGAAATTGGTGGATTTATCCCGGAATACCACAGAATATCCCGAAACATCCAGGAAATCCCGAAATTGGTGGATCTATCCCGGAATACCACAGAATATCCCGAAACATCCATGAACTCCCAAAATTGGTGGATTTATTCCGGAATACTCAGAAAATCCCGAAATTGGTGGATTTATCCCGGAATACCACAGAATATCCCGAAACATCCAGGAAATCCCGAAAGTGGTGGATTTATCCCGGAATACGTCAGGAAATCCCGAAACATCCAGGAAATCCCGAAATTGGTGGATTTATCCCGGAATACCTCAGAAAATCCCGAAACATCCAGGAAATTCCGAAATTGGTGGATTTATTCCGGAATACCTCAGAAAATCCCGAAACATCCAGGAAATCCCGAAATTGGTGGATTTATCCCGGAATACCACAGAATATCCCGAAACATCCAGGAAATCCCGAAAGTGGTGGAGTTACCCGGAATACCACGGAATATCCCGAAACATCCAGGAAATTCCGAAATTGGTGGATTTATTCCGGAATACCTCAGAAAATCCCGAAACATCCAGGAAATCCCGAAATTGGTGGATTATACCGGAATACCTCAGAAAATCCCGAAACATCCATGAAATCCCGAAATTGGTGGATTTATCCCGGAATACCACAGAATATCCCGAAACATCCAGGAAATTCCAAAATTGGTGGATTTATTTCGAAATACCTCAGCAAATCCCGAAACATGCAGGAAATCCCGAAATTGGTGGATTTATTCCGGAATACCTCAGAAAATCCCGAAACATGCAAGAAATCCCTAAATTGGTAGATTTATTCCGGAATACCTCAGAAAATCCCGAAACATCCAGGAAATCCGAAATTGGTGGATTTATCCCGGAATACCACAGAATATCCCGAAACATCCAGGAAATCCCGAAAGTGGTGGAGTTACCCGGAATACCACGGAATATCCCGAAACATCCAGGAATTCCGAAATTGGTGGATTATTCCGGAATACCTCAGAAAATCCCGAAACATCCAGGAAATTCCGAAATTGGTGGATTTATTCCGGAATACCTCAGAAAATCCCGAAACATCCAGGAAATCCCGAAATTGGTGGATTTATCCCGGAATACCACAGAATATCCCGAAACATTCAGGAAATCCTTCAATTAGTGAATTTATCCCAAAATGTCACAGTAAAATCCCGAAACATCCAGGAAATTCCGAAATTTATGGATTTATTACGGAAAACCACAGAAAATTCCGAAACATCTGGGAATTCCCGAAATTGGTGGATTTATCCCGGAATACCACAGAATATCCGAAACATCCAGAAAATTCCGAAATTGGTGGATTATTCCGGAATACCTCAGAAAATCCCGAACATCCAGGAAATCCCGAAATTGGTGGATTATTCCGGATTACCACAGAATATCCCGATACATCTAGGAAATCCCGAAAATGGTGGAGTTACCCGGAATACGTCAGAAAATCCCGAAACATCCAGAAAATACCTCAATTAGTGAATTTATCCCAAAATGTCACCGAAAATCCCGAAACATCCAGGAAATTCCAAAATTGGTGGATTTATTTCGGAATACCTCAGAAAATCCCGAAACATCCAGGAAATTCCGAAATTGGTGGATTTATTCCGGAATACCTCAGAATATTCCGAAACATCCAGGAAATCCCGAAAGTGGTGGAGTTAACCCGGAATACGTCAGAAAATCCCGATACATCCAGGAAATCCCGAAATCGGTGGATTTATTCCGGAATACCTCAGAAAATCCCGAAACATTCAGGAAATCCTTCAATTAGTGAATTTATCCCAAAATGTCACAGTAAAATCCCGAAACATCCAGGAAATTCCAAAATTGGTGGATTTATTACGGAAAACCACAGAAAATCCCGAAACTTCCAGGGAATCTTGAAATTGGTGGATTTATCCCGGAATACCACAGAATATCCCGAAACATCCAGGAAATTCCGAAATTGGTGGATTTATCCCGGAATACCACAGAATATCCCGAAACATCCAGGAAATTCCGAATGTGGTGGAGTTACCCGGAATACCACGGAATATCCCGAAACATGCAGGAAATCCCGAAATTGGTGGATTTATTCCGGAATACCTCAGAAAATCCCGAAACATGCAGGAAATCCCGAAATTGGTGGATTTATTCCGGAATACCTCAAAAATCCCGAAACATCCATGAAATCCCGAAATTGGTGGATTTATCGCGGAATACCACAGAATATCCCGAAACATTGAGGAAATCCTTCAATTAGTTAATTTATCCCAAAATGTCACAGTAAAATCCCGAAACATCCAGGAAATTCCGAAATTTATGGATTTATTACGGAAAACCACAGAAAATTCCGAAACATCTGGGAATTCCCGAAATTGGTGGATTTATCCCGGAATACCACAGAATATCCCGAAACATCCAGGAAATCCCGAAAGTGGTGGAGTTAACCCGGAATACGTCAGAAAATCCCGATACATCCAGGAAATCCCGAAATCGGTGGATTTATTCCGGAATACCTCAGAAAATCCCGAAACATTCAGGAAATCCTTCAATTAGTGAATTTATCCCAAAATGTCACAGTAAAATCCCGAAACATCCAGGAAATTCCAAAATTGGTGGATTTATTACGGAAAACCACAGAAAATCCCGAAACATTCAGGAAATCCTTCAATTAGTGAATTTATCCCAGAATGTCACAAAAAATCCCGAAACATCCAGGAAATTCCGAAATTGGTGGATTTATCCCGGAATACCACAGAATATCCCGAAACATCCAGGAAATCCCGAAAGTGGTGGAGTTACCCGGAATACCACGGAATATCCCGAAACATGCAGGAAATCCCGAAATTGGTGGATTTATTCCGGAATACCTCAGAAAATCCCGAAACATGCAGGAAATCCCGAAATTGGTGGATTTATTCCGGAATACCTCAAAAATCCCGAAACATCCATGAAATCCCGAAATTGGTGGATTTATTACGGAAAACCACAGAAAATCCCGAAACATTCAGGAAATCCTTCAATTAGTTAATTTATCCCAAAATGTCACAGTAAAATCCCGAAACATCCAGGAAATTCCGAAATTTATGGATTTATTACGGAAAACCACAGAAAATTCCGAAACATCTGGGAATTCCCGAAATTGGTGGATTTATCCCGGAATACCACAGAATATCCCGAAACATCCAGAAAATTCCGAAATTGGTGGATTTATTCCGGAATACCTCAGAAAATCCCGAACATCCAGGAAATCCCGAAATTGGTGGATTTATTCCGGATTACCACAGAATATCCCGATACATCTAGGAAATCCCGAAAATGGTGGAGTTACCCGGAATACGTCAGAAAATCCCGAAACATCCAGAAAATACCTCAATTAGTGAATTTATCCCAAAATGTCACCGAAAATCCCGAAACATCCAGGAAATTCCAAAATTGGTGGATTTATTTCGGAATACCTCAGAAAATCCCGAAACATCCATGAACTCCCAAAATTGGTGGATTTATTCCGGAATACCTCAGAAAATCCCGAAATTGGTGGATTTATCCCGGAATACCACAGAATATCCCGAAACATCCAGGAAATCCCGAAAGTGGTGGATTTATCCCGGAATACGTCAGAAAATCCCGAAACATCCAGGAAATCCCGAAATTGGTGGATTTATCCCGGAATACCTCAGAAAATCCCGAACATCCAGGAAATTCCGAAATTGGTGGATTTATTCAGGAATACCTCAGAAAATCCCGAAACATCCAGGAAATCCCGAAATTGGTGGATTTATCCCGGAATACCACAGAATATCCCGAAACATCCAGGAAATCCGAAAGTGGTGGAGTTACCCGGAATACCACGGAATATCCCGAAACATCCAGGAAATTCCGAAATTGGTGGATTTATTCCGGAATACCTCAGAAAATCCCGAAACATCCAGGTAATCCCGAAATTGGTAAATTTATCCGGAATACCTCAGAAAATCCCGAAACATCCAGGAAATCCCGAAATTGGTGGATTTATCCCGGAATACCACAGAATATCCCGAAACATCCAGGAAATCCCGAAAGTGGTGGAGTTACCCGGAATACGTCAGAAAATCCCCAAACATTCAGAAAATCCCTCAATTAGTGAATTTATCCCAAAATGTCACAGAAAATCCCGAAACATCCAGGAAATTCCAAAATTGGTGGATTTATTCCGGAATACCTCAGAAAATCCCGAAACATCCAGGAAATCCCGAAATTGGTGGATTTATCCCGGAATACCACAGAATATCCCGAAACATCCAGGAAATCCCGAAAGTGGTGGAGTTACCCGGAATACGTCAGAAAATCCCGAAACATCCAGGAAATCCCGAAAATGGTGGAGTTACCCGGAATACGTCAGAAATCCCGAAACATCCAGGAAATCCATAATTTGGTGGAGTTACCCGGAATACGTCAGAAAATCCCGAAACATCCAGAAAATACCTCAATTAGTGAATTTATCCCAAAATGTCACCGAAAATCCCCGAAATATCCAGGAAATTCCAAAATTGGTGGATTTATTTCGAAATACCTCAGAAAATCCCGAAACATCCAGGAAATCCCGAAATCGGTGGATTTATCCGGAATATCACAGAATATCCCGAAACATCCAGGAAATCCCGGAAAGTGGTGGAGTTATCCCGGAATACGTCAGAAAATCCCGAAACATCCAGGAAATTCCGAAATTGGTGGATTTATTCAGGAATACCTCAGAAATCACGAAACATCCAGGAAATCCCGAAATTGGTGGATTTATCCCGGAATACCTCAGAAAATCCCGAAACATCCAGGAAATTCCAAAATGGTGGATTTATTCCGGAATACCACAGAAAATCCCGAAACATCCAGAAAATACCTCAATTAGTGAATTTATCCCAAAATGTCACCGAAAATCCCGAAACATCCAGGAAATTCCAAAATTGGTGGATTTATTTCGGAATACCTCAGAAAATCCCGAAACATCCAGGAAATCCCAAAATTGGTGGATTTATTCCGGAATACCTCAGAAAATCCCGAAATTGGTGAATTTATTCCGGAATACCTCAAAAATCCCGAAACATTCAGGAAATCCCGAAATTGGTGGATTTATCGCGGAATACCACAGAATATCCCGAAACATTCAGGAAATCCTTCAATTAGTGAATTTATCCCAAAATGTCACAGAAAATCCCGAAACATCCAGGAAATTCCGAAATTGGTGGATTTATTCCGGAAAACCTTAGAAAATCCCGAAACATCCAGGAATCCATAATTTGGTGGAGTTACCCGGAATACGTCAGAAAATCCCGAAACATCCAGAAAATACCTCAATTAGTGAATTTATCCCAAAATGTCACCGAAAATCCCGAAATATCCAGGAAATTCCAAAATTGGTGGATATATTTCGAAATACCTCAGAAAATCCCGAAACATCCAGGAAATCCCAAAATTGGTGGATTTATTCCGGAATACCTCAGAAAATCCCGAAATTGGTGGATTTATTCCGGAATACCTCAGAAAATCCCGAAACATCCAGGAAATCCCGAAATTGGTGGATTTATCTCGGAATACTACAGAATATCCCGAAACATCCAGGAAATCCCGAAATGGTGGAGTTACCCGGAATACGTCAGAAAATCCCGAAACATCCAGAAAATACCTCAATTAGTGAATTTATCCCAAAATGTCACCGAAAATCCCGAATCATCCAGGAAATTCCAAAATTGGTGGATTTATTTCGAAATACCTCAGAAAATCCCGAAACATGCATGAACTCCCAAAATTGGTGGATTTATTCCGGAATACCTCAGAAAATCCCGAAATTGGTGGATTTATCCCGGAATACCACAGAATCCCGAAACATCCAGGAAATCCCGAAAGTGGTGGATTTATCCCGGAATAGGTCAGGAAATCCCGAAACATCCAGGAAATCCCGAAATTGGTGGATTTATCCCGGAATACCTCAGAAAATCCCGAACATCCAGGAAATTCCGAAATTGGTGGATTTATTCAGGAATACCTCAGAAAATCCCGAAACATCCAGGAAATCCCGAAATTGGTGGATTTATCCCGGAATACCACAGAATATCCCGAAACATCCAGGAAATCCGAAAGTGGTGGAGTTACCCGGAATACCACGGAATATCCCGAAACATCCAGGAAATTCCGAAATTGGTGGATTTATTCCGGAATACCTCAGAAAATCCCGAAACATCCAGGTAATCCCGAAATTGGTAAATTTATCCCGGAAAACCTCAGAAAATCCCGAAACATCCAGGAAATCCCGAAATTGGTGGATTTATCCCGGAATACCACAGAATCCCGAAACATCCAGGAAATCCCGAAAGTGGTGGAGTTACCCGGAATACGTCAGAAAATCTCGAACATGCAGAAAATCCCTCAATTAGTGAATTTATCCCAGAATGTCACAAAAAATCCCGAAACATCCAGGAAATTCCGAAATTGGTGGATTTATTCCGGAATACCTCAGAAATTCCCGAAACATCCAGAAAATCCCGAAATTGGTGGAGTTACCCGGAATACGTCAGAATATCCTGAAACATCCAGAAAATCCCTCAATTATTGAATTTATCCCAAAATGTCACAGAAAATCCCGAAACATCCAGGAAATCCCGAAATCTGTGGATTTATCCCAGAACACGTCAGAAAATCTCGAAACACCCAGGAAATCCCGAAATCGGTTGATTTATCCCAGAACACATCAGAAAATCTCGAAACATCCAGGAAATCCCGAAATCGGTGGATTTATTCCGGAATACCTCAGAAAATCCCTACTTTACTTTACATTATTATGTATGTAGTGACTATTATTTATTATTAATTACTTACAATATAAGTTATAGGTATGCTTTAATATAATAATTTAATTTGGTACAAAAATATTCAAACATTGGAGTTACTGGCAAAAGTGCTTACACACTTTTTTTTTATATTTTATCCCCGTAATTAGTGGAGTTCTCCCGGAATACCTCACGAATTCCCGAAATATCGAGGAACTCCCGTAATTAGTGAAGTATCCCGAAATATCCAGGAAATCTCGTAATTAGTGAAGTTATCCGAAACTCCCGAAGTATCCGCTAGATCCCAAAATTAGTGAAGTTAACCCGGCATACCTCAACAATGACCGAAATATTAAGAAAATCTCGGAATTGGTGAAGTTATCCTGGAATACCTAAAAATTTCCCGAAATATCGAGGAAAGCCCGTAATTAATGAAGTTATCCAGGCATACATCAGGAATTCCCGAAATATCGAGGAAATCCAGAATGTGGTGGATTTATCCCGAAATACCACAGAAAATTCCGAAACATCTGGGAAATCCCGAACTTGGTGGATTTATCCCGGAATACCACACAATATCCCGAAACATCCAGAAAATCCCGAAATTGGTGGATTTATTCCGGAATACCTCAGAAAATCCCGAAACATCCAGGAAATCCCGAAATTGGTGGATTTATCTCGGAATACTACAGAATATCCCGAAACATCCAGGAAATCCCGAAAATGGTGGAGTTTACCCGGAATACGTTCAGAAAAATCCCGAAACATCCAGAAAATACCTCAATTAGTGAATTTATCCCAAAATGTCACCGAAAATCCCGAATCATCCAGGAAATTCCAAAATTGGTGGATTTATTTCGAAATACCTCTGAAAATCCCGAAACATGCAGGAAATCCCGAAATTAGTGAAGTTATCCCGAAACTCCCGAAGTATCCACTAGATCCCAAATTAGTGAAGTTAACCCGGCATACCTCAACAATGACCGAAATATTAAGAAAATCTCGGAAATTGATGAAGTTATCCTGGAATACCTAAAAATTTCCCGAAATATCGAGGAAATCCCGTAATTAATGAAGTTATCCAGGCATACATCAGGAATTCCCGAAATATCGAGGAAATCCAGAATGTGGTGGATTTATCCCGAAATACCACAGAAAATTCCGAAACATCTGGGAAATCCCGAACTTGGTGGATTTATCCCGGAATACCACACAATATCCCGAAACATCCAGAAAATCCCGAAATTGGTGGATTTATTCCGGAATACCTCAGAAAATCCCGAAACATGCAGGAAATCCCGAAATTGGTGGATTTATTCCGGAATACCTCAGAAAATCCCGAAACATCCAGGAAATCCCGAAAGTGGTGGAGTTACCCGGAATACGTCAGAAAATCCCGAAACATCCAGAAAATACCTCAATTAGTGAATTTATCCCAAAATGTCACCGAAAATCCCGAAACATCCAGGAAATTCCAAAATTGGGGGATTTATTTCGAAATACCTCAGAAAATCCCGAAACATGCAGGAAATCCCGAAATTGGTGGATTTATTCCGGAATACCTCAGAAAATCCCGAAACATGCAGGAAATCCCGAAATTGGTGGATTTATTCCGGAATACCTCAGAAAATCCCGAAACATCCAGGAAATCCCGAAAGTGGTGGAGTTACCCGGAATACGTCAGAAAATCCCGAAACATCCAGAAAATACCTCAATTAGTGAATTTATCCCAAAATGTCACGAAAATCCCGAAACATCCAGGAAATTCCAAAATTGGGGGATTTATTTCGAAATACCTCAGAAAATCCCGAAACATGCAGGAAATCCCGAAATTGGTGG
The DNA here is from genome assembly GCA_026168455.1 of Theocolax elegans. NCBI lineage: Eukaryota > Metazoa > Arthropoda > Insecta > Hymenoptera > Cerocephalidae > Theocolax > Theocolax elegans. The sequence goes on from CM047425.1 coordinate 54,203,099, forward strand.
ATTTATTCCGGAATACCTCAGAAAATCCCGAAACATGCAGGAAATCCCGAAATTGGTGGATTTATTCCGGAATACCTCAAAAATCCCGAAACATCCATGAAATCCCGAAATTGGTGGATTTATCGCGGAATACCACAGAATATCCCGAAACATTCAGGAAATCCTTCAATTAGTGAATTTATCCCAAAATGTCACAGTAAAATCCCGAAACATCCAGGAAATTCCGAAATTTATGGATTTATTACGGAAAACCACAGAAAATTCCGAAACATCTGGGAATTCCCGAAATTGGTGGATTTATCCCGGAATACCACAGAATATCCCGAAACATCCAGAAAATCCCGAAATTGGTGGATTTATTCCGGAATACCTCAGAAAATCCCGAAACATCCAGGAAATCCCGAAATTGGTGGATTTATCTCGGAATACTACAGAATATCCCGAAACATCCAGGAAATCTCGAAAATGGTGGAGTTACCCGGAATACGTCAGAAAATCCCGAAACATCCAGAAAATACCTCAATTAGTGAATTTATCCCAAAATGTCACCGAAAATCCCGAAACATCCAGGAAATTCCAAAATTGGTGGATTTATTTCGAAATACCTCAGCAAATCCCGAAACATGCAGGAAATCCCGAAATTGGTGGATTTATTCCGGAATACCTCAGAAAATCCCGAAACATGCAAGAAATCCCTAAATTGGTAGATTTATTCCGGAATACCTCAGAAAATCCCGAAACATCCAGGATATCCCGAAATTGGTGGATTTATCCCGGAATACCACAGAATATCCCGAAACATCCAGGAAATCCCGAAAGTGGTGGAGTTACCCGGAATACCACGGAATATCCCGAAACATCCAGGAAATTCCGAAATTGGTGGATTTATTCCGGAATACCTCAGAAAATCCCGAAACATCCAGGAAATTCCGAAATTGGTGGATTTATTCCGGAATACCTCAGAAAATCCCGAAACATCCAGGAAATCCCGAAATTGGTGGATTTATCCCGGAATACCACAGAATATCTCGAAACATCCAGGAAATCCCGAAATTGGTGGATCTATCCCGGAATACCACAGAATATCCCGAAACATCCAGGAACTCCCGAAAGTGGTGGAGTTACCCGGAATACGTCAGAAAATCCCGAAACATCCAGGAAATCCATAATTTGGTGGATTTATTTCGGAAAACCTCAGACAATCCCGAAACATCCAGGAAATCCCGAAAGTGGTGGAGTTACCCGGAATACCACAGAATATCCTGAAACATCCAGGAAATTCCGAAATTAGTGGATTTATTCCGGAATACCTCAGAAAACCCCTACTTTATTTTTACATTATTTATGTATGTAGTGACTATTATTTATTATTAATTACTTATAATATTACTTATAGGTATGTTCTTAAAATAATTTAATTTGGTACAAAAATATACAAACATTGGAGTACTGGCAAAAGCGCTTACACACTTATTTAATATTTTATCCCGTAATTAGTGAAGTATCCCGAAACATCCAGAAAATCCCTCAGTTAGTGAATTTATCCCAAAATGTCACAGAAAATCCCGAAACATCCAGGAAATTCCGAAATTGGTGGATTTATTCCGGAATACCTCAGAATATTCCGAAACATTCAGGAAATCCCGAAAGTGGTGGAGTTAACCCGGAATACGTCAGAAAATCCCGATACATCCAGGAAATCCCGAAATCGGTGGATTTATTCCGGAATACCTCAGAAAATCCCGAAACATTCAGGAAATCCTTCAATTAGTGAATTTATCCCAAAATGTCACAGTAAAATCCCGAAACATCCAGGAAATTCCAAAATTGGTGGATTTATTACGGAAAACCACAGAAAATCCCGAAACTTCCAGGGAATCTTGAATTTGGTGGATTTATCCCGGAATACCACAGAATATCCCGAAACATCCAGGAAATTCCGAAATTGGTGGATTTATCCCGGAATACCACAGAATATCCCGAAACATCCAGGAAATCCCGAATGTGGTGGAGTTACCCGGAATACCACGGAATATCCCGAAACATGCAGGAAATCCCGAAATTGGTGGATTTATTCCGGAATACCTCAGAAAATCCCGAAACATGCAGGAAATCCCGAAATTGGTGGATTTATTCCGGAATACCTCAAAAATCCCGAAACATCCATGAAATCCCGAAATTGGTGGATTTATCGCGGAATACCACAGAATATCCCGAAACATTGAGGAAATCCTTCAATTAGTTAATTTATCCCAAAATGTCACAGTAAAATCCCGAAACATCCAGGAAATTCCGAAATTTATGGATTTATTACGGAAAACCACAGAAAATTCCGAAACATCTGGGAATTCCCGAAATTGGTGGATTTATCCCGGAATACCACAGAATATCCCGAAACATCCAGAAAATTCCGAAATTGGTGGATTTATTCCGGAATACCTCAGAAAATCCCGAAACATCCAGGAAATCCCGAAATTGGTGGATTTATTCCGGATTACCACAGAATATCCCGATACATCTAGGAAATCCCGAAAATGGTGGAGTTACCCGGAATACGTCAGAAAATCCCGAAACATCCAGAAAATACCTCAATTAGTGAATTTATCCCAAAATGTCACCGAAAATCCCGAAACATCCAGGAAATTCCAAAATTGGTGGATTTATTTCGGAATACCTCAGAAAATCCCGAAACATCCATGAACTCCCAAAATTGGTGGATTTATTCCGGAATACCTCAGAAAATCCCGAAATTGGTGGATTTATCCCGGAATACCACAGAATATCCCGAAACATCCAGGAAATCCCGAAAGTGGTGGATTTATCCCGGAATAGGTCAGGAAATCCCGAAACATCCAGGAAATCCCGAAATTGGTGGATTTATCCCGGAATACCTCAGAAAATCCCGAAACATCCAGGAAATTCCGAAATTGGTGGATTTATTCAGGAATACCTCAGAAAATCCCGAAACATCCAGGAAATCCCGAAATTGGTGGATTTATCCCGGAATACCACAGAATATCCCGAAACATCCAGGAAATCCCGAAAGTGGTGGAGTTACCCGGAATACCACGGAATATCCCGAAACATCCAGGAAATTCCGAAATTGGTGGATTTATTCCGGAATACCTCAGAAAATCCCGAAACATCCAGGTAATCCCGAAATTGGTAAATTTATCCCGGAAAACCTCAGAAAATCCCGAAACATCCAGGAAATCCCGAAATTGGTGGATTTATCCCGGAATACCACAGAATATCCCGAAACATCCAGGAAATCCCGAAAGTGGTGGAGTTACCCGGAATACGTCAGAAAATCTCGAAACATGCAGAAAATCCCTCAATTAGTGAATTTATCCCAGAATGTCACAAAAAATCCCGAAACATCCAGGAAATTCCGAAATTGGTGGATTTATTCCGGAATACCTCAGAAATTCCCGAAACATCCAGAAAATCCCGAAATTGGTGGAGTTACCCGGAATACGTCAGAATATCCTGAAACATCCAGAAAATCCCTCAATTATTGAATTTATCCCAAAATGTCACAGAAAATCCCGAAACATCCAGGAAATCCCGAAATCTGTGGATTTATCCCAGAACACGTCAGAAAATCTCGAAACACCCAGGAAATCCCGAAATCGGTTGATTTATCCCAGAACACATCAGAAAATCTCGAAACATCCAGGAAATCCCGAAATCGGTGGATTTATCCCAAAATACCACAAAAAACCCGAGACTGGCAGGAAATCCCGAAATTGGTGGAGTTATTCCGGAAAACTTAAGAAAATCGCGACACATCCAGGAAAACCCTAAATTAGTGAAGATTTCCCGGCATAGCTAAAAAATTACCGAATTATTTAGAAAATCCCGGAATTAGTGGAGTTATCCCGGAATACCTCAAACATTCCCAAAATATCCAGGAAATCTCGTATTTAGTGGAGTTATCCCGAAATACCACAGAAAAACCCGAGACTTGTAGGAAACCCCGAAATTGGTGGAGTTATCCCGGAATACTTAAGAAAATCCCGTAACATCCAGGAAAACCCGAAATTAGTGAAGATATCCCGGCATATCTAAGAAATTACCGAATTATTTAGAAAATCCCGAAATTAGTGGAGTTCTCCCGGAATACCTCAAAAATTCCCTAAATATCCAGGAAATCCCGTATATAGTGGAATTATCCCGAAATAATTCAGAAATTCCCGAAATATCAGTGTTAACCCTTCCATTCCACACATACTCTTCATTCTTACAACAGGAGACCAGACACCGCCGCGGGACACCGGATACCACCGCCGGACACCGGAGAACGGATGAATTTTAATATAATATAGATTTTGGTTATAACAAATTATTTTATATTGTATTTCTTATAAGAAATATTAAATTAAAATCCTTATAAATTAATGAAATAAGTTTACAACATGTAATATATATTAAATGTATATTCGATCCTTGATTTAAAAATAATGAATGTCACTCAGAATGTCACTCTCCTTTGCATAAAACAATAATATTTTACTTACAAATTTCTATTGTAAAATATAACCATAATCTGCAAGATCCTATATATATGCTAATTAAATAATTCGTATTTTATTGGATATTAAATGTATAATGGTTAACAAAAAATTTAATAGCAAAAAAATACTCACTCGCTTACGCTCGCTATTTTTTTATTTAGTTTTTTTTTGCTATTATTTGATTAGTGGTGTATTAAATAATATGAACCGTATTTCTGTCTATTAAAACGTAGTTCAGTATATAGATGAAAAACAAATAGTAATATTGTTAGAGTACCAATTTAATATAATAAAATATATATTGTAGGATTCTGTACGAAGTATTACATTAAATAAATATACAGTAAATGTATGAGGCTCAATATGTTGACTCCCAGAAATATTAAGTCCCAAAAATTTTAACGGCAAAATCTAAGACTACAATTTTTAAAATTTTTAAAATTTTTAAAATTTTTAAGACCCAAAACATTGAGTCCCAAAAATATTAAGTCCCAAAAGTTTTAACGGCAAAATCTTAGACTAAAATTTTTAAGGCCCAAAATGTTGAGTCCCAAAAGTTTTAACGGCAAAACCTAAGACTAAAATTTTAAAATTTTTTTAAACTTTTAAGACCCAAAACATTTAGTCCCAAAAATATTACGTCCAAAAGTTTTAACGGCAAAATCTAAGACTAAAATTTTTAAGGCCCAAAATGTTGAGTCCCAAAAATATTAAGTTCCAAAAGTTTCAACAGAAAAATCAAAGACTAAAATTTTTAAGACCCAAAACATTTAGTCCCAAAAATATTACGTCCAAAAGTTTTAACGGCAAAATCTAAGACTAAAATTTTTAAGGCCCAAACCAAAATGTTGAGTCCCAAAAATATTAAGTTCCAAAAGTTTCAACAGAAAAATCAAAGACTAAAATTTTTAAGACCCAAAACATTTAGTCCCAAAAATATTACGTCCAAAAGTTTTAACGGCAAAATCTAAGACTAAAATTTTTAAGGCCCAAAATGTTGAGTCCCAAAAATATTAAGTCCCAAAAGTTTCAACAGAAAAATCAAAGACTAAAATTTTTAAGACCCAAAATATTGAGTCCCAAAAATATTAAGTCCCAAAAATTTTAACGGCAAAATCTAAGACTAAAATTTTTAAGCCCCAAAATGTTGAGTCCCAAAAGTTTTAACGGCAAAATCTAAGACTAAAATTTTTAAGGCCCAAAATTTTGTGTCCCAAAAATATTAAGTCCCAAAAATTATAAGGCTAATATATATAATACTAACGGTCCCAAAACGTCGTAAAAGTAATCCTTGGGGATCAAGGGAACACTTGCTCGGACGGACGGACGGACGCCCGGACGTAGATTTGTACTTTAATATAATGTTAGATTATGACTCGAAAACGAATTAGGAAATCAATCCAAAAACTGAAAGGTAGTTGAGTTCAAGTAGATATGGTTAAAAAAAAAGAAGCTTAAATTGTTCAATTTAGAGCAAAGTTAAGAAATTAATAAATTGAAGAATTTTATAATATTATTGCAATATGTTTAGCATTATTTTAAGTTATATTTTTTTGTAAGATTTCATATTGTGTGGAGTGCAATGCCGGATGTCAAATACGTTTCGTTTCGAAATTCTATTACACAAGAAAAAATTATATAATCGAGGCTCCAGGAATATTCCTCAAACATTGTTGAAATATTACACGTAATATTACACAGTAATGTTTAGACAATGTTACATGAAATATTGTGATGAAAGTCTGTGCAATATTTCAGTAATATTCCATATGATTATTTTTGTTTTTTAACATGTATTGAAATTATTACAATATTTCATGAAATATTTCAGTAATATTGTTGTAATATGTTGTGAAATATTCCACTTTCTATTAGTGGAAATATTACACCAAATATTTCAATAATATTTAAAAAATATTACTATGAATTATTTGAGAAGAATATTTTGTATACATTTTCTAAACATTTCCGCAATATTTTTTTGTAATATTTCATGTAATATTTTTTTGTAATATTACATGCTGTGTGAGTAGCGATAAACACAGCTAGTGTAGATAATAAAATAACATCTTGATAATAATGCATAAAAAAGTTTTAAATATATTTATAATGTCCACTTATAAATCCACAATCCGATATGTCAGTTCTCCAAGTAAATAAATTGTCAGAAAATATATAGAAATAAATTTTAAATACTTTAGTAAATAAAATAAAAAGTCGTTAAAAAATAAAATTATTTTTTAGTTGTAGAAAATATACTTGGCAAAATTGATAGAATCTTGAAATTGCGATCGAAACATTCTGCTGTTAATGATTATAAAATACTTGAAAAATAAAAGTTTTTTAATTAAATAAAACTGTTCATATCTAAAAAATATTATTAAACTACAATTTAAAAAATGATTATAAGCCCTCGGTGGAGATGGAAAGCCGGAGTACAATATTTTCATACATTTTATTTAATTCAATACATCCCTGGTAAAAGCATAAGAAAACAATTATGCATCAGTTGACGAAAATTGGAGGTGTTGACCAACGGGTTCACCACCATTTATCAAATGACACGGCTTATTCCGTCACATTATAGACGGCTCCGTTGGTTAATTGTTGGTTAAATTTTATTTTTGTACATAATTATTTATTTTAATTATCTGAAAATTATTATTTTTATTAAAAGTAAATAAATTATTTTTAAAAAGTATTTATTAAATGCGTAAATTATTTATAAAAAGTATTTAGGAATTGCATAATTTATTAATATCTTTCAAATTTTGAGGTTAAATCAAATTTACAGATTGATACGATTGACATTGAGTTTTTATTATTTTAAATTTTATTAAAAAATAAGCATACATAGGGAATGTATATACAGTTCGCAAACTAATGGATAAAATAAATCGAATCCTTCTCTGTTGTAGGTAGCTTTTTTTCTTCCCTCGCAGCAGTTACCACAACTGTTAAAAAAAGAAGTTTTTCTAACACTTCATTATTACCTAATTATTTATATTTTACACTAAAAAATAATGGTGCAAGTATCGGTTACTTTCGCTTACTTTCCATAAGTTTATAAAACTGTAAGGGCTCCAGTCGATCCTTTGGATTTTCTTTATCCCTCGATCTCCTTGTTGCTGCGTATCCCATTGCAAGCTCCTTCGTCATAAAGAATTTTAACATAAGCAAAAATGATTTGGAGATGACTATTTAAATACATATTATAGCGTTAGACACATTCTGCAAAACTTTTCTAATTTTTTTTCTGTTTCTGTATATTTTGGAGTGACACGTTTGCTTTCCAATTGTAAATGGATATATAGCAACTTTCTTCTACACAATTTTAAAATACAAATGATCAAACAATTTGCCGTGTAACTTTATACTATACTTCTATATATATACCCTACTAGCACACAACGTTGTAGCAACGTTGTGGCAACGTTGTTTTGACAAGGCTACAACGTTGTTATAAAAGTTGTTGAAACGTTGGAGCAACGTTGCTACAACGTGGGATATGTCCGCTAAGATTTATGTAAGTTGCCGCGATAGGTGGAAATAACGTTGTGACAACGTTTGAGCAACGTTGAAAATGCCTTTTGAAAATGTATTTCATATAAAAATTTAAAAAATATCCTGGGCAAGCGAAAAAATACATTTTTAAATGCACAAAATTTTAATTAATAAAAAAAAATAAAAAAAAATTTTCAAACCGCGGGATTTGAACCTCGGATCTTTAGATCCGGAGGCTTACTATCTCTACCAACTGAGCTCCCGAGTAGAAATGATTTCCAGGCAAAAAGTAGGCCCTGTTCAGGTACCTGACGAATATTAAAAGGCCCTGAACAGGTGCCTGTAAAGGACCTTTAAAAAATGTAATGGGGTGGAGATCAGGGCCTGTTTTATGTAATACTATTTTGTGGGTATGTTCAGGTGATATTAAGGCACTGAATTAGTAGTAAAAACTAAATCTGAATGTATTTGTTATTTTACATTTGTTTTTAATTGTTAACCTTTAGAGGACGGGGATTTTCTGGTTCAAAAAAGCTTCTTTTTTCAATAAAATTAATGTCTAAAAACATCGAATCACTTTTAACCTTTACAGGACGGGGATTTGGGTTTACTGTTTTCTCTCACTTTTCTATAGAAATCGAGTTTATGTGTTGTCTTACATCTCAAAACTAACACATGTAAAGGGTCGATCATGGGCATGGCCCGTATAGGTTAATAGGTTAAAAAAACGTTATCTTACATGTGTAACAGCTTTGTAATCTTAAAAACCACAAAATATACTAATATAAAGTTATAAATATAAGGTTAATTAGGCGTGCGTACATGCGTGTGTGTGTGTGTGTGTGTGTGTGCGTGTGTGTGCGTATAGGTTTTGTAAATAGAATAAAATGCATTTTAAGACATTAATATTTATTAAACATAAATATTATAGATAATATAATTAAAATATATGGTTTAATATAATTTCCAAATAATTACAACAATCTTAATATAATATAATATTAATAACTTTGCACTTTTTTATACAATACAAAATTAAATCTTTTCACATATTTAAAGCAATATAATACTGCATAAACTTTTATATTATTAAAGTGTTTTTTTAAACTTTCACTATTTATATATTGTATTTTCCTTTTCAATCGATACCTTCGAACTCTTAGTAAATTAAGCTTCTGAGCATTATCAATTTTTTTATTCATTTTATATTTATAAAAAATTCTTGATAAAATTCTAACCTGAAAATTTATATACAATACTATATAATTTGTAGATACTATTACTAACCTCACATTCGAACTAACAAAATTGACTTTTACTATAACCTCACATCCGAACTAACAAAATTAGGCCCTGACTTAAATTCCATTACATTCGTATCCCGGCCCTTAACAGGCGGCCTTTTCAGGCCCTGTTTTCTAATTCAGGCGGCCTGGCTAGCATTTCTACTCGGGCTATTTTGTTGTTCCTGTCATTAAACTAACTTTTGATGGTTATACACTACTATCAAAATTTGCTGCGAAATTATTAACCTAAAGTTAATTTAATGACAGGAACAACAAAATAGCTTAGTTGGTAGAGAGCAAGCCTTCGGAGCTGAAGATCCGAGGTTCAATTCCCGCGGATGGGAAATATTTTTTTTATTTTTCTTTTATTAATTAAAATTTTGTGCATTTAAAAATGTATTTTTTAGCTTGCTCAGGACATATTTTAAATTTTTATATGAAATACATTTGTAAAAGGCATTTTCAACGTTGCTCAAACGTTGTTACAACGTTATTTCCACCTATGGCGGCAACTTACAAAAATCTTAGCGGACATGTCCCACGTTGTAGCAACGTTGCTCCAACGTTTCAACAACTTTTATAACAATGTTGTAACGTTGTCAAAACAACGTTGCCATAACGTTGCCGCAATGTTGTGTGCTAGTAGGGATACTACAATGAACCATAACCTATAAAGCAAATCAAGTTGTTGTTAAAATATATGTTTTTAAATTGAATTGTTAATATATATATACATATATATATATATACAGTTTTATAGTCATAATTTTATAATCAATTTTAAATTATATAGGTGAGAAAGTGTAAAAATTTAATAAACTTTGATTGCATATTTTTTTTAATCTTTGCCGGTACGGTTGGTTAAGTGTTGGTTAATATTTTTATTAAGAGTTAGTTCAAGAAATTACTCAACAATTACTAGGACGACTATTTTCGTTGGTTTATTTTTTACCAGGGATGTAAATTAATTTAATACACGTTAACATACTAAAAAGTAATTCAATACACATATATATTAATATATTTTGAAATTTTTATCTTTTGATATAAACAGCTAGTAAAGCTGCAGTAAACTAATTCGCAGTTACTTTGACCAATATTATATGCTATTATTTTCACAAAATATATTTTATAAATATATATATAAGTATAAATATATACTCTTTTCATTTATCTCGACATATAAGTATAATAACTATTTTCTAGTCTAATATATTATATATTATATCTATATTATATGTTATATATTAATATTTTCAATTTTAGATTTGAATTTGGATAATAAAACAGCACTCGTGAGATTAGAAAACATTTTATTGCATTACATTATTTAAATATAATTTGTTGTTTAGTCTATAAAATGTAAGATTTAATGCATTGATTATATGAGGAATAAATAACTATTATGTGTTATCTATTAATAGACTGTATAGAACTCTCATCAGGGAAAAATTTCTTCCAAATAAAAAATACTAGATGAGACTTCATTTATTACAATTATACAAAATAAAATTGTTACAATTTAAAAATAACGCTTTTATTATTAACTAAGCTGTCTATTGTACCAGATATGCATGTGTAATATACTATATAAATATTATTCTATATGTGTTTTCAAGACTACACGCTCCATTTTTGCTGAACGCTGTAGTATATTTCTAAATTTAGAGTATGATTCGGTATATTATTTTTGTAAAGAATATATCAGCATAGAAAGAATTCTCTAGTAGAGATCTGACCATTAATGTAATGTTTAAGCCAAAAACTGGCCAAGTATTATAAAATACCCAATAAATGCCTAATTAATGGCAAAATTTGAGTTTTATTTAATCTTGAAAAGTTAAATTTCTACTAGGGAGACATAATAAATAAAATAATTATTTAATTCAGTTACACTTTTCCTTATATAGTGAGTGTCTTTTCGTTTTACAAGCATAAAATAAATTAAAGCTTTTTTGTTAATCAAGTGTTAATCAAGTGTTATGATTTTAACTTGTAAGTTTCAACTCTTTTCGATACATATAATTAATTGAATTAATTAATTTTGAACAAATTCTTATAATTTATAAATTTGTAATATTTTTGATCGAATTATAGCAAATTATATAGCTATGATATCATTGAATACATTAAAGTTATTTATATATTTTATCAACGATAAGAATTGAAATAAAAGTTATTTTCAAATCTATTCGAATATTTCAATTATTTTATTGCCCTTTAAATAATTAACAGTTAGTTTATAATCTCTTTTACTTCAACTAATTATCTTTTACGATATCAATAATTTGTTTATCAGTTATTTCTCTTTTGTTTCTCATTCTTTATTCTTCCTTCCCGGATATATCACTTTATATTGTAGCAAGATCTGCAATATTTCCAGATTGTTATAATATTGTCCAATACTACATATATAATTACTATATTTTTTCAATATTAATAACTAACATCGATCATTACAGCAATATTATAGTGTTTGCGTAATATTGAATATCAATAGTAAAGTGATATTTCAATATTGCAGACACATTGACAAAATATTTAAATTTCAAACCCGTACAGTATTATAACACAAATATTGCAGATATATTAGAGTAAAAATATCTGTGACATATACCAATTATATTTAAGTCATTTATTTACTTTGAATATAATCGAAACGTATATCAAGTAATGCTCTATTAATGAATATTCAAATAATAATTAATTTAATTAATACAAACTCATTCTGCATTACGACAGAAATGTTCCATATAGTCATGTTTGTAAAAACCGCTATGCTTACTACTATAATATTTCTAGAATAATGCCAACTACTTATTAATAAATCATTGTTTCGTTGATATATATTAAAGTATTACATTATGGCACAAACATTACAGTAATATCAATATATTATAACTTTAATATAATTTAACATGTATTAAAACAGTTTTGCTGGATTTTAAAAGCAATCTTTAAATGTCCTTGCTACAACCAGTATGGTAAACTAGTATAGCTATAATATTGCTAAATTGACAACATCACATATATTACTAATAAAAGATGATGCATTGATATTGTTGCCCAATTGATGTAATGGTCGTAATGATCGTATAACTTATATTATAATTACATATTGTAGAAATATTTGTGCAATATTTAAATCAATAATTTTACATTGCTTTATATTACTTAAATATCAAAGTGATATATTGCTTTAATAAGTATATTATCTGTTATCCTCAATTACTATATTATATTTGACCTTATATGATGATGAATACTTGATTATGCAATAATACTATTTATTTCGCTCGTATTATTATATTGTAACAAGACTTCTTTCATAGCCATATTAAAAAAATTAGTATAGATTTAGTACAAAATAAGTACTTAATTCAATGCTAAATGAACACAGAATCAATACTAAATTAGTACTAAACCAATACTAAATCAAAATTAATATTTAATTAGTATTAAATCTGTACTAAATTTGTCCTAAATGTACCAAATTTATATACAGGGTGTTCTATTAATGATTCCGTTCCTTCGGCACGCATACAGAACAGGAGATTTTAAGTAACTTCCATTAGAAAACCAATTCCCTTTAGAAAATTTTGATTAGAAGCTTATTTATTAAGTTATTGTTAGTTAAACATTATTAATTCGAGCCAATCAGAGCGCGGCAGCCGGCGATGGGCGGTGCAGTGAGACCGAAAGCGATGCGTGGAGGGAGCGCCCGGAGAGGGGAAGACGAGATCGAAAATTTAAACAAATTCGCATATTGGTCGATTCATTTGTTATTTAATGCATTAATATGCGACAAATTCAAGAGAATCGGGAGATTGAAAAATGGCCGATAAGGAAATGCCAAACCTTATTATTTAATTATTTAATTATTTAATAATTTAATTATTTAATTATTTAATTATTTAATAATTTAATTATTTAATTATTTAATTATTTATTATTTAATTACTTGACGCATTTTAAATAATTTATTAATTAATAAATTAATACTAAAGATATCTTAGAAACCACTTCATTGAATAAACTGAAATTTTAACAATAATGTTTTTAATCCACTTAAATTAAACAGAATTTTGTAATCAAATTCGAAATGCTAATGTTAATTAATATATTAAAAAGTTAATTATTTAGCTGTTTGTTACACTATTTTTTCATTTTTCTGAATATCCTGACAAGTATTATACTTTTTTTTTACAATTTTAACATAGTTTATTTCATTCAAGTGGATTAAAAATGTTGACAAGTTACTGTTAAAATTTCAGCCTATTCGATGAAATGACTCCTGGGATATCCTGTCTATTATGGAAAAAAATCAGTGTATAGAGTCTCTTATAATTAATTAAAATAGTTCCCTAGTAGAAATCTGACAATAAATGTAATATTTATATATATAGCCGCAGAACATCTTGCTGGCCTCGCAGATCATCTTGCGACAGGCGTCTAAGGTAGAATCTCCAGTTCCTTACTGAGGAGTCCAAGCTGGAGTTCGAGGACGAAACGCCTTTAATTATTTTGAGAAGGCCGTGCTCTGGGAAATTCCACCAACCATAGTGGACACAGAGTACAATGTGCCTACTTTATTCAAAAGCAAAGGATTTAGTTCGTGAGAGGCCGATATTATTATATTCACAATAAATGTAATATTTTTAAGTCAAAATAGCCAATTATAATAAAATACCCAATTAATGGCAAAATTATAGTTTTTTTTAACCTTAAATGTTAAATTTTTACTAGGGTTAGGCTACACATAATTGGCCAAAAAAATTAAATTAAAAGTTAATCATAATTAAATTTGTTTAAAAAATTAAGAAATGTATTCAATTGTTATGAAAAAAATTATTAGTTAATAATATTGAATTGTTTTTTTCAATTCGATTCTCGTGTTTTTTTTAGATAGACTAAAAATATAATCCAGAATCTGCAAGAAATTTTAATTCAAAATTTTAATTTGTATCAGAGTTATGCAAGTTGTGACAACAGTTTTTTTCCTTTTTTCATTTTCCACCATATTGAAAGCATATCTTAAAATACATCAAAATAGGTCAACTTTTTAAAAAGTTTGAAATGCTCAATATATTTGTTTACCATTTTTACAAATACCTAATTTGCAGTAATAAAATTGGCTATCAAGGCTCATTTTGTTAGTTTTGCTTTTGGACAGCATCAATATGGCTCTTATTGAAACAGGTTATTCTCTGAAACAATAGATTTTCAACAAAATTTGATTTAATAAGGGATCTTGATTTAAATTATTACGTACGTAACATCGACGCGCGGATCGGCGCGTATGTGAGAATAGTGTAGGATGACCGAAACGTGAAATATCATAACGAATGCAACTACAACAAGAAATCGCGGACGGTGGCCTAGTGGTTAGGTCTTGTGACTGGAAACTCGCGTATCTTCGGTTCGAGTCCCGGCGTCCGATCAATTTTCTATTCAGTCCTCTCCCATCACCTTCTCCATACGCAACAAAATCAAAGATAGAATAAATCAAATATATTGTATAAGAGAAACAATCGAAAATTGACAGTTTTAGCACTTCCCTGTTGCAAATAAGTATGTAATTTAAATATATGATTAAGTTACGTAACAGAATCATATAATTTATTATGTAACAGAAGTATGTAATTAATTACGTAATTATAGTTGTTTCAATTCATTACGTAAAGAAATTTCGTTACATAATTTAATTACATAAATTTTAAAAAAATTAGGGAATGTATTATTTAATTTATCAATAATATGATTTTTAATATAATTATTTATTTAGCTAATATATATTTGCCATATAAAAAAAATTATGACCCGGTTGCACGATATAATTTAAGTTCTGAGGTAAGAGGGAACAAAATAGTCAGTGTAATAGTAAAAAAAAATATTAAGTTATTTATCAAAGCAATAAATTTGTTTATTTGTAACAGTTTATTCATTGCGGAATCTCCCAAATAATAAAAAATTAGTTTTAGACTCTTGAGAGTTGTCTTTTAAATTTTCCACCTACTAATTAAAATAATAGGTTTTAAAGCATTCTCTAGAATTGATATTTTAGATTTTTAATAATTTCGCATGTAAGGTCTTTCAAGAAATTTAAAAAAATCAAAAATATCTGAAACGTTTCTAAATCTGTTTTTTTAATTATGTGGGATTGGTAAATTTAAAAACCATCTCCCGAGAATCAGAAATTAATATTTATTATTTAAGAGATTCAAGTAGCTTGTTGATCTTGATATAAGATGAGATTTTGACATATGACATCTTATATAACATATATACACGTATGTACAAAGATTATTGCAAATTAATAGAAGTTCAAATTTGGTACGCTACATATATAATTTTTATTAATTATATACACACAAATCGCTTGAATACTGCTAGTTTGAGTTGCTGTTAGTACGCAAGAAATATTTATAACTGTACGCAATGGTAGATTATCATTGTTAAAACAGATTCTGTAGCAACTATATGACACAATGTATACTCCTTTTCCCTTGGCATGTCTAGTATGAAATCAATTAGTTGGACATAATTGCCATCGGTGGATATTGCGAATGAATTATTGGTACTATTTTTCTAAAACTTCGACTTTCATCCGACAAATCAAGTTTTCGAATCCATTCGCTACGTGTCTTGTAGTGTTTTCCAAAATACCTTGTATCAAGTAGCTTACACGTATTCTTTGTATATTTATAATCAAGATAATCAGTAAATTCATCAATTTTAGACGATTCTTGCATGGAAATATGTTTTTTTAAAGTCAATAGACTCTGATTCATTGATAAATTTCTGCAAATTTGGTGAACTACTCCTTTAGCAGCATGGATTTGTCGAATAATATTACCGATTTCATTTTGAAAACAATAACCTGATTGCGACCAAAGAAGACCCCAGTTTGCTACACTTTGCGATAAATGAAGCAATTGATGTACATTGTACGTCATTGCTGCTTAGGTGTATAAAAATTGTGTGTGAATGACAAATTTTTTTAAAGAGTAATACGCTCGTGAAATTTTATGTGATATTAAATTAACGGTCTGTACGAGCCAGAATATGTAAATATTCTTAATCATCAGTCAATGGTGTGCCACAATTCGTAGCCTCTACGCACAAACTGAATGAGTATAAATAATTTAATTCTGGAAACTGTCAGCTCTAAGCTACATTAATTAATTATCTTTCAAATGAACTCTTTTATTTAAAATTATATTTTACATGTATGTATTGAATATATATGGGTAATTACTGATCTGACTAAAATTTTAAAATGCACCAAATTTTTGGTAAAGTCTAGAAAAATGCAATTTTCTTATATTTTTCAAGGTTTGCTCAGCGAAATATTGTTATAATAACTTGAAACTTTATAAAATGATAGATAATTACATAACGGAGGACAACGAACTCGTGGTTTTGCGTAAATTTTTTTTAATCATTATTATAAGTAAATTAGTTGTTTTTTCGTCTGCTATTTTGTGGCGCGAAATTTGAATTTTTAATTGAGTATGATACCCCCCTAAGTGTTTAATATACTAAAATTTTCCTCAATATCTAATATACTTCTAGATCAACTGATTTATTTAACCTTCGTAGAAGTATATGCTAGGTTTACCTGTGTCAGTTTCCTATAACTGTTTTGCTCATTGCTTAACTTAATAGCTTTATTAAAAAATCTCACGTGAGATTTTACACCAAAATTTCATCTAACTTTTCAATCGGAAAGCTTCTGAAATTCCCCAAATAATAAGAAATCAATTCTGACTATAGCGAGTTACTTTCTAAGTGATAAGACCCTCTAGATAAACTCAAAAATCAAGGTTTTAAAGCGTTGAAGGCATATTTTCGATCGTTATAAATTTCTCAAAACTCGGTAATTGATTTCTTATTATTTAGAAAGTTTAAGCAGCGTTCTCATTGAAAAGTTAGCTAATCAATTTCGTTGATAAAATTATATAAATTATTAAGAAATATTTATTTACTTTATTGATATAGTGACTGATTTAAAATTCTGATAATGGAAAATTAAAATAGACCTTATTCAATAAAGTAGGTTTAATATTGTGAGATTAGGAGATAAATTGAGAAATTAAGTTAAAATAATCGTAAATATAATTTATTATGTATTTTTAGGCACGATTGTTTCACGAAAGTGTCTTATATTTTTATCATCGCAAAATATGTGAAACCTCAAAACAGTATATATTTTGACATAAAAATAAAATTTATGCAACTTATAACTCATCCAAACCTATCCCTAAAATGTATGTATGTGTTGGAATGGTGGATTAAATAAATACTTGAGGTTTAATGTTAAGAAAGATATAATTAATAAGGTATATAAATACACACGGCAATAGCCGTAGTCGGCGACACGCTTACATCGGAGTCTGAACGTAGAGAGTGAAGAGTATAGTACATAATAGGCGCTTAGAGTATAGACGCGAGACATGCGCGGTACGCTTGCTCTCGCGTGAGCTTGTATGACTGCACAAAATCGTTGTATACCAATAGATGGCGCGACGTGTACCATTTCGGAGTAATATCACGATCATATATATTTACATATTACAACACGCCTCCTAAATTTTATTATCGCAATTTCATACAAACATTATCTATTTTTCGCGATTTATAACAATCTTTTTCATAATTTTCATTTATGAAATGATATTGCGCTTCAATGTGCTTCGAGTTTTTTGTAAAATTTCCGAATTTAGCAATCGCAATTACTCCTGAGTTATCCTCGTAAATGTTAATTGGTTTGTCGAATTTTACATCAAATGATTCACTTAACAAGTTTATAACAAACAGTACTTCTGTTATTGATTCTGACATAGCAGTGTATTCTTATAATTATAGAAGTCTGCGTTCCTATTTTCAGCTGTATCGCTCATAAATTGCTTCATTTATCACAAAGTGTAGCAAACTGGGGTCCTCTTTGGTCGCACTCAGGTTATTGTTTTGAAAATGAAAACTGTAATATTATTCGACAAATCCATGCTGCTAAAGGAGTAGGTCACCAAATTTGCAGAAATTTATCAATGAATCAGAGTCTATTGACTTTAAAAAAACATATTTCCATGCAAGAATCGTCTAAAATTGATGAATTTACTGATAATCTTGATTATAAATATACAAAGAATACGTGTAAGCTACTTGATACAAGGTATTTTGGAAAACACTACAAGACACGTAGCGAATGGATACGAAAACTTGGTTTGTCGGATGCAAGTCGAAGTTTTAGAAAAATAGTAGACTATTGTTGCTTATATAGATCATCAAGGATTCAAATTTGCAGATCCAATAATTCATACGCAATATCCACCGATGGCAATTACGTCCAACTAATTGTTTTCATACTAGACATGCCAAGGGAAAAGGAATATACATTGTGTCATATAGTTGCTACAGAATCTGTTTTAACAATGATAATCTACCATTGCGTACAGTTATAAATATTTCTTGCGTACTAACAGCAACTCAAACTAGCAGTATTCAAGCGATTTGTGTGTATATAATTAATAAAAATTATATATGTAGCGTACCAAATTTGAACTTCTATTAATTTGCAATAATCTTTGTACATACGTGTATATATGTTATATAAGATGTCATATGTCAAAATCTCATCTTATATCAAGATCAACAAGCTACTTGAATCTCTTAAATAATAAATATTAATTTCTGATTCTCGGGAGATGGTTTTTAAATTTACCAATCCCACATAATTAAAAAACAGATTTAGAAACGTTTCAGATATTTTTGATTTTTTTAAATTTCTTGTGAGTCCTTACATGCGAAATTATTAAAAATCTAAAATATCTAGAATGCTTTAAAACCTATTATTTTAATTAGTAGGTGGAAAATTTAAAAGACAACTCTGAAGAGTCTAAAACTAATTTTTTATTATTTGGGAGATTCCGCAATGAACAATCTGTTACAAATAAACAAATTTATTGCTTTGATAAGTAACTTAATATTTTGTTTACTATTACACTGACTATTTTGTTCCCTCTTACCTCAGAACTTAAATTATATCGTGCATCCGGGTCATAATTTTTTTTATATGCCAAATATATATTAGCTAAATAAATAATTATATTAAAAATCATATTATTGATAAATTAAATAATACATTTCCTAATTTTTTAAAAATTATGTAATTAAATTATGTAATCAAATTATGTAATGAAATTTCTTTACGTAATGAATTGAAACAACTAATTACGTAATTAATTACATACTTCTGTTACATAATAAATTATATGATTCTGTTACGTAACTTAATTATAAATTTAAATTACATACTTATTTGCAACAGGGTTGAGTACCCATTTCATAGAACCAAGAGTTTTATTCAACAATTACTATTACCCTTAATAAACTTTTTATCACCTAATTAACTGAATTATACAATGTTTATTTAATATCATTAATAAAATTTAACAAGTTATAATATTTAATAATTTATAATATACCTAACAGAAATTAATTTATTATTAAAAGGAATCGATGTCGAGGTTCAGTTTTTTAAATAAATAAACACTATTTATTTAAATTTGGTTGTACAACGTTTCGTCTGCGTGGTTTGCAGACCTCTTCAGGTACTATAAATTTATTGAGCACAAAATAACAATTTTAATAATTACAAATTAACGGACGAAATATTGAATAAATTAACGGAAGAAAATATTACTATTGATACACTGAAACGTAGATGTAATAAGCCCAGAAAGGCGTCGTCGAATAACAAGAGTATGCGAAATCGAGCGAATTTATACAAAACAAAACAAGTGTCTGCGAGTATATGTAAGTCACGTTGGCCGCGGTCGCTCGCGTTCGCGCGATTGCAGGCCGTCCCGCACCTAACTACGCGTCGCGCACACACACTTTAAGGAAGCTGGATTTGGGAGGAAGTTGCACGGCTCACCTGGACGCTCGTCTTCTGGATCCCTCGGACACACACGTAGCCTTTAAAAATTGCGGTATTGCGTCTTACAAGATCGGTGGTCGGTCGCAGTCTGTCGATTATCGGCACGCACGAAGCGAGAGAGTTTCTTCTCTGCGTATTGCGCAGGCGCGCCTACTCTCGCGTCTCGAGTCGTGCGCGCTCGGCTCGGTTCGTACTGGCCGCTCGGGCCGTGATTTCGCTGCCTCGACGGAGATGTCATTGACGACGTTGACTTCGTGGTGCTGGATGGCGATTGAGTAACTGCGGCCCTGCTGAGAATACTATCTGCGAGGTAAGCTTTTAAATCGTTCCTTTTTACCTCGATTTTAAGCTAAATCGAGCCCCTCGAGTTTCTTCATTGCAGGTGCCGTATATTGTCAATACGGGATCTTCGGCTCGGAGTGTCCGGACAGCTGGAGCACGTCGGCGCCCCATAACAGCCCTCAGTGAGCGAAGCCAGGTGGCGGTGAATCGTCGTCGTCCTTTGGAGTGCCGCCGAGGTAATTTATCTACTTTCCTCGGGCTCTATATAGATGTTTATTTGTGCCTGCCATAACCTCAAACTAGACCTGTCATCTCCTTTCCTTTTGGTCCTGCTGACATACCTGGGAGAAGCTATGCCTGGTTATAGCTTCTCCATCCTCGTTCCTCAGTAGTCTACCAACTTGGTAATTAATTACCGCTTCAGGTACTCTGGTTGGCAGTACACCGTTGCTTGAGCGCAAGGGCGCTCCCTCATTCCAAGGCCTGGAGTCTTCACCTGGGCTGCTCAACATCGGAGGCTTCTCTTGGGTGCTGGAGAGAGCATTCAATGCTGGATGGGACCTGGGGATATGGTACGGGTCATTCTTGGTGCTGGAGAAGGCTGTATGTTTACAAATTAAAAGTCAATTTCTTAGAAATACTCGGATATAAATAGTCTCTTTAAATCACATCATAATACTTTTATATTGTCGGTTTAAATATTGTACGTCTTCTTTTCTATTGATAGTCGAATTATAATAATTAATGTGTAACATTTCTGAAATAATTCGTTTTTTGTAGGATGACTCTCTATCTAATATTTTTACATTGTTCCAATCGAACTCATGAACCGCATTTTTAACAATATGTGCAGTAACAACAGCTTCTGGATTTTTATTTTTCTGGTGTTCTTTAATTCTGTTTTTTAGGCAGCGTTTAGTTTCTCCGATGTAAGTTGCCGGGCATTTTTTACAATTAAATTTGTATACTACCCCTGTCATATCCCATTGTCGAGTCTTTGCCTAATTTTATTATATTATTAAATTTGTGATTAATTAATGGAATTGTATTAATGTTAAATTTTTTTAACATGTTTGAACATTTATTAAAAAACTCTTGATTATAAGGTAATGTTATAGTGCAAATTGGAAGCTGTTTTCTTGTTTCGCTTGTGCCTCTGAATTTAATTTTACGTAGTCTGTTTTTAAATAAATAGTGTTTATTTATTTAAAAAACTGACCCTCGACATCGATTCCTTTTAATAATTAACAATGGAGGGTGAAATCAACAAGAGAAATTAATTTAAGAAAATTTAAGGAAATTATTAATTGAAGATAAGTTTAATGGAACCGATATTACTTGTTAATTGGGTTTTAATACCTTTTTCACTAAAATGCCTTTTTTAATATTATTGATAATTAATATTAATTATTATTAATTAAATTTAGATATTATCTGTCTAGAATCTTAAAAAATACTATTTGGTTAAAAAATTATAAAAAACCAATTCACTAGTTTGATCGGTTACATATTCATGCACATTTAATATAAGTACAATAAGTTAATATTAATAAACATAGTAGAATCTAAATAATTAGACGAAAAAAGTGTTATCCATGATAACTGTTGACTAGAACTTTTGGATAGTATCAATTAGGTTATGACGTAGCGTTTTCTATCGAAATGATAGAATTCTCGGAACGCTAGTCACGAATAATATTAGTTATATTTGTTATTATAATTTGTTTATCCTCCACACCGATTATTCGTAGAATAATACAAACCTTATTAGCTTCAATCTATTCTAATAATTGTCTCGGGAACGGGAAATCTAGTTATGTATTTAAATTTGGAAAGCCGACTATCGGTAGAGTTAATTCTCCTATCTCCACGTGGTCCGATTCCGCCAACGAGAAAATGGCGGGTTGGTGATTTCGAGGATAGGGAGGTATTAAAGATATATATATATAGATATGTATATATATGGGTGGTTCTCTGTGACATCGAAGATGAAAAAAATAAATATTGCTATAACTGTGGGAATATGTTTTAGAGGTATCCAGTAGTTCTCCTGAATTTTTTCAGATTTTTTCTGGGCCATTATTTTAAGTTACAGAGAGTCAAAGTTGACATTTTAGCACTTTTTTGCATTATATGTCCATTTTCATGAATTTTTTGCTCCCAGGGGATACATTTTTCACTAAAAACATAAGTATGACTTTTTTTGTAAAATTTTCCGAACTTTTCATTAAAAATACTTTTAAAGACATATATGTATGCTGTCACACTCTTGTAAGCCATTTAAACCTTAAATAGTGAAAATCAGTAATTCTGCTCCGGACTCTGCTAACCTAACACTGTCTAAAAGTTGGCTTTTTATAGTCAGAAACTGCCTAAAAATTTCCAGAGTGGGTCTAAATCATTAAGATCACTTATGGTCAAAATATCCGGGAAAAGTGCCCGAAATATTAATAGAAATGTATATTTGTTGCCTTATAACGATGAATCTAGTAGCATGATCATTGCAAAAAAATTTATGCACTTACCTTGGAATGGTAGAAAAGTATCTCCACTTGTTTCAGTATCCATCTAATCCCCTGTAAGGTGCTAAAAATACAAATATTATTATAAAATTATAAAAAATTATTATTTAATCATTTATAATGCTGGATTTTTAGTTTTACATCCCTTACAAGAATTATAATACTAATCTGAAGGATTACTATAAAAGTATCAACATTATTATTATTATTATTCAGCAATACATTGTTTAGATTTCTCAAACTTGTCACTGTCAGGTTATCATATTATTCATTATAATTATATATCCGATTTATTTATATATCTTTTGTATGAAATACGTATATTCAGTTATTGTAATAATGATGTTTATATATTTATAGTAATCCTTCAGATTAGTATTATACTTCTTGTAAGGGATGTAAAACTGAAAATTCAGCATTATAAATGTTTAAAAATTAATTTTTTACATTTGTATAATAATATTTATGTTTTTAGCAGCTTACAGGGGATTAGATGGATACTGAAATAAGTGAAGATACTTTTCTACCACTCCAAGGTAAGTGCACAAATTTTTTTGCAATGATCATGCTAATAGATTCATCGTTATAAGGCAACAAATATACATTTCTATTAATATTTCGGGCACTTTTCCCGGATATTTTGACCATAAGTGATCTTAATGATTTAGACCCACTCTGGAAATTTTTAGGCAGTTTCTGACTATAAAAAGCCAACTTTAGACAGTGTTAGGGTAGCAGAGTCCGGAGCAGAATTACTGATTTTCACTATTTAAGGTTTAAATGGCTTACAAGAGTGTGACAGCATACATATATGTCTTTAAAAGTATTTTTAATGAAAAGTTCGGAAAATTTTACAAAAAAAGTTATACTTATGTTTTTAGTGAAAAATGCATCCCCTGGGAGCAAAAAATTCATGAAAATGGACATATAATGCAAAAAAGTGCTAAAATGTCAACTTTGACTCTCTGTAACTTAAAATAATGGCCCAGAAAAAATCTGAAAAAATTCAGGAGAACTACTGGATACCTCTAAAACATATTCCCACAGTTATAGCAATATTTATTTTTTTCATCTTCGATGTCACAGAGAACCACCCATATATATATATATATATGTATATAAAAATAATGATATTTATTCAATTTCACACCTCCTTATTTACACATAATAATAATAACTCTTCTCGCCGATTTACAGGACTACAAAATTAATACTTTGGTTATACCACGTCAACCATTCCATCAGATATAATTTTATTCCTCCCCTTTGTACTAATAATAACCTAACCCGAGATTCGCGTAACCTATCTTCTATTATGTGTATAACGATACACAGAGAAACTCATATAACGGGTACGACGACGGGGTTGTAACGGTAAGCGAGTTACCGATCAGGTAAGCAACGCAAAAGAGGATATACAGCGCGGCGCGCGCAGGGAACGCGCGCGAGAATCGTGCGCAAGAGGGGTAACGGGGGAGTTCGCGCGCGATCGGCAACAACAACGTGTTGGTGTCCGAGATATACTGTTTTTTTACGGGATAAACGAGCGAAAGGACTGTTGTGCGTTGTGTGTGGGTGTGAGAAGCTTCTCCCCACTAACCTCCACGTCAACGAGTGCAGCAGCACTCTCACAGGCAGTGAGAAAAGAGGTACGGTGTGTCCAACCTTCCCGACCGTTGGAGAGAGAGAGAGAGATACACGAGTTCGAGCTCTCTCAGGTGGCACAGCTTTTTTCCCGCCGAAGCGAGATAATCAGATACGCGGTAAGTGGTGCACCACGTTCAGACCCGTGTGTCTAATTAATATTTTTGCGTCCCGATTTACCTGGTACGGTCCAGGAGAGGAAGCGTTCCTCCTTTCCCCCCTCTCGTGACAATACCCGCACGGATAGAAAGGTCGGTGGTTCGCGGGAGCCACTTCACGAGAGAAGGCGCGCGGGACGTAGGAAGCTTCTACGTGAAAGCTCTCTACGTCAGAGATACACACGGTGTGACGTATGCCATCGGGTTAAGCAGCCGATCATATCCTGATCGGTTGCTCGTAATCTACTGTTAAATAGATTTTAACTGATTCTTTTCGCGCTGACCTCCGGGGTAGTCATCGGTACGACTCCCCGTAAATTGTTAAAGTTCATTTGTTCTTAATTTATTAATATTTAATTGTTAATTTAATAAATTGACTCGGCGAGACAATCTTTCTCGCCGATTAACAGTAATATCGATAGTTGATAGTGTTTTACCGGTTACCGTCCTATCCTACGAATACCGCCCTCTCCGGTGTTTATACTAGTTGGCAAATTTTGGGCATAGGGCCCAACACACGGTATATAAGTCAAACGAGGTGTTTGGCGTTGTTAACGGCATTGCACGGGAATCAAAGGGATTCCCGGCCGCATCGTGGGACTGCACACTTAAGGTTGGTAAGTTGGGACAGATTGGGCCTAACCGTGGGCCTTACATATCCCCAGTACCCACCCCGTTACAACTGGCGCCCAATACGTGTGGATTTTGGATACAGGACAGCGGAAAAATCAACAAACACGATATAGTTGTTCAATTGTTAATAATATTGTTAATTAACAATTGGATAACTCGCGTACAATAACGAGGTCAGCAGTCACGTTTCGAAATTCTGAAGGATGTTTCGGTACTCTTTCGTTCCCCCTCGAGGCGGGATTTGTTTATTAACAAATAGAATTGTTATAAACAAATAAAAATTTTTTTATAACAAATAGAAATTTTTTTTTTTATTTTTCTCGTCTCGACTAGTAGTAGACACAGGAAATTGGTTCCTGGTCAAACATAGGTGGCGCCACTAGAGAAAGGTCGCACAAATAGGAAATTTGGTGGGTTTTCGAACGGAATCGATAGACCGACCAACGTTACTTGGAAATTGGGTAGTTCGGACCAAACCAAGTAACTAGCGCCACCTAGAGGAACGAAAGAACGCGACACAGCGCGACATAACCTGGTGGCAATTTATCGGTATAAATACATTGTTTGTAAGTGTATGCAAGGTTTAACTGGTTTTTGCTGGCACAAAACAGGAAGCTTATAACCTGGCTCAGACTTTTACAAATTGTATTAAAGGTTATATTTTTGTAAGAGGTCAAGCGCGCGGTAACTTTAATTATTTAATTTATTTATTTATTGATTTATTTATTAATATTTATATAGTACCGTTAAGTTAGCGCAAGGAAAGAGCCAGGCAGTAGTTTATCGTAAATGTATTAGCAAATTTGTTAAAAATAGTTTGAACTCGGTAGTGCTTCCTGATCAAAGTAAGACAGGACTTACTTTTGGCTTCCGGTTTTGTGCTTTAGCGGTTAGCTTAGGTAGAAGCAAAACCCAGTTACGCGGATTGGACATTTGGCAAGTAACGCCAAAGTTAAATATTCGACAGCATATAACCTTGCACACACATAGTGCGTCAAGCCAGCGAGGCTACTTACTGTGAAACGTATAAACGACGCTACAACTGAAGATGGCCGCTCAGCAGAAAGACGTCGATAGTCAAATTGATGCATGGATCGAGACGCTCACCAGGGAGCAAATTGAATTACACCTGGACGCCTTGAACCTAAAATCGGCAGGCTCGGTTCATAGGAAAGCCGAGCGACTCCACCAGTGGCTATTAGGAAATTATTCGGCCCAGGAGTTTAACCAGGAGGAAGAGGAAGCCACAGCAGTTCGCAGCCGTCTCCAACGGAGAAATAGGTGGCTGCTGATGCTAGGTGAACATCAAGACGAGGAGCCTGATGAACCTAGCCCAGATCAGAAAGTGTATCTGGTACTGCGGGAGAACGCTGCGGTTAAAGATAACCTGCACAGGACGGTGCAGGATTTCGATGACGTCGAGCTAGATGAAACGACGTCAGCCGCGACCAACACAGAGCCTCAACCCGAGCGAGAGGAAGAATGGCTGTCATTGGTCTCAGAAGAGGGAAATATTTTTAAAATCCCTCGATCGTTCTCCCAGACCTTGGTGCAGCTTATCAAAAAAGTGAATGACCTTACTGTAAAGGTAGATAAGCTGATGTCCGAGCGCACTCAAACCGCTCACAGCACGAGATTGGACGGTGCCAACCAATCTCCCCACGTGCAATTTCAGGACACATATACGTGTTATGGTCCTGATGTGAGCGAGATAGGTGAGGCGCAAGCAAATGGCGAGCAACAACTCGCAAGCGCCCCTCAGTCTAAGCCTGATGGAGCTTGGAAGGGGGGGAATGCGCACGAATCCCAGAGGATTCCTCAAGCGCGCAGCTCGCCAAACAAGGATTGGACATTCTCAACACCAAGTTTCTCGACGTCATCGAGGTTGAATGGAACACCTCGGGACGTCGGCGGCATTGTTAGGAAGTGGCAGGTCAAGTTCTCTGGCGACAAGAGCCAGAGCATCGATGCCTTCCTAACCAGGATCGAGGATTGCAGGATCCTGGCTAACCTGTCAGAGGACGAGTTATTGCCGTCACTCTCGGAAATTCTGACAGACACTGCCGCCACGTGTTACCAGAACGAGAAACACAAGTGGCACTCCTGGCAAGATTTCGTGACTTCGGCTAAACGTTGGTACGGAATGAGCCAACGTTTCCAGCAGAGGATCATCGCCGAGTCCAACGCACGGACTCAAGGACCCGATGAACCGGTTAGGGACTATATGACGTGCTCTTTCGCAATAATGCGAAAGATAGTCCCTACGCCGACTGAAGCGCAGCAGCTCGATCATTTGTATCGGAACATGCTGCCACAGCTTCAACGGCTGTTCAAGAGAGCGGAAGTGAGCTCAATTGAACAAATGCTGGACCTCGCCACGGAAGCGGAGCAGACGATAGAAGGTGAGAAAGTATATCGTCCACCACCTACGGAGGAAGGGTCTCTGCTTCCCGAAATGGCGTATAAGCCGAAGCGGAAAAAAGGTTCGCCGAAGGCTAAGGTAGCGGCCGCTGAGGTAAGCCCAGCCAAGCCAAGCGAGCCAGACGTCGTCGACCGCATCGCAAAGATGCTGGAGGATGCGCTGCGGCCCATCGTCTCCCAATTGGCGTCGACGACCCGACAGTCCCGTAGGAGAAGCCCAAGGTCTGGCTCTCCAAATAAAGGCTCGCCGGCCAACCGATCTCCGAAGAGTAGGAGGTTTGGTAGACCTAATGGCTCGAGCAAGAGCTTTGGACACCGGCAGGAGAAGAAGAGTGCTAGTCCACCAAGGGAAAAAGGAAAGGAACAGCCGAAAAACCGAATGGGCTCGACGTTCGATCCGACTAAGCCTCTTACCTGCAAGGGCTGCGGGAAAATTGGATATTCCCTCAGGTACTGTCCGGTGTGCTCGGGAAACGCCAAAGGGAGCGGTTAACCGGTACGAAAACCGCGACCCAAGAGCTTGAGTCCTCGCTGTCCCAGGTGAGTTCGGGACAGACCCGCTCCAACCGAGAGTATGGTCCAGAGAGGAGCGGAAATGGGCCTCAAAAGGAGGAACGGTCCCAAGAAGCCAGCAGACCAACCTCATCCTATAAACCAGAGGATGAGAGTCGTTGGTGGCTTCTCGTGGAGATTGAGGGCTTTCGTATAAGAGCCTTATACAATCCCGGAGCTTCCACAACCGTGATGGGACCCAGCGGTCTGCAAATCGCCGCAGCATTGGGCAAGGAGCTCATTGTGGCGAACGCCGAACGCGTCAAGATGGCGGATGGTAGTTGCCAACCGCTAAACGGTCATGTGATCTTACCTTTCACTGTCGGGAAGGAGACACGGGAAATAAGGGTAGCGATCATACCAAATCTTGACGCCGAATGCTACGTAGGAGTAAATTTCGTACGAGCATTCAGAGCCATATTGGATCCGGATAGCGACCGCCTGTTCCTCAAAGACAGCAAGCAGCAGATCCACCTCGAAGTTGCTGGAATAGGGGGTATGGCCACCCTCTCGTCCGCTGGGATAGCGGACGCAACCGAGGCAGAAAGGGAAGAGCTGCGAGCGCTGTAAGCAAAGTGCTGTCTAATACTTCTCCCAAAATCGGGCCAACCGATCTCCGAAGAGTAGGAGGTCTGGCAGACCTAATGGCCCGAGCAAGAGCTTCGGACACCGGCAGGAGAAGAAGAGCTAGTCCAAGGGAAAAAGGAAAGGAACAGCCGAAAAACCGAATGGGCTCGACTTTCGATCCGACTAAGCCTCTTACCTGCAAGGGCTGCGGGAAAATTGGATATTCCCTCAGGTACTGTCCGGTGTGCTCGGGAAACGCCAAAGGGAGCGGTTAACCGGGACGAAAACCGCGACCCAAGAGCTTGAGTCCCCGCTGTCCCAGGTGAGTTCGGGACAGACCCGCTCCAACCGAGAGTATGGTCCAGAGAGGAGCGGAAATGGGCCTCAAAAGGAGGAACGGTCCCAAGAAGCAGCAGACCAACCTCATCCTATAAACCAGAGGATGAGAGTCGTTGGTGGCTTCTCGTGGAATTGAGGGCTTTCGTATAAGAGCCTTATACGATCCCGGAGCTTCCACGACCGTGATGGGACCCAGCGGTCTGCAAATCGCCGCAGCATTGGGCAAGGAGCTCATTGTGGCGAACGCCGGACGCGTCAAGATGGCGGATGGTAGTTACCAACCGCTAAACGGTCATGTGATCTTACCTTTCACTGTCGGGAAGGAGACACGGGAAATAAGGGTAGCGATCATACCAAATCTTGACGCCGAATGCTACGTAGGAGTAAATTTCGTACGAGCATTCAGAGCCATATTGGATCCGGATAGCGACCGCCTGTTCCTCAAGGACAGCAAGCAGCAGATCCACCTCGAAGTTGCTGGAATAGGGGGTGGCCACCCTCTCGTCCGCTGGGATAGCGGACGCAACCGAGGCAGAAAGGGAAGAGCTGCGAGCGCTAGTAAGCAAAGTGCTGTCTAATACTTCTCCCAAAATCGGGCGAACCCAACTCATCGAGCACTCGATTGACGTGGAATCAGCTCGCCCGATAAAGCAGAAGTATTACCCGGTGTCGGAGAAGATCCAGGAGAAGATGCACCGCCAGGTCCGAGAGATGCTAGATTTAGAGATCATAGAGCCCTCGGACTGCGGTTGGTCAAGCCCCGTGGTGATGGTACGCAAGGAGAACGGATCACGTCGGTTTTGGGAAAGTCAATGCGCTAACGAAACCAGGCGCTTATCCCCTCCCGTTCATGCAGGATATCTTGCGCAAGCTGAAGAGGTGTCGGTACATTAGTACTCTGGACATGAACTCAGCGTATCATCAACTACCTCTCCGGAAGGAATCGCGTCCTTATACGGCTTTCACAGTCCCGGGGATGGGACTGTATCAGTTTAAGCGGATGCCGTACGGATTGGCATACGCCGGCGCGACCTTCCAACGCATGATTGACCAAGTGGTTGGTCCTGATCTCGAGCCCAATGCCTTTTCTTACCTCGATGATATTATCATAGTCACCGAGACATTTGAAGGGCATAAGAAGTATCTCGAGATGGTGCTGAAAAAGACTGACCGAAGCTAACTTGACAGTAATAAGGACAAGTGTGTCTTTTGTCAAGATGAGTTGAGATATCTTGGCGTGCTGGTCAACAGGGATGGAATTCGTCCCGACCCAGCCAAGACAGAGCCTATAAGGATTTATCCGGCTCCCAAGAACCTCAAACAGCTTCGACGATTCCTCGGCATGGCGTCGTGGTATCGGCGTTTTATGCTGGATTACGCCACGATTGCCGAGCCGCTTACCCGTCTCACGAAGAAGAACCAAGGGTACAAGTGGTTAGATGAACAGGAACAAGCCTTTCAGCAACTGAAGGCCCTGATCATGACTGCTCCAGTTCTTCAACGTCCCAGTGCAGATGGACTGTTTAGCCTGCACACGGACGCGAGCGATACCGGCATAGGAGCCGTGCTCGTCCAAGAGATAGACGGAGAGGAAAGAGTCATTGAGTTTGCCAGTCGCATTCTCACAGCACCCGAGAAGAATTATAGCGTTACGGAGAGAGAATGCTTGGCCGTGGTCTATTAATAAGTTCAGACCTTACATCGAAGGGTACCACTTCAAAGTGATAACGGATCACAGTAGTCTTCGCTGGTTGTGTAATATGAGAAATCCAACCAGCCGACTAGCGAGATGGGCTTTAGAGCTTCAAGCTCATGACTTTGTCGTCGAGCACAGAAAAGGAGCTCTGCATCACGTTCCCGATGCCCTATCTCGCATGTATGAAGACGACGACCCGACAGTCCCGTAGGAGAAGCCCAAGGTCTGGCTCTCCTAAGAAAGGCTCGCCGGCCAACCGATCTCCGAAGAGTAGGAGGTCTGGCAGACCTAATGGCCCGAGCAAGAGCTTCGGACACCGGCAGGAGAAGAAGAGTGCTAGTCCACGAGGGAAAAAGGAAAGGAACAGCCGAAAAACCGAATGGGCTCGACTTTCGATCCGACTAAGCCTCTTACCTGCAAGGGCTGCGGGAAAATTGGATATTCCCTCAGGTACTGTCCGGTGTGCTCGGGAAACGCCAAAGGGAGCGGTTAACCGGGACGAAAACCGCGACCCAAGAGCTTGAGTCCCCGCTGTCCCAGGTGAGTTCGGGACAGACCCGCTCCAACCGAGAGTATGGTCCAGAGAGGAGCGGAAATGGGCCTCAAAAGGAGGAACGGTCCCAAGAAGCAGCAGACCAACCTCATCCTATAAACCAGAGGATGAGAGTCGTTGGTGGCTTCTCGTGGAATTGAGGGCTTTCGTATAAGAGCCTTATACGATCCCGGAGCTCCACGACCGTGATGGGACCCAGCGGTCTGCAAATCGCCGCAGCATTGGGCAAGGAGCTCATTGTGGCGAACGCCGGACGCGTCAAGATGGCGGATGGTAGTTACCAACCGCTAAACGGTGTGGCCACCCTCTTCATCCGCTGGGATAGCGGACGCAACCGAGGCGGAAAGGGAAGAGCTGCGAGCGCTAGTAAGCAAAGTGCTGTCTAATACCTTCTCCCAAAATCGGGCGAACCCAACCTCATCGAGCACTCGATTGACGTGGAATCAGCTCGCCCGATAAAGCAGAAGTATTAACCCGGTGTTCGGAGAAGATCCAGGAGAGATGCACCGCCAGGTCCGAGAGATGCTAGATTTAGAGTATATAGACCCTCGGACTGCGGTTGGTTCAAGCCCCGTGGTGATGGTACGCAAGGAGAACGGATCACGTCGGTTTTGGGAAAGTCAATGCGCTAACGAAACCAGGCGCTTATCCCCTCCCGTTCATGCAGGATATCTTGCGCAAGCTGAAGAGGTGTCGGTACATTAGTACTCTGGACATGAACTCAGCGTATCATCAACTACCTCTCCGGAAGGAATCGCGTCCTTATACGGCTTTCACAGTCCCGGGGATGGGACTGTATCAGTTTAAGCGGATGCCGTACGGATTGGCATACGCCGGCGCGACCTTCCAACGCATGATTGACCAAGTGGTTGGTCCTGATCTCGAGCCCAATGCCTTTTCTTACCTCGATGATATTATCATAGTCACCGAGACATTTGAAGGGCATAAGAAGTATCTCGAGATGGTGCTGAAAAGACTGACCGAAGCTAACTTGACAGTAAATAAGGACAAGTGTGTCTTTTGTCAAGATGAGTTGAGATATCTTGGCGTGCTGGTCAACAGGGATGGAATTCGTCCCGACCCAGCCAAGACAGAGCCTATAAGGATTTATCCGGCTCCCAAGAACCTCAAACAGCTTCGACGATTCCTCGGCATGGCGTCGTGGTATCGGCGTTTTATGCTGGATTACGCCACGATTGCCGAGCCGCTTACCCGTCTCACGAAGAAGAACCAAGGGTACAAGTGGTTAGATGAACAGGAACAAGCCTTTCAGCAACTGAAGGCCCTGATCATGACTGCTCCAGTTCTTCAACGTCCCAGTGCAGATGGACTGTTTAGCCTGCACACGGACGCGAGCGATACCGGCATAGGAGCCGTGCTCGTCCAAGAGATAGACGGAGAGGAAAGAGTCATTGAGTTTGCCAGTCGCATTCTCACAGCACCGAGAAGAATTATAGCGTACGGAGAGAGAATGCTTGGCCGTGGTCTATTAATAAGTTCAGACCTTACATCGAAGGGTACCACTTCAAAGTGATAACGGATCACAGTAGTCTTCGCTGGTTGTGTAATATGAGAAATCCAACCAGCCGACTAGCGAGATGGGCTTTAGAGCTTCAAGCTCATGACTTTGTCGTCGAGCACAGAAAAGGAGCTCTGCATCACGTTCCCGATGCCCTATCTTGCATGTATGAAGACGACGAGCCTACAGTAGCAGCAATGTCGTGGGCTCAAACTACTGAAGATCCTTGGTACCTAGACTGGATCAAGAACGTTTCCGACAGACCCCGTGATTTCCCCGACTGGAAAATAGTTGGAGGAAATCTATACATTTATCGCCCCGACAAGGAGTTAGAGGAAGTGATGGATGATGAGCAAGCATGGAAGCTGGTCGTACCCGTAGAGAATCGACACTCTATTCTGAGAGAGTGTCACGATGATCCCTCAGCTGGCCATCTCGGAAGGGAAAAGACATTCGCCCGCGTGGCCCAAATCTATTGTTGGCCACGGTTTTACGCAGAAGTTGCGGATTACGTCAGCCAATATCAAGTGTGCCAGCAATGTAAGGTCGAGCAACGTGCTCCTTCCGGGTTAATGGGTCACCGTCAATCGGACAGACCATGGCAGGTGGTAGCAGGAGATATCACTGGCCCGCTTCCACGCTCTAGCCGAGGATACGAATACATCCTAGTATTCCAGGATTTATTCACGCGCTGGATTGAAGCAATCCCGATACGAAAAGCTAACGCAAAGACGATAGTCCGCGAGCTTCACGAACGAGTGATTAACCGGTTCGGCACCCCGGAAGTATTTCACTCGGACAACGGGACCGAGTTTAAAAATAAACTCGTAGACGAATACCTCGAATCTAAGGGAGTTTATCATTCGACGACACCTCCTTACCACGCACAGGCCAATCCTGTCGAGAGGGCCAATCGGACCCTTAAGACAATGGTGGCGTCGTATATCCAGGATAAGCACAGCGACTGGGACGACAAGCTGCCAGAGTTAGTCTTTGCACTAAACACAGCGATGCAAAGTTCTACTGGATGGAGCCCGGCTATGCTGAACTATGGTCGCTAACCCGAGGCGCCTAGTACAGCTCGTCGAGAGCAAGACCGGCTTGCCCAGCAGCAGTTTGAGTTCCGTAGACTGCAGGATTAGAACGACAAACTCAAACAGTTGCCAAGACTGCACGAGAACGCAAATCGTCAGTCGGCTGCCAGTAAGGCCCGGCAAGCCGAAATCTTCAACTCACGACGAAGGCCAGCGGAATTCGAGGTAGGAGATCTGGTGTGGAAACGCAACCGGATCCTCTCGTCCAGCGCACAAGGTATCTCGGCTAAGCTTGCTTCGAAATATACAGGGCCATATCTGATCGTCAATAGGAAAGGTATGAATACGTATGTCATACAAGATGATCAAGGGGACCAAGAAGTATCTCACATCGAGCATCTGAAGAGATACGTCCCCGAAAATGATGCTGACTCAACTGATGAGGATCAAAGTGAGCAACCTCAACCGCCGAGGGATCAAAAGGTGAAGTGCGACCCACCTATAGCGAGCGAATGCTCCCCTGCGAGGGAGAATAATGCGAGCGAGTCCCCTGGCGAGGGAACTCGGTGTAATCCGCGCAAGACGTCGCGTACGTCTTTAGATATGTCCCACGTTACCAAACGACAGCGTGGTCGTCCTCGGAAAGCAACCGCGACCGTAAAGCGTCGATCACCCATAGAGCGGTCTGCCAATGCAGATTCTGAACCAGTTCCTCCGAGACGAGGACGAGGGCGTCCTCCAGGCTCACGACCGAAGCGGACGTAAAGCGCCAGCAGCGGCCGAAGGCTGAGGCGGCCTTCCAAGAGGCTGCCTTTGAATACAGATTAACCTGTAGCCCTTGCCTTCATCGAGCGGAACGGAGGTTCTGACGAACCTAGGTGTCCGCTGTGCCGCTGCAAGGAGATCAAGCGTCTGAATCAGTTTACTCGCGTCCTGATAGACCTGATCAAGAGCAACTCGTTAACCCTCTTTCCCGTTCCTTGAGGAACA
This sequence comes from Theocolax elegans, assembly GCA_026168455.1. Lineage (NCBI taxonomy): Eukaryota > Metazoa > Arthropoda > Insecta > Hymenoptera > Cerocephalidae > Theocolax > Theocolax elegans. Next base: position 54,238,258 of record CM047425.1, read on the forward strand.
GAGTCCACATACAGAGTATGTGGAATCTGGAAGGGGGGTGTAACGGTAAGCGAGTTACCGATCAGGTAAGCAACGCGAAAGAGGATATACAGCGCGGCGCGCGTAGGGAACGCGCGCGAGAATCGTGCGCAAGAGGGGTAATGGGGGAGTTCGCGCGCGATCGGCAACAGCAACGTGTTGGTGTCCGAGATACACTGTTTTGACGGGATAAACGAGCGAAAGACTGGTGCATTTCGTGTGTGAGTGTGAGGTTTTTATCCCCACCAACCTCCACGTCGGCGTGCGGAGTAGCACGGCCCCGAGAAAGGTAGAAGGAAGGAAGCCAAGAGTGGGCCGCCTTCCCGACCGTAGGAGTGAGAGAGAGATAAGCACGAGGACGAGCTGTCTCTCCTTTGCCCAATCGTTTCCCGCCGAGGCGCGATATATAGACAAGCGGTAAGTGGTGCACCACATTTAGACCCGCGTGTCTACTTAATATTTTGCGTCCCGATTTACCTGGTACGGTCCAGGAGAGGAAGCGTTCCTCCTTTCCCCCCTCTCGTGACAATACCCGCACGGATAGAAAGGTCGGTGGTTCGCGGGAGCCACTTCACGAGAGAAGGCGCGCGGGGCGAGGAAGCTTCTACGTCAAAGCTCTCTACGTCAGAGATACACACGGTGTGACGTATGCCATCGGTTAAGCAGCCGATCATATCCTGATCGGTTGCTCGTAAACTACTGAAGATCCTTGGTACCTAGACTGGATCAAGAACGTTTCCGACAGACCCCGTGATTTCCCCGACTGGAAAATAGTTGGAGGAAATCTATACATCTATCGCCCCGACAAGGAGTTAGAGGAAGTGATGGATGATGAGCAAGCATGGAAGCTGGTCGTACCCGTAGAGAATCGACACTCTATTCTGAGAGAGTGTCACGATGACCCTCAGCTGGCCATCTCGGAAGGGAAAAGACATTCGCCCGCGTGGCCCAAAACTATTATTGGCCACGGTTTTACGCAGAAGTTGCGGATTACGTCAGGCGATGTCAAGTGTGCCAGCAATGTAAGGTCGAGCAACGTGCTCCCTCAGGGTTAATGGGTCACCGTCAATCGGACAGACCATGGCAGGTGGTAGCAGGAGATATCACTGGCCCGCTTCCACGCTCTAGCCGAGGATACGAATACATCCTAGTATTCCAGGATTTATTCACGCGCTGGATTGAAGCAATCCCGATACGAAAAGCTAACGCAAAGACGATAGTCCGCGAGCTTCACGAACGAGTGATTAACCGGTTCGGCACCCCGGAAGTATTTCACTCGGACAACGGGACCGAGTTTAAAAATAAACTCGTAGACGAATACCTCGAATCTAAGGGAGTTTATCATTCGACGACACCTCCTTACCACGCACAGGCCAATCCTGTCGAGAGGGCCAATCGGACCCTTAAGACAATGGTGGCGTCGTATATCCAGGATAAGCACAGCGACTGGGACGACAAGCTGCCAGAGTTAGTCTTTGCACTAAACACAGCGATGCAAAGTTCTACTGGATGGAGCCCGGCTATGCTGAACTATGGTCGCTAACCCGAGGCGCCTAGTACAGCTCGTCGAGAGCAAGACCGGCTTGCCCAGCAGCAGTTTGAGTTCCGTAGACTGCAGGATTAGAACGACAAACTCAAACAGTTGCCAAGACTGCACGAGAACGCAAATCGTCAGTCGGCTGCCAGTAAGGCCCGGCAAGCCGAAATCTTCAACTCACGACGAAGGCCAGCGGAATTCGAGGTAGGAGATCTGGTGTGGAAACGCAACCGGATCCTCTCGTCCAGCGCACAAGGTATCTCGGCTAAGCTTGCTTCGAAATATACAGGGCCATATCTGATCGTCAATAGGAAAGGTATGAATACGTATGTCATACAAGATGATCAAGGGGACCAAGAAGTATCTCACATCGAGCATCTGAAGAGATACGTCCCCGAAAATGATGCTGACTCAACTGATGAGGATCAAAGTGAGCAACCTCAACCGCCGAGGGATCAAAAGGTGAAGTGCGACCCACCTATAGCGAGCGAATGCTCCCCTGCGAGGGAGAATAATGCGAGCGAGTCCCCTGGCGAGGGAACTCGGTGTAATCCGCGCAAGACGTCGCGTACGTCTTTAGATATGTCCCACGTTACCAAACGACAGCGTGGTCGTCCTCGGAAAGCAACCGCGACCGTAAAGCGTCGATCACCCATAGAGCGGTCTGCCAATGCAGATTCTGAACCAGTTCCTCCGAGACGAGGACGAGGGCGTCCTCCAGGCTCACGACCGAAGCGGACGTAAAGCGCCAGCAGCGGCCGAAGGCTGAGGCGGCCTTCCAAGAGGCTGCCTTTGAATACAGATTAACCTGTAGCCCTTGCCTTCATCGAGCGGAACGGGAGGTTCTGACGAACCTAGGTGTCCGCTGTGCCGCTGCAAGGAGATCAAGCGTCTGAATCAGTTTACTCGCGTCCTGATAGACCTGATCAAGAGCAACTCGTTAACCCTCTTTCCCGTTCCTTGAGGAACAGAGTCCACATACAGAGTATGTGGAATCTGGAAGGGGGGTTGTAACGGTAAGCGAGTTACCGATCAGGTAAGCAACGCGAAAGAGGATATACAGCGCGGCGCGCGTAGGGAACGCGCGCGAGAATCGTGCGCAAGAGGGGGTAATGGGGGAGTTCGCGCGCGATCGGCAACAGCAACGTGTTGGTGTCCGAGATACACTGTTTTGACGGGATAAACGAGCGAAAGACTGGTGCATTTCGTGTGTGAGTGTGAGGTTTTTATCCCCACCAACCTCCACGTCGGCGTGCGGAGTAGCACGGCCCCGAGAAAGGTAGAAGGAAGGAAGCCAAGAGTGGGCCGCCTTCCCGACCGTAGGAGTGAGAGAGAGATAAGCACGAGGACGAGCTGTCTCTCCTTTGCCCAATCGTTTCCCGCCGAGGCGCGATATATAGACAAGCGGTAAGTGGTGCACCACATTTAGACCCGCGTGTCTACTTAATATTTTGCGTCCCGATTTACCTGGTACGGTCCAGGAGAGGAAGCGTTCCTCCTTTCCCCCCTCTCGTGACAATACCCGCACGGATAGAAAGGTCGGTGGTTCGCGGGAGCCACTTCACGAGAGAAGGCGCGCGGGGCGAAGGAAGCTTCTACGTCAAAGCTCTCTACGTCAGAGATACACACGGTGTGACGTATGCCATCGGGTTAAGCAGCCGATCATATCCTGATCGGTTGCTCGTAATCTACTGTTAAATAGATTTTAACTGATTCTTTTCGCGCTGACCTCGGGGGTAGTCATCGGTACGACTCCCCGTAAATTGTTAAAGTTCATTTGTTCTTAATTTATTAATATTTAATTGTTAATTTAATAAATTGACTCGGTGAGACAATCTTTCTCGCCGATTAACAATAATATCGATTGTTGATAGTGTTTTACCGGTTACCGTCCTATCCTACGAATACCGCCCTCTCCGGTGTTTATCCTAATTGGCAAGTTTGGGCATAGGGCCCAACACACGGTATATAAGTCAAACGAGGTGTTTGACGTTGTTAACGGCATTGTACGGGAATCAAAGGGATTCCCGGCCGCATCGTGGGACTGCACACTTAAGGTTGGTAAGTTGGGACAGATTGGGCCTAACCGTTGGCCTTACATATCCCCAGTACCCACCCCGTTACAACCCCGTTACGCCATGTAACGGTTTGGTTGCCGCACGGATGTTTATTTTAATATCGCGGCTGCTCAGCGGTACGGTTAAACTTACCGTATTTAAATAAACATATTTTTCCCGCGATGCGGCGACAGTTACCTGTCCGTTCTACCAAATCTGTTAAATGTTAGTCTGAAACCGAGTTACTGTTTCAGATAACAACCAGGTAAAATTCAAATCTGAAATTGACCGCGAAACAGGGATATCGCGTTGAGAACTTGTCAACCAGAAATATACGAGCTTTTAGGATTACGGAAGGAATCGTACGTGGTTAAATTCAATTAATCGAACACCGGATTGAATCTTAATAATAATATGAATTTATTGAAATAAATAAACAAAGATAAATAATAAATAAAATATTTGATTGTCGCCGAGGTTTTCGAGTGTCGGCGCAGGTTAGGTCCCTGAATTATCGGCGACGTTCGTCGATAGGACCAAGTCGACTAGCCGGGATAATTGCGAATGGTAGCGCAGTGGTGAGGCTTCTGCCTCGCGCTCCCGGGATCGTGGGTTCGCGCCCCGATACCTTCGTTGATTTTTTTATTCCTTATATTCAATCCGTACCCCGTTACAAATGGCGCCCAACTCAAAAACCCACTTGCCAGAAGAGACGAAGTAGTTTATCTTCGCCTGGCTCATCTTGGATCGAAGTCGGTCATAAACTCCCATCCCCACCACCACAGTCCCGGTGGATTTCCCCGCGAGAACGTCAAAAAGTGCGGAGGTACGACTGTAGGAGAAAAGCCTGTGTTCCCCCTTCCACAGCGTGTATACGTATACGCAGTACACCTCCAAAGTTGGCACTAGACGTAGGGGAGCTTGAGTTTCTGGGATCTCAAGCGTGGTGGTGCAAACGCACGGCTATCCCTAACGAGGCTCCCGGTGCTCAGAAAACGGTCTTCTTGACACCGGTCGAGCAGGGACAACCTTCGCCTCTCTAGCCCAGGTGATCGAAGTGATCAAATGGCTCCCCGAGGGCGTAGGTCGCGTTTGGGTGGGGGATATAACGGGTACGGATTTTCGAGTGTCGGCGCAGGTTAGGTCCCTGAATTATCGGCGACGTTCGTCGATAGGACCAAGTCGACTAGCCGGGATAATTGCGAATGGTAGCGCAGTGGTGAGGCTTCTGCCTCGCGCTCCCGGGATCGTGGGTTTGCGCCCCGATACCTTCGTTGATTTTTTTATTCCTTATATTCAATCCGTACCCCGTTACACTCAATAATCATAATATTAATTATCGCGATTTAGTCATTCCAATACCATCAATGATCTTTACCGAATTTACTAACATGAAACGAACAATGCGCGAAAAGATCCGTTCATCGACGCTTCACGCACTCCCGATTTAATATTTAATAAAATAATATGGCCGGCGCACAGTCCACTTACCGCACGCGAGCCTTAACTTCTTCTCCTTGTCTCAAAAATCCCTCTACAATACTCCTCGGATTTTAACAAAATTCTCCTCAAAATCTTAACAAGGCTTCTCCAAAATACGGACAATTATTCCTCCAAATGATTAGCAAGATCTCGGTAATAATACTCAATTCTCCTTGATATTAACTCAAAATATTCTATTCGATTCTAGATTTCTACAATATATATGCTTCCCTTTTCACAGTTCGGCAGATACTAATTATTCCCGGCTTCATGCCGGTTTCATCCCTTTAATTGCCGATTCGCGGCGCTAGTTTCCCTCATTTCCGTCATTTTAAACCATTTATCTGTTGACTACGTCATTAGGATACTATATAGCCGTCGACGCTACTGCCACCTATTACGGAGTCGCGGTGTTAAATTAATACCGGCCGAATCGGATTTATCGAGTATCTAGTGTAAAACGGCGTGCGCCTCCACTAATGCAAGACTCGTATCTCTGTCTCTCTTGCTCACGTACGTATACGATATCTCGATTCCCATCTCCCCGCGCCGGCGCACTTTCTCGGTCAGCCATATCGTGCGAGCGGGCGAGTTTACCCCCTCTCTACTGCCACCTGTATGCATGCGCGCAGTATCGGCATGCCGCGCGTGCTTCTCGCTGTCTCTCTCACGTTCGTGCGCATTGGAGAGAGAGAGAGATGTATTGTTGTTTATACGGTGACTTGGTGCGAACCGACGGTGATGGTGTTAGTGGATTCGTGCGGGTATCGAGATCGGCGACTGAGCAGTCTTCTCCTGGTGTGAGGCCATCGTCCGTTACATCGGTTCTCTCATCTCCGTCGTCGGCTTCCATCATCCTCAGGTGCGTGCAGGTAAGTATACTTTCCATCACATGTAAAACATAATTAACCCAAACCCATCCCATTAATATTTTCTTTATAATCCTCTTTAATGCCGGTGACGAGAATGGCTCGGGTTAAGTTGTTTGTTATTACTTTATCTATTAACTTGTTAATGTTTACATTTCCCTAACCTCTCCCTGTCACATGTTATACATGGTACTAACCCTATTCTATTATTTTACTCTACTTTATTTATTATCTCCTTTTCTCCTATTAACGTTAATCATTTCCTTACAACTAGATTTAACAATATTTAATTTAATATTAACATAGTTTTCTAATTTTCAGGTTTCGACATGGACAGGAAGGTTTACAATCGCTGTACTCGGTTCTAGTGCAGGAGTGTGTCTCTCTACCAGGGAGGAGGAGTCTACGTTATAAAGTAAGTTAATTTCCAATTCGTTAACACTATTATATAATTATTTCATTCTTTATTTATAATTTTCAGGTATTTGGCTTAAGGCGTATTCGACCCCTCAGAACCAGTCAGTGGGACTTCCTCGCTTCATCGGTACAAGGAGTCTAGGAAAGGTGAGCACGAGTGATGCATAAGCATTGCTCGTGCTTAAGTGAGTAATATTAGCTTATTTTATTATATATTATTTATTTTCTTATTTATATGTCTAAATTTTATCCGCATTTTAATTCTTATTTATCTTTTTTAGGTATGGACAACGTTCCCACCTTTCCTTTCCTTATCCAACGATTCCCCTCTTTTAATTTAATAATTTTAATAATTTATTTTAAATAAAGTGAGGTACTATCTCACAAGGTACTCGAGTGCTAAAACTGTCATTTTTCCAATTCTTTATTCATACAAAAAGTTGACCTATTTTGAGGTATTTTAAGATATACTTTCAATATGGTGGAAAATGAAAAAAGGAAAGAAACTGTTGTTACAACTTGTATAACTCTGATGCAAATTAAAATTTTGAATTAAAATTTCTTGCAGATTATGGATTAAATTTTTAGTCTATCTAAAAAAACACGAGCCATTTTAAAATTTATGTACAATTGTCGTGAAATCACCCATATCTATTTTATTAAGGGGATACGCCTGGGTTAAAACTGAAAAAAACAATTCCATATTATTAACTAATAATTTTTTTCATAACAATTGAATACAATTCTTAATTTTTTAAACAAATTTAATTATGATTAACTTTTAATTTAATTTTTTTGGCCAATTATGTGTAGCCTAACCCTAGTAAAAATTTAACATTTAAGGTTAAAAAAAACTATAATTTTGCCATTAATTGGGTATTTTATGATAATTGGCCATTTTGACTTAAAAATATTACATTTATTGTCAGATTTCTACTAGGGAACTATTTTAATTAATTATAAGAGACTCTATACACTGATTTTTTTCCATAATAGACAGGATATCCCAGGAGTCATTTCATCGAATAGGCTGAAATTTTAACAGTAACTTTTCAACATTTTTAATCCACTTGAATGAAATAAACTATGTTAAAATTGTAAAAAAAAGTATAATACTTGACAGGATATTCAGAAAAATTAAAAAATAGTGTAATAAGCAGCTAAATAATTAACTTTTTAATATATTAATTAACATTAACATTTCGAATTTGATTACAAAATTCTGTTTCATTTAAGTGGATTAAAAACATTATTGTTAAAATTTCAGTTTATTCAATGAAGTGGTTTCTAAGATATCTTTAGTATTAATTTATTAATTAATAAATTATTTAAAATGCGTCAAGTAATAAAATAATAAATAATTAAATAATTAAATAATTAAATTATTAAATAATTAAATAATTAAATAATTAAATAATTAAATAATTAAATTATTAAATAATTAAATAATTAAATTATTAAATAATTAAATAATTAAATAATAAGGTTTGGCATTTCCTTATCGGCCATTTTTCAATCTCCCGATTCTCTTGAATTGGTCGCATGTTAATGCATTAAATAACAAATGAATCGACCAATATGCGAATTTGTTTAAGTTTTCGATCTCGTCTTCCCCTCACCGAACGCTCCCTCCACGCACCGCTTTCGGTCTCACTGCACCGCCCATCGCCGGCTGCCGCGCTCTGATTGGCTCGAATTAATAATGTTTAACTAACAATAACTTAATAAATAAGCTTCATATCAAAATTTTCTAACGGAAAAAGTTACTTAAAATCTCTTGCTCTGTATGCATGCCGAAGGAACGGAATCATTAAAAGAACACCCTGTATAGTAATGAAAGAAAAATATAATCGATGCAAATTATTATTTCGAAAATAAATATTTTATTCTTAGCATGTACTGAATCTGCGTTAAATCTGTACTTTATTCGTGCGGTATCAATACGAAATCAATAGTACATTTCTACTGAATCAGCACAAAATCAGTACTAAATCAGTACTAAAATAATACTGAGCCAGTTGTAAATATTTAATTATATTAAAATTTTGTGTCCGTTCGTCCGTCCGTCTGTCTGTCCGTCCGTCCGTCCGAGAGCGAACGAGAGAGAGAGAGAGAGAGAGAGAGAGAGATTGATTGATTGATTGATTGATAAGACTTTATTGGGCCTTTGGGGTAGATACCCCGTAGGCACTTTAAGTTTATACAGCGACGCTTTACAAAAGTTAACAAAATAAAATAACAATATTTGAGTTATAAAATATAAAAATAAATATAAAATAACATGATATATACAAGATAAAACAATATAAAATAAAATGTACAATATAAAAATAATTTAAATAAATAACAAAAAAGCAAAAAAACGATGATACATATTCAAGGCACTCGCACTTAACCTATAATACTTTAGAGGTGAGGGACCCGTGGCACCGTTATCCCTTCGTTCCTTATTCTATCGGACCAGGCAGCCTGGTCAAGCCCAAACAGATGATTAAAAAGTGAATTTTTGAAATGATCAATGGATGATATATCGAAGGTGGTGAATGGAAGACTGTTAATGATTTTAGATGCAGTGATGACAAAGGATCTATTTAGCGCTTCCGTTCGAGGAGGATGATAGCTTAATGATTTCAATGGGTGACAAGAGGATGTGCGGGGATTATGATATGGCGTATTTAATTTTATGAAATGACTCGCAAGATAGTTGGGAGAATTGTAAGTGATGATGTTATATGCAAGAGCGCCGATGAGGTATGATCGCCTGGACTCAACCGATAGCCACCTGAGACCTAACCTATACGGTGTAACGTGTTCTCGTCTCGCCACATCTCCCCATACAAACCGAACACACGCATTCAACAATCTCCGCAACTTTAGGTTTCTGGTCTGATCAACATCGTTGTAGACCGCACAGGCATAATCGAAGTGTGGAAAAACAAGTGTTTCTACCAGACTCTTCCTTCGCTCACGCGACAGTGCCTTCCTATAATATCTCAAAGAGTGTAGAACTCCATGAACACGTCTTGAAATAGATAACACCTGCTTTGTCCACTCCAGGGAGGGGGTAATTACTACCCCAAGTGATTTTACCTCTTTTTCATAGCTCAACCATTCTGTACCCAGTTTGACCCTCGTAGCAGTGTTTAAGTCGATACGCGACAGGAAAGCCTGACTACCCAGAATCATAACCTTCGTCTTCCCGACATTTAGTTTAAGACCATTCGCTCGCGCCCATGTCGCTATTGCATTTGCATCCTGTGTTATACGCTGTACACCCTTTTCAAAATCTGTCGGAAAAAACGAATGGTAGACCTGGGCGTCATCGGCAAATAGCATATAGTTGCTATACGTGAGTACCTTCGGCAGATCATTTATGAAAATTGAAAAGAGTATGGGACCAAGAACACTGCCCTGGGCCACTCCCGTATTTATCCCGAGCCAATCCGATAGCTCGCCATTTTCCCCTTCCACGGCCTGCATGCGGTCCACAAGATACCGATAAAACCAGGTTAAAACAGTATCAGAGCAACCAATCTCACATAGTTTTTGTATAAGCCTGTCGTGCGGGACAGTGTCGAAGGCCTTGGAGAAGTCAAACAGAATTAGAATCGTGATTTTCCTATCATCTATGGCCCTCCTAACGTCATCCAGAACTCCCAGAAGTGCTGTCTGGGTGCTGTGTCCCTTTCGGAACCCTGCTTGCCTATCAATTAGGATGTGTTTTTCTTCCAAGTATTTGGATAACTGATTGTGTACCACTCTCTCCAAAATTTTAGATAGTTCAGAAAGCTTAGCAATTGGCCTTGTATCCGAACACGATTCCATCCTATTTGACTTCGCCAAGGGAAACGGAAGTACTTTCTTCCAACATTCAGGAAAATATCCAGCCGAAAGCATATCATTGAAGAGGTCTACAAGAACTGGAGTCAATTGAGGCTCTAACAATTTCATCATTTCAACGGATATGCCATCGACCCCCACCGCCCTTGAGGACGCTCCCCGAATTGCACATTGTACTCCCCTTACAGTAACAGTAGAGAAGCAAAAAGAGGAAGATGCAGGTGACATAGGGCACGAGTTACACGATATGGATGAGAAAGTTTGAATGGTGAGTGGATGAACATGATTCGAAATTGATGCATAGTGATTATTTAGCTGATGAGGTGTGAAATACTTTAGAGGAGATGGATTCGTCCTCGAGCTGAGGCCCATGTTTTTAAGATACTTCCAGGATTTTTTGGGATCAATTGTACCCCTAAGTTTTGTGGCCAGGTAATGGAATTTACTTGAGTTGATGGCATTTGAAACATGGTTTCGAAGTTCTTTGTATATATTGTAGTCCTCGCTCTTTTCTGAGTGCTTAAACTTACTGAATGCTGCATTCCTGGCTTTAATGTTTCCTTTGATATCTTGAGTAATCCATGGCTTATGTTTTGTTTTGACGACATTAGTTTGCACAGGTGCTAATGTATCAAATGACGAAAGAATTGATGTATTTACACACGATAATGAGGATGAGATAGTGCTAAGATGAGAGTTTGATGAATAGGACATGTGTGAATTAGGACTAAGACAATTACACAACGGCGTACACACAGAAACAGACTGGTCAGGCCAAGCCGGCCTAGGTTTGTTATTACATAGTAATGATGAAAAAGAGGTGAGATAAGAGGTGAATGTGGTTGCGAGGCTATGAACGTTGATCTCCTCCAAATTTCGTTTCCTAACCTTCTTTACTTCTCTCTGCGTATTTGAGATATGAAGAAAGATACTTATAGTATCATGACCTGCTGCAAAAGGAGTTTCCGACTTAACGTAATCATATCTCGGTATAGGTTCACGAATAAGGAAGAGATCTAACCACGTATGAGATGGACCATTTGATGTCATTGCATGATGCGTCGGCTCTGATTCGATGATTGAAAGTCCCAGAGCCGATAGATTCTCTCTAAACTTGTTTGACATAAAACTAGAAGAGCTCATGTCAATATTAAAGTCCCCAGTAACAATGACATAATCGTAACGTGGTAATATATCTGACAGTACATCGAAAAACTTCGTAGGATATGCGGCTGAAGGCCTGCGGTAAACCACGGCTAACTCTAAAGAGATTGTTTTGTTTGTCAGACATAATACCAAAAATTCTGGAGTGTTTGAGAAAACGGGGTCAGAATGCGCAATAACCCCCACCTTATATTCTTCCCGAACATAGGCCGCCACACCGCTCCCCTCCTTGCCCTCACGATCCAATCTGTACAATGCATAGCCAGGTAACCTAATTATTTCCGAGGAATCGTGCTCGGCAAGGAACGTCTCGGTGATCGCAATGACATCATAGGACATGGGATGAACCAATGTTTCAATGGAAGTGAAATGTGTTTTTAAGCGATTTATGTTTGAATGAAAAATGGAGAGTGATCTTGATGAATTTAATGACTTGACCCGACCAGTTTCGTCTCATTTATTCCGAAGAGAGAGAGAAGGAAAAGATGAAAAATCAGTATTTGAATTTACTCGCTTAAGTGGGCCATCCCTCACCTCACGCATAAAAACAACCAAGTCTATAACTAGGGGTCTCGCATAACCCAATTCGTTTGATTTGCGCAGTGCAGCCTGCCATAACTCAAAGACCGGCTTGGGCCATAGTGGTCTTATAAATATCGCACTCTCGGTGCCCTCTCCGAAAATATCTCGCGCCTTCCGTCCTTTAAGTAGGTGCGTCTTTTCCATTATTGCGTCTCTCGATGTGGCAGAAGACAGCTTTATCACAATGCCGCGCGATCGTGTCAGAGTGGGGAGAGAGTTCTCAGAGGTGGTCTTTGGCCGTGGGGTCCACGTACACGTATCCTTGAGTGCTGGAGACTGAGATGTTGGACTAATCATGGCTCTTTCCCTCTCCAAACTATCCACTCGTTTCTCCAGTCCATTTACTTGGTCACCAAATACCATGAGCTTCGCCTCAACTTCCTACTTCATCTGGTTCACCTTCGTTTGTAGCTTCTTCAGCTCCGCCTTTACTTCGTCGACCTTGCCCTCAACGCGATTTACCACCTCAAGAACCGATTTGAGGTCGTTACGCAAACTATCTTGCAGGTTTCGAGCAAAAGATTCCATCCACGGTGGCGGAGCGGCCGCCATCGGTGCGGAGTCGGCAGAAGTCGTCTGATTGGGCTTGACGGGCGGGGCGCCGCGAGGTTGCTTGGCAACCTGCGACGTTGATGGCGACGGAGGCGAGGCAACACGCTTGGCGCAAGAGGTGGTGGGAGTAGGCGTGGTCACCGTCGCGGCACTGTCGGCCGCGCTAGTCTGGCGTGGTAACTCAGGTTAAAAGAGAGAGAGAGCGAGAGAGAGAGAGAGGGAGAGCTTCCATGACTGATAAGTCATGTCACTCGTCAGTGTGTAGGGCACACTGGATCTCGTGAGTGCGTGCGGAGTTTATATATGCCCGGCTGCTTCGCGCCCCCTCCCCGTCAGACGATACGTATTGAGAGCATGTGTGCTTTGTTACGTGCCAGTGTGTTTACACTGGACATTCCGGGTGTGATTGGAGAGATAGAATCACAGAGACAGAGAGAGAGAGAGAGAGAGAGAGAGAGAGAGAGAGAGAGAGAGGGTGGGAGGGAGAGAGGGGATTATGATTATGATATTAATAATTATTATTATTATTATTAATAATGATAATGATAATGATAATAATTATTATTTTTATTATTATTATTATTCATAACGATAATGATAATTATTATTCACAAGAGGAAGAGGTAGTGGATGAAGGGGAGAATTTCATGTGTAATCCATTTGCTCTCTGTGTTTTACAGAGTTGAGACTGTTGTTATTATTGAGAATAAAATTATCAATAATAACACTCACATTACAAATAGTTGTACAAATTAAGATGGCGATTTCTCAGCCAATATTTAATCATTACGTAACAATGTATATTTAGTCAATTCATAATAATTCATATAATAAGTTTATAATTATATTTTTTCATTATTTAAATCTAATAATAAGTTTGAATAAAATATTATGACGATTTTTAGTCACATTTAGTTAATTCATATATATAATATACAATATTGTTATGTCTCTAATTAATAATAAACTTATTAATAATAAGTTTATTTTTTAATTATTTAATTATGATGGCGATTTCTCAGCCAATATTCAGTCAATTCATAACAATTCATAATAAGTTTATTTTTTTTAATTATTCATCTAATAATAAGTTTAAATAAATCATGATGGCGATTTCTCAGCCAATATTTAATCATTTCGTAACAACTCATATTTAGTCAATTCATAATAATTAATCATAAGTTTATTATTTAATTATGATGGCGATTACTTAGCCAATATTCAGTCAATTTAGAGCAATTAATAATAAGTTTATTTTTGAATTATTTATATCTAAAAATAAGTTTGAATAAATTATGTTGGCGATTTCTCAGCCAATATTCAGTCAATACATAACAATTCATAATAGGTTTATTTTTTATAATTATTCATCTAATAATAAGTTTGAATAAATCAAGATGGCGATTTCTCAGCCAATATTCAGTCAATAACATATTTATAAGTATATTTATAATTCTTAATACATTTATATATATATGTATGTATTTAGACAATGAAAAAAATAATATATATATATATATATATATAAAATTAATATTCAAATATTTCTGAATAAACTACATTTTTTGTATAAATTTTTGCGTTTTCACTGAGGATAAGTTTTTTATTTCTATATTTTATTATATTATCATTTTTAATAATAGATTTATTATCTATAAATACTTTTAAATTATCCTTTGATGTTGTTCTTGATAAAGCTACGTATAATTGACCATGACTAAAAACAGGAGTATTTAAATATAAACCAACTTTGTCAAAGGATTGACCTTGAGCTTTGTTTATAGTCATAGCAAAGCTAAGTCTTATTGGAAATTGTCTTCTTATCATATGAAACGGAATTTCTTCTGATGATGGATATAAATCAATACGTGGTAATAATATTATCTTGCCAGCATTTTTACCTGTAATTATTTCTACTGTTATAACATACTGTTTCATATCCTTGATTATCATTCTTGTTCCATTACATAGTCCACCATTGATATCTAAATTTTGCAAACAACTAACTATTGTACCCTTTTTTAATATTAATTTATGTGGAGGTAATCCATTGGGTGTTAATGAATTTAAAAATAAAATTATCATCACTTTCTACTCTATCATCACTATAAAATGTATAACTACATCCATCAATTTTTTCTACTATATCTTCATTAAGTTTTAATACATTAGAATTTAAAGGCGATAATATTACTTTATTTTTTAATGTTGGATCATTAGGATTCATCTTATCTCCAAAGATTTCTGTTATTAAATTGTTATCACAAATTAATTGCGTTGGTATTTCTTTGACATTGTTTTTTAATTCATATTTTGTTAAATTTTTATTTTCTCCTATATCAAGTAACCACTTTTTGAAACTAGTATGTGGCTTTTGCAATCTTAAATTTTCAGTCAATGATAACCTTGAAAAATATGGCCATAAACAACTTCTTTTGGCGCAAGTTTCAATAATTTCAGTTCTATTTACATGTGGTACTATTGGTAGTGTTTGTCTAAAGTCTCCAGAAGTTACAATTATGTTATCTCCAAAAGGAAGATCATTTTTACACGCATCTCGGAAAAATTTATCAATTGTTTCAAAAGCATATCTAGATACCATTGAAATTTCATTCCAAATTATAATTTTAATATTTTTTAAGTAAGTACCATATTCTGAATTAGGACTAATATTACATGTTGATTGTTCATGTATATTTAATGGTAATTTAAATGTACTATGAACAGTTCTTCCATTAATTAATAAATTAGCAGCAATACCAGTCCAAGCCATTGTAAGAAAAGGAATATTCATTGATATCAAATAAGTAATAATTACATTATGTAAATAACTTTTTCCACTACCACCAGGACCATCAATGAAATAATACTTATTTCCAATATTATTAATTGTTGCATTGATGATTAAATCATATATTTTCTTTTGATTAAATGTTAAAGAATTTATTAAAGTTTCTAAGGTATTAATATGATCATGTATATCTAATTCATCATCATACTTTTTATTTACTTCATAATTATCCATATTAGGTAAATGAAAGTCATTTAATTTCATTCCATGTAACAATAAGATTTTTTCAATATTATACAAAGCTTTTTTCACCCTCAAATTCTGATAAATTTGGATCCATAAAATGAATCTTATATTTATTATATAAATCCAAAGCATTAATTGGTGTTTGAAATACAAGAATAAATGCAAATAGTTTGCACATAGATTAAGGAAATTTGAATACTGCAGCTTCTGCTAAACATTTATCCCACTCATCATCAGTACTAATAATACCTCTCGATAAACAAGCAGTTTCATACGTATCGTAAACTATACCATTTATTCGGTATAGAGTGTATTCGGGTACGCCGATACCTCCGCCCGCGCGAAAGTAATATTGTCGCGGCACACGGCCTAGATGGCCAATTGTTAATTAAAGTAAAATAAATACTTTATTCATTTTTATTTCAATTAATTGTGAGTGTTTATTATTTCTTCCCGCTCCCGCCAACATCCTCTTAATTTATATATCGTGTCGAGGCAAGGAGGTTCGCCCGAATCCTCCACACCGTTCGTCCCAGCGATCTCGTGTTCCTGGTGACAGCCCGCAGTTCGGAAAAATAAATTTATTGTGTGCGCGGTATTGGGCAACGCGGCCCAACGGTTTTTATTAATTATTAATAATAATTAAGTTTACCGGGTACGCGAATACCACGTCACAATAGATTTTTCGGAAAATCTTTTTTCACTTTCGATGAAATAATTAATGTTTGTAATATTTCAGTCATTGAAAATAATACTTAATCCTTCCAACGTATTGTTAAAGATAATTATCTTCTCACATCATGCAATCGACAAATGCTTAGATCAAATAATTGCTTTGCTTAAATTAATAATGGAACTTAATAAATAAAAAGTCTTTATTGATCTCTACGAACAAACACTTTCTTGTAGCCGACGTTTCGGACGTTTTTTTAGCCGTCCCTTATCAAGGCAAACAAAAAACGCAGAGATGCTAATCACATTCCGGATTCAGCAACATCTCTCCAAACGCACAAAACCACTCTTACTCGTGACATTCTCGTTCAATGCGTTGAAACGAGGATCTCCCCGAAGGGAGTCCTTAGTCAATATTGTTGTCAATACTGTAGTCAAGGGGAGATCCTCGTTTCAACGCATTGAACGAGAATGCCACGAGTGTGAGTGGTTTTGTGCGTTTGGAGAGATGTTGCTCAATCCGGAATGTGATTAGCATCTCTGCGTTTTTGTTATAACAATTAACAAATTCTGGACGAACGATAATTTCTCCGACCATCAATAATGGAACTTCTATCAGGATTATATAGAATTTATTGTTGATAATTTATCCGGAAATGAATATACGATATGTAACTTTATAAGTGTGGTAAACGTGTTTGTATTTTGCGATAAAATAAAAAAAGTTATTAAAATTGATGATAAAAAAATATGTATACAAATAAATAAAATAATATATGTTGCTATTTATGTTGATATTAAATCTTCGCCATATATTAGTGCAGTACCGAATAAACGACATTATTAGAATAATGTTTTATATAATAATGAATAAAAAATTATTTTATTTTATAATTTTATTAACAAATAATTTACGATTATTTATTACATTATATTTCGGCACAAGTGCGATAACAATTAATTTGATAGGAATATGAGTTTGTTACCCAAGCGAATCTTTTTACAAAATCAATTTTATAACGTATATTGAATGATATATATTTTATGATATTTCGAGTAATTAGTGGTGCTTATCGCTCGGAGTATCATAATCACTTTATAATTTTTCTAGTATAAGTCATTTATTTATTAAAAATAAATATTAGCTTATTAAAAATATATAAAAGTGAAGCTTGTAAAATATACAGCGAGTGGCATTAGATGCTAAAATACAGATAAATTTTAAAGCCAAAAAATTATTTTTATTTTAAAGTAAAATTTTATTGAAATTCATTTCATTCATATTCAGAAGATAATTAATTCAAGTTAATTTTTACTAAACAACATATATAAAGTATTAAATCTTTTGTAAAGATAAGCTACATACTCTTAATCGTATGATGACCTTATCCGACGCGCAAGCTTACTGAGGAGACCACTCGCAAGCCGCCGAAGCCGTAAAGACTCTCTCTTTACGGCTATATCTTTAAGCTAGAGATCGGCGGATCTCGTCCGCGCGCGATGGCGAGGAAGCTAACGGGCGATCGCGGACGCGTGCGAGAGAGAGAGAGAAAGTGCGAGTAACCCCGGTGGTTACACCTCGCCGCGAGACCTCACGCGGCCTATACGACCTTTGCAGTTTCTTTATTCCTTTTTCTTATTTTTTTTTGTTAAACTAAATTTATATTTCTTCGTCATAAATAAAATTTATCTGTAATTCTAAGTCTAACCGAGTAGAAGTTTAATCATTAATTACCGTTATCTCCGTTTCAGGAGCGGCCGAGATAAATTTACCGCGAATTTATTCCTTTTATTCGCGGTCCTTTTCAGCTCACGACGTTTATAGCTGTACAAAGACGCGAGATCGGCAAAAGATCTCGCGGTTGTTAACGGACATTGCAACGGTAAGCATGCGCGGGGTTTGCTGATTTGAATCCGCCGCGCACTTTCGGGGCACCGCCTAGGGAGTATAACTAGGCAGTGCCGTAGCAACCGATCCTTTTACCCCTATCTACGCGAGAGATTGTACGTGTAGATTAGGGATTACGCCGGATTAATTATTACAAAGAAGTGATAATTAATCTTACAAATTATTTATTTATTTAAAAATAAGAAATTTTTAATAAGAATAAAGATTTTACTACCAAGTGGGTAATAAAATTTGAAAGGCCGCCATGGTATTTGCGGACAAATACCACAACGTGAGGTCGACACCGCGACTCAATTAAATTAATTTCTACCTCTCTCGCGAATCGTCTCGTTTTCGGCGGATAGAGACAATTATTCGTAAATAATTGACTTAAATTTCAACAAAGCGAATTGTAAAGTCTGCGCAAGATTACAAACTTGAACCTGTTAGAATTGAAGCTTTCCGGACGGACATAACCTGGCCCAACGTCCTAACATTTATAGATTAGGATAACAAACCCATGTTTATGTGATTGTAAGTGAGGTCATGCGTGCGGTTTAAATAATTTTAATAACGATAAAATATTAATTTGTTTGTGATGAGGCCTGCGATGGCTCGGTCGGTAGGGCGTCGGGCTCGTAAGCTGGATTCGATTCCCGGCCCCGGCCGATTGATACAAGCACAACTGGCGAATGTATTTTCAACAAGTATCTTGTATCTTCACCAAGACATCGTATGACCTCCGACGCTGATTAGCACCGGTTTGGGAGCATAAAAAGAGCGACGTTAAAATAATAAAAAAAAAAAAATTTGTTTGTGATTAAGTTACTTTTTTATTTAAATTTACTAATTTAAGAAGATTTAGTTGCGATAGACCTCGAGCCAGGTTAACAATTTAAATTAATGAGTAGGTAAGAGAAATCTTGTATATTGTTAATTTTTAAATTAAATCAGCAAAGTTTAAATTGTCCTCGGTTTTCTTTGATAATAGAGTTTACCAAGAGAACCTGTCCGAAAAGCTAGAAGAGTATTTGCGGATAACAGATTCAAGCGAGTGGCTATAAATTTTGGGGAAAATATAATAATTCCTTCAACCCTTGGCCCAATAATTTTAATTTTTCTTTGCTGCCACGAAAATTAAAATAGAATAACCTTGCGCACGCCAGGCCATAGCGCACCAAAAATAGAGATTTTTGTTTATTTTAAGTGATCCGTGAGCGATAATTAAATAAGTGCAATGGCCGACCAAAACGCCGACTGTTTGGCTCAACGAGACAAGGACATTATAGTACAGGTGGACAAGTAGATCCACACCTAAAAGGCAGCACAAATCGAGGCCCACCTAGAATAGATGGAGGTTCTACTTGATGGTTCCCGCTATCAAAAGGCGGAGCGCCTACAGCAATGGCTGCAGCAAGGACCTGCCAACAGCTCCAGAGGAGGGCCATTCTAGCAGCCAATCCAGTGGAAGGGGTAGACAATCCGACTGGATAAAGCTAATAGCGACCGATGGGACGCCATTTGATGTGCCGCGGCTATTCTCTACATGTCTGGCAGAACAAATTGCCAAGACAAAAGCTCTACAAGAGCAAATAGAATGTATGGCGGCACAGATAACGAGGCTAACCGATGTCGTAAGCCATATGACGTCTCAAAAAGCCTCAACTACGCGATTGGATCCACTAGGCCCAAGTCCACATGTCCAATTTCAGGATACATATACTAGCCACCGGCCAGAGGAGTCACCGGTTCAGCAGTAGGACGCGCGCCTACAGCCCCAAACACCAGGACCAGCTCCTAGCTCCACCCTAGGCGGAGCTTGGGAGGCGGGAGACACCTGGGTACCAGGAAGGCCCCCATGTGAAGAAGTTCACCCTTAAGGCCCCAAGCGTCGTGCGTCCAAGAACAACCGTCCTGGGCTTTGCGCTCATTTAACTCCACACGCGACCGAGGCGAGATCGTGAGAAAGTGGGGAATAAAGTTCTCAGAGGACCGAAGCGAGAGCATTAACAGCTTCTTGGAGCGCGTGGATGACTGCAGAGTCCTAGCAAATATGATCAGGTTGAAGTTCTTTCTTCACTTTCGCAGATGCTGGTGGAAGACGCCGCAAGGTGGTACCGCAACAACAAAGGAAAGTAAAGGAATTGGGACGAATTCACGTGCTCAATCAAACGCTGGTATGGAACTAGCGAAACTTAAGAAGAGAAGATGATCCTTGAATGCACCTCACGCACTCAAGGCGAAGACGAACCGGTACGTAAGTACATGAATTGCATGATAGGCATGCTACAAAAGCTCGTCCTCAAACCTAGCGAGAGGAACCAGGTAGGTCACCTCTACCGAAACATGCTGCCGAGAATCCAGTGCCGGTTCAAGCGTATCGAGGCGCAGACGATCGACCAGCTGTTTGAACTGGCCCGCGAAGCGAAAAGGCTGCAAGAGCGCGAAAAGCTCTACAAACCACCTCCAATGGAAGGGGAGCTGGTGCGGCCGGAGTTCGCGTATAAGGCCAAAAAGAAGTCAGAGAAGGCTTTTCCGAAGGCAAAGGTAGCAGCGGTGGAATCCAAGGAATCCACCACCGGCAAAAATCTGGTGGAGCTGGACGCGATTCTCATCCAGCTGAAGAAGCTGCTACCAAGTGAGAACAAGAGCGCCGGGAGTAGCAAACCAGGAAGTCCCAAGAGTGGACAGCGGTTCGCTCAAAAAAAGAGACCGCCGAATCGGCCCGGAGAGCAGAGGGACCAATACGAGAAGCCCCGTGGCGGAAAGAGCGCGGAAGGAGGGCCAAGCAAGATGCCCTTCAATCCGAGCAAACCGATTTCCTGTAATGGGTGCGGTAAGCTTGCGTATTTTCCCGTCATTGCCTTGACTGCAATAAGGGAAACGCCTCCGGGAGCGGCTAAACGGGACTCAGGTCGAACCCGAGGGCCAGAGAGTCCCCGAGATACCCAGAACCTCAGGCCCACGGAATGAACGAGACCGCGCGGAGCTCATCCGCGGTGGAATAGACTCGATGAAGTCAGAGGAGCACAGGAAGGGAATCGATTCCCAAGATTCTATTCCTTAAGATCAACAGGAGTCACACCGGAGCTACCGTCCAGAGGACGAGACACGCTGGTGGCTCCAAGCGGAAATAGCCGATTTCCGGATCAGATCCCTGTGCGATCCAGGAGCTTCGACAACGGTAATGGGGTCTAACGGCCTCACAATCGCTACCGCCCTGGGAAAATCGCTCTCTACCGAAAACGCGGGGAGATTGAAATTGGCTGATGGACATGCACAACCACTGAGTGGGTACGTAATGTTGCTTTTCACCATCGGTGGTGAGACCAAGGAGCTTAGGGTTGCCATTATGCCAAATCTGGACGCCGAATGTTAAGTAGGAGTCAACATCGTGCGGTTCTAGACCCAGACCCTGATCAGCTGTTCCTCAAAGGCAGCAAATGCCCGCGTCCAGTTAGTGGTAGCTAGCTTGGACGGAGGTACGGCGTCTTTGTCGTCAGCAGGGGTTGCTGATGCAACCGACAGTCAACGCGAGGAATTGCGTCAGCTGTTGAACCAAGTTCTATCCAACACCATGCCAAAGATCGGTCGATCTCACGACGTCGAGCACACGATCGACGTCGGATCAGCCAAGCCGATCAAGCAGCTGTATTACCCGGTCTCGGACAAAATCCAAGAAGAAATGCACCATCAAGTGAAGGAGATGCTTGAATCCGGCGCCATTGAGCCCTCGACCACCGGATGGTCAAGCCTGGTTGTGATGGCGAGAAAGGATGACAATTCTAGACGGTTATGCATCGACTTCAGGAAAGTCAACACTTTAACAAAACCAGATGCATATCCTTTGCCTTTCATGCACGATATACTGCGCAAACTAAGGAAGGCTCGCTACATCTCCACTCTCGCCATAAATTGCACCTATCATTAGATACCGTTGCAAGTCGAGTCACGTCCTATGACTGCTTTCACAGTCCTCGGATTAAGACTGTTCCAGTTAACGAGGATACCGTACGCACTGGCATACGCGGGGGCGAGGATCATCAGCGTTACCTAGAAGAAGTTCTTAAAAGACTGACAGAAGCTGGACTTTCAATAAACCGGGATAAGTGCGTTTTTTGTAAGTCAGAGTTCAAGTATCTGGCCGTACTAGTAAACCGGGACGGAGTACGTCCCGATCCCGCCAAGATAGAGCCGATAAAAGAGTATCCGGCTCCCAAAAATCTTAAACAGCTTCGCCGATTCCTCGGTATGGCTCCTTGGCATAGGCGATTTATGCCGGATTACGCGACAATCGCAGAGCCCTTGACGTGTTTCACCAAGAAGAACCAGTGGTATGAGTGGCTTGATGAGCTAGAGCAATCTTTCCAACAGCTCAAGGCCGTCTTAATGACAGCACCGATTCTGCAGCGTCCCGTCCCAAATGGGCAGTACATACTGCAGGCAGACGCCAGTGACACCGATATAGGGGCCGTGCTACTCAACTCGTGGATGAAGACGAAAGAGTTTTGGATTACGCAAGTCGGATCCTGTTCCCAGCCTAGACGAATTACAGTGTCACCGAACGAGAATGTTTAGCCGTTGTTTGGGCAATAAAGAAGTTCAGGCAGTATATAGAGGGTTACGAGTTTTGAGTCGTAACCGACCACAACAGTTTGCTCTGCAATATGCGCAACCCAACGAGTCGTCTCGCAAGATGGGCTCTCGAACTCCAAGTGCACACCTTCACGATCGAGCACAAGTGCGCTTAATCATGTTCCAGACGCGCTCTCCAGAATGTATGAAGAGGAAGAGCCGACGATAACCTCGGTCTCTTGAAGCGACATCACTGTTGATCCGTGGTATCTCTCATGGATAAAGAATGTATCAGAGAGACCACGGGAATTCCCCGAATGGAAAGTAGTAGGGAGAAATATATATACTTACCAGCCTGACCCCACCTTAGAGGACGTCATGAAAGACACCGAGGCATGGAAGATGGTAGTGCCTCGAGATAATCGCCCGTCGATTCTAAGAGAATGTCACGACGATCTAACTGCTGACCACTTAGGTCGCGATAAGACTTTCGCACGGGTTGCCAGATTATACTATTGGCCGCGATGTGACTGAATCATTACCTTGCTCTACTTACGGGTTCGAGTACATTCTAGTCTTCCAGGACTTATTTACGCGCTGGATTGAAGCGGTCCCAATTAGAAAAGCAAACGCAAAGACCATAGTAAAGGAGTTACACGAGCGTGTCCTCATACGTTTCGGCACCCGGAAATATTTCACTCCGATAATGGAATCGAATTCAAAAATAAGATGGTCGACGACTATCTCAAAGAGAAAGGAGTGTACCATACGACGACACCTCCTTAGCACCTTCGAACAAACCCCATAGGAAGGTCGAACCGCACGTTTAAGACAATGGTAGCTTCGTACATCAAAGAGTAGCATACCAGCTGGGACGAAAAGCTACCGGAATTAGTGTTTGCGGTGAACACAGCTGTTCAAAGCTCGACAGGGTGGAGCCCGGCAATGTTGAACTACGGTCGACAGCCACAGCCACCTAGCACGGACGGGCGAGAGCAAGAGCTCGCACAAGAACGGTTTGATCAGCAGCAGCTCCAGGACTGGTCTGAGAGACTGTCCAGGCTAAGCATGTTGTACAAAGTGGCCTCCGAGATTGCCGCCGTGGCTCAAGCGCGACAAGCCGTATGTTTCAACGCCGGGCGTCGAGACGAAAACTTTGAGATAGGCGATCTTGTTTGGAAAAGGCATAGGATCCAGTCTTCCAGCGCTGACAAGACAACCTCTAAGTTGGTACCGAAGTATGTAGGCCCATACGTAGTTGTCCAGGCAAAAGGCTCAAACACATACCTTATTCAGGACGGGCAAGGCGACGAGGAGATGATACACGCCGAACATCTCAAGCCCTACGTGCCCGATAATGGATTGCCTATGACCGAAGTAGACGACGTCGCACAACCGACGATGGACGAAGAAGCGACGAGCGACATGTCTCCTGCGAGCGAAGATACCCCGAGCGAAAAGGTGTACACTCCGGCCGCTCCCAACGGGGAGCCGAGGCCCACAGCGAGCGTTTCTTCGAAAAAGAGAAGGGGTCGTCCACGGAAAACCGCTAGGGAGGACGCTCGTCCGACAAACAGGCCATAGAACCGAGCACCAGAGTTAAGGAAGTAGAACAGAAGCGTGGTAGGTGTCGTCCAAGGAAGAGCCCGA
Organism: Theocolax elegans; assembly: GCA_026168455.1. Taxonomy (NCBI): domain Eukaryota; kingdom Metazoa; phylum Arthropoda; class Insecta; order Hymenoptera; family Cerocephalidae; genus Theocolax; species Theocolax elegans. The sequence goes on from CM047425.1 coordinate 54,262,598, forward strand.
AGTATGGGAATACCCCGACAATACCAAGACTAGCAGCCGACACGTACCTCTGAAAGCTCCCTTCGAATTGAACACTCCTCTGCCACGGAACGAGCAAAATGAGAGCTCATAGCTTATTGTGGACGATGAGATCTCAGAAGTTCCATGGCCAAAGATTGGGCATCCGAGCCCTCTCCCGATCCTGCACCCGCGAATCTCAGATACACTTTTTCCTTTTTCCTTTGAAAATTTCTGCGTAGGAGTCACCATCGGAAAGTTCAAGCAAAAAGCGGAGACTCTCCCTGAACCGTTCCCGATCAGCCCACGTGAAAGTACACGCATAGATAAAATGTTATCGGGTTGCATGGAAAGTACAAGCGTGTCTAAAACAGCATTGACATATTGAGAGCTAGTAATTGAAAAAGAAAGTTCTCCAATACGACACGTGACAACCCAACTTCTTGGCCTTCGGTACGCCTGCACACTTCTTACAAGAAAAATCACTAGGTAATGCGGTACAAACATTTTCGCGAGGTACAGTTGAATTATTGTTTGTAAGTGTTTGAGTCTATGTTTAGAGCATACTAAGATCGGAGACGGTATTCACCACTGTAGCAACACCTGAGTTCAGCGTGTCAATTTATTATTTATTATTTCAAAATCATCATCAAGCCTATTATATATTATACGGGGATACCCTATTCCCTAAGCGAATTTCTTTAATGTTAAAAAAGAAACTATTTAAGAAGGAGTTTTGTCAAGTTAAAAATCTTACTTCTAGCTTTACCCAGAAACAACGACGTTGACGTAGTAAGTTCTGTTTCCTTTGGGGCGCTTGATTAATGTGAGTCCCCTTGCCTCTCACGATTCCACATGAGGAATTTAACCTCGAAGCAAATGTTTAAAGTTGCGTCTATTTGCTTGGAGGTATAAATTTAAACGCCTCTGTAAATGCGGAACGGTTCTGAGCAATATCTCTCTTGGTATTACCACGCATGTTCGACGAATGCGATTCTGTATATCTACTCTAGTTGTTAGCCGTTCTTGAAAAACAACATTGTTTAAGTAACCCCATAAATAAAAATCTGGAGACGTTAGATCTAATGAACAAGCAGGCCAGTTAACTGAACCTCCTCGACCAATCCATTTGCTATTGTAATGTTGATTTAAAAAGTTTCGCACAATTAAAGCGAAATGTGGTGTTGCAAAGTCCTGCTGGAGCCACATTCTTTGACGCGTTTGTAGATCGACATCTTCTATCAATCCAGGTAGTTCATCTCTTTTATTTTTTTATTTTTTTTTAACGTCGCTCTTTTTATGCTCCCAAATCGATGTTAATCAGCGACGGAGGTCATACGATGTCTTGGTGAAGAAAGCACGTGTTGAAAATACATTCCCCAGTGGTATTTATATCAATCGGCCGGGATCGGGAATCGAACCTGGGACCTCCAGATTACGAGCCCAACGCCCTACCGACCGAGCCATCGCAGGTCTCTAAAGTCCATCTCTCATTAGCCGTAAATAAGTATGTTGGTCTACATTTTCCTCAAAAAAATAAGGCCCAATTAAATGTCCATTTACAATCCCGCGCCATACCAGAAGACTCCAACGCCTTTGGTGATTGACAGTTCTGTACCAACGAGGATTTTCCCTGGACCAATTATGACAATTATGTCTATTTACTTCTCCGTCACTCTGAAAGTTAGCCTCGTCAGAAAAAAGGACATATCTAAACAAATCTGGTTCATTCTCTATTCTACGCAAAGCTCATTGGCAAAACTCAATTCGCTGTTGAAAATGATTTTCTTCTATCTATTGAACCAACGTTATGTGGTAGGCATGATACCGAAGGGAGTCCATTATTCTCAAAAACGTCGATCTTAATATGCGTATCTCTCTTTCAACTCGTCAAGAATTTATTTGCGGGTCAAACTAAGCGACAGTAAGAACAGCAACAACGCGTGGATCATTCTCATTATATTCATGTTGCTTGCGTTGACGGACCATATGACCTTCACGAGCTATTTTAGTCAAACGACTTATTGCTTTGTGATCTGGGTGACCTCTGTCACAAAAACAGGCAGCGTAAAGTCTTGCTGCAGCTCGAAAATTATTATGACTGTCTCATAAAACCATTATCATATCCACAATCTTGTTTGCTTGATAATAGCCATTTTAGAGATAATTTTATGTACTGTTACTTTTTTAAAGAGTTTTGAACGAAAAATCAAAAAGTATTAACAATGACAATATTTTTCAAATTTTTTTTCCTCATGAGTTTCAAACGTTCCGATCAAAATTTTATTATCGACATTTTATTTTAAGTAGGGTAATCAGCCAGATACAATTTTTTAAAAATATTTTATAAAATTTTATGAAAATTCACTAAAAATTGTTACTCGGGGGTTTGCGGGGTTGTTGATTACGATTCAGGGATCTGTTTCAAAAAATTCGAAGATGACGGACACTAGACAGTCGGTAAAACAGCTTATTTTTAAAAAGTTGATGAAAATACAATGGCAGATGCATTGGACGAGAAGGTCCAGTTAACTGGCCTGTTTGTTCACCAGATTTACCGTCTCCAGATTTTTAGTTATGGGGTTACTTAAACAATGTTGTTTATTAAGATCGGTCAATAATTAAAGCAGAGGCGTTTAAATTTATGCTTTCAAGCAAATGGACGCAACTTTGAACATTTGCTTCGAGGTCAAATTCCTCATGTGGAATAGTGAGCGGCAAGGGGACTGGGGGGGGGGTATAGAGAGCAAGCGGTGGGAGAAATTTTAACTGAACTCGCCAACGGATGTACGAATACTGGAACTCGGTTGATGTTTAATCAAGAGAATGGGAGGTGACAAATATTGTTGTAACTCAGAATACCACGTGTAGTATACTTTGCAACTTCCGGACACATGGGCGTCTCGGGTGTCCGCTATGAGAAATTCGCGAGCACAGCGCGATCACGTTACGTTCTCTTCAATTTTTACGTTCTCTTAACTAAATTTACACAACGCATTTAATTCTTGCCTATTGTTACATTTTATTTTGATTATTGAGTGAAAATAATGTTATTGCTACAAGGCAAGGAATAGGTGGATAAAAAGTTTATTTAAATAAGTACATTATATTTATGAATAAACTTTTGTTTATTAAAAATAAAGAAAAGTTTATAATTTTTAATATATATGTTTCAGCGGTATTAACAACTTTTCATGTATCGCGTTAACGCTTTTACAATCGTGCATAGGTATGTAACATAAACTGATTTTTAATAATTTTCACACACCACTCATACCGAAAGTTAAAACAACATTATAATAATGACATCTTTGCACAGCAACTTTGCAAACACCTGACGACACAACTACCATTTCTAATGAAATGTTTATCTGTGTTTATCTTGCGCTGTACATACCGTCTTACAAGAGCGTCATTTTTTTACAACACGTCGGAAAAGTTTTCTAGAAATTTGACGAAACCTAATCCTTGAGTCATGTAATTCAGAAACATAATACAGTACTGACCACACACATCGGAGGATTCCCTCTGCAATCGAACATTATTCCAACGAAGTTGTTTACAATTTTTTCGCAATCTATTGATATGATCTGGAATGAGTGGTGGTAGTCCAAAACTATCGAAGTAAATACCATTACATGATTTATCGACCTAATGCATACCAGATTTTGTATGATCATCCGTGTTTAGCACGAACGCTGTTGGTTTCGTCCACACTAGGGGTGTCTGATCGGCCGGAAATACACCTACAGTATGCGAACGTATTTTCGACAAATTCTTGAGTATTTATAAACTGTCCATGATGAATTTCGTTTGTAGTGTTGGAAGTCTTTGGTGATGTGCGATGGACCAACTATGATTTTAATCTATACGCGTTGTTTAAAGCACAACGATCATTTTTGAAACAAGTTTTGATAGCGTGATGCGTACAATATACGTCGGATGATAATTTATTGAAAGGTGGACAATTCTGATCATACTTAAGATTTAAAATTTTTCGATGAACAATTTTTTGTTGTACCAACCACTTATCGTTACCTCTAACATATATTTTCCGCACACTTTTCATAAGTTGCCGTAAAATCTTTGTAATTGTCTTCAAATTAACCTCGCCGTCAAAGTAGTCCAGTCCATGATGATATTGATTTAACCAGTTATTCTGTTTTCGTATGGCTTCGTCGAGATGCTCCAGTGCGACTGTTGGTGCCACCACCCAGTGACTGCTAAGTTCACTGTCAACAGCGACAATGCAAATTCTTTCGGTACGTATCTTTGCTTACTATCTTTAAGGAACTGAATATCAACAATTACATCCATGTTTAATACAAACCTTGTCAAACACAAAGTACGATCCAGATTGACTGTCTAAGGCTCTTTAAACCGGTGTATAAACGTATAGTACAGATAGTAACACAAGGTGGTGACCTTTATCAATTAAGTTTATTAACTGCTGAAATCGACAATGACTTGACGGGAGGCATCAATTTCCAAAATATTATCGTACTCTGCATATACAATACAATTGACCAATATAATCTAACGCTACTGTGTTTGATCAAATTCCAGTGACTGCAATCGTTTGCCGATAAATCGGAAGTCAAATCAAATACGAATAAGCAATACCCGTGTGGGTAGGACTCACGTGTTATTTGATTACCTTTATTCAGAAAATGTACACGTGTACCGGAGAATAAAGTACGATACACGTCTACGTATTGTAACGGAGTGAATCTTTGCCGAGGTCTTGCTCAGATTCCAGGATTCGGTGAGGAAGAAAATTAAAATCATTAATAGTAAATTCGGAAATAATTATCTATATTTCATAAATAACACTTAATAATAATTATATAAATAGAAAGAAAAGGTTACAATAAATATAGTGCCTGCTTTCGGTTCTAACCCGGGACGTAAATTAGTTAGTTTGAAATCAAACAGGTAAAATAATGCTTAGTATTTACGCGACTTATGAACTTTACAGTGCTATCTTATTACTAGGTCTCTAGGTGGACGCAACTTACGGTTAACTTATACGGCGATGGTATGGTAAAGATGATTCACGTGTGCTTACGAGGATACGGTAAGGACATTCCACGTGTGCTCACGAGGATCCGGTCGGGTTAACGATTACGGTACAGGAGGATGTACGCATGCTCGCGATCGCATGCACAGGTGTCTACACCAGGTGCAAGATTTGATCTGGCCGTATGCTCACGACCAGCTTCCTCCGGCTCCCTGATCTAGACTGCTTACAGCGGTTTTCGGCGCGCCTTATATACTCGGTCTGTAAGAGCGTGCATGCGCAGAACGCGGCACTCCCACTCCGGACGAGATCAATGAACTGATTAGTAGGCGCAGTAGTGGGGTAGCGGTTACTTGCCCTCGGCTATTTATATCGCGGTCGTTGAACTCGCGGTGTATGACGCGTGTTTATCGAGAAGCTCTCTTGTTGTACTATGATTCTTAAACCAAATGATAACTTATAGTTATTAATTATATAATGATTAGTGCGTGCAAATATTGTGCGCCGCAGTATAGATTTCTATTTTTGAAATAGGCTGGAGTTGTTTTGAAGGTACTTATATCCCATTCACGTACAAGCGCAGAAAGTTTATATTAAAATATTCAAAATTGGAAGGCTTGAGTTTTCGGTCGCCATTAAAAACTTTATTATTTATAAAACCGATAATTATTCATGGTTACAGCTTTGACTTGTCATGGTGACATTGTCATGGTGACAGCTTTGACTTCTCGTGTTAAGGGATATTTAGCCTTTTTTTTCGAGAGCGATTGAACATGTGGTAACAATATACTTGGACCGATTTTTACTCGTCGTACTAGGTTTGCCTCCTCTATGTGCAGTGAAAAGTAATCGGTCGGATCCATTAGATAAAAATTATTGCGAGATTTTACCAAACTTACTCTAACATCCATACCGTTAATTATAAGTATATATTATATATATACAGGGTGTCCCAAAAGTATGGACACACCTGAATATCTCGGAAAATAAGGGTGCTAGGAAAATACTTTCAATATAAAAGCTTTAGGAAATCAAACGATGCATCTGATGGTGACCTTCAATTTGACCATAAGCTTGACCTTCAAGGTTATTTGAAGGTCAAAGAGATTTTTTTAAATGGGAACCCCTATTTTTGACACCGGATTCAGAAAGAGCGAAAAATTTTACGTCCAAAGCGATGGTTTTCAATTTGTTAGAATGACCTTCAAAAGGTAAAATGAAGGTTAAATGTTGAAAAATCGTAAACAAGCTATTTTCTTTGAACTTTTCGGATTTGTGGGCGAATAAATGTCAGAGTAGATTTTGGGATTAACAACCTTGAGTATCTCGACCTTGGAGTTAATTTTCAAGGTCATTCAAAGGTCAAAGTAAATTTTTTATGGACAGCCTTATTTCTGACACCGGATTCAAAGAGAGCGGAAAACGTAATACCAGAAATGATATTTTACAGTTTTTCGTTGTGAACATGAGAAAGTTAATTGAAGGTTAAATTTCATAAACACTTAGAAACTATTGTCGTAAATTTACTAACCTTACTTTTAGCGCTACCCAGAAACAACGACGTGGACGTAGTAAGTTCTGTTTCCTTTGGGGTGCTTGATTAACGTGAGTCCCCTTGCCTCTCACGATGGGGAGCTTGCTTAACGTGAGTCCCCTTGCCTCTCACGATTGACGTGATGTCTAGCCGGTGAAGGCAAGACAGTATGATGTCCGGCCGGTGAAGGCAAGACAGGCTGGTGTCTGGCCTGTGAAGGCAAGATGAAAATTCTTTCAGAAATCGTCAGTTACCATTTAAAGTTCTTGCTCGAAATGTCCTCCATTTTTTAGTTGACAATGCCCCATGCGATCATAAAATGATGAAACTGCTCTTTGAATCATTTCATTTGGGATTGCCTGTATCGTGTCAATAATACGTTGTCGTAATTCCTCCAAGTTTGCAGGTTTAGTAGCATACACTTTGTTTTTGACGTAGCCCCATAAAAAATAATCTAGTGGCGACATGTCAGGGGAACGAGGTGGCCACTCAATAGTTCCTCTACGCCCAATTACTCGTCCTGGAAATGTTTCATCTAAATAATTACGCACGTTTATTGCATAATGAGGGGCCGCCCCATCTTGTTGAAAGTAAGTGGTGTTAAAATTGTCACCGACAATCTCATTAACCGCAGGTACGATTTCATTCCTTAACATGTTTAGATACTTTTTTCCTGTCAAATTACCTTCTATAAAAAACGGCCCTACTATGCTACTGTTTATGATACCAGCCCAAACATTTAGTTTTTGTGGATGTTGTGTATGTGATTTCAAAAACCAGTGTGGATTCTCGGATGCCCAGAACCTACAATTGTGACGATTAACGTTGCCATCTAACTGAAAAGTACATTCATCGGAAAATACTATTTCGTTTAAAAAATTTTGCCGCGCATCTATACGGTTCATCATTAATTCGGCAAATTCCAGTCTTCGATCAAAATCATCCTCATTTAATTCTTGAACCAATTTGATTTTATATGGATGAAATTTCAACAGTTTCATAATTCTATGAACGGAAGTCCTACAAACATTTGTTTCCCGAGATACTTGCCTGATAGAGGTTCCAGGATTTTCAATGAATGATAATGCCACATTCAAAGAAGTTTCTTCATCAGTCGCAATCTTAGGCCTCCCACTTTTGGGGCAATCTTTGACACTACCAGTTTGCTCAAAACGAGAAATAGTTTTTCCAACTGTTTTTTGTGAAATTCCTGGTTGCAACGGTAAACGGTATTCTGCATTAAATAAAGCCGCAACTCGACGATATGACCTGACCATGTTACCCCATCCTCTCATCATGAGAATGGTTATTCGTTCACGTTCTGAAAGACGATTCATATTCAAATGAATAAAAGAAATGAAGAATAAGTTGAGAATTGTAAAACAAAACTAATAATTGAAAACAGAATGAATGCTTTAATAGACCAAATTCAAACTTGTTCGTTGAAATTTTCAGAGTCACTGAAAACACTACCCACGAGGTTTTCGGGGTTGTTGTACACGAATATGGGCACAGAATTTTAACTGGGTACCCCCGGTGTAACTCTTAAATGTTTGAATATCTGCACATTATTGCATATTTAAACATTTTCTCAAATTTGCAATCTTGCTATTTTTTTATAAATTTGCTAGAATTAGTCGTGTTTATCTATTCCTTAAAACTGACGAAATCTTATTAGTTATACTCTTATTATAATAATGACACTAGCATTCAAAAAAGTGGTCTATTCTGGGAACGAGACCTATGTATTCTTATGTATTTGACGTGCTGAATCCGAATCCAACGTAGCTTTTACTCAGGCTTCCCCAAAAATTTTTTAAAGTTATAAAACACCGTGAAAAAGGTGAATAAAATCCATATTAAAATGGTAAGATTCGGAGTAAAACAGTTTTTTATGAGTGTACGTGGTTTTTGTGTATTTTGACTTGCTAAACCCAAATCCAGGGCTTATTTTACCCGGTTGGATCAGACTGTCTTGCCTTCACCGGCAGGACACCAGCCTGTCTTGCATTGTCGCAAATTTTTCATTTTTGCAAATTTTTCAATTTTGCAAATTTTTCATTTTTGCAAATTTTTGAATTTTGCAAATTTTTTATTTTTGCAAATTTTCCAATTTTGCAAATTTTTTATTTTTGCAAATTTTCCAATGTTGCAATTTTTTTATTTTTGCAAATTTTTTATTTTTGCAAATTTTCCAATTTTGCAAATTTTTTAGTTTTACTTTTTTACTTAAGCATTCCATCGTGAGAGACAAAGGAGAATCACGTTAAGCAAGCATCCCATCGTGAGAGGCAAGGCGACTCATTTCTGGCATTACGTTTTCCGCTCTCTTTGAATCCGGTGTCAGAAATAAGGCTGTCCATAAAAAATTTACTTTGACCTTTGAATGACCTTGAAAATTAACTCCAAGGTCGAGATACTCAAGGTTGTTAATCCCAAAATCTACTCTGACATTTATTCGCCCACAAATCCGAAAAAGTTCAAAGAAAATAGCTTGTTTACGATTTTTCAATATTTAACCTTCATTTTACCTTTTGAAGGTCATTCTAACAAATTGAAAACCATTGCTTTGGACGTAAAATTTTTCGCTCTTTCTGAATCCGATGTCAAAAATAGGGGTTCCCATTTAAAAAAATCTCTGACCTTCAAATAACCTTGAAGGTCAAGCTTAAGGTCAAATTGAAGGTCACCATCAGATGCATCGTTTGATTTCCTAAAGCTTTTATATTGAAAGTTTTTTTCCTAGCACCCTTATTTTCCGAGATATTCAGGTGTGTCCATACTTTTGGGACACCCTGTATATTTATATTATATATATTCTATTATATATATATATATATATATAAACTTCCCCATAGGGGTTTATGACGCCCGACATAATAAATTTGTATCTTCTGTCTCCTTCCATCCACTGATTTATAAACAATTTGCATTTTCTATGTCAAATAAGTATTCTTTGAGTTAATTAGAACCTATAACCACCAAAATAATAATTAATTTCATTTAATTTAGAACAAAAATCAACCCTTCAAATATTGAGAACGATAGCCAACCAAGTGTATATATAAGTAGATATTATTAATATATTGCTAATAAGTTGCTTCAAGCTTGGTTAACTTGGTATAAACAATAATAATCAATATTTTATTATTATTTGGCATCATATATATATAGCTTTTCAAGAGTCGTATATGCTCAAGCACCATTTCTAACCCTTCATCAAGCACTCAAAACATAATATTACCTACATATTCTACACATATATTGTAACTTAATTGATTTTTCACTTTTGTATGAAATTTTTGCATAAATACTAAATTACTTCCTGTTGATAAACTTAGTGAAAATAGTATCGACAGAAATAATTTAGCAAAAATTTTTTTTCTGCTTTTGGATTTTGTGCGCTGAAATAATAAATTTAACTTGTTAATAATTATTATATTTTGGAATGCTTGGTAACTAGCTTTCATATTTCTTTTCCTTCTTTAATTATTATTGATAATTGTTTGAAAAATAATAATATAATTTATTAAACTTAGAATTTTCAATCATATTTTTAAACATTTGCACATATTTTATAGAAATAATTTAAGTTATTGTAGAAAATAATTTTTTTTAGTTATATTATAACAATAGTAAATTATGGTACAACCGAGCTATTTCAATATAAACTAGTTTAAATTCAAGTTGTATTGAGCTGCGCTTATTATTTAAGTAATTCCCTTGTGTGTATTTATTGAATTATTTATTGATCGAATAAATTGTTAAAATGTCGGACCCAAATTGGAGTTTAACACTGCATACGCTTGCAGATGAGAGTTATAGTAGTTTGTCGTTAGAAGAGGGTATCCAGCAAATTAATGAAAATGTTTATCAATGCAATAACCAAGAAATATTGCAATACGCGGATATAAGAAACCTAAATACTAGTGACTCAATCTTTCAGGTGAGAAACCGAGTAGAAAGATATGAGATACGTAAATATTTCGGGTCAACGGCAGCAGATTGGAATCTTTCGGTAGACGAGGCGAACTGTGGACAATTGATAGGACCCATAGATTCTATCACAATCTCGGATGGGCGAAATTACTTAAACGTTACGTGGAGGAATCCATCCTGCATAAGGCCAATAAGTAATAGAAATTAATTGGGAGGTTCTTCGGTACCCACGAGTAACGTGAAAGTGCACAATGGTGTTTTCCCACGTACATGTGCACATTTGCCGACAGGTTAAACGATGGGACGATACAGAGACCCGTTAACACTTAGCACTTCTCGCGATTCTACCGTTCTAGCAAGTGACGAAAATACGAATAGGGTTCGGGTAGAGAACATAGTAGCAGTGAATGCAAATTATAGGTTACAATTAAATTTTCCACTACCCTCATCTACGTCAGAGACCCTCCAGCCCCAGAATAATACATATAGTTTACGAGATAATATTATTAGTTCCCCATGCGCACAATCAACCCGAAATCCTGCAGTAATATTAGGACGAATATGTTCAAGAGAAAATAGAGAATAGGAGAACAATGCAGTGGATCCTATGGAAATTAGATTTCAAAACAGAGAAATTTTAAGTACTAGTTTTAATTTGGGACAAAATGGTGGATATGATCAGACTTCCTACTTGCAAATTCGAGAGTTCGTAGCGAGAAATACAAATACGGAAAACATGAGGTCACCACCAACTCCAGTACCAAGAAATCTACATAGGACGTGCTCTACTTCAAATTTGACAAATGATGAGCAATCGGAAAACAGAACGTCTCCAATATACACACAAGCGGGAACTAGGACGCAATGAGTAAGATTTAGTAACCAATTCATGGATAACCTGGGAAGGCCCATACCAGCAACTCAAAATACGGATAGTACAGCCCATACAAGAGAAAATTATCGAAGAAAATAACCATATGAGTACCGACGAGAACAAATACAAAATCCTTACACTTTAGCAGATTTTTCCCGTCGATGTGATAATAATCCTAGAACTTTCCATCAGATTCCACAAAATATTCCCTTATCCGATAATATAAATCTTAACCGACAAGATCCCCATATGTCCCAAACACAATATAATTACCCTCCAACTCAAGCACAAAATAATTTCCAACCCCACCCTTATAATTATTCCCAATCTTATTCCCAACCCTGCGTTCAAAAGGAAGGACCGTTTATGGACAACTCGTTTTTCCATTTTAAAATTGAAATTTTAAAGCAATGGCACATCGAATTTAAGAGCGTAAAAAGGATCGACCCGGAATCCTTTCTGATAAATTTTACAGAATGTGCACATTCACATCAAGTAACCATTGATGATATCAGGAAATCTTTGCCAGCAGTTTTAGACCAAGAAGTCTGGTGGTAGTTTCGTGGAGAAAATTGCAATTGGGTAACATTGGACGATTTTAATCGAGCTTTCAGAATACAATATTGTAAGGAAGACCTCCAAAATCATCTAAGGAAGAAGATCACAGTAAGAACTCAAGGTCCATTAGAAGATATTTCAACATATCTCTCTAAATTTAGAAACTTATTGAGAGATAAATTCTCCACATTCTTAGAATTGCAGCTATTGGGTAAACAGAAAGAGGCGAGGAGACGACAAGATACATTGTACCGCCCTCCCCTAATCTAAGATGACGACCAACTCTTCAACTCTACTTATCAACCAGTGAAAATGAAAAAGTCTGGTAAAACGGCGGCAATCACTGAAATCGCCAATATTGCAGGCCAATCACAAGAAGAGACAGCCATAGCGGCGTTACAAAAACCTCCAGCACCAGTAAAAAACCAATTATTTACCGCGTATAATAGTAATACGAAACCTAAAGTACAAAAGCAAACTAACAGACAACAAAATGGAAAATGGCAAAATAATAGAAATAAACAAGGCCAGTTAAAGGAAAATTATTCTGAACGGATATCTCAAACTGAAAACACCAAAAAAGGAGATAACATACAAACTAGGAGTAAAGACACTTGTTATAAACTTGTTACACCTGTAGTAACATAGGACACTGGTCCTATAATTGTCCAGACAATTCTTGTAAGGGGTGTAGTAGAAACAACACACTTAAGCGAAATTGTCCAACATCTAAAGCCTCTAGGCCAGCGGGAAACGACTCGCGGAGGAACCAATAGGGGTCAAGGTGTCCTCCTTAGGGAAAAATGGTATAGATCCCAACGAAAAACCTCCAGCCAGTAGTAATAAAAGAAAGAAGACAAGTTCAAAAAACTTAAAGAAACAAAAGAAGTCCCCTCCAGCTCTCTCAGAAATTGAAGAAAACTCCTCTCCAGCACCAGTAATAATTCAAAAGAAGATCCCTCAAAGAAATCTTTCTCCAGCATCAGCAAAAAAACAATGGAAGACCTCTAATCTCAAAAGAACCAAATCGTTCCAAGAAATTCGGTGATAAGTCGGAAAACATGACAATAGAGAATATGTTTTCAACAGCCGTATTATCGCTAGGCTCTCTCATTCAAAGGCATCCATTAGGTAAACTTGAGCCCAGGTTGTTTTTTGCGATAAACTTGAACGGTAGGAAGACAATAGGACATTTAGATGCCCAATCTGTTTACTCCTACATAGGAAAAGGGTTAGGAAAACAGTTTAGTGGGAAGTATAAACCTTACAAAGGCGCAGTAAATGTAGCCAATGGGATATCTGTACCTGTAGAAGGAAAGTTAGATGTAGCGGTTAGGATTGATGGAATAGAGAAAACCTTACCTTACCGAGTAGCAGATGGGTTACGGTACTAGTGTATCTTAGGGATTGATTTTAAGCGATTGTTTGAACTCAAGCTAGACTTCGGAAACGACACATGGTGGATACCAGCGGGAGAAGTTCATCAGTTCTATCCCTACGGGCAAGATCCCACCTATCTTCCAGCATTAGCCAGTATAGATGGCCTTCTTCAAGCTTTACAGGAAGAGAAAGAAGAAATAAAAAAGCTCCTAGATAGTCTTCTACCAACTACTCCAAAAGCGCTTGGTGCCACAACTTTGGCTTACCATAAAATAGATGTGCAAGGCCACGAGCCAATACGACAAGAGTGTTTAACGGTGTTGTGGTCAGTGGAGAGACTTAAAGGTTATCTTCAAGGAGAACACTTTACCGTAATAACGGATCATTCCAGTCTATTATGGTTAAACGATCTCAAAGACCCTGCAGGTCGATTATCAAGATGGAATACAGTACTGCAAAATTACGATATTAAATCAGTACATCGTCGAGGTACTCTACATCAAGTCCCAGACGCCCTGTCGAGAGCGTGGGAGGATTCAGAGACTGCAGCTGTAGTTCCAACTCACATAGAGGATTCATGGTATAAGCGGAAAATGAAAAACGTAAAGAAATTTCCAATTACATATCCCGATTATAAGTTCGAGAATGATTTTCTTTACGCACATCGTCCAAATCTATTAGTTGACCCATTGTTTCCGGATTTAGATGCATGGAAATTAGTCCTCCCAGCATCGTATAGACCTCAAGTACTTGCCGAAGCGCATGGTACTCCCCAATCGGGACACTTAGGAATAGAAAAAACTTACGCTCGCCTAGCAACTTATTATTATTGGCCGGGTTATTTTTACGACACGTTGTGTTATGTCCGAACTTGTCATGAATGTCAAATACACAAAAGTTGCCAATTAGCACCAGCAGGGTTGATGAGAGAAAGAAATATTGACGGACCATGGAAAATCGTGGCAGCCGTTATCATGGGTCCTAAACCAGCATCAAAACGAGGGTTTGGATACCTAATTGTATTCGAAGATTTATTTACGCGCTACATAGAAATTCAGCCACTTAAGAAGGCTGATGGAAAAAATATATAGCAAGCTTTTGAGGACTTGATTATAAACCGACGGGGATGCCCTAAGTTTTTATTGACAGATAATGGAACGGAATTTTCCAACAAATTAATAACAGAACGTCTAGCGTCTTATGGCATTAAGCAAACTACGATACCGCCATATCGGGCTTAAGCAAACCCGGGGGAATTGAATCTCGGATCTTCAGCTCCGAAGGCTTGCTCTCTACCAACTGAGCTATTTTATTGTTCCTGTCATTAAATTAACTTTAGGTTATTAATTTCGGAGCATATTTTGATAGTAGTTTATAATCAAAAGTTAATTTAATGACAGGAACAACAAAATAGCTCAGTTGGTAGAGAGTAAGCATCCAGATCTAAAGATCCGAGGTTCAATTCCCGCGGGTTGAAAATTTTTTTTATTTTTTTTTATTAGTTAAAATTTTGTGCATTAAAAAATGTATTTTTTCGCTTGCCCAGGACATTTTTTAAATTTGTATATGAAATACATTTTTCAAAGGAATTTTCAACGTTACTCAAACGTTGTAACAACGGTATTTCCACCTATCGCGGCAACTTACATAAATCTTAGCGGACATATCCCACATTGTAACAACGTTGTTCCAACGTTTCAACAACTTTTATAACGACGTTGTAACGTTGTCAAAACAACGTTGCCACAACGTTGCTACAACGTTGTGTGCTAGTAGGGATATGTGTTATTTCAGTTAATAATAAAAAAGAAGTTATAATCATATACAAAATTGTCAATGTAAAAACCAATGATACTTTCTCACCATTTACTAAAATAAGCAATGTGAAATTGACTCGCACCGTTTGCAATACTGCAAACCAGAAGATTTATCAACGCAATGTATTTTAATCGAAATTGATGAAAAAAATTACATCAGTTGTGTTCCTACAGCTTGTATTGGTGACTAAAATATAGTTATGTAAATATATTTTTTTATTTATTTAGAATAAAACGTTTATTGAAATATTACTCTTGTCTTATTAATTATAAACTATTCAAAAATTGTTAGCAACTGCTTTTAATTTAAAAAGTAAAAAATAATTTTAATTTACGGCATATTTTTATCATTGAATATTTTTCTATATCCTTGTATGTTTTTGTACATTTCCATTTATTTCTATATGTTTTTAAATCTTTATGTACATTTTCGTACATCTCCGTACATTTCTGTATATTTCTGTATATTTCTGTATAAAAGTCCAAGAACTGATAAAAATATACAGAAATATACAGAAATATATAGAAATATACGGAGATATACAGAAACATACAAAAATGTTCAACAATATACAAAAAAATACGGAAATATTTGCCAATGTAATCCTTATTTGTCTAAATTGTTTAAATTTGTCAATGTCCTGCTCCGAAAACACCTTGAGCATCAAATTCCAATCCTTCCTAATGACTCAGAAAAGTGGTCAGATCGTATGAAAAGGCTTACAGCTTTACACGATCTAATTAAACATTGCATAGAAAAGCCACGGCTAGGCAAGCTAAGTATTATAATAGGAATATGAGAGATATACCAAGTCGGAGATAAAGTAGTTAGGTTAAATCGTGTGCAATCATCTGCAGAAGCAAATTTCACAGCCAAACAAGCACTAAAAGTTGTAGGTTCAGCAACGGTAATGGAAGTCAAATCTCCTACGATTTACATAGTAGAAGATAATGACACTAAGAAACGAACTGAAATATCCATTGAGGATAGTAAACGATACATTCCGGCTCGTAAGGTAAATATGAATCCAATCTCTATTCCAGATGTTAAGGAGACGAGGGAGCTTACGGGGAAGGGGAGAAAGAGGCCGATCGACGAGCCAGCGACGTCCTCTAATGGGAGAGGAGCCCACAATGCCATCTCCGCAAAATGTGGCAACGTAGCAAATCCCACGTCCTCCAGCACCATCATCTCCAACACTCCACCGGGTACTGCCTCGGGGAGACGGACGACCGGACGGATATCGTTACAGGGGCTACGTGCCGTTCAGGGCGAATGTGTCGGAGGAGGCAGAGGAGACGCTACGGAGCACAAACCCCCCGATGGTCCAGCACGTCAGGAGAATAGGAAGGAGCCAGACAAGAGAGAAGAAGGGGAGAGAGCCCCAAAGCGCCGTGGTCGACCAAGGTCACCTGCGCGCACCAACCAGCTGCTAACTTCAAAGAGTCCGAAAACCCTACCGCCGCCCTCTTCAGCTCCAGCGTACCATTTGCCCCTCCCTCCAGCTCCAGCTCAAGTGACCCCGCCCTCACCCCATGTACAATTATTCCCCAATCCCCTGGAACAATTCCCAAAACCTATCACCCAAATCTTCCAAGACTCCTCTCAACCTCAAGCCCCAGCCCGCATCGTCCATTTTATCCGTATTCCTATTTCTTGCCCCCCTCCAGTTACCCTCCCGCAAGTAGTCCAACTAAATCTAGCTCCCACCGCTCTCCCACGCCCCAGCCAACCTTCCTCACCCCCGGAAGTGGAACCCCGTTCAGGACCGGGTACTTCTACCATCCCATCCCTGTTGTTTTTCCTGTACCCTCTAGCAACTCTAGAAACCTGGAGGTAACCAGTGCCATGCCCCAGCGACTAACGGCCTATAGTGGCCGTAGGAGGCAAGGCTGTTGGAATTGCGGCAATAGGGACCGCAGCTGGAAGGAGTGTCCGGAATACCGCACCACCTTTTGCCGCGGTTGCGGTAAACCCGGGGAGCGGATTGAGACCTGTCCCGAGTGCCACAGTGAATGGTTGGCCTCACTAAACATACACCCCAAATAAGGGATTATGTATCTCTTATTTTTTCTTTTATATAAATGTGGTATTATTGATAAAATATGTCTTTTCTATTTATTAAACCTACAAGAAACCATCCACAAATTTAGTAAGATTAAATATTTAATTTCATTTCCAGTAAATAGATACTAACTGAAGCTGTTACTTGTTATAAACATTACTTGAAACACTATCTTATACCCACACATAATTAAAACAGATAGGTGTTAAAAATTGTTATTTGAATAAACTTCATAGCGTACCAAGTTTTTTTTGTTATTTTAAAATATCTATCAATGAATAAATTAACTGAAACTAAATGATATGACTGATTCATTAATTATTCATTTTGTTATTATAATAATTGTAATAATTTATCTCAACGAACCACTTTCGAGGAGGAGAGCAGCCCACCAGCTTAGTAATGAATAAAGATTGTTTTTTTTTTAAGTATTACGATTCTTATTGTCTTTGGATGAGTGTTTCATGTTAGGATGGGTAATGAATGTCGCGAACGTCGGAATTGGCCGGAAAACCGAGTAAATAGAGTTGTAAGCCAGTCACACGTATATCGAAACGGGATAAATTGTCGGTAAAGAAATTTATACACTCAGCGTGTCACTCTCATACACAGATTAACTATAAAAAGAAGCTGTTCCAAGTTCCAGTGTTCCAGAATTCAAGAGACCTATACACTTATCATTTAGTAAAGTTTTGTTTTCCTTTTTCTGTAATACTATAATTACTTAGTTATAGTAAGTCATAAAATTGCGACACAACAACACAGACAAATACACGTCACCCCGTGTAGACAGCATCGGTTAATTAAGTTTCGGAACCGGTAATTAATAAATTGTCATTTCGGTATGTGCATTGTGCCCCTTTGCGTATTCTGAATCGAAGTTAGGTATAACTTCGGTTTGGGAGGGGAAGTTGTGACGTTGTAGTTGCACTACAAGTCACATTAAATCAAAGTTAACAATTACCAAAGGTATAGCACTAACGAAGCTTACTATGCGAAGTAAGCTTGCTGTACTACAAACTTATACACATATGCGAATGTGTAAAAGGATAGAAGCTTAGTATGCGAAGTAAAAATGTTCAGTACCAAGTAGAGGAAGTACGACTCCTATTATCTCACAATAGCACATACACACACACATACACTGCTCCATTGAATTAGTGATTATAGAACCTCCAAGTACCATCAGTTAATTAAGTCCCTCCAGCATTCCCTCCTTGTCCCATCGACTCCATGTAGTCCTCCCCAAGAGAAGATTTGGACCTCCAGCCGTTGATCAGGAAAGAAGCACCTTGCGTGGAACCCAGTGACCAGCGTTGACTCAAGTACCTGTAAGAGTAACTTATAAATACTCTGTGTTATAGTAAGGAATGAGGATGGAGAAGCTACACTTTTATACAGCTTCTCCCAGCAAGATCAGAGGACACAGGAGTTGAAGTGACAGGTCGAGTTAGAGGTTAGGACGACGCACGGGTAAAACACTTAGCTCACAAAGGAATTATCCATATATATCCAAGGACTTATTTAGGAGCAGCTTGGCGAATCCTGAATACCGATGAGTGCTACTGCCTACTCGACGTCGTTCCAGAGACGTAGACGCCTCCTCGCCGTGCGAAAACGCAGCACCGGGATTGTAGCCGTCGACTCATACCGTACCTATAACATACGGTAAACGGCTCTTTTTAGCCGAAAAGCTTCCTTCTTTGGAACGAATAGTCATCTTACCTCTCAGCGAGTCCTCCAGCAGTACCCGTGGGTACGTCGTCAAAAATCCTCTAGCACAACGCCCTGGAAGTATCAAAGTGAGAAGCCTCGTCGACGTCAAAGAAACAACACTGTAAACGGACGACACGACGTCCGTCGAGCGCGCACGACTCGAGACTCGAGATCGGCGCGCATGCGCACCCGACTCTCTCGCGGGGGACTCTCCGCATCGAGAGTCACGAACCAGATAGCGACCGACCATTGAGTTTCCCGGTACTCTCGAGCAGATTATAAAATACGTGTGGTGATTGAGTGATCCAGGAGACGACCGTCCAGGTGAGGCGTGCTCCCGTTCCTCTTATCCAACTCCCAACCAAGTGTGTGTGGTTCGGTAACGAAGTACCGTATTTCGTTCTTTTATTTCTTTTTGGAGCACCTTAAGTGCCGAATAAATATAATTTCTATTCTTTTAATTTTGTTGTTGATTTCCGCCCTAATCCCCAGCGGTCTCATCACAATAGATAAAAATTTCTGTCTCTCACGAGTCCTTTATTTGTGTCTGTTGTATCGTTTATGTGACGTTCAGTATCATCACATCACAAGACGGTCGATAAATGTAAAGATTTAGCAGCTGGTCCGTAATTTAATAACGTTTCGATGTATGCTCTGTAAGCATAGGCGTTGGTAGGTGGTGACACGGGCTTTTGATTGAAAAAAACACCCACTTGGTTAAAGAGTGAATGCAATAAATTGTTAATTGGTCCTACTCTACCCAATAAATGTCTAAAAGCCGTTCGATTTTCTTTTACAGCATCATCGTCTGTCCCGTTAGATTTAATGCTCGCACAGAGACTAAGCATAGTATGGCCAAATCAAGATATTCATCACTATTTCAGGGTATCACAAATTCAATCGGCGAGTCATCGGTCAAGGATGATATAGGTTTATATTGAAATAATGCGAGCTCTCAATTGTAGTCTGTGTTGCCGGAATGTCAAATAACAATAACTCTGACTTCAAAGATTCACACGAATGCGTGTGTAGAAAGGCTATCTTTGACTGTCAGAAATATCTCTAGTCTATCTTTTCTTTCTACTACCTCTCTTCTTTCTGTTTGTAGAAGTTGTTTGTTTAGAAGTTGTTTTCTTCGCTTTGTTACGCCTCCCTTCCTTGTAGCACTTTTCATCTTACGTTTTTTCTTACTCACACTTCTTTTCTTTTTGCCTCTATATGTTGTGCTAGGTGCACCAAGCAATTGCAACTGAGAATGATTTCCATAGCGGGACATTTTATACCCCGACTCCTCCATCAATTTGTTCAATTTTTCTTCAGCCTTTCTCTTCAAAACTTGACCAGATTCCTTCACACGATTACGAAAAGATTCCTTGATGGGTGTGTTAACATCTGACACAATATTGAATCCCGTACGAACAGCCTCTCTACCCACGGCTTTTGTTCCTCGACTGAGGTGCGGTAGGACACAACAAAATACGCCGGCTAGGAAGGAACCAATACCACCATGTCCTCTTTGGTAGGAAGAGCTGATGTAAATGTGTCCAACTCCTCCGGTATAATGACCTCCTCCGCCTCCTCGATATTCATTACCGATTTGATTATTGAAGTAATCCTCGTGACAATTGATTTCTAGTCGATTTTCTTGAAATGAAGTGTTGCCGTCACTGTTCCGTAATCAAATGGAATCAATTGACCGTATTGATCTCTTATAGGTATTTCGATTGTCTGAAATGAGCTGAATAACACGAGTATGTACATTGATGGTGAGAAACTTTCGATTCTAGTAGTACCGTATTCGTAATTATCGCTATTCATGGAAACAGTTCTTAATAATCGCGAATGGACATCTCCCGTTACATATGGTTCACAGGTGTCGCTGTAAATCATGAACATGGATGGTAAACCGCTAGATAGGCGAGCTGGTCTATTACCCTCAAATGAGTATTGATCACCCACAAAGACAATTTGTCTACCTTTTTCAAACCCCAGAATTTTATGTACTTTGTCCGATAAATAAATCGACTAAACTGAGAACAAGTACTCTCTGCGCAGACTCTGTTGATCGTCACATAACCACCACGTTCCAATTTCACTATTAAATGATTATGTAGACATTCCAGATTATTTATCTCTTCAATCAGCGAAGAAATATCCTTGTAATTTCCCGCTCGAATACGCGATTCTGTAACCGTCAAATTTTCCACTCGTAACTGATTTGACTCGATTATCGTTAAAGGAATACCTTTCAAAGAAATGAATCTATCTTCATTTTCTGCTGACACGTGTTGAAACGTAGCGGAATGTGAATTTCGGTGAGTGCAACTTTCCAGAAACCTTGTAACCGGATCTGTTGCGGTAATTGAATAATGTAATGCGTCGCAGTGTTTTCCGAGAAATAATTGATACTGCTATTGTTCGGTAGAATAATATAAAATTGATCTTTCATTTTTTTGAAAGTTGACTGGCCTTGACCCAAGAATTGAACTTGTCTGGATATCCTTTCCAGTTAGCGAAATACTCTTTTGAACGACCTGTACCTCTGGTGCGTAAAATTTTCAGTACCTCAAACGAAGCTGTATTGAGATCCTTGCGGACTCTACTCTCAATTCCTCTGCATAAAAGCAGCTGTCTGTGTCTTCTTCCGAGAGATCTTGCAAAAAATAGACTGGTGATTGTCGTGTGGTTAAAATTCGAACTATTTTAAAAATCTCTAAAGTCCATTTACTCTCGTAACCTTTGTCAAAGACAGTTCTGGCACGACTGACGCGCACTAACTCACCGACTTTGAATCTGGGCCTTCGATTCAATGCGCCATTTCCCTATCGTTGTTGTAAATTTTGCCGCGCTTTATTTACATTATATAAGTTTACAGATGCCGGTGTCATTTTTGTCGTTGAATGTTTACTCTGATTATAACCGTGTACAATATTCTGCAAAACATCGATGTATCTTAGTGTATTTTTGTAGGTGAAGTAGCGCCAAACTCGCTCCTTGATTGTCCGCATCAAACGCTCTGCAATATCAGCCTTTGTATCTGGACTTCATGCTACTCTGTGAGCAATATCGTTGGCGCGTAAAAATTGTTGCATTTTGTGTTCGTCAAATTCTTTTCTCTTATACGTTTGTAAGCAAATTGATTTACGTCCGTTACTTCTCGATAATATGTAGGAAAAGGCGTCTGCAGTTTTCTTGGAAGATTTTTCCTTTATTGGAATACTCCAGCCAACTATTCTTACTCAAAACATCAACAACAATCAAAATGTAGCTGTAGCCATCGTTGTAGGTTATTTAAGATTTCAAATCCATCAATCAGCCTCCCAGACGTCATCCAAGTTACGTACATTACAACTACGACGCGGGAATCGCTGTCTAACTGTGCGATGTAAATTATAAGCATCTTGACTCTTAAGCCATTCGGTAACACTTTTGCGATTGACTTTCTTTTCTGTGTACGGGCGGCGTGGAAAAGTTTATTAATGCTAGTATAAGTAGCTGGATTAGGAGGTGAGTAGTAAATATCGCTAAATCTTCTATTTTTCCTATTCTTTGTGTATTACATCGCTCTTTTAAATTTTTCTTACTGCGTTCGTTACAGACACTTTTCACCAAATCACTAGTTTTCCCAATCTTCGATGATTTATCAATTTTTTTCTTCTTCTTCGTCTTTCTCTTCAATGCGTTCTTGACAAGGGAGAAGAATTTTCCAAAAGTTATTTTACTAACCATGCAGCAAGCTATCATTATGGCTAATGTTTATTCGTCCGCGGGTGTTTCGTCAGAGAACATTCGAGAAAATGCATATTCAGCTAAAATACTATCAGCTTTACGTCTTTCTCCATTTTTATCACCATAAACTAAATCATGTTTAAGACATGCGGCATTCAATGGATTAATAGCACGTTCACCTTGTTCGATGCGTTCCGCTAGTTTTGTACCCGAACCACAAAATCGGTATCCAGACACGTGCATTTCGAAAGGTAGTAGATCAATCAATCCATCTAGCGCGTTATTTTTTACTCGATTTTGTTCGTTTTCCCCTTCGTCTTGCTTCTAATGTTCGGTTATTATGGTTTCCGGATTGGGCTGAATTTTCTACTCAGTCGTCGCCATGATATAATGTCACTATTACTCGCACCAATTCTTTTCTTCTTTTTTGTCCCGGTTTCACCTTTGGTAATTCATGTTTGTCGTTTAATTAATTACAACGATATACTCGAATCACTTTCGTCAGCGGCACTAGTCTCAGCACTACTGCTGGGAATCTCGTTCTGAGAACTGTTTGCTTGATTTATATTGCTAATATCGTGTCGAGGTATTTGAAATCTACTACCAGTGACATATGGTGAAGAATGATAAGGTAGTACCATATGGGATCCATCAGCACCAATATCCAACTCACTTTTCCAAACACGGTTATTGCCAATGTATTTGCGCAGCACAAAGCATTCACGGAGAGCCACTGCAAATTGAACGTGTCCTGGAGGTGGAGAACCTTTTATATTTCTCATAGCATCATACACCATTTGAGTCTCATCCTACATTACCGCTAACTCGCAATTTACGCAGTAACTGTACTGTCTTCTGTCGGAACTTTGTAGGTACAATCTCGATTATAGTTGCATCAACTCGATATTCCTTTTCGGCTCGTTGTGACTCATTGTTGTCCCCCATGTCTACAACGCTATTATTATTTACTTCACTGTAATGGTTTCTCTGAATATCAACATTGTCCTTTTTATCTCTGACTTTATCGTAGCTATGCGCATCCTTAAAATGGAGGTAACGTTGCAACACAGAGCAGAATCTAGTCTGGTCATTGGGGTACAAGCACCATTTTTCGTGCGTGCTCCATGTTTACTTACTATTTATATTGGCCAACAAAGTACCGACTAATGGAGCTAATAGAGCTGGTAAAAAAGCACCGTGTTGAACTATGATCCTTTTTTACTTCTTCATACTCACTCGAGGGTCGGCTAATTTCCACAGAATTTTTGCGTAAACATGACTTGTGAAACCTCTCTAATGGTATGTTACTAATTCAAAGTACGTTCAAGGCACACTCGCAAATATGGCGCTCTATCCGCGAATCGGCCGTTCGCAGCAGCGCTTTTCGTTGCTTACTGTTTAAATGGAAAAGCGCCTTTAAAATAAATGCGTCTTTGGGGGCAAAAAGTCGTCTCTTATTAGACCGTTCCATCACAGTGTGACAACTTGCACCAAATTTGATGTGTGTCCACCTTTTATCTTTTTATTACGTAACACGTAGACGTTGTGGAATTTATCATCCGGGAAAATGCATGTGCGAAATCTACAATTGTCCGGTGTATTTTGCTTTAAATCGAGCAAAAGATATCCGTATGGTCTAGAGGTAGCGTTTCAGTATGTCTCTTGTAGAAATCGTGGATACTCTGGACACAGTTGACGAGAAAGATGTTGTATCTGCGCTCAATCGTGCAAATTTCTAAATATAACAGTGTATTGTGCGTTGAGAAATATATCGCGTTGTCCGCTACCTTGATGGAACACGTTCTGCCTCATAAATACCAATAAAAGTGAGAGATGATACGATGCCTTCGAAAAAATGTCTGCTATGCTTACACTAGATGACGTTTCACGTCTTAAATCGCCAATTATAGTAAGTTTAGGGTTAGGGTCACCGGACCAGTCGCTAGTTTGCGGAAGGCCCTTGTGAAATTCCACTCCCTTCCCTTGAAAATCCTTGTACCCCGATTGCCACTCTGCGTAGTAGAAAATGATGCGATCGATAGCTGTATTACACATATAATCCAGATCTTTAAGAAACTTTTTGACAAAGGTTGTTTTACCAGAACATGTGGGACTACACACATGAATGTGAATGGATGTTTCTAGTGTGTGTCCAAAACTGGAACTGACATCAGTACCAGCGTTTCATTCGTATACACCGTTGCTTTTTCTTGTGCAGCTAGAGGACCTAATGATTATTGGTAATGGTTGCGACAATACTCACACTATGCTTCTATGAACCAATCAGCTGAAATATGGTTTAACGCTACCTAAGGATTAGAAGGATAAACTTATTACTAAAAATAAATTCACAATTTTTTGACATTTTTTTTTATTTCCGTATTTCTTTTTACAGATATTTCAGATTGTAAATTAAATGGCATTATTGCCTTTATAATTTAAAAACAATATTAATTTATTAGCTTTTTCCGCTATATTTTCAAAAAACTTTGAATCGTATATGAGAGCCACGAATACACGTGAAGGAAGAAATCTAAAACTCGTCGTCTAGTGTTACTACAATTTTTGACCCATAACGTGTCTTGACGGTTTTAAACGCCATCATCATGTGGTGATGATTTATCTCCAACTCCGAGATCTTTTTAGTAGGTACATAGCCACCACTAGCAATTTTATTTTATACAATAGCCAGTTCATCGGTCAAACTACTAAGTGACGTACCAATTGGTAATTCTACTTCACCACATTTGCTAACATAAAAAACTGAATCTGTATCGTAATATAAAAGTCGAGGTCCTAAAGTATGTAAATACTCGAATAGTTTGAGACGCGCTTGTGCTGTTATAAATGCTCCCAGTACGACATTTCCTATTGTCGGTGATACCGAGGCTACCTTGGCCTTCTCTCGGTACACCCAATTCACGTGCAAAGTATCGTCGTTGACTGGTAATATACCGTTGACTTCTATCTCACTGCTGTTGAGTAAAATCATCAGAGTTTCTGCATTTTTTATCACACTCGTTTTTGTCAAATTGTCACGTAAACCAAATTTACCCAACAGAGAATTTAGACAAATTTTTGTCACAGATCGTAGTCCCGCATTGAGATTTATGTCATCTTTTGTTAGTCGTATCCCTTCATCACGCTGGGTGATACAACTCGGTGGATATCCTGATGCAGCAGTTTTTTGAGGAAATATTAATTTTCCATGCATTTTTACCGGTAGTAAGGAATGATATAAATTTTGTGGGGGTAAAATGTCGCACGCGATTAAACCATTAACTTGAGAGATATAACGTAAATTTTTGGGTGACCTACAGGAAACCTACCACGTTTACAAATGTATGGGTATAGAGAACACACATCAACGTATAAGATCTTTTCTTCAATCTGACAATCATATATTTTGACCGTATTGCCAGTACGCCCGCCAAAAAATGCAACTCGTGGGTTAAGAGGTTTTCGCTTTATGTTCACTTTATTTTGGCGAAAAAATTCTTAATCTTCTCATTATGTTCAAAATTCTTTTTGATTTGACACTCCCATTTTTTAATAACACAATAATTGACAATTTTTAATTTATGGCCGATCGCCAGTGTCCTCTCGTATCTGGTATCCATTGACTCGCCGTTCATCATAACAGTGTCTCTGCTTATTCAATAACAGTGATGACAACCGTGCCAAAAACACCCGTGAAATTGAAGTACAATACTACGATGATTGTCTTCATTGACACGTGGTGCACAGTAACCGTCAACCAGGATATTTTCTGATAGTCTCGTTTCTCGACATCGGCCTGCGTGATTAACATGTCAATAAAGCATACGTTGCTCCATCCATAAAAGCCAGTTTGAGGCAATTTAAGACTGATTGTCTTTTGCCATTGATACTCATTGTATCGGGTGAACACATTGCGAGAGGTGGTAGAGAACCTTCGTACGTCTGATTCTACACTGTATTGAGAGAGAGAGAGATAGATAGACAGATAGATATTTATTTGCAACCTTGGGGTATAACCCTATCTGGTTGGTTTGATTTACAATATGAATACAAATAATAAAATAAAAGTAATTGTAAATACAAAAGCAATTAACATTGATTGTCGCATAGTAATAACAGTTTATAATCAGATTAAGGGGTCAAGCCTGGGTTAAATGTTTTCAATAAATAAATAATTATTATTAGAATAATTTTTTTTTTTTTAATTCTTCTCACATATTAATTTTTTTTACATAATATATATGTATTATACATTATATTTATCAATATAAAAAATGTTTATAATGCATTTTTAATCCTGGTTATTAAACTTATAATGATATTAAAAAATTGATTAATTTTTGCAGTTGCCGTAGGATATTGAAGCATTGAATGCATCTTTTAATGTCTAATAAGGCTTAAAATGTTCATGGAATATATGTTTACAGACTTATGTTTTTCCTTTTCTGAAAAAAAATTAATAACAATGTATTAAATATAAAAGTTGATAATAACAAGAAAAATAGTGAATGTTATGTACGTATACGTACATAACATTCACCTAAAACTTATCTTTTTGAAAATTGGGCAACATAAGTCCGTAGAAATATATATTTTAAAAGTTTCCCCAAAATTTCAAAGTGATTCATCAACCTGGCTCTGAAATATCCTGCGGCAAGTAAGCTAAAATCATTAAAAAACCATTAATGAGATAAATGCATTTAAAGTTTCACTTATTAGATTTAAAGTTTTACTTATTTTATAATTCTAATACCATATTCTTCAGGTATCGTACAATTTGTATGTGTAATCTTAATAATATGTATATTTAATAGGTTTATAGTGACTTTTTTCTGGTTTTATTAATATAATACTCAGTATATTTTTTTAATATACATGTATTATCTAAAATAACAGAAAGTCAACTTCAAGAATCAGTTTCTTTATAAAAAGAGGAATAAAATTTTTTAAAACTACAAGAATACTTAGCTATTATTGAATATTAATGCATGATTATATAGATTTTAAAAAATATTTTGATAAAAAATCATATACTATATTATATGATTATAATTTTTATTATAAGCATTAAATTTAATTAAAAATATGTAAAGAATGCAGTAAAAACAAATACTGTTTGACAGTTGTGTACAATATCTCTTTCTCTCTCTCTCACATGACAAGTCTTCCATAAGATTATTGATTTTTCGAATAGCCTTGTCACGTGATAGAGAAAGAGAGAGGCATAGATAGTGTTACAGCTGTTAATGGAAGTGTGCACCAGCCACACGTTTGTAGTTCAGTTTTAAGCTATTATAATATCAAGTAGAATTATATATTATATATATTATATTATATAATATCTAAATAAAATAAGTAAAAAAAACTAGTGGTTTATAAAACTGCATGAACAAATTATATCAGATAAGTATTTGCATATAACCTTAAATTTATATTTTGTTTATGTCAAGAAATTGATTCTTTGTTTCTCCATTTCAGCATAACCAATGTGTCAACACTTAGATATACAATATTTGCAGAATACAGATAAAATTATAAACAAGTGTTTTGTTATGCTCAGTGTATTTGTGCTTAGTGCGATATTATGTGGTTGAAGTTATTTTATGTGTACTTATTTGTGAAAGTGTTTCAAACCTCCAATATAATTAGTATATTTCATGCCGTAAAGTACCACTCTCTATATTCTTTTGTTTCTTCTTCTGGTCGCAATTCACATGCTCTGCAAAAATATTGCTTTGGAGGAACGTCAATTACTTTTCATTCTCATGCAGTATCAACACCTTGAAGAGAATTGAATCCTCGCTTCCTCCAAGAACCATCACCTGATACACTTATATGGCAATTCTGACTTGTTGAATCATATACTTGCTCGACAGTTGCTTTCATAGACTGTTTACCAACTTCTTTACAAACATTTTTTATCTCTGTATTAATAATGTCATAATTACTGTGAGAAACTGGACTCGGCAAATCCATATTTCCACAAAAAGTAACTAAACCAGCATGCCCATGACCAAGAGTTCTCATTGTGTACACTAACGTCTATTTATTTCATGAGCGTTACTTTTTTTCCAACTTTTCTACTTGAATCAATAACAAATACCTTAAAACAGTTTGTACATGTTATTGTTATTTACTTCCCAAACCTCTCACATCAACTTCAGAAAATTTAACTGTACCATGACATATCGTACAATTTGTAGTGTAATCTATATGTATATTTAATAGGTTTATAGTGACTTTTTTCTGGTTTTATTAATATAATACTCAGTATATTTTTTTAATATACATGTATTATCTAAAATAACAGAAAGTCAACTTCAAGAATCAGTTTCTTTATAAAAGAGGAATAAAATTTTTTAAAACTACAAGAATACTTAGCTATTATTGAATATTAATGCATGATTATATAGATTTTAAAAAATATTTTGATAAAAAATCATATACTATATTATATGATTATAATTTTTATATAAGCATTAAATTTAATTAAAACTATGTAAAGAATGCAGTAAAAACAAATACTGTTTGACAGTTGTGTACAATATCTCTTTCTCTCTCTCTCACATGACAAGTCTTCCATAAGATTATTGATTTTTCGAATAGCCTTGTCACGTGATAGAGAAAGAGAGAGGCATAGATAGTGTTACAGCTGTTAATGGAAGTGTGCACCAGCCACACGTTTGTAGTTCAGTTTTAAGCTATTATAATATCAAGTAGAATTATATATTATATATATTATATTATATAATATCTAAATAAAATAAGTAAAAAAAACTAGTGGTTTATAAAACTGCATGAACAAATTATATCAGATAAGTATTTGCATATAACCTTAAATTTATATTTTGTTTATGTCAAGAAATTGATTCTTTGTTTCTCCATTTCAGCATAACCAATGTGTCAACACTTAGATATACAATATTTGCAGAATACAGATAAAATTATAAACAAGTGTTTTGTTATGCTCAGTGTATTTGTGCTTAGTGCGATATTATGTGGTTGAAGTTATTTTATGTGTACTTATTTGTGAAAGTGTTTCAAACCTCCAATATAATTAGTATATTTCATGCCGTAAAGTACCACTCTCTATATTCTTTTGTTTCTTCTTCTGGTCGCAATTCACATGCTCTGCAAAAATATTGCTTTGGAGGAACGTCAATTACTTTTTCATTCTCATGCAGTATCAACACCTTGAAGAGAATTGAATCCTCGCTTCCTCCAAGAACCATCACCTGATACACTTATATGGCAATTCTGACTTGTTGAATCATATACTTGCTCGACAGTTGCTTTCATAGACTGTTTACCAACTTCTTTACAAACATTTTTTATCTCTGTATTAATAATGTCATAATTACTGTGAGAAACTGGACTCGGCAAATCCATATTTCCACAAAAAGTAACTAAACCAGCATGCCCATGACCAAGAGTTCTCATTGTGTACACTAACGTCTATTTATTTCATGAGCGTTACTTTTTTTCCAACTTTTCTACTTGAATCAATAACAAATACCTTAAAACAGTTTGTACATGTTATTGTTATTTTACTTCCCAAACCTCTCACATCAACTTCAGAAAATTTAACTGTACCATGACAATTCTGACAAACTAAAAATTCTTCTAATGTTGGGAAAAGTAGTGATATATCAATAATTCTATTTTCTGTGCTACTTTCTTCAATGGTATCAGTTTTTAACTTTTTACTTGATCTGGATCAATGTTGATGGAAGTGCATCGTAGTTGGTTCTTACTGATGTTGATAATTTTTTTATGAGCAGATGTACTGTTACTTGAGTCTGGCATTTTTTTTACTGCTCTTTTTTTGTATAAACTTATAATTAATTTCTTAAAACTAATAAAATTTAAAGTTAAAAATATACTTTTAATTTAAAATCCACTGAGTATTTACTAAAATAATGTAAATACTTTATCAATGCAGACAATATTTACTTCAAATAGAACTGTACGTATTTGTGCAGTATATTAGAGTAAAAGGAATCATTTATTTATTAACTATTAAATTTGAATCGTATGGTAAAGTAGATTTCTATTTTACCAAACTCTACGCTTGATAGTTGCTTCGTTTAATATACTTGTATGTAAACGTCGAAAACCTCGCAATTATTATTTTAGTTAAATTAAAATAAAATGTCTTTTTTTGCAAAAATAATTTTAGAGAAATAATGTCTATTGATGCTTACTTTATTTCAATTATAACTTGCGAAAAAATTTTTTGTTTTTTTTCAAATTTTGGGATAATGTTTTATGTAAGAAATACTTTAAAAAAAGTTAATAAAAAAAAAATCGATTTTTTGAGCAGTTAACCCAGGCTTGACCCCTTAATACATTTGATCGAATTGGTGAGTGACGCATTAATAAGTTTGTTAAATTATAGATATTTATAATTTAAAGAACAATAGAGTTACATTGACTTATAAAACTAGTGAAATATTAATTTAAAAATATAGTGTAGAGGGGTGCATATATCCCATCAACCCAATTTTATTCATTACCTCCAGTTAGTTTGCGATTTAATTGTCATTCAACGTAGTACTAATATTACTGTAACTAACCTGTCGCTTATTTATTGCATAAAATACAATAGTGACAAAAATTGCGACAAATACTTAATAAGCGGATTGTAATTTGGTACGTTAATGGGTGGACACTAGTGACAGTTATATTTTTCTTTTACTCTATTATTCACAGTATGAGAATAATACTCATCATTATGGTTTGAGGTTAAACAGACTGCAGCAATTTCAGAATTTTCATTCTCAAAAAATTTGTCTCTTTGATTAGTAGAAGAGATCGATGATGAAATCTTTTTAATACTATCTCGTATTACCGGTAATAAGTTTAACTCTACTTCGTTTTTAATAAGGATTAGAGGAGATCGATAAGTTTTTCGCATGCAAACAATAAGGTTTCTGACTATGGATCTAGCATATCCCTTCATGTCGGCAACTATGTTAGCTTTTTTTAATAATAAATAAGTGTCTTGTGGCCATATTGCAGTTAAGTAAACTTTACTTGTATCTCCTAAACCAAAAATCGATTGGGCTGTATGGTTCTTAAGTATAGATGCTTTTGTTAATATAAAGTCGCGAACTGTAGGTGAGGATAGTTTAATTACCAGTATCCAGGACGCGATATTGTTATGCGGTTGAACTAAATTAGTACGGGTAGTAGCATTAGCCATATTATGTTTTGATACCCATTCACGAGCAAAAATTATTTGATTGCTTAGTCCGGGTAGACCAAGGGTACCAAGCAAAGAATTCATTACTCCTCCTGGGTTTTCCTTTAATTCAGATGGTACACCACAAATTCTAATTTCGCAGGGATCCGAAACTTTTAAAGTACTGGCAATACTTGTCAAATCAGTTTTAATACGATTTAAATCTTCCTTAAATTGAGCTACTATAGTTTCGACCTTATTTTCTAAAGCAATAATACGGGCATTAATACCTTGCGTGAAATTATTAAATTGAATTAAATAATCTTTGAACCATTTAGGTGCTTCTTCATTGACCATTTTTGAAGCTGGTGTAAGATAATTATTAAATCTTACAATAGATCTACTACTATTCGATATGTCAATAGATACGTCAATAGATACGTTTAATTTATGTAATTTATTTACTGTTGAAGAAACACAAGTATCTTTATTTATACGCGCGACTATATATTCACACAAAGTACTAAGACTCTCAACAAGCTAATGCTTATATAGCCTAAGCGCGTTCTTATAGTTGTGGACGATAGAAAAATAGGTAGCCACCTAGCGGAACGAGACCAAATCACTGAACACCACGTGTAGGTCTAACCTATAAATTTATAATTCCTACACACTCTCACAGAGAGAGAGAGAGAGAGAGAGAAATAATCTAATGGTGTAAGATCTGGGGATCTGCTTGGCCACTCGATTTCACCTTGCCATCCAATCGAATTACTGAGATATCTGATATTCTGATGACCTTCAGAATATCCTCAAAATAAAATTTGATCTCCACAGAATTTATGTAAAATTCATCGTTCTTTTCGAATCCGGGATCAAATATAGGGATTCCCATTAAAAAAATGAAGTTGACCTTCTAGGTCAAGTTTAAGTCAGGGATAAATTATTCCTCGAAAACCCTACAACTATTGCAAAGGTTATTTTCCCGTAAAGTAAATAAATTTAATTACAAATTAATTAAAATCTTTTATTAGTGGCGATATCTCAATCAAAATTTAATATTTTTTAAATAAATTTAGACAATTTTTACGGGTATATAATTGTGTGATTATAATGAACCAGTATCTATATAATGTATATTTAAATTAGTTTGTGAGTGACTGTTCCTCAGTCAATATTTGATTATTTTAGAATAAATGTAGATAACTTTTATGTATGTATATTTTAGCAATTAATTTACCATTATTTATATAATTTATGTTTAAATCTGTTTGTATGTGGCGATTATTTAGCCAATATTTAATTACTACTGATTAAATGTTTGTAAAATTGTAGGGCTGTTTGTGTATATATATATTGTAATAGTTTGACTGACGCGCGGATGTTTATTTTATTATCGCGGCTGCTCAGCGGTACGGTTAAACTTACCGTATTTAAATAAACGTATTTTTTCCGCGTTGCGGCGGCAGTTACCTGTCCGCTCTACCAAATCTGTTAAGTGTTAGTCTGAAACCGAGGTACTGTTTCAGATAACAACCAGGTAAAAATCAAATTTGAAATTGACCGCGACATATGGATATCGCGTCGAGCACTTGTCAATTATAAATATACGAGCTCTTAGGATTACGGAAGGAATCGCACGTGGATTAAAATTCAATTACTTGAACACCGGATTGAATTTGTATTAATGAAATAAATTATTTGAGGCCTGCGATGACTCGGTCGGTAGGGCGTCGGGCTCGTAATTTGGGGTCCCAGGTTCGATTCCCGGCCCCGGCCGATTGATACAAGCACCACTGGCGAATGTATTTTCAACAAGTGCTTTCTTCATCAAGACATCGTATGACCTCCGTCGCTGATTAGCAACGATTCGGGAGCATAAAAAGAGCGACGTTAAAATAATAACAAAAAAAAAGGAATTATTTGAAACAAATATAAAAATAAAGAACGAATAAAATATCTATCAATCGCCGAGGTCTACGCTTTAAAGTCGGTAAACGGCCGAATTGTAGAGAGAGAGAGGGAAAATATCGCGATCTAAATAATACACAGTCAACTGGACTGATATAGCGCAATGAATAAACAATTCATTGTTTATCGAACAAAACGCGATCGCGTGAAGTGGTACCACTTACTTCTGATCTTTGCTGGAATCAAATAACGATCAGCTGGACGGTCGCTCTCTCTGTCTCTCTCTCTCTCTCTCTCTCTCTCTCTCTCTCTCGCTCGCGCGCTCGCTCCCGTCGCGGAATCGGACGAGTGGTATATTCGCCTGTGCACCGAGGTTGCGTCGCTGCAGGTCGATTTCCGACGGTGCAACACTTACGGCAAATGCAGGGTTGGCTTGCAGTCAATATACACCCACGAACACCACGGCAAAACAAGCACAGCTGGGTTAAAAAACGGGACGCGCGGGGACGTCACCTGTCGCATGTCAAGGTGGCTATATCTCTCTCGAGCGCACGCAATTCTCCCCCTCACCTACGTATTCAAGTGCGCGCGCGAATCTTTCGCGTGCGAAGCCGATGTCGCCCGTGTAGCCATAACGAACCGAGCCGAGCCGAATCTTGCCTTGTGTTGCTCGAATTTGTCAAATGGTAAGGTAAATAATACTTCACCCTTACAACATCGTGTGACAACCCAAACTTGATTTGTTTCATGCGAAAGCAATTGCAGTAATTATCTAAGCTATATTGGTTAGTATATACTTATATCTAATATAGACATGTTATGTTAAATCTACTCACATAAGAGAGCGTAATAACTCAAGCGGTAGAGTATTTGATTGATACGCTATGGGATGCACTTCGATCATAGTATTTGGGGATATTTTTTTGATTCAATATGTAACATATAAAAAAATTATTTAAATGTTAAATAATCAAAAATTGTAAAATTAAAAATTTTATTATTCTTTTTTTATTTTTTCGCTCTTTTTGGTCGCAATCTGAGCCTACTGATCCGACCAAAAAGGACGAATCAACATTTATTTACAAATTATTATTAATTATAAATTAAACAATTAATTGTAAAAACATTTAGAGCAACATTGTGCTCGAAAATAAAATAAAAATTTAATAAATAATCATAAAACGATGAAAATTGTACAATAATCAAACGAAAAATGCGGGGTTTTTTGCGTGTATCTAATTTAATCGTGTGGCGGGGCTAATGTTCTGCCGTTTTAAAAGCAGAAATAAGGAGTTTAATTTTGTAGGATTATATCGACGGTTGAGAGGAACAACAGTCTATTTCGGTAGCCACTTGGAAAAGAGGCTATCTCGGCGACCGCTTGGAAAAGACGCTATCTCGGCGACCGCTTGAAAAAGAGGCTATCTCGGCGGCCGTTTGGAAAAGAGACTATCTCGGCAGCCGCTTGGAAAAGAGGCTATCTCGGCGATCGCTTGGAAAACACGCTATCTCGGCGGCCACTTGAAAAACGTCCTATCTCAAACTACATTTTTTGTTTTCTAAATTTGTAGTGGCAGCCCTGCCTTGGATTTGAGTACGACATTTAAATAAAGTATTAAATAATATTAATATAATAAACATACACGGAGAGAAATGTTGTGGTAAATATTACAAACTAGTATGGTAAAAATTCTTGAATTTTCTAGTAATGTGTTCACAGACTGCGAAGCTTGTAATTTTTACTATACTGGATTTTAATTTTAATTTTTTTTTAAATATTGAAAAAATTTTTATTTCTTCCGTATATTATTTATTTTAGAGTTTAGGTATATTATTTAAGAGATATGAAATTTTAAATATTTTAATTAAATGTTATTTGTGAAAAAAATTTTTGATGTCATCGGGATCGAACCTGCGAAGTTTGGGTTAAGAGTCGAAGTCCTTACCATTGCGCTACGGCGTCGCTTGCGTTTGGTTCACCGTAATGTCCTTTTGTAGTAAACAAACAAAGACGTGACTCCAATATACATTTTTCAATATAATTTCCTATAACAATATAGGAAAAAATGCGAGTTAAAAAAAATTACATGCTTATTTGTAAAATTTAGTACGTAAATTGCTATGGTAATTTTGCGGGGTTTTTTCGGTCTGTGATCATATTACTCGACAGTATGGTAATTTTTCGTAGCTGGTTTGTAATATTTACAGCGCCATTTCTCTCCGTGTAATGTAAGGTGTTCACAATGTTTCGGAAGCCGAATTGTTCGACATTATTTCAAGAGATTTTCTTATTATGTCAAACAAATGTTCAATGATATTGGATGTGCCGGCGTCTACTAGTTTGCAAAGGTAAGTATGTAATGACATGCATAACCTCATGGGCAAATAATAAACAAGGATAACGCCAGAGAGATCAAATAATAAATTGTGTATGTCATCTGCAGTAAAAAAAATATATACATTTTTATTAAAGCATATTTTATATTATTGAAAATGCAATGTATTACTAAGTAAATAATTAAGAAATAATTATAAACTATACTTATTCAGTTAATGATTTATAAAACTCATGATAGTCAGAAGGAATTATTCCTTTTGAGCACATGTGCTGCAAATCTTTTTTTTTTCATTGTCTAGATCAATTTTTTTAACGTGCAATCTTACCAAAGGATATTCCTTATACTTTATATATAATTCAGGCAATTAAAGTTTTTTAACAGATTCTACAGAAAATTTCCAAACTTTTTTGTATTTAACATGTATAACAAAAAATCAATAGGATTTGAGTTATAAAGCGATAAAAAAATAAAAAAATTAAGAAAATTTCAATTTTTTGATTGCTAGCAGCATTAAACGTAATTAAAATAGCGCTCTAAAAATTTAGCTGCATCTATTTTAACCCATTTCTGACAGATTCCACCAGAAAAAATAAATTTTTATTTTTTGACTGAATCACTTCCGTGGAATACTCCATATATATAAGGTATATGATAAATTAGGAATTAATGCAAGTTAAATGGTGATTACACAAAATAGATTAAAAAAATTTACCGGACAAACTAATTTAAGGGTTTTTGTCCTAGTAGACGCCGGCACATCCAATATCATTAAACATTTGTTTGACATAATAAGAAAATCTCTTGAAATAATGTCGAACAATTCGGCTTCCGAAACATTGTGAACACCTTACATTACTGCATATTATTTAAAACATTTTTTAATTATATTACTATGTTTATTATATTAATATTATTTAATACTTTATTTAAATGTCGTACTCAAATCCAAGGCAGGGCTGCCACTACAAATTTAGAAAACAAAAAATGTAGTTTGAGATAGGACGTTTTTCAAGTGGCCGCCGAGATAGCGTGTTTTCCAAGCGATCGCCGAGATAGCCTCTTTTCCAAGCGGCCGCCGAGATAGTCTCATTTCCAAACGGCCGCCGAGATAGCCTCTTTTTCAAGCGGTCGCCGAGATAGCGTCTTTTCCAAGCGATCGCCGAGATAGCCTCTTTTCCAAGCGGCCACCGAAATAGACTGTTGTTCCTCTCAACCGTCGATATCTTAGGTCGCAGTACAATAGCGAATCCAAAATAAATTTAATCGAAGCTTATATACAACATTTTTTATTTAAAAATAAGCAGTTCTACAGCTCTGAATTCATTTATTATTTATTTAATAAATTGACTCGGTGAGATCATCTATCTCACCGACTAGCTTAATATTTCGCTTCTTAATTAATTTCCCGGTTATAATCCTTCCCGACAAATACCGCCCTCTCCGGCGTATACTCCAGTTGCCTAATCTTAGGCATAAGGCCCAACACACGGATTTAAAGCCAAACAAAGTGTTTAGCGTGGCTAATGGTATTGCACAGGAATCAAATTGATTCCCGGCCGCATCGTGGGACATTACTACCTAGATTGGTGAGTTGGGACAAATTGAGCCTGACCAGGGCCATATATATTCCCCAGAACCCACCCCATTACAAGTTGTTAGACCAAATAATTCTGTTTTAATTTACAAGAGATAGTTTAAGATCATTGGAAAACTATTTTTGATTTCTAATATCAATAAATGATTGAATACAAATAAAGAAAACAAAAAAAAAACAATTACATTATAATACATAGTAAAATTATTTTGAACTACAAATATCTGTCTAGATTGTTTTATAAGATGGATTGTTTTATTGTTTTATTATATTATATTATTTGTATAAGAGTTTTAAATTTTTTGTAAACATAGTGGGAACGTAGTGAGTAAAATGACTTTAATACATATTAAGTCTGAATGCTTTTATATGATGGATGCCAGGATGCAAGTATGGAAGTCCGACATACATTTTGTGTTATCTTCATATAAATTAATATATTTTTTGTTTTCTATTTTTTTATTGTAATATTGAGCCGAGAAGGTTTATGCTATGGTATTCTCAGCAAAAATGACCAATACTTTAAGGTTTAGGGTAATTTCTGTTATCCAGACCTGCGCACAGGAAATTCCACTTTCCTCTGCAGGATTTAAGACGTTATAGTGGGTTTTTATGTAATTATACCTTCCTCTGTATTGAATTTTCAAATGTTATGATAAGTAACTCTGGAATAAATAAATAAATAAATTGAAAATGTTGGTATGTTTAAGCAAATAGTTTTAAGTATATCTTACTCTAGTATGTTCCATTTATGAAGCAATCTAATATGACGATTTTTTCTTACAGTTAATTGCTTCTGGCTACGTGTACTTAATTGAGAAATATAAAGTTAACCTAGAATATAAAGTTATATTTTGTATTGTAGGTACCAGTAGAAAGATGAATAAAGCACAATTAATTGTTAGTATTGTATTTTACATTACAAATTCATTTGAAGCTTCATTACAAAATATTAAAATTGGTAAGTTTACATTAATTTCTTATTGTATTATAAATATAT
This sequence comes from Theocolax elegans, assembly GCA_026168455.1. NCBI lineage: Eukaryota > Metazoa > Arthropoda > Insecta > Hymenoptera > Cerocephalidae > Theocolax > Theocolax elegans. The sequence continues at coordinate 54,301,256 of CM047425.1, forward strand.
ATGATATGGGTGTATGTGTATAAATATATATGGTCGATTATTTATTTAAAAAAAAGACAAAACCATTCATAATACTTTAATCGTTAGGTGATGTGCAGTGTAACAGTTCGGTTGCCGCACGGATGTTTGTTTTAATATCGCAGCTGCTCAGCGGTACGGTTAAACTTAACGTATTTAAATAAACGTATTTTTCCCGTGATGTGGCGGCGGTTACCTGTCTGCTCTACCAAATCTGTTAAGTGTTAGTCTGAAACCGAGTTACTGTTTCAGATAACAACCAGATAAAAATCAAATCTGAAATTGACCGCGAAACAGGGATATCGCGTACGAGCACTTGTCAACCAGAAATATACGAGCTCTTAGGATTACGGAAGGAATCGTACGTAGGTTAAAATTCAATTACTCGAATATCGAATTTTAATGTAACAATAAATTGAATTTATTGAAATAAATATAAAAGATAAATAATAAACAAAATCTGATTGTCGCCGAGGTCTACGCTTTTATTACAAGTCGGTAAATGGTTGACTTGTAGAGAGAGGGGGAAAAATATCGCGGACTAAAATAATATACCCAGTCAACGGGACTGGTATAAAGCAATACGATTATTTATTAATTGCGAATAAAAACACGATCGCGTGAAGTGGTACTACTTACTTTATACGCTACTGTTGTCGTTGGTAAACAGCGACCAGCCGATCGGTCGCTCTGTCTCTCTCTCACTCTCGCTGCGGTGTAGGACGTAGTGTCCACTCGCCTGTGCACCGAGGTTGTGTGGCTGTTGACGGTCGGTTGACGGTGTTGCACCAGTCACTGCAAATGCAGGATCGGCCTGAAGTCGAAACGCACACACGTAACGCACGGCAAAACACAGCATGGCAAAGCTGAACACGGGACGCGGGGGATCACACTTGCCGCGTGTAAAGGCGGCTATCACTCTTCGCAGCGCGCGCGAATCTTCTACCTTACCTCTCTAATCAGGTGCGTGCGCGAATCTCTCCCTTCGCCTATCTAAATAGGTGCGTGAGCGAAGTCGATCTCGCCCGTGTAGCCACGACGAACCGAGCCGAGCCGAATCTCGCCGGCCCGAGCCGATGCGAACATTACGATACTGTTCGCTCGTGTTGCTCGAATTCGTCAAACGGTAAGGTAATCAATACCTTACTGTTACAGCAGTATGCAAGTAATTAACGTCTCTAAAGATTATTTTTTACGTTTTAATTATATTTTATACATACTCTATTATTAATACAATCGAAAAATGTCTATATCCGTAAGTACGGGTATTTTCTGATCATCGTTATTTTTTATTCTTAAAAATGTGGAAATTGCTTTTTATAATAAAATATGAACTTATTTGGATTTTTTTTTTCTTAACCTAATATGGAATTTAAATTATTTATTAAATATTGATTATTTAGTATCAAAGTTTCCACTCTCGCTAACAACTGCTCATTGTTTTATTAGTGTACGGATTTATAATAATTTATTTTATTCTAATAATTTCTATAATCATGTACGTTTATATATAAATAAGGAAAGATATTAAAAAGTATTTAATGATCTTTAAAACGTTTCATATATTTAGTTATATTTGTGTGCGTGTGTATATTTTCATAAGACCCTGATAGAATCTTGACGTTTTTATAGCTATAAAGCGACTATTGTTTCCAAATATAGCTGTTTTATAGACTTTATCAGCCTTTTCCGTAAGGCTTTATTGCTACCTGGTTGAAAAGAACCAATAAAATCCCATAAAAGAATTTTAATCCTATCTTATAAGTTTTTGCACCATGACATCTTTTAAATACCAGTAAAATTTATAATTTTCTTGGTTTATATAAGAAATATTTAGTGAATTTTATACTAGTATTCAGTAGCATTTTCTCAAGAAAATTAATTCAAAATTCAGGAATTAATTTTAATAAAAACTAGCAACAGATACCTCGCTCGCTACCGCTCACTCGGTTGTATTTTGATCGTGCTTATTTTAGATGAGTATATGTAAAATAGTTACACAGCCTTTTTTCTTTAAAGTTAAATGTGACATTTTTATGTTCATTTTTTAAATGAAAAACATTACATTTTTTAAATAATTAGTAAACCAATTGGGTTTATCAAGGCAGAAATTGCATTTTTATAGATACACCAAATTCGCTGTGTAAAGTTGAAGTTTATATGCATATAAATTTAAATTTTCTTGGATTAAAGCCCTTCGACAACTTTTATCCTGCAAGGAGTTTTTTGTATTTGCACCTGTTTTAAGCCTATTTTTGATAATATTTTAATATTTTACTTAATGAATGTGTTAAAAATCATCAAAAAAGAATATTTTTTATAATATATTTTATAAACATGCCATTTCACATAATATTTTATAAAAATTACAAAAATATTTTTATAACCGTACTCTACCCTTAACACCAACAATGATAATTTGCGCATTGCGAAGAGGGTTATGGTATAATTAATGTGGTGACTGAGATGTCGTTTTTGTAAAAAAAAATTGAGAAATAAACAAAATATGATAGTTAACTACCAAAGTTTTAAAATTAATCAAAATTTCTTTAAAATTACATGTAACTACTATTGTACAGACGATTGAAAAGAGTGTGAGAACTCGATATATTTTGTGTCGACTTTCCAATATTTTGGTTTTTTAAAAGAGGTTATAGATTAAAAAAAACATCAAAGACAGAACTGAAAATAAAGTTCAACTGAAAACTTGATCATCTAATGACTATCAATTATTTCGTGACATTCAAAGAATCCGTCAAATGTCAATCATTCGTAAGATTTCGACTCCATTTTCATCATTATTGCAGGGGTCCTTTATAGTATATGAGCGGGCAATCGTTTCACAAAGGCGTCTCGAATCTTGATCTCGCGTAGACGAGTTGAAAAGATGTGAGAACTCCATATGTTTTGTGTCGACTTTCCAATGTTTTCGTTTTATTTGATAATTTTAAATAACTATTTATACATTATTGGATGAGAGTTAGGGTCTTGGATAGTGTATTTGATGAAAACCTGATGTCGTTTCTGCAGACCAAGACATGTTGTACTGAAGTCATTTAGATTTTTCGTGTATAGTTATAACACACGCTCCGTAAAATATATTTATGCTTCCAGCGTTAGCCAACATATGAATATTGTATTCGACTCTTACGGCGAGGATGTGCTGGTAAGGTATACATTTCAAGAATCATATATTTTTTCAATGCATGATCCATTTAATAGTAACATAATAAGGGCTCTGTAACAGTGTAAGTTAAGGAAAGAAAAGTATACTGTTAAATTTTGACGCTAATAATGATAGAATTAAATACAAAAAGAAAATAAATATGACAAAGAGTAAAAAATAAGTATATATATATATATATATATATATATATATTGTGTCTGTGTAAAAATAATTATTATAGGTTATTATAAAGAAGGTGTGTGTGCGTGTGTTCAGAAAGAAAGTGAAATATGTCCATATATTTAATATATTTAAAATGCACACACATAAAATAATTTCCATTTGGGGGGATATCGTAATTTTAAATAAATTGATGTAATATAATGTGTTTACAGAATACATAAAATATAAGCATGTTATATACTCTCATAAATTATATTTTTCTTTAATGGCGGTGGTAACATTTTTTATAAAGTGGTATATAATACTGTCGTTGTGTTATATATGGTTTTAATTTGTATGTGAATGTAGTATTATTTCAAAGTGATGGTTTTTATAATGCATATTTAAAAATTTTGGTATTTAATAGAATCTGTATAGTAATTGTTATTATAAAATTGAGTGTTATGAAAATCATTTTTTACGCACGTTGGGTGAGTGATTGTATCTAAATGGCGGCTCTGTCGAAATATTTTATACATGATATATGCAAATATAATTCTAATTGTAAAATTTTAACAAATTTAAGTTTTTAAATAATAATTTTAAATACCTGTTTATACGTTATTATAAGAATTAAACTTTCGGTCGTTGTATTTTGGGAAACTCTGATTCTTTTTTGAAGTCTGTAAGTTTTGTCGAACGGCAGGCTATTATCAATTATTTTGCATATTTATTTTAATGATTCAGTAGTAGTAATATTTCAATGGATTTTTCTTATATTTCATTTTTTTATTTATTATAACTAATGTAATGATTTGTCATTTACAATATGATATGTTGCAGCCGATTTTCAATTGTATTTTAATGATTTTCAGCGCAAACAATTATTAATTATTTTGCATATTCACTTTAATCATTCAATAGTTGTAATATTTTAATGTTTTTTTTCATACTTCCATTTTTATTTATTTATAAAATTTATATAAAATGTGTATAAATTTTCGTCTACACATTTACAATACTTTTTTAAACACTATATTGTTAGTGTAAATTTTGTGTTTATTTTTTAATATATCATTTTCTATTTTTGCATTGTTTAACAGTAATATTTTTAAATTTTTTCTACTTTTAGCTCTTGAAAGAGCTACGTATAATTGACCATGGCTAAAAATTGGAGATGGTAAATAGATACCAACTTGTTTGTATGACTGTCCTTGTGATTTGTTAATAGTCATTGCAAAACCTAATCGAATGGGAAATTGTTTTCTGCGCATGTTGAATGGTATATCTTCTTTAGATGGTGACAAAGTGATTCTTGGTATTAAAACTAATTTTCCAATTTTTTTCCGCTTATAATTTCTGCTTTAATTAAATGTTTCATAAGTTTTGTTACTAATAATCTTGTTCCATTACAAAGACCTTCATTCACATTTAAATTTCTTAGAAGAATTACTATTGCACCTACTTTTAATTGTAATTTATGTAGAGGAAGTCCATTAGGTGTAAGGGAATTAAGAAATTCTGTAGGTAACATGACATCTAAGTTTTCTCCATTATCATCTTCTGCTGTATCTACACTTAAGTATTCAATAATTTGCTCTTCCATTATAGCCAAAATTTTATTATTTATTTCAATTACGTCATTGTTGGTGAAGGCTAATATAACTTTATCATTTAAATCTTTATCATTTATTTTTATTTCGTTTCCAAAAATTTCTGCAATGATATCATTTTCTTTTGTTATTAAATCAAGATTTCAAGCAGTTCATTTTCTTCTTCATACATATTTAAACGTTTACCTTCACCTACATTTATTAACCATTGTCTAAAATAATTGTCATTATCTGTCACTCGAAGATTTTCATTTAGTGTCATACGTATAAAATTCGGCCATAAGTAACTGTTTTTAACTGAATTTTCAATAACTTCAGTACGACTACCATGTCGTATAACTGGTAATGTTTGCCTAAAATCGCTTGAAACAACCAACATTTTACCACCAAATATTTTTTTATTATTACATATATCTTGAAATAGGCGATTGACTGCTTCAAAAGCATATTTCGATGTCATAGATATTTCATCCCATATTATAATTTGAACTTCTTTTAAATTTTTACCATCTATTGAATTAGATTTAATATTACATATAGTACATTCTGTGATATTAAGTGGTAGTTTAAATGTTGTGTGTACTGTTTTCCCGTTATGTAATAAATTTGCTGCAATCCCTGTCCAAGCAACACATAAAAATGAAATGTTTGAGAATTTAAGATAGTCTATTAGAACATTAAGTAAACAGCTTTTCTCACTTCCTCCTGGTCCATCAATAAAAAAGCTTTTTTTGTCTTCAATTTTTAAATGTTGCACGATAGTATCGAAATTGTCTTTGTTACGATTTTTTAAAGAATTTACTTTGACGTTTATTTCAGTAAATGTGCAACTTTTGTTATGTGTTGTTGATTTATCAGCATAATCTTCTATAAATGTAGATATAACGGGTAAATTAAAATTATTTAAAAAATATCCATTCAATTGTAGGTTCTTATCAATAATGTTTAATGCTAGGTTTTCATCAGCATTTTGTTCATATTTTGGGTGGTAAAAAAAGTGTTTCTATTTTTCGTACAAATCTCTTGCATTAATAGGATTGTGAAAAATACAAATATATGCAAATATATCACAAAGAGCAGTAGGAAAGTGTAATTGTGTTGCTTCTTCCAAACATCTGTCCCATTCTTTATCTTGATTAACCAAATGTATAGCTATAGAAGCTTCATAAAATGTAGAATAAATTATATCATCAACAGTACGTAAATCCTGAAATGATGATACTCCTTTGATATGTAAAAGTAATAATCTTATAAAATATCGTTTTCGATCCTTTGGATTCACTAAATACATTCTGCTTAATACAGGTTTTTTTGTTTTTTTTTCTTTTATTCCATGTTTTTGAATTATTATCAACTACATAATTTAATGGTATTTCGGAATATAAATAATTTCGTGCATCTGAATCGATTTGATTTAATTTTAAGTATGCTGTTAATGTCGTTTCTACATTTTTTTTTAAATTTCTGTTTCTTTTCCTTCTTTAAAATACATTTCTTGTTCATCCTCATTGTGAATAGCTAATCTTATTATGGTATGTGAAAGTTCGTGTAGAGGGTATTCTAATAGTATTATATTCATTGCTTTTAATATCTTCATCATGAGTTAAATTAGAACTGTCTTTTGATCTGATACCTGTGTCACGTATTTCTATGTTCGCACAGTCATGTCCTTTATAACACTATTTAAATAAGTATTTTATACATTGGACTGTTGAGCATACTTCGACATTAATGTGACAATTAAATTTTAACTATAAATAAGGATTATACGAAACAACAAACCGATTATCAGCTATTCTATTGTGGTATTTATCTTTATAATTGATTTTTTTGATATCATTTCTTCTTATATATAATGGATATCCTGATGAATTAAAAGTTGTTTTGTTATTAAATTTTTTTGGAAAATTTTTCGTACATTTTTTTGTGTCTTTACTCATGCAAGGTGAACTCATGTTTTGCTCTCCACAGGGTCCATGAATCATAAACTGTTTTACAATATTATACAACCGTGGATAGATATCTTCGTTTGGAATTTCTGCGTTTATGAGTTCATCTACTTTTTCGGGAGTATTAATTTTATAATTTTTATCTAAAAATTATAGCATATGCATGTGAGGAAGTCCACGTTTTTGAAATTCGATAACATAAGTGTAGGCGATACAATTTCCTAAAACACGTTGCTTAATTACCAATTCTTTAAATTCTTTTATTTTTTGATAAAATACCTTAAATACTAAATCTGGTCTATCAATTACAGTTTCATATTTTTTGAAATGTTCAGTTATTTCTTTTCAGTTTGGATTACATGTCATTGTTATAAATAAGTCAGGTTTTCCGTAACGATTTACTATACTCATTGAGTCAATGTAATTTTGCTTTAGGAATCTTGAACTTCCAACAAAATTTGATGGCAAAATAAACATTTTTCCAATTTTTATATTTTCAGATTCTTTTTTCTTGTGTAAATAATCCATTACGCCTTTATAATAATCGCTTCTTAAAATATCTTGGTTTTTCTTTACAAAATATAATCTTGATTGTTCAACTTTTACAAATGCATCAATTGTAAACTGTTGAGAAACTTTTCCCATATTAAGGTATGGATTAAATCCATTTCTCATAGAAAGTCTGTAATTATAAAATTGCAAACATGAAATATTGTTTTTCTTATATTTGCATTTCATATTAGGCATCCATCCATATCCTCCATTTGGATAAATAAGTGGGTATGTCATTGGATCAGTGTGTTTACTTATTAAAGGAATACTAATTGGATTGTCATATTTTGAATATATAACTATATCCCGCTCTGAAGTAGGCAGTCCATTTTTTCCTACAAATACCATTGCAACTTCATTACAAGTAGCTTCATTATATATATATTTTTATCTAATTTTTCTTCTAATATTCTAATTTTTCTTTTTCTACCTCATATATCATTTTATAAGCTTTAGCATAAGGATTAACATTTCTAATTAAGCTATCTAATTTACTTGACAATTCTAATTTTGTATCTAAATTATTTTTAAAACTTTTTCTTTCAGCTGCAGCTAATTCATTATCTAGAACATACAATTGCCCATATTTTCGAGCTTCATTTTCATTTGGATGTAAAGCAAAAACATTGTGATATATTTGACCACATATTCTAAGAATTTGTGGTCCACTACCAGATAACTTATCAAAATTAGCTCCAAAGCTTGCAAAAGCTAACGCATTATTATATAGCCGAATATTTTTGCGAAAATTAATACTATCTTCCGATATTCCTGTAGCTAATTGCTTTAATTCTTCCGGATAGGGAGGCATTTTCGGTAAGTCTACGTTTCCTTTGTGACAACAATTAGAAAATTCATTACCTAGTGTATATTCAAAAACAAAATGTTTAGTATTACAATGTTTACAAGTTTCAGACATATAACCTAAATTGTTTTCAATAATTATTTTTTCATCAAAATCTACATTTGCTATTCGACCTATTATTTTGGATTTACTTACTAATTTTACATTTTGTTCATTTTTAATTAAAATACGTTTATTTAATTCTTTATAATTTATACCTTTTTTGGTATTAATTGGTTTATTATATACGTTAAAAAATTTTCCTTCATCAATTTTTAATTTTTTAAGCAATATGATTGGTATTTCCATGTCTTTGTCATTTTTCATACATATGCGTCTTTTTAAATTTTTTTGTAAATGGTTTTATACTAATTTATCGATATCATTTTTTCTACTTTCGTTTAATATTTTTCCATTTAATTTTTTCTTTTCATTTTTTTTACATTGATCAGTATTTTCATTATAATAAATATGTTGTTTTTGTAATTCTTCTTTTTCTCGTTCATTTTTTATTTCGTCACGATTTATTTTTTGTCTTTTCATCATGGTTTGCTGTTTTCTCTTTATTTTTTTTTCTTCTATTTTGTCGTCATTACTATTTTTACTTTTCACATAAGCTTCTTTTTTTCGTAATGCTTCTTTTTCTCGTTCATTTTTTATTTCGTCACCATTCATTTTTTGTCTTTTCATCATGGTTTGCTGTTTTCTCTTTATTTTTTTTTTCTTCTATTTTGCCGTCGTTGCTATTTTTATTATTTACATAAGCTTCTTTTTTCGTAATGCTTCTTTTTCTCGTTCATTTTTTATTTCGTCACTATTTATTTTTGTCTTTTCATCATGGTTTGCTGTTTTCTCTTTATTTTTTTTCTTCTATTTTGCCGTCATTACTATCTTTACTCCTCATATAAGCTTCTTTTTTATGCAACGCTTCTTTTTCTCGTTCATTTTTTATATCGATACAGCTAATTGTTTGCCTTTTTATCATAGTTTGCTGTTTTATTTTTAGCTGTTTTATTTCTATATCATTAAATTGTTTATTTTTATTTTTTTGATAAAATGAACTATAAGTTGGTATTTCATAGTCTATTTCCATTGGGGTAATAGAATCAACGGAAATGATTTTATCTTTATTATATAAATTCATTATTGTTTGTTGTTCAGAATTAAATTTCTGTTGAAAATTTTATTCTATTATTTTTATTTCTGCTACATTGAAATTCAATTTTTTTTTCATCAATACAACAAATATGAATCATGTATCTTTTGATTGGTATTGTTGAAATATTATAGTTTATATTTTGTAAAATTGGAAACATCGTAATACTACGTGTTTCGTATATTTTTAGTAAATGTGAACGCATTTGGGAAATATCATAGTTTAAACTGCATGGGCATAAATTAAATACAATAGAGACAGCAAAAGCTGTCGCGAAAATTCCACAATCATAACTATTGGTTTGAAATTGCACTGTTTCAAAAACAATTTTTAATTGTTGACTATCTGGAAATAATCTGTTGATGTATACTTTATGTTCATTTTGCAAATATTTAGCATTTAAACTATCATAAATGTGTATCGTTCTATTATTGTAATACATACAAATCCAATGACCTTTTTCATATTTTCCAGAAAATAACAATTGAATGTATTCATTATTCATTTGAACTGAGTTAATATTATATTGTTTTTGAACTAAAAGAGTTGTTTGCATATTGAATGGTGTACATGATTTAAGGATGTTATTAAATTCTAATATGTGTTCATCATTTAACATTGAAGCATCGTCGCTATATGGTTCAATCGTTTTTACAACTAATATTTTTATTTCCGTCAAACCCATTATAAAAATGGTTTATTTTACAAAATGATTCACAATTATAAAAATAATATTAATAATTTGTTTCAATTGTTTAATAATAATTATAATTTTTTTTATTTTTCTAAACGATTATTTTAAATTTTTTATTAATATTTTTTTGTAAAGCTGAAAAAAATAAAATATGAATTATTAGAAAACAGTGTTTATAAGAAAGTAGCTTCAATGTAATGAATGAAATATAGTTAATATAAATTTAATATTTTATAAATACTAATATTATACATACCCTGGTGGAAATACATTTTCGATGAAAATGCTCCAAAGTATGCTAAAAGTGGGCCAACTTGCGCCAAAAGTGGGCCGATGTTTACCAACATTGAAATATTTGGAACATTTTTCCAGTTTTGGCAAACTTTAGCCCACCCTTGGCCAATTTAGGAACATTTTGTATTGATTATGGAATAAATTTTTCACCAGTAAAAAATTGTTTTTCACATGCAATTTCTTAAATTAAGGCGCAAAACAAACAAAAACAAAGGGCAGCAGCATTTCAATGAATGCAGCGCTGAATAAAAATAACAAACGACAGCAGCATTCCAATTAATATTATATCAATAAAATATTATATTCCTAATGGCATTCCATACGATTAAAGTCACAAGGTATATTATAAAATTATCTAATTTTCATTTTAAATTATTATTGAAATATAATAAGTCTTTTTGTATTTCAGTATCCTGATTAGTTTATTAAGACTATCGAAATAATCAAAAATGCAGTAGTATTTCTTAATGATTAAGTTAAAAGGTATAGTTTTGACTTTGTTAATTTATTTATAATTAATAATAAAAATGTTTTTGTTACAGATATAACATATATAACATATATAATATATGCATATTGGATATAAATCTTCTAAATGGCATTTTAAAAACAGTAATATTTATTTGAATATTTTATCTAATGTTTAATTAATTATACATTTAATATTTAATGATATGATTTAATTTTTCTGTTAAAGATGATTTCGATGAATACTTGCTGAATTTATAAATTATATAAACAATAAAAACGATATATTGAAAAAAATATATCTTATGAAATATACAAGTAAATAGAGTACAATTGTAACATAATAATTGTAATTTGAAATTTTTGCAAAAATAAGTTTGTAAAATAAACAATAAAAATTAATTTGATTTATTGTATGTTCCAGTGTTGAAATTTTATTAATTTTAATTACGTAATCAAATGTTATTTTAATTATTGTTATTAAGATAATTTTCTGGTAATAATATCGACATAGTAGTTGATATCTATTTGTTTAAAAGAACTATAAGGCCCAAAAATGTAAGGCCCAAAATTTATAAGGCCCAAAAATGTAAGGTCCAAATTTATAAGGCCCAAAAATGTAAGGCCCAAAATTTATGAGGACAAAAATGTAAGGCTCAAAATGTAAGGCCTAAAATTGTAAAGTCCAATTAAAATAAAACTTTACAATTCCGTTGCCAATAATGTAAGGCCCAAAATTTATAAGGCCCAAAAATGTAAGGTCCAAAAAATGTAAGGTCTAAAAAATGTAAGGCCCAAAAGTGTAAAGTCCAATTAAAATAAAACTTTGAAACTATAAAAATGCATTTTTAAAAAACCGGAGAACCGGAGAACCGGAGACCAAAAGTCGATCCACTTTAATATAATATAAGATATTTTATCATAACTTATAAGAAAATGCTAGTGGTGTTAAGGTAAAAGTACCAGTGCCGGAACGGTTTTTGAATAGGTATATGAATTTTACTTATTTTTGAGCAAAATAAAGAGCTGTACCATTAATTTTTGTTCGCTTATGAAAAATTAATATTTTTTCTTATTGATTCTATTTTTTTATGCTTAATTTTAACTTTTATTATTAAATAGGAGATAAAAAACTGATAATGTGAATTTGTACGCTATTTGGAACATTTAAAATAATTTTGTAGGTTAGAAACTTATTTTTTAAATAATTTATTTTCAACGCATAGTTGACTCTTCATAGATGATGTAAAATATTAAAATAGTTATTAGTTAATAAAAACTATCAAAAAGACATTTAAAAAATGTAAATAAATATAAAATATCTTAATGTTAAAACTGTTTCATGAAACGGACAAAATATAGAATTATGTACCAATTATGAAACATTATTTCTTGCTGTTCCAAACTTATGGCCATGAGAAAATGATGTACATATTTTGGAACAGTATAATTTATGAATGAATTAGATAGAAATTTGAATTTTAGTGTACATCATATAAAAGTATAGCTTATATACATAATATATGTTTATAAAGTAGAATGAAATATGTTTAAATACCTTAAAATAAGGCTTCGGAAATCAGCACTACTTGTCACCATAACCTTTCAAATTAGTTAACTTTTGACCCTTTTATAATTTTTTTACTTGATTACATATTTTTTACGTTCTTAAATTTATAAATCTACATTTCTTAACTTATTTAAAATTTGATTTATTTTTTTCACTTATAAAAGACTGAAAGTTTTGTTAAAATATAATAATTTAACTCTATGTTCCACAATACGGCACGTTCCGCAATAGGTATTTTTACCTTATTAAAGCATAAAATTAATAACGTTTTATATCAGCACTAACTAGCATTTTCAAGTAAGTAATTAAATTTTATTACTCTATTGAAATTTTACTGAAAATACAAATTAAATTTAACGATAATTTATTAAACTTACCTGTATTTGCAATCAGAAAAAGTTATTTTAGTACTCCGAGTTACAAACTTTATCAGTGAATATGCATTTTTACTAAAGAAAAAAATGTCGTAATAGTAGAAATTAATAGGTAATTTCCACCGAATTAATTATGGAATTAATAAGTATTTTTATTATATTTTATTGACTGGAGTAAGCTACAATTTGCATATATTTTAGAATTAATTTTTCATTAATATTCATGTTCTTTTTTCCGCAAACATGGTACTTCATTTCATTGGTTCTTACTGGCATAATACAATGAAAAATTAAAAATTTTAATACCTAATTACTATTATTATTTTTAATTAATTCATATTTATTATTAGTAAGTAGCAATCATTTGTTTTACATATATCTTAATACTAATTACAGACATAAGTCGTAGAAAAACGTTTAAATATTTTTTGCTATGTATTATATCTATGTATTATTATCTTAATAATTGTTATTTATTCTTTGATCTATACAAAAGATTCATGTTAGAAAATAAATAACTTATACTTATCGGTTTTTGTATTTTAACGACATTTACCAAAAAAATATTTTCTTGACTCATTGTGAGTAAATTATTTTATTGTGGTGAGTCCAATAAAATAATTTCCAATTGGATACTTTTGAAGTATTTAAAACGCTAAAAATTTCATGTGAAATCCCAATTAAGGGGGTATCATTGTCAATTAAAAATTCAAATTTCGCCACACAAAATAGCAGACGAAAAAACAAATGTTTTTCTTATAATAATTAATAAAACAAATTTTCGCAAAACTAGGAGTTAGTTGCCCTCCGTTATGTAATTATCTATCATTTTACAGAGTTTCGAAATATGAGATAATTGCATTTTTCAAGGTTTTCTCGTCGACATATTGTTATAATAACTTAAAACTCTGTAAAATGATAGATAATTACATAACTGAAATTTGAATTTTTAATTGAGTATGATACCCCCTTAAGAGTACTTCTCCCGACGTAACACGTCGGTCACTGCTAGTAAACAAAAATAATGGCTAGTATATAAAGCCCAAATAGCTCAGGTAATGCGTGAATCACGCATAGCTAGGGACATTCGTCAGGAAATGAAGAAACTCCCAATTGTCGCAGTGTATGCCCAATTGGAATATTTAAATTTAAACGCAAATGGCTTAATGGTGTAGAGACGGAGTGCCGCGAACGCCTTTTGCGTCACCGGATTAAATGTGTAGACATTTATTTATTTATTTATTTATGTAGATCCAGTTACATAGATTCCACATACATCATATATAAAATACATAAATTATACAAAATCTTGCACACAACATTCGCAGGTGGTTACAGTGCAGTAATTATCTTACAACAATAACCCACTACAACACCTCGAATCCTACAGAGAGAAATATAATTCCCTGTTCGTAGGTCCGGATTACAATCTTAAAACTAAAAAACAATGCTGGTTAGCTTCGCTGTGATAACATAGCAATAGCTTCCAACCATACTTCATTCATCCTTTTTCGTTCATTCATGATTGGTTTCCTGACGCTACCATTCCATATCGGACTTCCAGACATGTATCGCATCATTAGTAAACCCATTCATTCACACTTTCTTTGATTATAAACGTCTATCTGACTGATGGAATTGCGATCGGCCCTTGTCGATTTCCCCCCCACCACCTTAAGACAATAGAAGAGCGCGGTGTCCGTCGAAGGACTCACTCTCTGCTCGGCTGCCGATCCGTGTAGGTTATATACGGTGTACCCGCGAACTGCCTTTATATTTTGTATTTTAGTATTTTATTATTTTACATTAAAACTAAGTGAAGTGTTCAAGAGGTGTTGTTTTTATTGCTGCCACCACCTAATATTCCATCAGACTCCCATAACCAAACTTTTAACATTTCTATATATTATTTAAGTATTAATAATTATATAATCTATCTATTAACAATGATAACAGCCTTGTTTTAAAGAATTTGTTTAAAATCTTATAATTATTCTATTATTTGTATTTTTGGATTTTATTTTTACTTTTACTTTTTTGATAAGATTATATTGCACTTCTTCTTAGATTCTATATTGTAGTTTTAATTTATTGTAAGAAAATAAAATTTATATTTTGTAAAATTTTTTTTTCGAAGGTCTTGTTTTACCAATACCTTACTAGCATTGATCTCGCTGTTGTATAGGTTTCTGTTGATGCATTTTTGTTTCTGACAAATATTATTTTTTCAATGCTATTTAGTCTTGCAGCACATGTAAGTCCAACTGCACAGGTTACTCTATAATGCGGAAACATTGTTCTGTGTTGTAATGCTGAGTCACATTTGCAGATTGATGTAAAAACAAGTGAGGCGGTTGATGTTTTTCAGAATACATAGAGTTTGTGAAACTCTGAATTTCTATTATTCCTCTGTTAAAGTAAAATATGGCTTTGTTTGATCCTAAATAATTAATGTCTCCATAGGTCATCCTATGATTATTTATTTGTAGTATCTTCTGACCTGGTGCTTCATCTGCTTGCTTTTTTCTAGTTCTTCTGTTATTTATTTCAGCCATTTCACCAATCTTATTAAAAACTGTTTCTATTGGCTTATATCTTTCAGTTGTTGAATCAATTTTTTTTCTATACTAGATGTTTCTTTTTTAAATTCTATAATTTTTATGTCTGTTTTGGTTGTCTCTGTTTCTTGTAAATATATATACATAACTTCTTTGATTAGTTTATCTGTTTTTACTTCGATTTTTGAGTATAGAGTGATCATTTTGGAGTAGTTAAAATTCGATATACGGCGATGCTGTCTATTATTATAATATTTACAGTTACCATTTGCGCATATATAAGTTCTTATATCAAGTACTATGTTCTCGTGTTGTTCTAAGTCATTTATGGAAAATATACCTATTTTCAAGAGATCTTTTATTCTTGTTTGTGTTTTTGACATTTCTGATATTTTTTCTTGCGAAAAAGTGGTCAGCAACCATAATTTGAGTTGTTTGCAGTCTATATTCAAATCTATATTAGTACTAGCCATTTTTTGCTATCCAAACCTTTATTTTTATTATATTTTATTTTTTACTCATATCAAGTGCCTTTAATTCATTTGGCAAAGAATTAAAAACACTGATTGCAATTATATAATTGTTTTTTGTACTGACATTTTTGTGATACTTGGGTGGTAATATAAGCTTTTTTCTTGTTTTACTTGAAGAGTTTATATATTGATTCTTTAAATTATTGTAATAATACTGAAGACATTCAAAAGTAAATAATTTCTGTAAATTAAAAGGAGTTTCTTTTCGGAATATATTCTTGTTGATTATTTTTAATATTCTTGTTTGTACAGCTTGTAACAGTTGTAGTTTATTTTGATATGCTCCACCTCATGCAATTATACTGTAACTTATCATACTGTGAAAAAGTGCATAGTACACAATTTTTAGTGTATATGTATCCATAAATTTTGCTATTTTACGAAAACTAAAAATGAGATACCTAGTCCTGCTTATAAGATACTCAATGTGATCACTCCATCTCATATGTGTATCAAAAATTATTCCTAAATATTTTGTTTTAGTTACTCTATTGAGTAGTTCATTGTTAATTTTAATATCTATATTGTCTGGTACACTATCTATATAATTGCCATAAGTAATATATACTGTTTTTTGAACATTTAAATTTAATTTATTTAGTCTTAACCGAGTAGAGACATCTTCTAAATATGTATTCATTTTGATTTCTACTTCTTTCCATGTTTCCTCGGTTGCGATAACAGCAGTATCATCAGCATAAGACATTATTGTGTTTACTGGCATTTTAGTTAATAAATCATTTACATATAATATAAAAAGTAAAAGCCCAAGTATTGATCCTTGCGGTACTCTTGTTTTAATTATTTGATATTCACTTTGGTAGTTACCAATTCGTAACTTTTGTTTTCTGTCATTAAGGTACTTTTTATTAACTTGTGGGCCTCTCCTCTTACTCCACATGCGTATAACTTATCTAATAATATTTTGTAATTTACTGTGTCAAAGGCTTTTGCTAAATCTAGAAAAATAATAGCAATTGGTTTACTTTGATCTAGTTTTTCATATATCGTTTTAGATATAAGACTTAGTGCATCTTTAGTTCCTTTACGTTTGATGAATCCAAATTGCTTTTCGCTTATTATTTCACTCTTGTTTATGAAATCAATGATTCTAATATGTACTAGTTTTTCAAAAATTTTGGCCATATTAGATATTAATGATACGGCCCTGTAATTAGCCATATCATTTTGCTTTCCTGCTTTATAAATTGGAATAACTTCAGCTGATTTAAGTTGATCTGGCCATATTGATGTTTCTATACAAAGATTAAACACGTAAACTAAAGTATCAACTACAATTGTGGCTATTGTTTTTAAAGTTTTGGCATTTATCTTGTCTACTCCACCATTTTTTTGTTTTAGATCATTTATTATATTTAAGATTTCTGTTTTATTTGTAGCCCGCGTAAAAATCGAAACCATTGGCAATATATTTGCAATATATTGGCCATACCCATTGCAGACATATGGAAAATATTTGACACAAACAATTGCAAAAATATTGCCAATATTGCGCCAAAAAGCATCCTGCGCAATGTCGCCGATATTTTGGCAATGGTTTCCAAGTTTTTATATATATACATATATTTATTAAAAAATTTTATGCAAAACTGTACAACAGTTAATAATTATTATTGGATGCATATACATATTATTGTTATTAATGAAATAAGTCAACGAATAAGAACTAAAGTTTAAATTTTATTTATTTTAAACGCAATTAAACGCTAACATACAACAAACTGAAATGAATAATAAAGAAGTTAATGTCTCGGGTTTCGCAGTGAAGCACACATCATATTTACAAGTGTTGCAAACTCCGATGGGGTTAAACTTGACGAACACTTCTCATTTACGTAATCTGAAGTATTTGAGATATTTAAGCCAATCTATTAGTTGAAATAAGTATTTCAATAATTTTGATTACAATCTGTAGCATTCGTTATATCTTCTGGAATCTGGTCTCGTCTTTTCGATTTTCCTCTCGCCGTCATATTTTTGAGGTTCCGTGTTCCGACTAGAGTTTTCAACAACCTCCGTGTCATTTCTTTTGGATATTTCTTCCAGCGTTGGAAGTATGTCAGCTGCGCCTTGTCGATCCACACGTTCCATGCTTTACACAGTAGTACTCGACCATTGCCTCCTTGTCGACAGAGCACGAGAGGATCCTCCTCTGTCTATATTATAGAAGATATATTTTTTTATAAATGATCTGCATAATTGTGTGTGTTTGTGTGTACGCGTGTGCGTGTGCGCGTGCGTGTGCGTGTGCGTGTGCAGCATTCATACATGCTTGTCAGCATGTACGTGCGTAAATATATGCGTGTAAGATTACATTAAATTATTTATAAAAAATAATTACTTCATTATTTGAATCTCCACCATTTAAAGATCTTTGGGGCGATCTAGATCGCTGTCTATCTCTTTCGTTATCGTGATATCTGCCTTGTCTTTCTTGCTCTCTTTCGCGTATTCTCCTAGGTTCTCGTTCTCCTTCGCGATCTCGTAGCCGCTCTCGCCTGCGTAGTCTCTCTTCTACTTCTCGTTCTATTTCACGATCTCTAATTCGATTTAATTCTTCTTCTCGTTCTTGCTCTCTCGCTCGATCTCCTTCCCGCTCTCGCTCTCGCAGCCTTTCTTCGACTTCACGCTCTCGCTCTCACAGTCTCTCTTCTATTTCTCGCTCTCACAGTCTCTCTTCTATTTCTCGCTCTCTCGCTCGATCTTCTTGCCGCTCTCGCTCTCGCAGCCTCTCTTCCATTTCTCGCTCTCTTGCTCGATCTTCTTCACGCTGTGTTTCTTTCTCCCTATCTTGCTCTCTCTCACGATTTATTTGTTGCGTTGCTTCGCTTTCTTGATCTTCCTCCGATTCTAATTCTAACACCATTTCTTCTACAATTTCTGGCCCTCCTTTATCATGTACCGCACGTTGTCTTTTTTCCTCTCGGTGTCGCTCTCTTTCTCGTTCCTTTGGCCGATTATCGATGTTTTATCTCTCTTCCTTTTTTCGATATTGCTCGCATCGCATTTTTGACTCTTTTTTACGTGTGTTTTCCTTGCCGTAATCTTGCTGTTGCTCACCTACTTCAACTAACTTTTCTTGTTGTGCCTGCTTACATTTTAACTTTATTAAAATATTTTAAAAAATAATACTTTAATTAATATCATTTGATTATTAATTTAAGTTTACCTTAATAGAAGTTACTTGGTCCGTTTCAACATCAGAGCTGGATAAGTCGCTCCCATCAAAAACGGGATTTAAATTTGAAATTTTCATCATCGTTTTTAATTTTGCCTTCTTATTTAGTAAATTTTTTTGATTCTTAACCTTAATTACTATTTCGCCATCAGTATTTACTTGTAAGTGATTTAAATACTGCTTATCATCTAAAATTAACATTTATTTACTTTTCAAAAACATATTCTTGTTTGATTTATTTTATTTTTATGATTAAGAATTTTTAATTAAAAATCAGCTTCTTACTTACAACTTTTTTGTACGATTTTTGCCTTGTAAACTCTATTTTTATAAAAGGCTTCGGTAGTTTCACCTACTTCCTTTATTGGTTGTAGATCTTCTTCCGGAATTATACTAGTATTTTTAGATTTTAACCAGAAAACTAATACGTTCATGGTTAAGAAAACCCGAGTTGCCTTCTTTTTGACACACCATTTATTGGTTACGTGGTTGGTTAGCACACTATATGAACAACTATGCTTATGACAATGTGTGATGGTTTAACTTCACGTTGTTCTAGTGTCTTTTATCGAAAGGTTAAAATTTTGAACTGTCAGCGTGAATGGAATATTATTCTCAATATCTTAAAAAAGTTATTTACTCGCTAAGAGAATGTCAAAACACCCAGTGTTTTTTGACGATTATTCAGATTGTTTGAAAAAACGATCAAATAGAATCTTTTCAGAAAGTGAAATAGAAATTGTTAAAGATATAGTAGCAGATACTACGAATATTACCTGCAACGTAAGTAAGGTTATAATACTTTTAAATACATTTTATTTAATTGTTATTATTCAATTTCAGATACCTTTTTTCTTTTTTTATATATTAATTTAAAGAATAAAGAAAAGAGTAAACTTGCTTAATAGTATATTACGTAAAAGAAAAAAAAGTAAATTTTAGCTTGTTCAAATGGTTTTCGATAATGGAAATATCATGTAGTATTTTTTAAAAATTGAAACAGAGGGAGCAAAACAGCTGTTTTGGAAACTTCTACTTTGTTAATCGACACTAAATTTTCTTTAATTTATTAAATCGTACTGAATACAAAAACAATTTTTCAAAATATCCAAGTCTATTATTTTTTGCTTTAATACAAATTAATAATGCGCAATTACATGATTTAGATTCTAAACAACGAAAGTGCAAATTTCGAATACAGAAGCCCTTGTACAGTTCAAGAAGAATTTGGGGCTGAGACTGTAGGAAATGAAAATGTTACTGAAGAATTAAATGAGAATTGCAGCAATCATGGTTAATTTAATTACTTGTTGTACATAAATAATTCAACTAAGTCCGTAATAGAAAACAAACAATTCTTGTTGGTTTACTTTATGAAATGAGATTTTTTTTACTAATCTCAGTCAGTATTAAAGTTTATTAAAACTAGAATATAAAAAAAATTAATTGTTCTTGTCGACAATAATGAAAGAATGATATTGTGACGTTTTTATCATAACCAAAAATAATCAACAAATCCTTAATCTTTCTACTAGGGTTAGATTTACTTTCAAAATTAATTATTCACGTCTTTCACATAAATTTTATCATTAGTTTGATTTAAATTATAATTAAACTTTCGTAACTGTATTTGTTAATTTTTTTTATATATTATTTATTGTAAATTACTTAATTGACGAATTTGATAAATTTGATATTTAAATTAATGGAAACATTTCGTTTAATCATATATACTTATTATCGATATGTAAATTATAATGAAAATCGAATTAAATCAAATTATGCACTTATCTGACTATTATTATTATTACTACTACTATTAGATGATTTTGACGATTTCGACGAGTGGAGTGACGCACAATCGAGCGACAGTGAAACAGGTGAAACCTCGAAAGAAGAGTTACCTATGAACGAGGAGCTGTACGCTGGAGCGTCGATGAAAGTTTTAGAATTTATCTTATGCGTTGCTGCACTAAAATCGAAACTGCGTCTTCCAGACATTCATGTAGAATACTTTCTCAGATTTATCGCGCTAATTTTACCGAAACCGAACAAATGTCCTGTCAGTATATTCAAATTTAAGAGATATTTTCATGACGTTGAGCAACAAGAATTTAAAAAACATTTTTACTGTACGGATTGCAATTTCTTGATTTCAAACGATGATACATATACTAATAACGACGAAGCAATTGACGATAATTTAATTTTAAGCAATGGGAATTCTTGCAATTATAATGTTGATAAGAAAAGAAATTACTTCCTTGAAATACCTTTATTATTTCAGTTAAAATCATTTTTTAGCCGCCCTGGATTTTATAAAAAATTGAAAGTTAATGCTTCATTCAATAATCAAAATATGAATAAAATAAAAGATATTTATGACGATTCGATTTATAGAAAACTATCGAAACCTAATAAGTTTTTATGTAACTTGTATCGACTCTCTTTTATGTGGTATACTGACGGAATACAGATTTACAAAAGTTCTAAATTTTCTATATTGGCATTCGTTTTAATAATTCTCGAGCTTCCATACGGGGAGCGTTTCAAATTAGAGAATATAATAATATTGGCGTTGTGGTTTGGGGAAAAAAAACCACACCCAAATATATTTTTAGAGCCGCTTATGCCTGCTTTGAGAAGTTTGTATACGGGGGTAGAAATATTAGTTAAAGACCTAAATAAAATTGTAACAGTTCGGGGATTAATAATATGCGGTACTTGTGACCTCCCAGCCAAAGCGTTATTCATGGCATTGAACCAATATAATGGTAAATTTGGGTGCCAAGTTTGTAAGCAGGACGGCGTAACTGTCTGCAAAACTCGCGTGTACCCCTATAAAAGTGAATTGTATCTACGTACAAATGACGAAACTTTGAGGTTTGCTAAAGAAGCGATCGAAAATCGTACTCCCATATGTGGTGTAAAAGGCCCCACGTTGTTATCAAAAATTTGCTTTAATTTCGTTACGTCTACCTCGGTCGATGTTATGCATTGTGTGTTTGAAGGAGTAGTAAAAAAATTGTTAGAATTGTGGTTCGAACCAAAATATAAAACTGAGAACTTCAATGTATCAGTGTTAGTAGATTTGGTCGACTCGAAATTAAAGTTGATAAAACCACCAACGTTTGTATTTCAACAAATCCTTTCATTGTAAA
The DNA here is from genome assembly GCA_026168455.1 of Theocolax elegans. Taxonomy (NCBI): domain Eukaryota; kingdom Metazoa; phylum Arthropoda; class Insecta; order Hymenoptera; family Cerocephalidae; genus Theocolax; species Theocolax elegans. Next base: position 54,323,567 of record CM047425.1, read on the forward strand.
TATAGAAGAGCAGTCATTGTATTTTATTAATAAGTGTACAAATCAAGATAATAGAATAATTATTGTTGATGTAGTAGATTTAATGTACGTATGCTGCCATATTTCCTCAAATTGTAAAAATACTTGTTACGTAGTTGATCCTGTTAATTCTAAAGAATGTGAATAAAATTTGTTGAACAATACCATAAAAAAGAGCATTTATTTAAATAGTTAATAGCGTATAAATATTAAATTTAATAAGCATTAAAAGTTATAATATACATATTTGAAGTTACATAATTAATTTTAAATATCTAAAATAGAAAAGTTACAAACTTTAAAAAAAACTTGGAAACCATTGCCAAAATATCGGTGACATTGCGCAGGATGCTTTTTGGCGCAATATTGGCAATATTTTTGCAATTATTTGAGCCAAATATTTGCAATATGTCTGCAATGGGTATGGCCAATATATTGCAAATATATTGCCAATGGTTTCGATTTTTACGCGGGAGCTTTTAAGAAGATTGTTTTTGGATTACTTCTAGGTAATTCTAGATTTCTCATATTTGGCTTTGTAATTTTATTGCTTAATGTTTCTCCTAATTTGCAAAAATATTTATTCATTGTATTTACTATTTCACTTCCTTCTTTAATCATAGTATTGTCTTCCATTTTCAATTGTTTTATGTTAGTACCAGTTTTGCCTTTGTTTCTACCAATTTTATTATTTATACAGTTCCATAGTTTCTTTGGTTCGTGTCTATTTTCCTCTATAGTTTTTTTGTTATAATTAACTTTTGCTTCTTTAATAACTTTAACAAGTGTTTTGACGAAAATTTTGTATTGCGTCTTTAGATCTTTATTTTCCGGCTGCTCTTTCAATTTTTTGTACAATTTTTCTTTTTTACTACATGAATTTAAGATCGCTTTGGTTATCCAATCTTTCCTCGGTTTGTTTATTGATTTATTCCATTTCAGTTTTTTATATTGTGCATTTTCATAACATAATTGTATATCTTTTAATATTCCTTTAATAATTTCATTAGGATCTCTTAGATTTCTATATTTGGACCACTCAATTTGCAACGCGTTGTTAAATATTTTATTGTAAATGTAACAGTAAACTGTTTCGTTTGTTTCACTTTTATTTGATTTGAGTTTTTAATTTTGTAATTCAAGGACTAATGGATAATGGTCTGTTAGAGGTATTTTTATAGATAATCCGAGTGAAAATGTAAAATATACAAAAATGTACGGAAGTGTCTAGAAGTGTATATAATTGTATATTTTTGTGATAATTGGTCACGATCTTGTAACAATATTACACATTTATTTACACTTATGTACACTTTTAAAAAAAGACATTTTTTTAATATAGCCACACAAATTTACAAAAATGGACAGTTATACACACTTATACACACTTACGAAATAAAAGTGTATTTTTCATTTAACATACGAATATGTACTAAAATATACTTTTATATACATTTATACAGACTTTCTTGATTAATCTTTTTACTACTAATACTTAATATTTATTTATTGTTAATTAGTTATAAATAAACAAATACAAAAAAACTCAATTTTTCAGGAAAAAAATCATTTTTAGTTTGTTTGTTATCCAGTTTTCAAGAAAATTGGTATACGGGGATTTTTTGAGTAGCTGGAAAGGACTATGAGTTTAGAAAATTGAAATTTTCATTTCTAAGATGGCTGACTCAATATGACGAACAAAAATACAAAATAATTTGACATAATGCGAATAAATTGTTATTTATGCATTAGTTTGAGCAACGTTGAAAATGCCTTTGAAAAATGTATTTCATATAAAAATTGAATAAATGTCCTGGGCAAGCGAAAAAATACATTTTTTAATGCACAAAATTTAAACTAATAAAACAAAAAATAAAAAAAAATTTTCAACCCGCGGGAATTGAACCTCGGATCTTTCAACTCAGCTATTTTGTTGTTCCTGTCATTAAATTAACTTTTGGTTATATAAACTACTATCAAAATATGCTCCGAAATTAATAACCTAAAGTTTATTTAATGACCGGAACAACAAAATAGCTCAGTTGGTAGAGAGTAAGCCTTCGGAGCTGAAGATTCAAGGTTCAATTCCCGCGGGTTGAACTTTTTTTTTTATTTTTTTTTTATTAGTTAAAATTTTGTGCATTTAAAAATGTATTTTTTTGCTTGCCCAGGACCTTTTTTAAATTTTTCTATGAAATACATTTTTCAAAGGCATTTTCAACGTTGCTCAAAAGTTATCACAACGTTATTTCCACCTATCGCGGCAACTTACATAAATCTTAGCGGACATATCCCACGTTGTAGCAACGTTGCTGCAAAGTTTCAAAAACTTTTATAACAACGTTCTAACGTTGTCAAAACAACGTTGCCACAACGTTGCTACAACGTTGTGTGCTAGTAGGGTATATTACTTATGTATTATTTATGGTATATATTTTATTAAATAATTAATTATTGTGTTAAAAAGTGTGTTTTTTTTAATGAGTCAATGCGGTGAGTAACAAAGTGAGTACGGGGAGTATAAAATTAGTTTTAATATGATACGATGAAATTTTTATAATTGTACAGAAATATTTAAAAGGGTTTAAATATGCTCAAAAGTGTACATAAGTATGCATAAATATAACTCTTAGAATTAAAACGTTATTTCACGCCAGTATAATGCAAAATGTGTATAAAGGTATGGAAACGTTTAAAAAAGTACAAAAATATACAAAAGTGTATATTAGTGCATACACGGAAAAAGATCTGCAGTATTAAATCATCATCCATTTTTTAAGGGTACTGTATATTCATATGCCATCACATGAAAAAGTAAGGACTAGGCTTTCAAATTTAACTGCGAAATGTGGCACGTATTTTACTGGTGATTGGTTTGTACAGTGGCGCTGCTGTCAGCCCGTTTGTACCACCCGTGGCACTGCTTTTCCCAGTGCCAATGTATAGAGGCAATAATTTCAGCACCGGGGCCGTTAAAAATGTGAACGGGCAGTATATTAACAAATTGTTATTGATTATGGATTTCTACGTAATAAATATATTAAAACAGTGGAAACTTGAAAGTTTGTCCGGTTTATTTAAATGTAAGTTCATTATTATCATGCAGAATTTTAATACAGTAAAGGATACAAATCTTTAACCTCAAAACATGTATACATATTATATTTACCTTCTTTAACTTTCATTTGCTTTATATAATATTAAATATAAATTATATATAAATTATAATTATATATATATATATATCCTAAGTTCTTTCAGGAATCTGTGAAATATGAATAATATGGCTTTTAATATTAATGTCAATCTATTTTGAACTTGTATTTGTCCTTTTTGTTAATATTTTACCATTATTTGTAAGATATAAATCTTTGAAAAAGAGAAAATAATAATCAATGGATATATAATATAGTATATCAATGTTTACACAATATCTTACTGAAAATTGTTCGGTTGGAAAATATGTTTTAGAATTTTTTATATTTATATTTTACAAAATCATGATGTAATAAACCGTACACTTTCTCTGAAATATATATGTTTCAAATAAATGTAAACATATTGATGAAAAGGCCAAATACAAGTTCCAAGTACAATAACGTATGTATTAGAAACCATATTATTCATATTTGACAGATCCTGAAAGAGCGAAGAACATGAAAATGTATAACAATTCATTTACTAATTGTAAATATATTTACTTTAACAAGTATTGTAATTTTGTAAGTAATTGTTAAGTTGATCAGGAAAAGATCAGCTAAACAATTTTGAGTAATGCGTTATGATTTACAAAACCACATTATTTTTGTTCGACAAAATCTGAATATATTTGGAATGTCAAGAAGAAAAACTATATTTTTGTTATTTGTCATTTTACAAAAGTTCATTGGATTTTCATAAATATATAATATAATTAGTACTATTTTCTTATGTTTTTTTTACCTTAATACTTCCTAAAAATAATTTATTTATTACGCTTTCCTGTAAGAAAGCATAAGTACTTACTTCAAATTGCATATTTTCCCAATGCAATATAAATAATAAAGTTAAATTCTTTGTATAAATTAACTGTATAATCTATTTGTTTTAAATTCAAAAATTTCTATTCTTAGAGCAGGATCCTCTAACAAATACTAACATAACCTCTACTACAAATAAAATTTAATAGATTAAATATTTGTAAAATATTCGTTTTATTTAACAAAATCATAATTAATAATTTATATCTAACTGTTAATGTATGTTACATCGGTACACATGTTCGTTAATAACAGTAAACTTAATATAAATTGTGACGTGGTATTCGCGTGCCCGGGTGATATTAATTAATTAATGTAATTAAATTAACCGTTGGGCCGCGTTGCCCAATACCGCGCACACAATTAATTTATTTATTCGCGAACTGCGGGCTGTCGCCAGGAACACGAGTTCGCTGGGACGATCGGTATGGAGGATTCGGGCAATCCTCCTTGCCTCGACACGATATAAATTAATATTAACGAATGTCGGCGGGAGCGGGGAGAAATAAAATAAACACACAATAAATTAAAATAAAAGATTAAAACATTTATTAATTTAATTTAACAAGATGGCCATCCAGGCCGTGTGCCGCGACAAAGTTATTTCGCGCGGGCGGAAGTCCCGGGAAACCTGTCGGATCGAGATCCTCGCCTGCGACAGGTTTCGTTTCCAGGAACCGCTGTTCGAGTACCGGCGTACCCGAACACACTCCCGATGTACACACACACACACACTCGGGTAAGGGGGGAAAACGCACGGTAATATAAGAGGACTTACAGGGGTGCGCCCCGTGGATGGCCCAGCCGATCCTTGTCCCTGTGTCCTCCTGGGCAACGGAGGACGACGTCGGCTGCGGTGGTGGAAGGCGGCCCTGTGCCGCGGCGAGTGCCTCGCGAACCGCGTCCGCACTCACACACAACTTCCCGTCCTTTACACACACACCAAATCACTCGCGGCTCACTCACGAGGATGTCCGGGTAACCGATGGCTTTCGCGCCTCACGCGCCTTGTCAGCCAGAAAAACTCTCGATCGGTCCGGATATAGTTTGTCCGCCTCGAGCGGCGGATCGGGACATACTGACTAGGTATCTCCTAATTTTCGAAAAAGGGATGAGAGTGGGGAACACACACACACTCGCGCTCTCATCCCTACGTACCATTGCGCGCGTAATTGTACACTTTGATCGACGTAAACAAATGTCGTCGGTTGGCCTTGACATACCAAAGGCTCCGACGACTTACATTTAACAGGATTTTAAATGCTTTGTTCGCCGCGAAAAGATTGTGTGACGATTTCCGTCACAAAATAGATCGCAAAATCGTTGCGGACTTTTTTAACGTTATCGTAAAGTATAAGGTGTCGAAAAGAGTATCCCACTTCGTTTAGCACCCGAAAAAGACGTGCCATACCTCAGAAAAGTCGCACCGGTATAGATATTACATATACTAATTCGAGAGTTGACTATCACCGATAATATCGATACTGTCATTTCTTTTTCTTGTGATCGACGCTTCTTTTTGTAGGCATCACAGTGGGTATCGTGTTTTATGCTGCAAACCTTTTTCCGTGTATAAATGTAGACTGGAAGACAAAAAACAATTGTATTTCTATATGATAGAAAATGTATATAAGTGTACGGAAATGTTTAGAAAAGTACAAAAATGTGTAAAGATGTAAAAAAGTGTCGCAAGCTTTAAACATAATACAATAGATTCTGTACATAAATGTAAAAAATTATATAAAACTGTAAAAAAATGTACAAAAGTGTGTATAAATGGTGCCCGGTCGAAAAAAAATAAGCGAAAATTTAACTAAAAAATTTACTTAAAAATTTAGTTAAATAGGTAACTATTATCAGTTAAATTTTCAATTACAAGGATTCAAATTTTTCAGAATAATATTTAATTAAAAATTTGATTATTACTAGCTATATTTTTAACTGAATATTTAAGTTAATGTTTTGTTGCCCTTAAAACAAAAATGCAGTTGAAAATTCAGTTAATTAAATATTTAATTGAAAAAGTAACTATTATTAAGTAAATTTTTAATTATATAATTTTGTTATTATTAGCTATATTTTTAACTGAATATTTAACTAACTATTTAGTTGCACTGGAAACAAAAATATAGTTAAAAATTTAATTATTATCACCGGAATATTTAATTAAGTATTAAATTGAAGATGCCAACGTGGTGACATCTTCAGAATAACGGTAATAAATTCGCGTACTGCTCATTTTAGACAGAGTACATTAAAATAGGCCAAACTAGAATTTATTGCCAAGTCAAAATCCTAAAGTCGTTCGCATTATCCACCGCCGCCAATGCATTGATCAATCTGTGCGAGCGGCGAGATATGTTTATAAATTCTCGACTTTTTATTTAGACGCGGTATTTAAAAAGATTTTAATTGCAAACTATATTAATTAGGAATAAATGGGATGCATTTTAATACATTTTTAAATTATGAGTACGCTTATCATCGCGACGTCTTGTCGAGTGTTATATTATACTGTTATACTGTTTATATAATACTGAAAAATGATTCTAAGATAATGTAAGATATTGCCTCTGCTTTGGTTTTCGATACTTAGGTCTGCCATCAACTTTTATTGCCTCCGCAAATACGTGATACTAAAATTCCGCTGCCTCTTTATCAATCTTATTTTCCTATTTTTTTAGTAGTACACTATCAATGCTTCTTTGAGCGTCACAATATTGTCTAATATCATATAATTACACGTGTGCTCTTGGTTTTCTATATGTTGGTATCCAGTTTTTGTAAAATTGGATAAAATATTGTCGCTTTGCGACTAAGGAAGGTTATGTTCTGGATCTTAATTTCCCTATTCCGAGAGCATTTTAGTACAACAAACATATTAGAGCTTATGGAGTACTTGGAATGCATATCAATATTATGGCTGCACTGTGTTTCATAGGTATAATTTAATTAAATGTTTGCAATATAAGAAATAGTGTACAATATAATACATGTGTAGTCATAGTAGGATTTGTTTGAGGTACGGCATCCCCTTAAGGAATTAGGTAGCGTAACATTTATATAAATGTAGGTACATATCAGTTTTTGCTTTAGTTAATTTAAATTAATGTTATTAATTCAATAAGTACATTTATTCTCGTCTATGAGGTTGTATTTATTCGGGATAGGTGTATCGATATTTTTAGACAAACCATAATAGTTATTTATCTATTATGGTAATACTCTGGAAAACAGGCCGTCTGAAAATAGTTTATAAATAATTATTAATTTAAAAAATTAACTTTTTATGACTTAATATATAATATTAATCAGCTTTAGAAGACATTTTCATTAGAATAAAATTTTTTAGCAACTTTTTACTGAGATGTTGGGATTTTATTATAATGGCTTGTATGTATCATTCTGATTGAACAGTTGAACTGATTTTCGTCTAATTACCGCCAAAATGCTTGTTTTATATGTAGTTTAGTCCCAAATCTCTGTTCAAAATTACAAAAATTAATTTACATCTATATTTACATTATATTAAAACTTTATAAGTGAAATGTTATTTTTTCTGTAAAAAAAAACCCTTATTTTGGCAAAAATATTTAGTAAATATGATTTTTTATGAATCCAATGTGATCGCCTTGATACAAAGAACAATTAAAGACTAATATGAATTTTTTAGATAATCGTTTTTGTTCGTTTTTCAACTCTAAAGGTCCATCAGTTCGTGTCCATCAGTTCCTACGTACGTATTTACGACCTTACGACTGAATACTTTGTACATATGTTCTTTCAATAATATGGCGAGTGGGTGGATGTTTACGCGAATATTGAAGTGTGTGGTATGTGATTATGGTTTATAATTTGTGCAAGCGTACCGACGGCTATGTGTGTGTGTATTGTGTGCATTGAAGAGTACATAATTTGAATGTTATTATTTTATTCGATTAATGTAAGGGCGAGTGCGTGAACGTGATTGCAGCTGTTAGTATGTGCATGTGTGTGACACGTGAGTGCATGTGTTTGTGCGTGTGTTTTTGTGTGTGTGTGTGTGTGTGTGTGTGTGTGTTTTTTTTTTCCGAAGAGGTGGAGAAATGCTTAATGCACCATGACTGGAGCCATGCGAGACTCCCCGTGTGTGGGACTCTCCTACCGAAGGATTTCGATAGGCATACCCACTAAAACTCCACCTCTTTTCTTACCTTTACTCCCCCGCGGGAGCCGCCGCAAGGCATTACGTGTGTGTGTGTGTGTGTGTGTGTGTGTGTGTGTATTTTTATTTTAATTTAATTTTATTTTTTCTTTTACTAATATTATGAATAATAATTATAATTTACATAATATTAAAATTGTAATAGTGAAATGTGACTTTTTCTGTTAAAAAAACCGTCATCCCGGGAAACATATTCAGTAGATACCATTTTTTTATGAGTTCGTTGTGATCGCATTGACACAAGGAACAATTTAACACTATTACGAATTTCTTAAGAATAATTTATTATTAATTTTTTGGCACTAAATTTTTATGAGGCTGCGCATGTACGTACGTCTGTACATGCGCAGTACATCCTTTTATACATGCGACCAAACGTCCTTTGCGAGCACGGACGAGTAGGTGGATGTCTAAGCGAGTGGTGCGAGTTTGTAGTGTGTGTTTTTGGTTTTTCATGTGTGTGTACAGTGTGTGCATGGAATAAGGAGAAAATTATGTGATTGATGATTGATGAATCGTATTATTATTTTGTTTAATGTAAGGCCGAGTGCGTGCATGGGTAAATGTGCGTGTGTACGATTGCGTATGTGGTAGAAATTGTGTGCAAGTAGGGGCGTGTGTATGAGGAGGGAGACGCGTGTGTCTCTGCGTGTTTGGATGATAGAGTTAGTGGCCGAGTACACGCGTGGGAGAACGTGTGTTCGGGTTGACACTTATGTGTATGTTTTAAATTTTATTCACTTTTTAAAAATCATAGTGGTCCGTTAAATTTTTGCACTAAGCTTAATTGGTCCAAAAAATGTCTACAAACATAATGAACGAAATGGTAGTTTCTCAGTAGAATTATATTCATTGACAGTCATCCTGACTACCAGGATATCAGTTTAACTAATTTTTTTATAATATAAAGTTAATTTTCATATATTACTATGAAAGCAGAGTGTTAAATTGAACAAACAAAGTCAAGTTTAACTTTGTTTTTCGATGCCATTGCCATCTGACATCTTTTCACGTTAAATAATTTAGTGGTACTGCATATTCGGCTAATTTATCGATGAACCTTGAATACCAACCAATTAAGCCAGTAAAACGTCTTAGTTGCTTTAAATTGGTTGGGGCTGGATACTCTAGTATCGGTCGTATCTTATCTATATTTGTTTTGAGGCCGTCCTCATTAACAATATATCCTAGATAAGTTACTTCCGCGCAACAGAATTCGGACTTTTCTCTGATAATTTGCAGATTTACCTTTTTGAGAGCGGTTAGTACTATTCTTAACCATTTTAGGTGTTCCTCAAAGGTTTTGGCTATAATAATAATGTCGTCCAGATATGCGAATACATTTGGCTCCCATTCTGGCTTTATGAGCTTGTCCATCATTTTCTGAAAAATTGCAGGTGCATTCGATAGGCCATAGGGGACTCGGGTAAATTAAAACAATCCTTTACCGAGAAGTGAAAATGCTGTAATTTCGCGGCTTTCTGGTGCTAGAGGGACTTAGTGGTAAGCTTGCGATAAATCAAGCTTACTAATGTAACTGCTTTCGCTCAGGTGGTTGAGAATGTCGTCTATATTGCGCATAGGGTACGCATATTTTCTTTGTAACAGCGTTAACCTGCCGAAAATCTATACAAAAGCGGTATTTCCCATTTGCTTTAGGAACTATTACTGAGCAGCTGCACCTCGGGCTTTCTGAAGGTTCGATGATTCCTTCCTTCAGCATCCTATCGATTTCTTCGTATCCAGCCTGCAATATCTTCGGCGAATAACGGCGGTTTCGTTGACGAATCGGTTCGGCACCCTGCACATCGATTTTGTCGAAATCTACCTTAGTTATACCTAAGGTTTTTGATGTTGGGGGAATCATCTCATTTAGTAGCTGCTGTAATCTTCTTTCTTGATCCGGGGTAGCTTGTTTCAATCCTCCTATGCTTGCTAGGACAGGTAAGCAACTAGGGTCCTTGCCGTAAGGATAAAAATGATGAATGATACCTTTGTCAGTACACCATGTATCATCTTCATAGCATATTTTCATGTTCGCTTTACGTTAAAAGTCGATACCTAATATGCAATCATAATGCAAGCCGTCTGCTACTTCAAAGGGCATTATAATAGTTTCACCATCTATTTCCATGGCTACATCTCTTATCCCTTGTATTGGTACAGCTGTACCGTCTGCTACTTTAACTGCTGAATTACTGGATTTTCGCAATTTCTGCTGTAGTACTCTACTTATTTCTCGACCAATGAATAAGTATACTGACCCATCGTCAAATAAAGCTATAAGTTTTTATCCGTTTAACTCAATGTTAACAAAATGACGTGGATCGATGCCGGGTTTTTGCTGTATTAGGGAATTATTTGCTGCTAGGTGGGAGGGTATTGACCCTTCTGGGTGTTTGGGTGAGAAAATACGGGTCTCCATTTTCTCTGGCTGTAGTTTCCCTGGTTTCTGTTCTTATTGCAGCCGCAATTATTATAGCTGACTCCTTGCTTTCTGCAATTTCCGCAGCTTAATGAAACTGGACATTCCGCTAGCTAATGCCCAAGTTTTCCGTATCTATAGCAAGGCTCTTTAAATTTTCTTGGATGAACTGGCTTATGCTCTACGTAATTTAGCGTGCTGAATTTATTTGGCTTGAACTCCTGCTTTTTTGGTGATTCAGCCCTTCGCTCATTTCTTTGTGTTCGCTGCCAATGACTGCACTTCACAGCTTCGCTGTACTAGTGCTTAGATTCTTGCTTAGGAGGAGCTGTATATTTTCTTGCTGCTTGAGGGCTGTTCGGCTTCCATGGGTACTTGTGCTGGCAATATCTGCTGCTAATTTGCGGGTTTTTGTTTGCATAGGGTCAACATATGCATACATATGAGGTGTGTACGTTTCATCCATTAAACGTCTTGCCTCCTCCTTTTTACCAAGTCGCTGCAGCTGTATAAAATTATCGAAATGGTGTCTTTCGATTTTAGACTTATAGCTCGGGTGCAAGTTCCGATACGCTCTATCCAGCTGTTCGGATTGAGGTATTGTTGGCTTGACCTGGTCTAGCATGCTTCTTAGCTTAGTGAGGTATGTGAAAATATCCTCATTAGGTCCTTGTGTCCTATTTTCAATAGCTTGTCTATGCTGACTTTGTGTTTCCTCGGTCCCATATTGTAGTCTTAGTGCATCTATAAAATCTAAATAATCCTTCCAGCTGCACTTCTCACGTCTAAACCATTCCCATCCTTCGTCATCTAAGACTGATGGCAGAGCTTTAAATATATCCTGAGTCGAGAGACCGTAACTTTCTCGGCATTCCTCTGAGTTTGATAAGAATGTTTCTGAATCATTCTTTTTCGCTCCCTTGAATTGGATATGGTGGCGTGAGGATATGTGTGCTGTTCTTTTCTCCTTATAACGGTAGCATCTTCTAAGCATGTTTCATACGAACGGCTATCCCTGAATGCTGGATTAAACGTACTTTGCTGCGGCTGTATGTGTGGGTTATTTGGAATTGAGTACGTTTCATTATTCGCATGATACACTGGCAATCTGCTATGCTGTCTATTTTGCCGCTGGTTACTTTGCTAAACGCTATTTTGTTCGATTAGTTTGCTGTATAACTGATGCATTTGTTGTATTTGCTGCTCCAATCGTCCGAATTGTTCATCGTATTTATTTTCAGGCTCTTTGTCATTATTTTGTGTCTTGGGTCGTTGGGTTCTGCAAATCCATCGTCTTCCCAATGGACACTCGGTACATTCCTATGTACACTGCTCAATTGTGTGCTGCTTCTGAGGCTATGATTTCTTTCGTTTGCCTGCTTGACTCTTTTCTCTTGGGTCGCTATTTCGGGTTCTGCATTGCTTTGCGGTGGCGTATCCGTTCGGCTGACTGGTCTTGGTACGAGTGAAATAGGGGAAAAGGGGCTTGTGCTTATGAGACGAAAAGCTGATGGTTTGATTGGGTAGATCTGGGACGGGTGACTGTATAAATATTTGTACTGTATGTGTTTATTGGAGCTGTATATTGGGTAAAAAATGGGTTATCTATGAGGTTTGGGTTTGTGGGAGATGAAGGGGCTAATGTGTGGATGGGATAATAAGAAGTAGAGTTTATGCTTAACTGTGTCGTCGTTAAGCTTGGTATTGTATGCGTTAATTCCTTCATCGAATTATTGCATACTGGTGAAGCTGGACTCAATATATATGCTGTAGATTGTGCTTGAGGACGATTAGCTGCTCGGCTTATACTTAAATTTTCATTATTTAATCGCTGTATATTATCTATCGCGTTGCTGTTTTCCTTTACAGTCGATTGCATTTCCGTTCCGTATTCCATTTCCGGTTGTGATAACAAATTCTCATTACTTATGGAGATTATAAAGCATCCGTCTTGCTTTACTACTTCTTGCTGAGGCTGTATTTATAGCGATATTAGGGATATTTTCTCTTTCTGATTGCGTTAGGGACAAATCTGTTTCAATATTCGGGTTAGCCTCGTCTACTGCTGAATTCCAGTCAGCAGACGATGGTCCGAAATTACGTCTAATTTCATACCGAGCTAACATATCTCTAATAATTTTGGAATCCGTGTCTATATTTATTCCGATTTTGCTGGCGTATATCGTGATTCTACCGTCACTGGTATTATTTATACTGCGTCGTATTACACCGGCACCTATTGTTGGTTGTAAAACCGATAAGTCTTCTCCCAAAAATAAATCAAGGTCATCACCGTTGTGAGACGTTTTGATTAATTTACTATAGCTTATTTTGTATTAATAATTATATAAATATATTTCTAATAGCTCTTTTTAGCTCAATTGTAATAAAATCTCTTATCTCTTGTTTAATTCACTATATAACGTAAATTAAACACACCAAGCAAAAATCAAATAATTAATAAAAAGAAAAAATTTTTCAAGCTAAGCTAATTAAAACGGATTTACTTTCTACTAAGCAATCCACAAAAAAATAAACAAGCTTGCTTTATTATAAGCTGGGCAGTACGAGAAAATAAAATACAGCGGGAAAATATGTATATATATTTGTTATTAATTATTATTGTATGTATTACGCACCGTTATTATTATTAGAAATAATATGTACTGCCTTTATTTATATACCAAAATATTCATTAAATATTTATTGCTATATTATTAAAATCAATAAATATTGGGGTATATGTGCAAGGGAAACGTGCAAAATGTGCTAATATAACTAAAATACAAATTGGGTTTGACAGGCAGCAAACAACAACAAAAAAAATTTTTATGCAGTATAAATTATTTAGATCAACTATTATTATCGGGGAGCAATAAGGGAAAAATTAAATTAAAACTGTGTGAGTTAATTCAATAACCGTTAGTTGTATAATACAGCAAAACACAATTTGACCAAACGTGATAACAGCAAAAGGCATATGAATTAGCATTAATATGTCGTATATATAACCAAAAAAGATTATAATGCTTAAAAAAATATTAATAATGCTTAAAGTAGCTTCGAGTTATTAATATAACTGTAAAATGCAATTATGTGTTATCGATTTTATGTATTACAATTTAAAAAAAAATTATTCTCTGTGACAATGTGCTTTGCACATGTCAAATGACAGTTACCGAACCCCTGGAAAACACCTACCTACCCGTACAAGCTATACGAGTCCCTGGCTACACATACCTACCCATATACCTTTCCCTAGCTACCTATCCGCACATCAGCTAAATCCAACCTACCCTCACATACTAAAAACCCTATCCCAAGCACGGCACACAAACACTAAGGTGGCTCTAGCGATGAGGACCTTGGGCGAGCTCAGAGAATATCAGGTGGGCTCCTCCGGGTTTGACACTGCAGACAGGATATACTAAGAGAGGCGTTCACCAGGGAAGCCTCCAGGATTCTTCGAAGCCTCACAGGACAGCAGTCAAGGCGAAGAGGCAGTATCCAGGCAGTAAGCTAAAGAACCTCCAACGCCAACCAGTACGCAGCTGTAAATGAAATAACTAATAAATACAGATAGGCATTAAGAGGGTAAGGAACAAGGAAGAGGATACACAGCAATAGGCAGAAGACAAAGATAAAGGAAATACATTGTGAGGTAGTACCTCACTATATTTAAAATACATTAGTAAATTAAAAAGGGAATTGATGGATGGGAAAAGGAAAGGTGGGAACGTTGTCCATACCTGAAAAATATAAATAAAAATTAATATGCGGATAGAATATACATATAAAGAAATAAACAAGATTGAAAAAGATAAACAAAAATTACTCATACAAGCACGAGCAATGCTTATGCATCACTCGTGCTCACCTTTCCAATACTCCTTGTTACTAATAAAGCGAGGAAGTCCCACTGGCTGGTTCTGAGGGGTCGAACACGCCTTGGGATGAATACCTGAAAGTCATAAACAAAGAATGATATATTTATTGAATAGTACTAACTAGTTGGTATTTAACTTACCTTATAACGTAGACTCCTCCTCCCTGGTAGGGACACACTTCTGCACTGGAACCGAGTACACATAGTGAATATCCTCCCTGTCCATGTCGAAACCTCTAAATATAGAAAATTATATTAAATTTAGTTATAAGAAAATGATTAAAGTTAATAGAAGGAAATGAGATAATAAATAAAGGAAAGTAAGATAATAGAGTAGGGTTAATATTATGTTTAACATGTGACAGGGAAAGGTTAGGAAAAAGTAAACATTAGCAAATGAATAAATAATGATAATAAATAACTTAACCCGAGCCATTCTCGTCACCGGTAATAAAAAGGATATTATAAAGGAGATATTAATGGGATCGGTTATGGGTTTTAATTATGTTTACATGAGATGGATAATATACTTACCTGCACACACCTGAGGATGATGGAAGCCGATGACGGAGACGAGAGAATCGATGAGAGGGACAATGGCCTCACACCATGAGAAGACTGCTCAGTCGACGATCTCAATACCCGCACGAATCCACGTACACCAGCACCGTCGGTTCGCACCAGGTCGTCGTGTAAACAACGTTGCACGAACTTGAGAGAGACAGCGAAAAGCACGCGCGACATGCCGATACTGCGCACATGCGTACAGGTGGCAGTAGAGAGGGGGTAAACTCGTCCGCTCTCGCACGATATGGCTAACCGAGAGAGTGCGCCGGCGCGGGGAAACGGGAATCGAGATATCGTATACGTACGTGCGAAAGAGATATAGAAATACAAGTCTTGCATTAGTGGAGGCGCACGCCGTTTTACACTAGCTACCCGATAAAATCCAATTCGACCGATATTAAATTAACACTACGAACTCCGTAATAGGTAGCAGTAGCGTCGGCGGCTAGATAGAATTTTAATGACGTAGTTGTTGAACTAATGGTTTGAAATGACGGAAATGAGGGATGCTAGCGCCGCGAATCGGCAATTAAAAGGATGAAACCGGCAAGAAGCCGGAAATAATCATTATCCGCCGAGCTGTTAAAAGTGAAGCATTATATTGACAACTGTCGAAATCTTTATAGAATATTATTGAGTTAAGGAGTGTCGAAGAGCATTAATTACTATTGCCGATTTATTGTTAGTATTTTGAAGAGACTATTGTTAGTATTTTGGGAGAGACTTTTGGAAAGTTATCCTAGGAGGATTGTAAAGATGAGTAAGACGCAAGAAAAAGAGTTGAGAAGGAAGAAAGGCTCGCGTGCGGTAAGTGGACTGTGCGCCGGCCATATTTTTATTAAATAATTAAATCGGGAGTGTGTGAAGCGTCGACACTCGAATCTTTTCGCGCGTTTTTCATTTCTTTGTTTTGATTAATTCGATAAATTATTGACGGACAATTCGTAATTAAATTGTGTTAAATAATAGAGCATTGATAATTAATGAGTTTCTCTGTGTACCGCAGTACACATACTATTTAGGATAGGTTATGGGAATCTCGGGCTAAGTTATTATTAATATTAAGGGGAATAAAAATATATTTGATGGAGTGATTGACGTGATGGAAGTAGGATTATTAATTTTGTAATTATACGAATCGGCGAGAAGTTATATGTACATAACGAAGTATGAAATTTAATAAATATTATTCTTTTTCTGATATGTGCATATACATAATTAATACCTCCTTATCCACGACGAAACCACCAACCCGCCATTTTCTCGTTGGCAGAACCGGACCACGTGTAGATAGGAGTATTAGCTCTACCGATAGCCGGCTTTTAAAATTAAATACGTAATTAGATTTTCCGTGCCCGAGACAACGATTAGAATAGATTGAAGCTAAAACAAGGTTTGTATCATTCTACGAATAATCGACTGTATCGATAAACAAATTATTAACAATAAATATAACAAATATTATTCGTGACCAGCGTTCCGAGAATTCTATCATTTTCGATAGAAAACGCTACGTCATAACATGTATATAATCACTACAGCTGTACAAGGAACAGCATAGGACAAATTGTGGTTAGGTTGCTGTACACAAACAACGTGTACAGCCGACCTCTCGGATAAGCACGCATACAAATACGCATACTTGCGTAAACCTCACGACCAAGTATTTACCTGGAGCCGAAGACAGAGCGGCTATCAATCACCGAAGGACCACTGTGCGAAATAACAAGCAGCCGACCTGTAATTAGTAGCTAACGAGAGTGAGACAAAAAAAGCGAGAACGAGATAGTCCGTTGGAAATGAGTGCCGTTCCTATCATATAAGGTTGGTGAATTATTCACGTTGACGCTTAAGGTACCGCCAAGTACCCGTGTTTTTGTGTGCGAGCTCCTGGTCCCATCCTTCCTCTTCCCCTCCCCTACAGCGAACCGGAATAGTGTCAGCGGAGTAACTTGCGATAGATAACGATCGCCCGCGATTTACCTAATTATTTGTCGCGTATTAACGCGGCTGGCGCCCACACTTTCATGAAGTTAACCGTGTAGAAATACATACTGTTTTATCTATTTACCTCGATTAGTTATTAACCTGCACCCTGACACCCAGGGCAGCGTTACATCTCTTATAAAAGCACACAAAAAAATTATAAATACTTGGTTATTACAGCTGTATGGGTTAGAAGGAGAGGGAAAATGAATTATTTTTCTATATAATTTTACCCAGCGTACCCAAAAAAACAACTATACATAACCAAATATATAAAGCAGTGCAAATACATTATATGAAAACATAATTATATTTTCCGTGTACGTGCTCAATTATTACTTTGCCGAAAATGGCCGTCAAAATGGCCGACGGGCTTCGTCTGGGGGTGTGCGAGCTTTGCTGAAGGAAAGAAAAAGGCAATATGGCTGCTTTTGCGTCGCGCGTCGACGCTTACAATAATTTAATTCGCTCGCTTCTTAGTACAAAAAAAAACTATTATTTTTACGCCACTTTTGTGCTGAAAGCTGTTAAATTTCACAAAAAAAAAGATCCCTTAAGGGGATGCCATACCTGAATTAAATCCTACTATGCCGACACCTGTATAATACACGCACCATTTCTTCTATTACTATTATGTAATACAATGACAACCAATAAACGCAGTGGAGGCATATTTGTAATACATATATTAAATAAATTATAAGTACAAAAGTTTGAATTGTGCTAAAATGTGCTTATAATTTGAAAAATACGATCTCAAACATAACCTCTCTTAGTTAACAGGCAACAACGATTTAATTGAATTTTGTAAAAACTGGATAGATTTCTAACAAATACAGAGCAGACGCACAATTTCACGATATTGGTAAATGTTGGAATACTAAAAAAAACAGTCAAAAGTGAACGACGAAGAAATAAATTGAAAAATACGATTGATACAAAGACGTTCGAAAGCTGATAGTAGATAATTGTGATGAAAATAAATATAGATTGCAATTACAAGCATCAAGAAATAAAGTAGAGGCAACGTTTTACATTATCGTAGAATTATTTTTCAGTAAAAACTAGAGGAATACATAATCGATTGAAAAATTAAATGAAAAGTAAAATAGATATTCATCCTTCTAAAAATGTGTAATTTAGCAGACCGAAGAGTATGAAAAAGTTTAGCTAGGTAGTTTGAAAATGCACCAGTAGGTGCCGATGCTAAGCGTTTCCAGCGTATTTAAATATGTTTTATTTCATTCGTGGTGGTATAGCCGACGTATTCTATAGGACGTGTGTGCACGATCGGGCCGTTTGCCGCACGCACATCGTACTTTCAAATACATTGTACAGTACCGACAGTGAATGTTGGGTGCATTATTTGTTTAACCTTTAGACTCCCGGCATGGCTCATATATGGGACAGTAATAAAATTATAGCTTTAATAATGGATATAGATATTTTGATGCATTTTTCTCAATAAGTAGGCTCTCTGATCTCTAAAGTATACAGCTGAAACTATTTTCAGATCGAGGTATTCAAACAACTCGTAGCGCAGGAGTGAAATATTTAAAAACTCGTTATTGAACTTATCATCGTTATTAAACTTTTTACTGAAATTTAGTTAGTGAATAACCTGTAAAATTTGTGAAATATGTCCTAAATTTTTCCGGGATCAAAAATAATATCAATAGAAGGAAAGTGTTTTAGATATGTAAAATATGGATATTGCTAATAAATTTCTTACACATTGTACACAAATTTTTCGAATATTTCAGTCTTCGAGAACGTTCGCTTAAAAAATGACCCCCTCGCTAGTGGTAGTTTTGGCACCTCCATTGGTTGGGACAAACTTCAGGGTATGCTTTACACATGTTACAGTGTGTTTACGAGAAAACATCGTAGATAAAATCCAAACCAGCCTACTAATGATTTTCCGAAATTTTTACCCCCTCGCTAGGGGTAGTTGGGATGCTTACGGTTTTATTGATAACTAAACAAGTATTTTTGGGGTCTTATTAAATTGTAATATCAAGAAAATTCTGTTAAAAATGAATATATAGTAATTTAAAAATTTTTTTAATTTTTAACATTCACTGGCTCATATATGAGCCACCTGTGACCTTGACAACTACTCTAGAGATATGAGGTGTTTTTATGTATATATTTTTCACATCAAAAATATCAATTTATAAGGCAAAAATGACGGCAGTCTAAAAGTTAATACCAATTACTTAACATAATGACAACTACAAAACGGGTTAGAGGTACATTTTTAATACAGATTTAAAGTAAATTACAAGTACAAAAGTTGAATTTATGGTTATATATAGTTAAAATTTGAAAAATACGAATTGAAATATAACATCTCTCAGTCTACAGCGACGGATTCTATAGGAGGTGCGTGAACCGATTTGGGCAACCTGCCGCACGCACTTCATACTTTCAAATACATTGTAGTATATCGACACTGAATGTTGGGAGCACTATTTGTTTAATTCCAATTATTTAACATAATGGCAGCTAGAAAACAGGTAAGAGGCATATTTTTAATATACATTTTAAGTGTATAACAAGTACAAAAGTTGAACTTATGATAAAATATCGTTAAAATTTGAAAAATACGAGGGAAACATAACCTCTCTTTGTCAACAGGCAACAACGACTTAATTTAATTTTATTAATTAATTTAATTTTGTAAAAACTGGACTGTGTCCTAAGATATGCGGTGCAGATACATAAGTTCACAATATTGATAAAAGTTGGAATACTAAAAAAGCAGACAAAAGTGCACGACAAAAAATTAAAAGAAAAATACGATATATACTAAGACGAAGAAGCTTGTATCATATATTAGGGATGGAAATAAGCGTTTCTCCGTTATGCGTCATTTCCAAAAAAGAATGTGCTGCCACTTTTATCACTTTTATTTGAAATACCGTAGTTTGTTGGTTTTTTTATGTCAATTCAGATAGTTTAACGTTGGCTATATAGTAACTGCAAATTCAAAAATTAATATCAATAAGGACAAAACAATTGTAAGAAAATAAAAATCGATTCCACTCCATAACATTGTGTAGCAATTAGTAATACTTTAATAGCTGTCCGACGGATACCTGCGAGGCAAGATAATCTCAACGACGCGCCGAGAGTGTCTCGCCTCGCAGATTCTACGCGACCATAATGAATCGCCGCAGCATTCGGAGAATAAGTATTTTTGTGTATATATTACTAAAAATAATTTTCGGTTTACCTACACAAACACTGCTATAAAAAAAATATAAAATTTGTTACAATAAATTATGTGTTTGCTTTTGAGTTCTCGATGGATATCTACGAGGCGAAACACTCTCGGCGCGTCGTTTAGATTGTCGCGCCTCGTAGATATCCATCGAGAACTAAAAAGCAGCCATCCGAGAAAAAGTATTTTTTGTGTATATATTACTAAAAATAATTTTCGGTTTACCTACACAAACACTGCTATAAAAAATCAATTGACAATAATCAATCGCCGCAGCCTTCCGAGAAAAAGAATTTGTTGTGTATCTATCATTATATTAAAATCGTGTTCGTTGTCCGTCCGTCCGTCCGTCTGAAATTATTTTTCGAGAGAGAGCGGGTTAAGTGAGAGAGTGAGAGAGTGAGAGAGTGTGAGCATGTGTGTGTGTGTGTGTGTGTGAGAGAGAGAGAGGGAGAAAGAGAGAGAGAGAGAGAGAGAGAGAGATTGATTGATTGATTGAAATCTTTATTTAGTATGTGGGGCTATGCCCCATATACACAGTGATTTGCCGCTGAGGTACAATAACAATTTACAACGATAGAATAAATAGTAAAATGAACAATAAAATAACAAAAAATAAAAAAATAAAAATAAAATAAGAATAGAAATAAAAATAAAAATAAAAATAAGATAAAAAGATATATCGCCTAATCCTCCTTTAACGCAGCAATAAAATTTTAAAAATATCAAAATAAAATAGAAACATAATATAAATTTACAATGCAGATAAATAAATAAACTAGATATGTAGTATATAATAACAATAAATAATAAATAAGATAGATTTTACGCTTACACAATGGTAGTTAATACGCAAGGATGTACAATAAAACAAAAATACATAACGCAACGCATCGCAACGCAATGGAAGAACAGAATAAATAAATAAATAAGAATAAATATTTAAAACGACGGCAAGGGAGGGCAAGTTATACTCTCTTCATTGACTCTTTTGTCCCAGGCTCGTCGGTCAAGCTCGCGAAGGTGAGACATGAGGTGTGATTTGAATGACGATAATGACAATGGGTCGAAATCTGTGTGCGGAAGTTGGTTAATGAGTCTTGATGCTGTGATTAAGAATGAACTATTTAAGGCCTCCGTTCTTGGAGGAAGGAAAGAAAGGGAAACAGGGGGATGACGTGATGATGAACGAATGGAATGAAGATTATTAGAGCGTTGAGTGAAGTGAGAAGCGAGATAGGCCGGAGAATTGTGAGTTATGATATTATATGCGCATGAACCAATAAAGAACGATCTCCTGAGCTCAACCGACAACCACCCCAATTCTAGGCGATAGGGAGTGACGTGGCCCCTCCACGGTATGTTTCCCCACACGAAACGAACACATGCATTCAATAAGCGTTGCAACTTTATGTTTTTTGACCCGTCTAAGTTATCATAAACCGCACAAGCATAGTCGAAGTGTGGGAACACCAGTGTTTCAACGAGGTATTTTCTTGTTGATCTTGAGAGCGCACGTCTTAAAAAACGCAGTGAATGCAATACAAAATGAACTCTTTGAGCAATGGATGGTACCTGTCTTGTCCAGTCAAGAGTCGGAGAGATCCACACTCCTAATGATTTGACCATATTGGTGTAGCTAAGAGAGTCATTTCCAATTTTAACTCTCGGGGCAGTGACAAAATCAATCCTGGAAATAAAAGCCTGACTACCCAGGATCATCACTTTGGTTTTTTCCAGATTAAGTTTGAGTCCGTTGTTTGAGGCCCACAAGTTGACAGCATTTGCATCCTCTGAGACTCGTTGCACACCTTGAGCAAGATCAGCGGGATAAAAAGAGTGGTAAACTTGAGTATCATTCGCGAAGATCATATGACTTGAATGCTTTAATACTTGAGGTAAGTCATTTATGAAAATTGAGAAAAGCAACGGACCCAAGACGCTACCTTGTGGAACACCCCGCGAGGTCTCACGCCAAGTGGAGTAGACCTCCTCGTCATCTACCACTGCCTGGGAACGACCCGACAGATAGTGATAAAACCAGCGAATAACCAAGTCGGAACATCCCATGGATCGCAATTTAGATAACAAAAGCGAGTGCGGAACCGAATCGAAGGCCTTAGCAAAGTCAAACAAGATAAGTATGGTGACCTTACGACTATCTATCGCCCTTCGAACATCATCCAGGACTCCCAGCAATGCAGTCTGGGTGCTATGCCCTCTGCGAAAACCAGCTTGTCTTTCGATAATACGATTATTAGTATTCAAGTACCCTGACAATTGGTCGTGGTCCAACTTTTCTAATACTTTGGAGATTTCGCAAAGTTTGGCTATTGGCCTAGTATCGGAACGCGAAACTATCTCACTCACCTTAGCCAAGGGGAATAATAAAGACTTTTTCCAGTAATCAGGGTAGAAACCCAACGAGAGCAATGTGTTAAATATATGGACCAGGTGTAGAACAATAATGGGTGTTAATAGTTTAAGCATAGATACCGATATGCCATCGTGCCCGATAGACTTAGACGAGGCATTTGTAATTACTGATACCATCCTTCTTGGGGTAACAGTCTCGAATGTGAAGGTGGGCGTAGTCGAATCCAGCGCCTGCCCCAAGACAGCGTTCAGATGACTATGATCTAGCGGAGAGTCCGAGTGAGAAATATTAGTATAGTGTACATTTAGCTGTTCGATGGAGAAATAATTCAATGGCGACTGTTTAGTAAGAGTAGTCAATCCTATGTGTCTAAGTTCTCTCCACAGCATAGCCGTATCAGTTGTATTGGTGAATTTATTGTTAAGATAATCGAACTTAAATGTATCTATAGCATTTCTCACCAATGATCTACGTGATTTAAACTCTAAATAATCCGAATGTAAACCAGAGGATTGAAACCTTCTGTATGCCTGATTACGCAATTTTATGCTTTGTCTAATTTCGTGGGTGATCCATGGTTTCGGTGCGTGTTTAATTGAAATGAGTTTTCGGGGTGCAATTGAATCGAACGTCTTAATGATTATTGATGAAAGAGTAGTGATGAAGTCTGAAATTATAAAACATGGGTTAGGTAAGTTGACGTCAATGTCTAAGTGGCCAGGAGCTAAGATAGTAGTATAGGATGGAGGGACAATGGAGGGGTTTAGTGAGTTTGATGGGATTTGAAGTGAGGGACAAGAATTAAGGTTAGAGAGGAAGAGTGAAGATAATGACTGAGGATCAACCCTACCAAGGCTGCGTGTCCAAAACCTCCTGCCAGATTCGCCTGCTTTCTTAAGATTAAGAACTAGGACAATGAAGTCATGTCCGGCTATAAAGGGTTCCGACGATTTAATGTATGAATAGATCGGAGGCGGCTCACGAACCAAGAAGAGTTCAATCCAGGTATGCGATGAGCGATTGGAATTTGAATTGTACGTGTGATGTGTAGCATCGAAGTTATAAGGTGAAGGTTAGATGCGTGGATGTAGGATTTCAACATGGCCGCCGATCCGTCTGAGACCTTCATATTAATATTGAAGTCTCCTGTAATGATCACTTGATCACAGAGCGGAAGAAAATCAGAAATAGAATTAAAAAATGTTAGTGGATAAGCAGCCGTTGGTCTCCTATATACCACCGCAAAAAGCAAAGAAAATGATGAGCTGTTAATTTGTAATATTAAGTATTCCGGGGTGTTGGAGAATTGAGGCTCGGAGTGTGCAAGCAGCCTAACAGAGAGACAATCTCTGATATATGCAGCTACACCCCCCTCCTTCCCCTCTCTGTCCAACCGGTGCAGGGAGTACCCCGGAATACGGACAATATTAGAGGAGTCATGTTCAGACAGAAATGTTTCTGTGAGTGTGAATAACAGGCCGCAGATATCCCAATTCAGATGCTTTACGCGAAGTCTTTACCCATAAATCGTGGATGGGTTTCGGCCATAACGCACGAACAAAAATATTAGAGTTGCCTCCCGAGCCGAAAATAGTAAGCGCTGTTTGGTTTTTTAACAAATACGTTTTTTCAATGGTTAGATCACGAATTGAGGACGATGATACTCTAAAAACTAGGCCCTTAAATTTAAGTAGATGCTTTTCCTGGGAGTCCTGGGAGCTCCTTCCCTTCGTACAAGTCCATGGTCGAAAATTAATTACATGGCTGATTAAGTGTGGAAGATTAGTTGCAATGAGGATGCGTTCAACCAGGTCTTTCTCAGACAATTTTATTTCCGCTGGTATTCCCAAGATAAGGATCTCGCATGTATCAAGCTCTGAGGGAGCAGGACCGCTCGCTTTCGACGATTTACTTGTATCTTGGAAATTTTTTAAAAGATCGCTGTGCTTTGACGTAAATTTCTCAACGTCTGTTAGCCGCGAATCTAAGGATGAAATCGCAGAGCCTGTCGATGATTCAACCCGGGTGACTCTATCGGATAAGGACTTAAGTTCCTTAGATAGGTCATTTACCGATGTTTCTATTCTCGACACGGAACGCGTAAGTGTTTCTTCCATACGCGCCGCGAAACTCGTGAGGAAGGCGGTCATATCTACGGAGCCAGTGCTTGAATCAGATTGACTCATAAAACAGGCGGGCGAAGCAATATTGCGCGGTTGCTTAGTAACTAGCGCGTATGGCGGCAAGGTGGGCGAGGCGACGCGCTTAGTAGATACAGTGGTGGGGGACGCGCGGTGATTTCTACATCGCGTACCGTCTCGTCGTCGTTCGAAAGAGACCCGAGAGGTGCTGCCCCCGCTTGGCATAGCGGCGAATCAAGCGTTTTGGCAAGCCGGCAACACCTTAGTTCACTCGTACCTTGAATATTAGAGTAGCAGTTGGCGTGAATAGTATTGTTACAGCCATTGCAGTTCTCTACCACGTCTTTCTTCAATATACGTCGGCCACAGACGAAACACACGTTCCTCGCCGATTGAAGCATTTCCTTGATGAATTTGACGACTTAAAGGCTGATATGTAAAGATATTCAACTCCGATCAACCGCGGTAGAGGCGCTGTGTTACCGCGACAAGACTCAATCCGTCTGCCAAGATGATTTTTCACAAAATTCTATCAGCTAACCTCCAAAGCACAGCAAATATTTGAAAAGCAAATAGAGACCCCACGAGCTACTTAATCAAGGTACCTGTTCAATACGGCTAAGCAGCTCCTGAATGAGTCCACGATTTCGTAACTAGAACTCACAAAAATGCCTTATTGAAAAACTATAATAAATCAAAACAGAGTGAAGAAGAAGAGCGTCTGTATTACCCACCGAGAAAGAGAGAGAGAGAGAGAGAGATTGATTGATTGATTGATTTATTGGTAATTGCAGCCTTGGGGTATAACCCTATCTGGCTGTGTAGATTTACAGGTTGATAATGAGTAATAACAATCGCAATACAATTTAAACGCAATATAACAGATGCAGTACAACTAAGTAGCGACACCATAGCTAACTTGATAGGAAGATCGTATAATAGTTACCGGTTTCATTGCTGGATACAATAAATAGCCCAATAATATTTAGGACAAGATTCCTAAAGCGTTATGCTCTCTCTAAGGACTCTATCTTCCCAATCATTTTTATCTCGCTGGAAAAGTACATTTCGCAGATAACTCTTAAAACTAGTGAAATTGCCGATATCGAAGACAATTTCATGAAGCGTATTAATAATTTTAGACGCCGAGATTAAAAAGGAACAGTTCCACGTTTCAGTTCGAGGAGGTGCATATAGTAGGAATTGCGGCCTAAGTCTAGATGATCGACGTATTGTATTCGAATCAAGTTCGGTAAAATGACTAGCTAAATATTTCGGATTTTTTAGGCATATACTCCTGAAGGCTAGTGTACCAATAACCAGTTCGCGTGCACGTCTAACTGAGAGCCAGCCAAGTTCCAAACGGTGTGGAGTAACATGACTGCGAAGAGGTAAATTCCCTACTACAAAACGAACACAGGCGATTTGTAATTTTTGTAGTTTGAGGTCGCGGGTGGCGTCAAGATTGTGATAGACAGCACACATATATCTAAATTGAGGGAAAATAAGGGTTTCCACCAGGAGTTTGCGCATTTCACGGGTAAGTCTGCTCTTATTGTATTTGAGGATGCGCAGAGTATTATGGATCTCATTGAAATTTGTCGAGTCTGCTTGTCCCAAGTTAGGGTGTTGGATATCCAAAGACCCAGGTTAAGGACTTCTGTAGAAAATTCTATGGGCACATTATGAATAGCAATCCTCTGAAGTTGACTCACGTTGAGGGAGTTGATGTATTGTTGACTACCAAGTAGAATAACTTTCGTTTTCTGAGCATTTAGGTTAAGACCATTTTCGACTGCCCATTTTTCGACCGCATCAATGTCTCTTTGTATGAGGTTGATGCCCTGAGCAATATCGCAAGGAGGAATATGAGTATAGATCTGTGAGTTATCAGCAACGATCATGCATTTGCTAGCAGTCAGAACGTCAGGCAAGTCGTTTATAAACGGTGAAAAAAGTAGAGGTCCCAATACACTACCCTGAGGAACTCCAGTGAGAGTTTTCCTCCATTGAGATAGGTTTCCCATACCATCCGTGACTGTCTGACATCGGTCATGTAGGTAGCTAAAAAACCACTTAACTACCGAATCCGCGCAGTTTATCTTCCTCAGTTTGTGTAATAGAGAGAGAGAGATAGAAAGAGAGAGAGAGAGAGAGCGATTGATTGATAACGTAGTTTATTTGTGTCAAGGTTCAATAAATACCGAATGACACTAATGTTACATGAAATAGAATTAACTAACTAGCATTAAAATATAAAAAAATCGAAGTATAAACTTATAATACATGCAATTTGCAAACATAGATAAATATGTAGGTACATAAACAAAAATAAATATATAAATAAATATAAATATAAAAACAGTGTATAAATACTTTAAATCTCGAATGACAAATCAATAAAATTATATAAGTGAATAATATTTTATATGTATACATAACATCAACTCGATGGTTTACCCGCTGCGATCGCAATCATCTCGAAGATACTTCATTAGACTAACTTTAAAACCGGATATACAAGATATATTTCTTAAATTTGCTGGAAGTTCATTCCACAATTTCATTGCCGAGATTGTAAAAGAAAATTTATAAGAATCACGATTTGCAATCGGTACAATAAAACCATCATCCACGCGCTTTGATCTGCGAACCTCATCATTTATAAAGGTTAACTGATCAAATAAGTAACTAAGCCTTTGAGTTGAAATCAATTTGTACAAAAAAAGAGCTAAAAAGTATTTGCGAGAGGTAGAGAGAGAGGAGGAGGGCGAGAGAGAGGGGGGAGGGGCAGGGGGGAGATATAGTTAGAGAGAGATAGAGATAGAGAGAGAGGTAAAGAGAGGGGGGATTGAGAGGGGGGATTGAGAGAGGGGTAGCTACATGAGAAAGGGGGAGATGGAGAGAGAGGGAGGTGGGGAGATAGTTAGAGAGAGATAGAGTGAGAGGTAGTGAGAGAGGGGGGGTTGAGAGAGGGGGAGGGGGAGATAGAGTTAGAGAGAGATAGAGAGAGATAGAGATAGAGAGCGGAGAGGGGGAGAGAGGGGGTAAAAGGGCGAGGGGGCAGGGGGAGGGGGAGAAAAAGAGATAGAGATATAGAAAGAGAACACCTGAACATCGCCTACAGGAAATAATAACTTTTTAGTTTTTTTAGGTTTTTGGATGGTGTTGGATGGGCTTTTCCGGTGTTTATAATTGGTGCTGGAGAGGAAATTTTCAATCTTTTTGGATTCTTGGAACCTGTTTTCTTTCTCTTATTTGGATTTGCTGGAAATTTGGTAGTTTTGGAGTCTAGGAACTTTACACGCGGGACAATTTCGCTTCAGTGTGTTTTTCCTACCACACCCTCTGCAAGAATTGTCTGGGCAATCATAGGACCAATGACCTGTGATGCCGCATGTGTAGCAAGTATCTGTTTCTTTATTCCTTGTTTTGCCAATATTTTCAGTATTGGGGCTATCTGTCCCGGTTTTCTGTTGTCCATTATTACCATTTCCAGCTGGGGCCTGTTTGTTTTTCTCATTTGGCCCTTTTCCATTGTGATTCGCTCCGTTGCGCTTTTTATTATAAGATCTTGTATTCTTTCCTTTGGGGTTGGACGACGGAGGGTTTGAGGGTGCTGGAGGTTGCTGTAAGGCGGCAGCAGGTGCCTCTTCGTGCGTGGTGCCTGCATCACTGGCATTCCCAGCGATTGCAGCAGTTTTACCAGACTTTTTTATTTTTACTGGTTCGTACGCGGAGTTGAAGAGTTGCTCGTCGTCTTCGATTGGCGGAGGACGGTAGAGTGTGTCTTGACGTTTGCGTGCTTCTTCCTTCTTTCCTAGCAGCTGCAATTCCAAAAATGATGAAAATTGGTCTTTGTCAATTCTTCGCCTATAATCTGGATGTAGATTATCGTATGTGATCGCTAATTGTTCGCTTAGGAGCATTGGAGGCTTCAATTGATTCAATAAGTTGCGGAATTTCGAAAGACATGTCGAAATATCTTC
Source organism: Theocolax elegans (assembly GCA_026168455.1). Taxonomy (NCBI): domain Eukaryota; kingdom Metazoa; phylum Arthropoda; class Insecta; order Hymenoptera; family Cerocephalidae; genus Theocolax; species Theocolax elegans. The sequence continues at coordinate 54,352,405 of CM047425.1, forward strand.
TTGTGGTGCCTGTGTTCTTACCATTATCCTTTTTCTTACTTGATATTTTAAGTCTTCTTTACAATATTGGAGTCTAAATGCTTGTTGAAAGTCTTCCAATATCAACCAATTGCGATGTTCCCTGCGAAACCAACACCAGACATCTTTATCTAGTACTACTGGCAATGACCTAGTGATGTCATCCATAGTCAATTGGTATGAGCGTGCGCATTCCGTTGAATTTACTAGGAATGATTCTGGATCGTTTCTTTTAGCACCTTTAAATTCAATATGCCATTGTTTCAGAATTTCGCTGACACGTTTTCTCTTTTGAAGGTTGAATTATCCAAAAGTGATCCTTCTCGCCTGGTGCTTGACTGGGGGTAGGGTTGGGAATAATTGTAGGGATATTATCTAAAATTATTTTGTGATGGTGCTGGAGGGATATTTTATTGGGATTGTGGCATAACTGGAGGCTGTCGTTCGAGGTTAGGATTAGATGAACCAGTATAATTTCGTGGGAATTGCTGGACCGTTCTAGGATTTTCCTGTTGCTGGAAGGAATTGTTTTGGGTGTAAGAAGGCTGCTGGATCGGTTCACGCTGATCGTAATACTGTCGTTCATTTCCTATTCGGTACCTCGTTTCGTTCGAACTACTCGTTGCAGGTATTGGTCTTTCACAATTCCTCGTGAATTCATCACTAAATCTCACTCCTTGTGTCCTATTACCCGCCTAAGTGTAGATTGGAAATGTTCTATTCTCCAAATCTTCCTCCGTTATTTGTGGAACAGCTCATTTGTAGCTTCATTTCTTAAAAAAAAAACAAAATTTTGACTTAATAATTAATTAAAATTATGCAAGCATGAAATTATCAAATTGCTTTAAATTTAAGCAAACTAATTTATGAGCAAGCAAATAAAAATAATAACAAAACCAAATTTTAGCTACTAAGCAATTAAAATTATAGAACACACTAACAAGTCAGTATTGTTAATTTAAGCACACGAAAAGCCAAAAGCAAAGAAAAATTTGCTAAATTATTTTTATTTGATAAATAGTTTTTATTAAAAACTAATTTAGTATCTACGCAAGAATTCACAAACAACTAACTTGTGTGAAAGGCAAGCGTATAAGTGAATGATTTACAAGCCAAGCTTGAAATATTTAAGCGTGTTGGCTATATATGTATATATGGTGCTGGATTGGGTTACAATGGTGCTTGATGGGTTATGACTCTTGAAAAGATATATATACAATGCAAATAAATAGTGAAATGTTACTACTTAATTTAATTTCATAATTAATAAGCGTACAACAATTAAATATTACTATCTTAACACTGTATATCTGTATATACACTTGGTTGACTATCGTTCTCAATACTTAAAGGGTCGTATTTTGTTCAAAAATAAATAAAATTGAATATAATTTTGGTGGCTAAAGGTTCTAATTAACTCCAAGAATGATTATTTATAATAAAAATCTCAATTTAATTGCAAACAAAAATTTTTACAAAAATTACTTGTCGAGTAAATCAAGTAACTGCGATATTTGCTATTTGCCCCTTTTATCTATTACTACAGGGTACAATATCAAATTTACTGCTAATATTTAACAATAATTAATTAATATAAACTTAAAAAAACATTTTCCTTTCTTCTTTTTTCTAAGTTGAGAGCGTAGCTTGAAATGAAAATTTACTAAGTACTTACTCGTACTCCAAAATTCTCTTCCTCATATAACTTTTAATGGTAATTCAATTTAACCAAACTTCAAAAAGTTATTAAAAAAAATCAAATATTGTAATGCAAACTAATTGCAAAATTTATATTTGTGAAGGGAAAAACAAAACTATTGCTGTTATATGCAAAAAGAACAATATGAAGAAAGAATTTTCAAACCAAATAATATGGAATAGACTCACCGAATTTTGTAGATATTTCACTAACAACAACAATTTATATTAACCAAAATTGAATTTATATAAAAATCAAAATCTGGTTGCACGCGGTCGAAACAAAATGGCCGTCCAAAACCACTTTCGACGCTTACTCCGTGTATGCGCAATATGGCGAATTAATACTCATAGAAATCCCGAAGTCCACGATCACAATTATTTTTTCGGATCAAAAGTCACGGTCGCCATGTGACGTGTCCACTGGGGATTAGGGTGGAGTCACGATTAAAACACAAATAAAAGATACTTAGCTAAAAAGATTGCAGATTTATTGCACTCGAAGTGCTTTACGAGTACTATACGGCAAAGCAGCGGCTTTGCCGTTCAAAGTGCCAGTCACGTTGGCCGCGGTCGCTCGCGTTCGCGCTTTTGGGGGCCGTCCCGCACCTAACTACGCGTCGCGCACACACACTTTAAGGAAGCTGGATTTGGGAGGAAGGAGCACGGCTCACCTGGACGCTTGTCTCCTAGATCTCACTAACACACGCGTTGCCCGTAGATTTGCTGGGTCGTGTCAAACAATGTCGGTGGTCGGTCGCAGTCTCACGATCATCGGCACGCACTAAGCGAGAGCTTTTCCTATGCGTATTGCGCATGCACGCCTACTCTCGCGTCTTGAGTTGTGCGCGCTCGGCTGAGTTCGTGCTGGCCGCTCGGGCCATGGTTTCGCCGCCTCGACGGAGATGTCGTCGACGACGTTGACTCGCTTTGGTGCTGGATGGCGATCGAGTAGTTGCGACCCTGCTGAGAGCACTATCTGCGAGGTAAGCTTTTAAATCGTTCCTTGTTACCTCGATTTTAGGCTAAATCGAGCCCCTCGAGTTTCTTCATTGCAGGTGCCGTATATCGTCAATACGGGATCTTCGGCTCGGAGTGTCCGGACAGCTCCCTGTTGAAAAAATCGAGGTGGATATCCAGCTCGGTTTCGAGGTCGATTTCCAGCTGGATTTCGAGCTGGATTCGACTCGATTTTGCCTCGATTCGACTCGATTTTTGGCCTCGATTTCGAGCTGATTCCACCTCGATTGGAGACTCGATTTCGAGCTGTGGATCGGACTCGATTTCGAGCCCGATTGGCCTCGATTTCGGGCTGTAGATCGGACTCGATTTCGAACTCGATTGGCCTCGATTTCGGGCTGGATCGGCCTTGATTTCGAGCTCGATTGGCCTCGATTTGGGGCTGTGGATCGGACTCGATTTAGAGCTGGATTGGCCTCGATTTCGGACTGTGCATCGGACTCGATTTCGAACTCGATTGGCCTCGATTTCGGGCTGGATCGGACTCGATTTCGAGCTCGATTGGCCTCGATTTCGGACTGTGGATCGGACTCGGTTTCGAGCTTGATTGGCCTCGATTTCGGACTGTGGATCGGACTCGATTTCGGACTGTGGATCGGACTCGATTTCGAACTCGATTGGCCTCGATTTCGAGCTGTGGATCGGACTCGATTTCGAGCCCGATTGGCCTCGATTTCGGGCTGTAGATCGGACTCGATTTCGAGCCCGATTGGCCTCGATTTCGGGCTGTAGATCGGACTCGATTTCGAGCTCGATTGGCCTCGATTTGGGGCTGTGGATCGGACTCGATTTAGAGCTGGATTGGCCTCGATTTCGGACTGTGCATCGGACTCGATTTCGAACTCGATTGGCCTCGATTTCGGGCTGGATCGGACTCGATTTCGAGCTCGATTGGCCTTGATTTCGGACTGTGGATCGGCCTCGAATTCAAGCTGGAATGACCTTGATTTCGACCTGGATCGGCCTCGAATTCAAACTGGAATGGCCTCGATTTCGACCTGGATCGGCATCGATTTCGAGCTAGATTGGCCACGATTTTGGGCTGGATCGGTCTCGATTGGCCTCGATTTCGGGCTGTATATCGGACTCGATTTTGATCTCAATAGGCCACGATTTCGACCTGGATCGGCCTCGATTTCGAGATCGATTAGCATCGATTTCGGGCTTGATTTAGCGCTTGATTAACCTCGATTTTGTGCAAAATGGGCGTTGATTTCGACCTCGACTGGTCTCAATTTGTGCTCTAATTGTTTAGATTTCAAGCTGGATCGGCCTCGATTTCGGGCTCAATCGGCTTAAATCGGGGTCTCGATCGAGGACTCGATAGATCTCGATTTCGGGCTCGATCGGCCTCGAGCCTTCGGCCATGATTTCGGGCTCGATTGGCCTCGATCGGGAACTCGATTTCCAGCTGGATGACCTTCATCGAGGACTTAATTGGCGACTCGATAAGTCTCGATGTTGGGCTCGGTCGGCCTCGATTTTAAATCTCGATCGGCCGCGCTTTTGCGCTCAATTGGCCTTGACGAACTGGGTCGGTCTCAATCGTTGCTTCATTTTGGGATCAATTTGGCGTTCTATTGGCCTCGATTGTGGACTCGATTTCGAATACGGGCTCGATTGGCGTCGATTTCAACCTGGATTGGGCTCCTTCGGAGATTTGATTGACTTCATTCCACTCGATGGCGGACTTGGACTTGTTGTATTTTCGCGGATTCAGTTAGATTTGCAGGTCAAGTATAGTGGATTAGGGCATAAGTCTAAGTATTAACTCTGTTTTGAACGTACTAAAAATTTATGTTTTGAGCGCCCTATCGCAAGTACGAATTCCTATCAACATTCGATTACTATTAAAGCGTATAGCGATATGATTAAGCTCTGGCGTAGCTATTTTTAGAAAGCGATTATATGCGCAATTACTAATTTCTAATTCTAACTCTTCTTACGTCTGTATCTTTTTCTTTAGTCTACTATACTGTTAATTCTATACATGCGTTTGTAATTTTTTAGCGTTATATGTTAATTCTATCTAGAACTTGGTAACCTACAATGAATTGTTATGCGTATATTTAAGTTTACCTTACTTATATTATTTAAATATTATTTTATAGTTTTCTCCTTGTCTTAAATATTAACCTAGGCATGAATAAATTATTTTTCAATCAATCAGTAATAACGGGTTTTATTTTATGGCTGAATTGATCCTTATTTGTAATGTAGGGATAACAATATAATGTAGGAATTTGGAACTGACTGGGGTTTATTTACTTAACTAGCTTAATGTATTATTATTTAAATATTGCGTTTATTATGTAGTATGCATTATGTACATGTATATAATAATCTAATAATACTAACAAGTAGTCTCTTGGAATGTTGCTGAAAAAGTTATTACACCTTTATTACTAAAATTAACTTTTTTTATTAAAATTAAAATTAGTCTTTTTAAGTATTAAACTTTTTAGTTTTAAACTTTTATGTTTTAAACTTTTAGGTTGATTAATTGCTTTCTAAAAACTGCCTTTAAGCAAAGCAAAACTTGTATATTACCGTTACGTGTAACATTTGTAATAACTACAGACAAAAGTTTATTTTGGTATTTATAGGTCTAATATTTTTTAAAGTATTAAAGTAATTCTTCAAAACTATTTTTGTTGAGTAGAAAACACGTTTCTGTATATACATATATAATGTATATATATATTTATATATATATATATATAATTTTATTTAATATAATAAAACTCTCCAAAAATTAACGTAATCAAATTCTTTGATTTAAAACAAAATATACTTCAGATTTTACTTCATTCTTATTCCTTTCTTTCCTGCGAAGTTAATGTGACTGTTCTTTATCATGGTCATCATCTGTTTTAACAGGTTTCTCTGTTTCCGTTTTTATTGACTTAATAATTTTATTAATATCCTCCATTATGTAATGATTTTTTTTAAGAAGTTTTTTCTCAATATCAGCTGGTGCATTTTTTTTCTTTAAATAATACCTTAAGCATCCTGAAAAATTTAATAACAAATTATTTATTTACGTGCAAAAAATGTATTGAAGTTTATTCTTCTAATTAAGGTAATGTTGGACCAAATTTATAGAAATCTGTACTTTCGCCTTGACGAGTCGACTTTCTTAGAAAAAATTATTCAAGAACAATTAAGAATAAACAATGCTACAAAGCACGACTAAGAATTATACTTTAATTATTGCTTTAAAAATGTGAAAAAATTCAGGTGTTCATTAAGGGTCGAGTATGGTTAGTAAAATATTTTTGTAATTTTTATAAAATATTATGTCAAATGTCATCTTTATCAAATATATTATAAAAAATATTCTTTATCGATGATTTCTAATGTGAATGTCACTTATTTTTCGGTGCAAACTTTTTTAAAGGTGTCCTGCATGTATTGACTTGAAACTTTGTAAAGACGCTTCTTATGTTATTATCTAGTGCTTCTGTATTTGGGTTTTGTAGAAATTTGTATAGAATGGTAAGTAAAAGCAAAAATCTTTTTTTTTTGCTCGGTCGGTAACATTTGGGTATGGCATTCCTTAAGTAAAAAATTGAAATATTTTAAAAAGTGGGCTTAAAAGAGTTGCAAATTAAAGAAATTCCTTGCAGGGTAAAAGTTATCAAAGGACATTGGTGAAAAAATTTTAAACTTATACATATAAGAGCTTTAACTTTACACAGCAAATAAGGTGTATCTATAAAAATGCAATTTCTGTCAGATTTTTTATTTCAAAAATAGTAATAAAAAGGTCACATTTAATTTTAAACGAAAAAGGCTGTGTAACTTAAAAATTCATATATACCTCAAGATGTGTGCAAAATTTCAGGAGGATACGATAAAAATTGTCCTGCAAGGAATGTTTTAAATGTATAAACAATAGTTTTTGAGTTATTTAGCTTCGAAGTTTAAGATACACGAATTATTGCATTAACTGAAGATTATCTCATGCTGAAATTATGTAGGCACATAAGCTTTATAATGTCAAAAATTATTTATGCACATTCTACATAACATTCAGAACTTGTTTTTGAAATAAAAAAAATTTATTCTTTTTAAATTTTCGATCGTACTCTACCCTTAAAGCAAATGTAATGGTTTGTCGGAAAGTTTTTTCCAAAAGTTGATTTTCTTTATTTACAAGAAGATTGTTGCCACAAATCCTCAAATACAAGTAATCGAAACCAATAAAATAAAAAATATTTGTATTTTAATGGCTGTGAATGAAAACCAATATATATGTCCAATACCTCATAAGTATTGGCAAACTTGAAGTAAATATTTAAATCTAAAAAGGACGTCCAAATATAATAAGATAAGTAAAGAAAATAGTAGTTTTAACCTTAACGTTGCTGTAAGATATAATAAAAACCCAACAGAAATTATATTTTTATAGAAAAATAAAAAGATATTGTTTCCAAAATAGTGTAATATTATTAATACGATCCTATAAAATTAAACATAGCTTATTTAACCTTTAGATTGCCGGTATTTTGATTTCAAAATTAATATTTTTAAAAAGTGAAATTTATATGTATAATCCAATACGTCAGCAGGAGTCTGAATGTCACGGGTAGATTAAACTTGAGCCAATCTGGCTAGGAAATTTTGGCATTTATATTTATATTTATATTTATATTTTATATTTAAGATTATAAGATGTTATGCATAATCATATAAGCGAATTACTATTTTTTTTCAACGGTATCAGATTATCAAGGTCACCTTCAAATGCTCTTGTGTTGTCAAACAAATAATATCACTTAAACTTTCCTGTAACGAGAGGGTAGAAATTTAAAAAATTCAGTGTTTGTACTTTGAGCGGGTACTAACTTTTATGAAATTTTTCTTACGCTTTAGGCTGTGAAACCGATAAAATATGTATCCGATAAAATCTTCTCACAATTGATAGTAATGCAACAAGTATGTCAAAAAGTAAACAAACATATCAGTTTTGACTATGGCAAATTCATATATATATTACTGTATCTGAGCCAAGCTGGCAGCCTAAAGGTTAAATTAAGTTTCGATGAATATGTATAACCACAACATGCAGTATCAACTATCAATAAAAATAATCAAATGAAAACATACCTTGAACACAGATACATTATAACCTGCATAATTAATAATGTAATTAATAATGTAACGTTCAGATAACAATAATACTCAAAAATGTATTTAAAAACGTAGCAAGACTAATACAAAATTAGAATGCAAATCTGGCAAGAATTTCCTCAATAAGGTACGTAAAAAAACTAATTTATTATATAAAATACAATACTTACATTTACAATTTACTTACATTTGTGACGTGGTAATCGCAAACCCGGTATAATTAATTATTATTAATAATTAAAATTAACCGTTGGGCCGCGTTGCCCAATACCGCGCACACAATTTATTTATTTATCCGAATTGCGGCTGTCGCCAGGAACGCGAGTTCGCTGGGACGTACGGTATGGAGGATTCGGGCGATCCTCCTTGCCTCGACACGATGTGTAAATTATTAAAATGTCGGCGGGAGCGGGGAGAATAAAAGAAAACACAGTTAATTAAAATAAAAGGATTAAAACATTTATTTTAATTTATCTAACATTTTGGCCATCCAGGTCTCGTGCCGCGACAATGTTACTTCGCGCGGGCGGAAGTATCGGGAGTCAACCGGATCGAGACCCTCGCCTGCGGTTGACTTGACCCCGATTCCGCTATTCGGGTACCGGCGTACCCGAATACACTCCCGAGCTCACACACTCAAACACTCGGGAAGGGGGGGACGCGCGGTAGTATGAATGCAACTTACCGGGATGCGCCCCGTGGATGGCCCAGCCGATCCGTGTCCCTTTTGTCCTCCTGGGCAACGGAGGACGACGTCGGCTGCGGTGGTGGAAGGCGGCCCTGTGCCGCGGCGAGTGCCTCGCGAACCGCGTCCGCACTCACTAATGCACTTTCCGTCCTTGTTCACACACACCAAATCACTCGCGGCTCACTCACGAGGATAGTCCGGGTAACCGATGGCTCTGCGCCTCACGCGCCTTATTAGCCGTAAATACTATACTCGGCCCGGATAGATTTTTGTCCGCCTCGAGCGGCGGATCGGGACGTACTAATTAGGCAACCGCCTAATTTTCGAAAAAGGGATGAAAGTGGGAAACACACACACTCTCGCGCTCTCATCTCTACGTACTATTGCGCGCGTAATTGTACACTTGATTCTGTAAACAAATGTCGTCGGTTGGCCTTGACATACCAAAGGCTCCGACGACTTACATTTAACAGGATTTTAAATATTCTATTCGTCGTGAATAGATTGTGTGACGATTTCCGTCACACATTAAACTGCTACCTGTTCTAAAAATAAAAGTTATTATTAGTTCCAATAATGCTTTATTTCTATATTATTGTAAATATGAGAAAAACAAACCATCTGATTCTAAAAATAATTCTTTTCACTATATGAATTATTATATACTATGAAAACGCTTATTGATCATTAATATCAACTAAATTGAGCTTTAAATCAAGGTCAATCCAACACCTCCACGAATCAAGTCCCTAATTAAAGAAAATCTAGCACGAAATTGCGGTCAATCGAGGCCAATCGAATCCGAAGTCGAGTCCTCAATCGTGACCGAAGCCGAGTCCCATAGCGAGGCCCATTCAGCTCGCCATCGAGGCCGATCCATCAGCTTGAAATCGAGGGCTAGCGAGTGTCCAATCGAGTCCCCGATCGACGCTATTCCAGCCCGAAATGGAGGCCACTCGATCTCGAATTCGAGACTGATCTAGGTCGAAGTCGAGGCCCCGATCGAATCCGTACCCACTTGAAAACGAGTCCCCAATCCATACCGATTCAGTTCGAAATCGAGGCACTGAAGTTCTATCCCACTCGAAATCGAATCCCCGATCGATTCCGATCCAGCCCAAAATCGAGGCCAATCGAGCTCGAAATCAAGTCCAATCCAGCTCGAAATCGAGGCCGATCCAGCCCGAAATCGAGCCAATCGAGCTTGAAATCGAGTCCGATCTACAGCCCGAAATCGAGGCCAATCGAGTCTGAAATCGAGGCGGCTCCAGCCCGAAATCGTGGCCAATCGAGCTCGAAATCGATGCCGATCCAGGTCGAAATCGAGGCCAATCCAGCTTGAATTCGAGGCCGCTCCAGGTCGATATCGAGGCCCATCGAGCTCGATATCGAGTCCGATCCAGCCCGAAATCGATGCCAATCTAGCTCTAAATCGATGCCGATCCAGGTCGAAATCGAGTCACCAATCGAGGTGGATTCAGCTCGATATCGAGGCCAAAAATCGAGTCAAATCGAGGCAAAATCGAGTTGAATCCAGCTTGAAATCCAGCTCGAAATCGATCTCGAAATCGAGCTGGATATCCACCTCGATTTTTTCAACAGGGGCTGGAGCACATCGGCGCCCCATAACAGCCCCCAGTGACCGGAGCCAGGCGGCAGTGAATCGTCGTCGTCCTTTGGAGTGCCGCCGAGGTAATTTATCTGCTTTCCTCGGGCTCTAGTTTAGATGTTTACTTGTGCCTTCCATAACATCAAACTAGACCTGTCATCTCCTTTCCTTTTGGTCCTGCTGAGATACCTGGGAGAAGCTATGCTTGGTTATAGCTTCTCCATCCTCGTTCCTTAGTAGTCGATCAACTTGGTAATTAACTACCGTTTCAAGGCATTCAAGGCTGGATAGGACCTGGGGATACTGTACGGGTCATTGCTGGTGCTAGACAAGGTATTAGGATGCTGGATCACCGGAGCAGTGTGTGTGTGTGTGTGTGCAATGGTGCGCAGTCAGGAGTCGCATCTCCTTTGCTTCGGGTTCTCCTGCTTACTACGCAATGTAAGCCTATTCCGGTTTCACACATTCGCATATGTGTGTCATATTAGGACTTGCTTGGTATGTATAGCACGCTTACTTCGCATAGTAAGCTTGACAGGTGCTGTACTACACCTTGTCTTGCTGTTTTATTTTCAAAGTGACATGTAGTATAACTACAATAACACAATGTACATAATAAACATTATGGTGGCATTTACTTAGCCAATATCATATGATTTACATAATATTTGTGGAGAAAATAATTAGTATTTAATTAATTTTAGTTAATTCATAACAAATGCATGTAAAATTATGTAAGTATATTTTTTAACGATTAATAAAGCAATATTTATAGAATTTATATTTAATTTTGTGTACATACGTATATATATGGTGATTTCTCAGTCAATTCTATATAATTTATATTTAAATTAATGTACATAATAAACATTATGGTGGCGATTACTCAGCCAATAATTAGTTAATTCATAATAAATGGAACAAACATAATATTTTATGTTGGCGATTAATCAGCCAATATCATATTATTTATATTAATTAATTTTCAAATATTTCAGAGTGAACTATATTTTTTGTATAAACATTTGTGTTTTTACTAAAAATTTGTTTTTTATATTTATTGTTTATTATTTTATCATCATTTTTATTATTTATAAATACTTTTAAATTAGTCTTCGATGTTGTTCTCGATAAAGCTACGTATAATTGTCCATGACTAAATACAGGTGTGCATAAGTATAAACCAACTTTGTTAAATGATTGACCTTGAGCTTTATTTATAGTTATAGCAAAGCTTAGTCTTATTGGTAACTGTCTCCTTACCATATGAAAAGGGATTTCTTCTAATGGTGGATATAAATCAATACGTGGTAATAATACTATCTTACCAACATTTTTACCTGTAATGATTTCTACTGTAATAATATATTGCTTAATGTCTTTGATCATCATTCTGATGCCGTTACAAAGCCCGCCGTTGATGTCTAAATTTCTTAAACAATTAACTATTGCACCGTTTTCTAATATTAATTTATGTAGAGGTAATCCATGGGTGTTAATGAATTTAAAAATTCGGTTGGGATTGATTCTTTTAACGTATCAATAACATCACTTTCACCTCTATCATCGCTATAGAATACATAATTATTTCCATCAATCTTTTCGACTATATCTTTATTAATTTTTTATACATTAGAATTTAAAGGGGTTAATATTATTTTATTTTTTAATGTTGGGTCAATAGGATGTACCTTATTTCCAAATATTTCTGTAATTAAATCATTATCACAAATAAATTGTGTTGGTATTTCTTTAACGTTGTGTTGTAATTCATAGTTTGACAAATTTTTATTCTCTCCTATTTCGAGTAACCAATTTTTAAAACTATTGTCTGGCGTTTGTAATCTTAAATTTTTCAGTTAATTACAACTTTGAAAAATATTGCCATAATAAACTTCTTTTAACACAAGTTTCAATAATTTTAGTTTTATTCCCATGTGCTACTATTGGTAGTGTTGTCTAAAGTCACCAGAAGTTACGATAACTTTTCCTCCAAAAGGAAGATCATTTTTACATGCATCTCTAAAAAATTATCTATCTATAAATAATCTATCTATCTCTCTATCTATCCATCTATCCATCTCTCTATCTATCTATATATCTATCTATCTATCGATCCATCCATCCGTCCATCCATCCATCCATCCATCCATCCATCCATCCATCCATCCATCTACCCATCTATCCATCTATCCATCGAGCTCTCCATCCATTCATCTATCTATCCATCCATCTATCCATCTATCCATCTATCCATCGAGCTCTCCATCCATCCATCCATCCATCCATCCATCCATCCATCTAATATCCATCTATCTATCTATCTATCTATCGTCCATTGACTGGCCTAACATTGGAATATATATATATATATATGCCATTGTAACAGAAAGAGGGAGAGAGTGCGCTGAAATATAGGTATAAACTAAATATAGGTGCGAAAGTGAGAGAGAGAGAGAGAAAGAGAGTCAAAGAATATAGCGCACTGTGCCAGTAAGAGTAATAAGTACATATGTAAGAGTAAGAGATACGCTGTTGGAGTAAGACAGAAAGGGAGACAGTATAGTATGATGGGGATAGCCAGTCTAGAAGTCTAGATTTACTGGCGTCGTTAAAGCTACATCTGGAAAAAGTTACTTTAAAGTGCCATAAGAAGTTATCACTTCAATAAATAAAACGTGACAAGAGATTTCTATTAATTATCACAGGCCCATAAAAAAAAAGTTTCGTGCGCGGTATACCAGACCGCCTGAACTTTATGTTTTTGGGGTTGCTGAATCCGAATCCGTGGTCTATTTGATCCAAGCACGTCAGGATCAAGGTCAAACCAAGGTCAAATTCAGAAAATAATCGCAAACAAAGTGAACCAGTATATCTATATGTTTTTAGGGTCGTTGAATACGAATCCATGGGCCATTTGACCCGGTCACGTCAGGGTCAAGGTCAGGCCAAGGTCAAATTCATAAAATGTATCGAATATTTGAAAATGTACCAAAACCGTCGAATGCATTACTTTATCTGTAAAACTGTATCGTTAATCTGTTTAACCATGTAAGTGAAACATTGTCCTTCCTTATCCAAAGCTTTTACATATTGTTTCATTAAACCAAGTTTTATGTGCAAAGGAGGAAAGAGACCCTTCGAAGGTTCAACCAAGGGTTTGTTTATGATGTTCATATATCCAGTTAGCATTGTTACTCGAGCTTTATGGGATGTTAGATGATGTGAGATTGTGATGACAAATGATTACTTTATTGTGTCGTCCAATTTTAAATTTTAAACTTTATTTCAGCATTGTGACTGATAGATGTATTAATAGTTGTTTTATTTGTATTATATTTTATCTGCTGACTTACTGTGATATTCGCCGTATTTGCATTTATTCTGCGACTGTGATATTTTAAACTATGATATTACGGGGTAACATTGTATGTATACAAGCCTTTATATAGCATATATTTTTATTTAAAAATTTGTAAATTTTTGTATTATACAAATAAACTTATCTCTCTCTCTCTCTCTCTCTCTCTCTCTCTCTCTCTCTCTCTCTCTCTCTCTCTCTCTCTCTCTCTCTCTCTCTCTCTCTCTCTCTTTCTCTCTCTCTCTCTCTTTGGAGTTTGGCAATAGTTTTATATTTCACTTTGCTGTGTATCCGCAAGGATAACTTTTGTTGTACGAAATAAAATGTCGTTTTTCGTAGACAGGATTGCAAGCATTACATTCGCTGCCTGTCACAACCTCGTGGTATGCTGTTCGTCGAATCGCGTCGAAACAAACAAATATTGGCGGTACGTCTCTTTGAACCAATCTATGAATCGAATCAAAATTTAATTCTTGACTAGCAAAAAAATTGAATGTGATACCCTTGATTTTACAAACGTAAGATTCGACACCGAGTGGTATTCGATACTTGTACGCTCAAAATTTAGGTTCTTCCAGCACAAAGTATGTTATGTAGATGTAGACTACCTAAAAACGGACTTGCAGTCAGCTTACAATACGCGTTCGCCAACTGGCTCCAACTCGGTGTACAATTTGATTCGAGCTAGCGCTGTCGTGTAAACTGTAATGACGGCGTTGCATATCAGTGACTATTCGATAATATCGCCCGTGTTACACAAATTAACATATATCGCGTCATCGTTGACCGGTAAAACGCTGCTGACTTCGACATCGGGACTAGTTAACAATTCGTAAAGTCTTTGCGGCTCGGTGAGTAACTCTGTCTTACACATGTGCTCCGTTGACCAAATTTTCCCCACAATGAGTTCAAGCACAATTTCGCCACTGATTTGAGACCCGAATTAAGACCCATACGACACGACCTACTTTTATGCCGTCTTGCTCCTAAAATTCCGTAAGATGTTGATTTATAGAGTCTTCGTACTTCCGCATTCTGCCGAAAGCCACGACGCATGAGTTTTTTCGATAAGAAACTTGTCAATGTACCCGTGAAAAAACCACCTTGCTTTGTTCTTTTGTTGTACTGAGTCATTTGTAATGCCATACCTCCATCACACTTTTGATGACGTATCCGCATTCAACAGATTCTTTTACTCGTCCGCCACCCACATACCGGTAAATGTATACCTGGTGCACTCCGACTGCATTTTCACATGTAATATCGGATGGTACAAATCTCTCGGATGCAATAATTCGCACATAATCAATCCACCCCTGTGGACGTCGTATACTTTAACAATGTTTCCTGTTCGACCTCCGTAAAATGCATCTCTCGGGTATAACGGTGTGTGAAAATGTTTCTCCTGGTGTCGAATGTGCTCAACCATACTTCGGTTTTCCGCAAGCTCACGTTTAAACTCACACTCCCACATCTCGACGAGGTGACAACCACTAATCCTTATTTTCTCGGAGAGTCTTCTTGTTTGCTATTACCTCTCGTATATGGTTTCGACATTGGTCAGACTCCTACTTCTATTTATCGTAAAGCATCTCAAACAGCCGTGCCAGTAGCATCCATGATTGTGAAACTATTTTCGTTCCGCCGTCTCTGATTGATTTTAACCATTATTTATTGGAATGTCTGTATCCGCTTTGCGGAATTATACCATCTCGGGTTGTAAAAATTTTTTTCTGTATACGCGTATGAAAGAAGAAGCTATATTGCAACATTCGTCAAACGAATCCGTTGCATCAGAAGTTGCTTTCCTAAAAACCAAGCACGCCAACCTTAAAATTTGGGCGTTCTGCTTGCAATATTTAACAATTTCCTCTTGAAAATTAAAAATAACGTTTTATAGACGAGTCTCATTGTAGCATTGTAAAAAATTATTCCTCTGTTTGGTGTTCATCGACTTTGGCGTTTATACGTCCAAAGTGAAGGTAGCTCCCCAACATAAGTCTGATTTTCCCTTGTGTTAAGTAGGCGGCGAAATGTACCTTTATAGATGGTAAAAGAAGTTATCGTTCGTCCAAAAAATTGTTTAATTAAAAATAAGACTCAATTGATCTCCACGAACTCAAATTTTTATTGATTGCCGACGTTTCGGACGTTTTTAAGCCTTCCCTTTTCAAGGCAATAAAAAAGCGCAGAGATACTAAATCAACATATTAGGTGAACACGCAATCTCCATTAACATCGCACGCAACATCGCACAACTCTCCACTTAACATATCCAAAAGAAACGAGGACCTCCCCGAAGGGAGTTCTGTGCACTGTCTTACTAGTGTATAACTTCATTATCACCTTTTACTTCAACGTTTCAAATTTTAATGGTTTTCTCTCTAATTGTATAATAAGAGGCTCTTTGTAATATTGTAATATAACTTTATAATAAAGAAAGCACTTGTTGAAAATACATTCCCCAGTGGTGCTTGTATCAATCGGCCGGAGCCGGGAATCGAACCTGGGACCTCCAGATTACGAGCCCGACGCCCTACCAACCGAGCCATCGCAGGCCTCTTTTTCTTTATTTAAAAGTTATTTCAGTAGTTGACTTTTTCCTTTAGTTCAGTGTTTAATTCCTTTAGTATAACATTTTTAAGTTTCATGGTTTTAAGGGATTAGGTTTTTTTCGATTTTGATGAACAAACCATGTATGTTTTTATTTGGCGACGTTTCGATGGATATCCTCCATACTTATCAGGCTACACCTTTATTAATAATATCAGTATAACAATATTATTCAAAAGATCTTCTTATACATATTAGTAATTTTATGGCAATTGTATAATATCACGTCCAGACTTGTACCAAATACTATAAAAATGTTACAAGAAGGCAAATGGTTAATAAATCATTTGCGTTCCTTTCGCTCTTGTTTGACTAGGACTAGCCTAAAGTTATTTTGAGAGTAGAGATGTAGGATATAATGTGGGATAATAAAATTATATTTTTTTTTATTCGTATTAATCATGCATTATTTATTTAAATTTTTTAACAAAATAATGTAATGTTTTCTTTTAAATGAACATGTGTAACTAAATTCTTCTAGCTTTTTAATGGACAAAGACACACATATAATTACACTATTTTATTAACAATTGCATAAAAATATTTAAATCAAATAACAATTTTAATTATGATTATATAAATAATTGTACGGTGAACACGTTAACAAATTATAGAATAAAATATACACAATGTTATTTTATTATAAACATTAATAATTAATAATCGAGATAAGAATTATTATAAATAGATGCAGTTTAAATTAAAAATTGTTGCCGTTGAAAACATGAATTATTGTCAATAAATTGCAATTCAAACAATAAATGTATAATAATATCGGTCTCTCCGAACCAAATGATTTACTTTTAGAATAAAGCAGGCCTATCGTACTCTTTGTCCACTATGGTTGGTGGAATTTCCCAGAGCACGGCCTTTTAAAATAATTAAAGGCGTTTCGTCCTCGATCTCCAGCTTGGACTCCTCAGTAAGGAACTGGAGATCTTACCTTAGACGCCTGTCGCAAGATGATATGCGACGCCAGTCAAACAATAAATATTGCAAATAAAATGCAATACAAAGAAGAATCATTATAAATAAATTACAGTTCCAAATAATAATTGTTGTAAGAGAAAACGGTTGGTTCAGTAATTGAAATAACATAAAATATCAGGTTTGCCTTTACGCATCTTACAAGCGTATAAATAGCCGAAAAGTATATACCTCAAGTACCCAAATATATATATATGAGTGTATATGGGTGGTTCTCTGTGACATCGAAGATGAAAAAAATAAATATTGCTATAACTGTGGGAATATGTTTTAGAGGTATCCAGTAGTTCTCCTGAATTTTTTCAGATTTTTTCTGGGCCATTATTTTAAGTTACAGAGAGTCAAAGTTGACATTTTAGCACTTTTTTACATAATATGCCCATTTTCATGAATTTTTAGCTCCCAGGGGATGCATTTCTCACTAAAAACATAAGTATGACTTTTTTTGTAAAATTTTCCGAAATTTTCATTATAAATACTTTTAAAGACATAAATGTATGCTGTCACACTCTTGTAAGCCATTTAAACCTTAAATAGTGAAAATCAGCAATTCTGTTCCGGACTCTGGTAACCTAATACTGTCTAAAAGATGTCTTTTTATAGTCAGAAACTGCCTAAAAATTTCCAGAGTGGGTCTAAATCATTAAGATCACTTATGGTCAAAATATCCGGGAAAAGTGCCCGAAATATTAATAGAAATGTATATTTGTTGCCTTATAACGATAAATCTAGTAGCATGATCATTGCAAAAAAATTTATGCACTTACCTTGGAATAGTAGAAAAGTATCTCCACTTGTTTCAGTATCCATCTAATCCCCTGTAAGCTGCTAAAAATACAAATATTATTATAAACTTGTTGATTTCACCCTCCATTGTTAATTATTAAAAGGAATCGATGTCGAGGGTCAGTTTTTTAAATAAATAAACACTATTTATTTAAATTTAGTTGTACAACGTGTCGTCTGCGTGGTTTGCAGACCTCTTCAGGTACTATAAATTTATTAAGCACAAAATAACAATTTTAATAATTATAAATTAACGGACGAAACATTGAATAAATTAACGGAAGAAAATATTACCATTGATACACTGAAACGTAGATGTAATAAGCCCAGAAAGGCGTCGTCGAATAACAAGAGTATGCGAAATCGAGCGAATTTATACAAAACAAAACAAGTGTCTGCGAGTATATGTGTATGTATGTTTACAAATTAAAAGTCAATTTCTTAGAAATACTCGGATATAAATAGTCTCTTTAAATCACATCATAATACTTTTATATTGTCAGTTTAAATATTGTACGTCTTCTTTTCTATTGATAGTCGAATTATAATAATTAATGTGTAACATTTCTGAAATAATTCGTTTTTTGTAGGATGACTCTATAAGGAATTTCATAATAATCAGTTAACTCAAACTAATACTAATTTAGCTAAAGCTTATGGATTACCTTAAATACACAAAAATAATGTTCCACTTAGACCAATAATTTCTACCGTGAATTCTCTAACTTATTATTTAGCCAAAATTGTATGTAATGAACTCAAAAATATAATTCCAGTTCCAAAATCGCACATTAATAATAGCTTTGAATTAAAAAAGAAACTGTCCAATATTAATATTCCCGACGATTATAGCATGTTATCTTTAGATGTCAGCTCACTGTTTACAAACATTTCATGTAACGAAGTTCTTAATAGCTTAGACAAACGATTTAAATATATTCACAATAAATGCAAGATACCTTTTTACGAAATACGTAATATAGTCGAATTTTTATTCAATAATACTTTTTTTACTTTTAACAATATAATATACAAACAAATATTCGGTTCTCCAATGGGCTCTCCTATATCACCATTATTTGCTGATTTAGTAATGGATGATTTAGAGACTCATTGCCTTAAAGAATTAAAAGAGAAACACAATTGTTCCCCATTAATTTACTATCGATACGTAGATGACATACTTTTATTTATACAAAAAGAACACATAAATACGGTTTTACAAGTTTTTAACAACTACAGTAATTATTTAAAATTTACACATGAAATGGAAGAAAATAACTGCATTAATTTTTTGGATCTTACATTGATTAAAACTGACAATAAAATTATAACCAATTGGTTTAAAAAATCAACGAATTCTAATCGTATACTAAATTTTGAATCAAATCATATTATTCAACAAAAACGAAACATAATTTCTAATTTAGTAAACAGAGCAATTATCTTATCTCATCAACAATTTCACAAACAAAATATAATGATTGTTAGAAACTTATTAAAAACGAATAACTATCCCGATAATTTCACGAATTTGGCAATTAAAAACAGACTACGTAAAATTAAATTCACAGACACAAGCGAAACAAGAAAACAGCTTCCAATTTGCACTATATCATTACCTTATAATCAAGAGTTTTTTAATAAATGTTCAAACATATTAAAAAAATTTAACATTAACACAATTCCATTAATTAATCACAAATTTAATAATATAATAAAATTAGGCAAAGACTCAACTGAAAAATGGGATATGACAGGGGTAGTATACAAATTTAATTGTAAAAAATGCCCGGCAACTTACATCGGAGAAACTAAACGCTGCCTAAAAAACAGAATTAAAGAACACCAGAAAAATAAAAATCCGGAAGCTGTTGTTACTGCACATATTGTTAAAAATGCGGATCATGAGTTTGATTGGAACAATGTAAAAATATTAGATAGAGAGTCATCCTACAAAAAACGAATTATTTCAGAAATGTTACACATTAATTATTATAATTCGTCTATCAATAGAAAAGAAGACGTACAATATTTAAACCGACAATATAAAAGTATTATGATGTGATTTAAAGAGACTATTTATATCCGAGTATTTCTAAGAAATTGACTTTTAATTTGTAAACATACATACACATATACTCGCAGACACTTGTTTTGTTTTGTATAAATTCGCTCGATTTCGCATACTCTTGTTATTCGACGACGCCTTTCTGGGCTTATTACATCTACGTTTCAGTGTATCAAATTTATAATTATTAAAATTGTTATTTTGTGCTCAATAAATTTATAGTACCTGAAGAGGTCTGCAAACCACGCAGACGACACGTTGTACAACTAAATTTAAATAAATAGTGTTTATTTATTTAAAAACCTGACCCTCGACATCGATTCCTTTTAATAATATTATTATAAAATTATAAAAAATTATTTTTACATAAACATTTATAATGCTGGATTTTTAGTTTTACATCCCTTACAAGAATTATAATACTAATCTGAAGGATTACTATAAATATATAAACATCATTATTACAATAACTGAATATACGTATTTAATACAAAAGATATATAAATAAATCGGATATATAATTATAATGAATAATATGATAACGTGACAGTGACAAGTTTGTGAAATCTAAACAATGTATTGCTGAATAATAATAATAATAATAATGTTGATACAGAATTGGAGGCCATAAAAATGCTACAGACCATTTGAAAGGTATTGCTCCAAGCTTTCTTTTAGACTTTTGGATGAAAAAATCAAAGGGGGCGCACTTGCACTTTTTTCAAGTTGAATATTGACATGTAGTTTATGTAACATTGACCTTGAGATTAGAAATTCTAACCCAGAAGAATAAATTCTAGATATAATTAGCAACGAATGTTACATATAATGTTCTATAGTAAAAATTGATAGATTTTGAGTTAAATAGTGGTAAACCCAGCTGGTATTGAAAAAAACTTGGAAAAATCCACTTTTTGAGGTTAGAATAACCAAAATAAGATTCCAGTACCTAAAAATTTTTTTCTTTATTCTGAAAAACATTTGGAATGTGTACCCAAAATTTTATTCATTTTAAAATTTTGATCCGACCACTTCACGTGGAATACCCCATATATATATATATATATATATACGGTGAGGAACGAAGGTCCGCCTCGAACGTAGATAGCGGTGTCAAATGGCTTGATAATGTTCTGCTAGACCTGCGCGCGTCGACGTTAGATGCGTATGCTTTCGGAGTCCGATGATTTCCAGATGGCGAAGTCGTAGTTCCTTGACTAAGGCTCGTAGATACCAACGATGCGTCTCGATTCCCGAATACAAGATCTCTCTTGATTTTGAATGCGTATTTCTTTAAAGTCCGAGTAGCAGAGCCACGCCCTCGGATAAAAATCAAAGAGTTGACTGGCAGAGCTTCGTCTTACGAAAGCTTTAAACGAAAAACTAGGAGTGGCTGTGTCTGTTCTGGGTCCTCTTTATATACCCTAAAAATCTATGCATCTGCCCTTGTCTTACGCTTTGCTTTAGATGGAAATTGCGCAAGTAGTTCTCGATTTTTCTGTGCTTGCACCCGATTGGGCCGTTACATGTGCGTGATTAAAAATTATCGAATCACATGCATTTTCTGTATCGCTTCGTAGTTAATTCAGAGAATTTGCTGTCCCCCTTTTATTACTGCGACAATACCCACAAAACGGCTTAATTTATCACTTCCTTCTAATGCTCGAGTTTTCTAGTCCATGTTTTCAATCGCCGGCTCTTCTCCGAGCATTGATTTTATAATGCAGTACAAAAAAACTCTTGCGCAACCCTTCGTTTCGATCTCACTATTGGCGATCCCGCTTATATGCGTATTGGCTTTGAATAATATCTTCAACTCTACTTATCAGTCTCTTTTTCGTTTGAAACACTCGTAAATTAATCTGTCCCTTAGCTCTATAAGTTATATTTTATATTACTGCATTTACTTAGAATCATTCTTTATCAACCTTATTTTGTTCGTCTTCTACGCCGTAATTTTATTCTAAACTACGCAGTACTTTTTACGAAAAATAATAATATAATTTTCGTCGGGACGCGACAATAACATTATAAATTATTTGCACTACTTACTATTTTGTCATTAGTATAAACGTATAAAACGTATAATTAATAGCATTTCTGATGCGTCGCTCTATAATTGAAAACCAAAGTAAGCAAATTTATTAAAAACAATTATAATTTTGCGCAGAAATTGAGGTTATATGTGATCTATACCTTTCCATAGTAGTTAAGTCCATAATCAACATCGTTTTTCAAAAAGTTAAATAAATTAAATAAATAATTAAAAGCAACACAAAATAATTTAATACACAATAACACATATTTAGCAAAAAGCAGTCAAATTGTTAAAATAACGAAACGTCAATTGTATCACAGACGGTGAATAACAACCATTCAAATCTCTGGCTTCGCGTTCTTAGAGACACCTGTGCGATCAATCGAACAGACATCCGCACTCTCCGGGGAAATTTGAAATTCTTACATGTACATAATAAATTAAACAATACAAATGACTCGAAACTGCTATTAAATTTGATTAAATTCAAGCGATAATTTATTTTTAAATTGTAAGCTTAGATGATCAATAAATGAATTTATTTGGTGTGTGAAACTGTAATAGTTCACTTTTTAAATTTGCCGCGTCGCGCATGCTCAAATTGTCATTTTATGGTTTTAATTTCATTATGATCTTGTTTCCTTATAGTTATTATCACTATGACTCATAATTTCACTTATAATTTGGTTTTCAATTAAGGGGACAAGCCTGGGTTAAAACCTGAAAAAGAAGCAATTGTTTTAATGGTATAAAAAAAAATTTCAATTTACATTTAGAATTGTGTAAACAAGTATACTTAGAATATATACTATGTTAAGTTAATTTGCCTGGGTTAAAGCTGTATTCGAAGCCACTTTCCAGGTTACGCTGGCCATGTCAGCGTAGAACCCATTTTTTCATCCAAAGCCACTTGCCGCAGGCTTACTTTCTTGTTGCTCCACCTTTTTAACCCAGGTTGGAAGAACATCACCTCAGTTATTATTTAATCCACTTGAATGGACAACTTTTCTGAAACAAAGAAAGAAAAAAATTTTTTACTGAATTTTAGTAATTTTTTTCATTTTTATTGATTTTTTTGACCAAAAATAGTATCTAACTCACCTGGAAACAATTTTTAACTCAGTCTGCTCCATTCAAGTGGTTCTAAATGTAGATATCAAGGTTTCCTCAAAATTGCATCCAAATTGAATGATAGGATCTAAAGATATCCTGCGGCAAGTGGCTTTGGATGAAAAAATGGGTTCTTCGCTGTCATGGCCAGCGTAACCTGGAAAATGGCTTCGAATACACCTTTAACCCAGGTAAATTAACTTAACATAGTATATATTCTAAGTATACTTGTTTACACAATCCTAAATGTAAATTGAAAAATTTTTTATATGATTAAAACAATTGCTTCTTTTTCAGGTTTTAACCCAGGCTTGTCCCCTTAATGATTTGTAATTGCATTGATTTAATTTCAGCTACAATGATTTTTGCATCATTACTCAGCACATGTTGACTACTTTTTAAGGATAATTTTAGGTTATCATGTTACTGGCAAATAACAAAGATACCATTCATTTTTTTGTTTTTCAATATACTAAAATCACTAGTGTGGTACGCGTGTTCACATACTAAACAAAAAACTACTCCAACCTTTATTTTCTGATAATATTTGTAAAACTTATCGGAGCGAATGTCAAACGGTTCTTTACTTCCCGCCATCTTGGTTACATATATATATATACATATAATAAAATTTTATCCTGTTAAAAAATTAACTCAGGACATTAGACTGGACATTCATTATCGTTTCACCAAATTATGAATTATCCCTAGTGGAAAAAATAAATGTAAAAAACTGTAAAAAATTGTGAAATATGGTTTGAATAATGATTAAAATATTGTAAAAAAACTGTTGATATTTGTAGAAAAAACGTCGGATTTTGGACTTAAGTAACAGTATATTTCCAATGTTTACAGTCATAAACAGCTTTTTACCATAATTTACAGTTATTTTTAGTTCTTTGCAGTAACTTACATTTTATAAAATATTTGTAATAATTTTGTAATAATAATTATTTACAGATTGTTACGTCTATTAACAGTTTCTTGCAGTTTCATTCTATTTATATATAAATTTTCAACAGTTTTTACAATTTTTTACAGTCGTTTACAAATATTGAAAATAACAATTATCCACTTTTAACAGCTGTATATTAGCAGTTGTTTACAGTTATTAACAGTTGTTTACAATTATTAACATTTTCATAAAAATCTTTATAGTAAAATAAAAATACGGAACTTTACAGCTAAATAATTAATTAAATTAAAATATTAAACAACTATTTATTATATAAACTAAATCTGATTAATAATTAAAAAAAAAATCGATTCCATCGGGAATTGAACCCATGCCCTCATGAGATAGAGTCGAATACCTTATCACTCAGCCACGGACTCTTCTTACAAGGGAAGTACATGACCTCCGGGAAACGGATCTCATCCTAACTTTGGTATGTCTATTATAATATAAAAATATGAAGAAAGCCAAGTTATCTCTCGCCAATGGCCACTTTTACGGAAGTTATTCGACATCCAATAATAATAGCAGTAAAAATTACTTCCAATTCGATCGCTTATAACTCGGAAACAAATAAAGATAAACAATCGAATCAAAAACCAGAAAAAAGTTGAGTTCAAGTAGATATGGTTTGAAAAAAAAGAAGCTCAAAATGCTTAATTTGAAGCAAAGTTATGAAGAAAATAAAAAATTGAAGAAATTTTAACCAAAATTTAATATGAAAAATTTATTGTTTCTTTTGGCCTAATAATCTTCAATTTCTTATTTTCTTCATAACTTTGCTTCAAATTAAGCATTTTGAGCTTCTTTTTTTTCAAACCATATCAACTTGAACTCAACTTTTTTCTGGTTTTTGGTTCAATTGCTTATCTTTATTTGTTTCCGAGTTATAAGCGATCGAATTGGAAGTAATTTTTACTGCTATTATTATTGGATGTCGAATAACTTCCGTAAAAGTGGCCATTAGCAAGAGATAACTTGGCTTTCTTCATATTTTTATATTATTAAAGACATACCAAAGTGAGGATGAGATCCGTATCCCGGAGGTCATGTACTTCCCTTGTTAGTACTATTGCTTACTTTCGTCCTTATAAAGTCTAAGTAGAATATATACTTATAAATTTTAAGTGGGTATCCCAAAGGTGAACGAACTTTTAACACAAAGCTCCTACATATGTAGAAGATACTGCAAATCGTAAATTAAAAAATTATATTTTATTTTTTTCTTACATCATGAAAACGTATATAAATGTATATAAATGGGGTATTCCACGTGAAATGTACCGATCAAAATTTTAAAATGCACCAAATTTTGGGTACACATTGCAAATGTTTTTTAGAATACAGAAAAAATTTTTTAGGTATTGGAATTTATTTGCTCAAAAGTTATTCTAACCTCAAAAAGTGAATTTTTTCTAGTTTTTTCAACACCAGCTGGGTTTACCGCTATTTAACTGAAAATCTATCAACTTTTACTATAGAACATTATATGTAACATTCGTTGCTAATTATGTCTAGAATTTATCCTTCTGGATTAGAACTTCTAATTATTTACTTAACTCACAAAATGTAAATAATTGTAAAAAACTCTTAATAACTGGACATAACCGTAAATATTAGTTATTTATATTTAAGTGTTTACTGCCAATTATTTTCCATTTTAAAAAAATGTGAGTAACAGTTAATAATTATAAATAACTGGAAAACGATGTAAATACATTTCTCTTTACATTCATATTTTAATTTCAGAAAATGTAAATAACTGAAAATTACAGTAAGAAACTATAAAAAGTCGTACATAACTGTAAAAAAATCTTGTGAAACAGTTATTTATGTCCCAATTCTGAACTTTTTTCTATTATTATTTTACACTTTTTTATAATTTGTTTACACTTTTTTACATTTTCAATTCCACTAGGGATGTTCCTTAAATTTATAACCTCAAAAGTTGTTTCCAGAATTTTTGTAATTCAAGTGGAATGTTTTTCATTAACTAAACCGGAAAAAATAATAAATGGTTAATAAAAGTATAAAATAACTTGAATTCAGTATTGTATACTAATTTCCAATAAATCTAAAATTTATGAAAAAAAAATTATATAGGAAAAAAGGTGTGCGTTGTGGGACGCACGGTAGAAGTGATAACTTTAATCGATTTTTATGTACAACTATTTAATTTTGTAGTTATATTTAGTCTTGATCAAGCATGCAAGAACTAAAATATGTATTTGGGCACCTATTAGGAATATATTAGAGAAAAAGTGTAATTTAGCTATTATTTAAGTTTTTAATAAAACTTAACAGCTGTTGATAAGTAGTTTATTAAGTTAATGTATTCCCCATTATTTTATGTTAAAAGTGTGAAAGATGGTAATTTTTGTATATCGTAATTAATGTGTAAGAATGTAGAAGCATTCGATAAAGATTGCGCTCCCCACACCGCTGACTGCCTTTAACTCGACTCAATTCGTTAATTAGGCTATTTTGACAAATTTGATTTAACTCGATAGATATCTTTTAAGATCTACAAAAATTTCTGAACATTTTTCCTTTATTATGATTACATTTTTAATATAACCAAAAAAAGCAATATTTTGTATCTTATTGATTTTTTTAAGGGGGTATCCTGCTTTGGAAGGCCTAAAAAAACCGTTCTTTAGGGAATCTTTTTAAGATAGAAAAAAAATAACCAACTCCAGAGAATTTTCAGGAATATTTTATTATATAATTGAACATTATAAAAAAAATTTTTTAAAAAAAAATATCAAAATGCAGCCGATTATTAGGCACATTTGTTGGGCAATCCGTAATCCGAGTCTTCTATTGGCGGGAGTGACAGAGCTCTCAATCTTGATCTGAAACAGAAAGCCAAAAAAAAATTTCATTTTCATACATGTATTTTCCATTTGAACCAAGAAAAATCCGAAGAAATTGTGAAATTTTTTCCGAATTTGAAGCAAAAAGTGCTTTTTACGAGAAAAAAAATCTCTTCAATGTGCTGAAAAAGTCTTTTAGAAATTTATTTCCAAAAACCATTTTGGTTAATATTGAAGAGTAGATAAAACTGAAGCTCAAAAACTTGGGATCGTTACGATAGCTTATTTTTTTTTTTTTGCAAACACGCCCGTCAGTTTAGAAAAAGTGGAAAAACGAAAACTCGAGAAAAAGCGCTTTGACGTTTATGAACTGGAAAAATGTTAATTTTCGACTACTTACGGCAATAATTCGCTGATCAGCTATTCCTGCGCCATACAATAGACCTTCAGCTTCCTCATGGAACTCATTTTGTTGAAGTTGTTTAAGTCTACGGGCCGTACGAGCTTCCTTACTGGAAAGAAACGAACGTCGTCTTTCTCGTTCAATCCGTTGTATGTCGGCATTATCCGCAAACATTTTACATTGCTAGCCAATTTTCAAATTGAGTAATTGCATGGTATGCAGAACTGCTGAATATCCTTCATTGAACATTCCTGCAGCCATATACGCAGCAATTTCTACGACTTTTTGACCAGAATTGAGATGTTTCGGAGTTATGCGCCGGACAGTGGAGTTGAACGATTCGTTCGAATTTTGCGTGTGTCTTGCGTGTTGTTCGTAGATTGGATGAATATGTTCCTCCACTTTTTCGTCAATTAATCGAGCAGAATGTTTGAAGGATGCAAGATGATTCGTAGCTTCGGCTTTGCGCCATTCACATCAGCTGTCAGTGCCTGTCGGACAATTCTCGTGACGAGGAGATTCATCAGTTGAACAATAATGATCCAGCGTTGCCATCACAGACTTTTTCATGTCTTGGACAGAATGAATATTCCTTCGAATTGCTAAACCGTAATATATTGTCAACTTTTTGATGAGACTCTCTGTTAGACGCTTTTTTCCTCCAAGCTTCTCTTCCTACCCATGCGCTTTTGTACGTGTCCCACGCACTCATTTTTTGTCATAGGGTAATCATCACCATATGGATTCATTTTTACAATACCATTCACCACCATACACCGTCGCCGATGTAATTTGTATACTTTACTCCAAAATTTTCAACAGATCTCAAAAACATCTCCACGATTGAATCTACCTCCATCTTCCCTGCTGAACCATCGTGATTTAAAGAGCATGATTCTATATGATCATTATACCATTCTTCAAATTCTTCTTCGTCTAATATATTCTTTTGTAAAGCACATGAATGACAATATGCACTTTTTACAATAAGGTCGACTACTTTGCCAGAGTAATATGCAATGAGCGTTGTAACATCAAACAATGAAGTAAAACCTCGTTTTTTCCAGGATCCATCGCCAGAAACTTTCAAACAGTCAGCAGATCTATCATGTGCTATATTTTTTTCTTTCTCTTCTTTGACAGCTTTTTCACAAACGCTTTTGAACATTGATTTTGACGCTGTATATAAATGCTGCACAATTTGATCATACGTTGATTTTGCTAAACCTTGACATATATCCATAAGTCCACAAAACACATTGATACCTTCTTGTCCAACACCGAAAAGCCTCTTAACAAAAACAATTTGTCTATTTATTTCGAATCCAGTGTTTATAAACGGTCCTGAATTTATTTTTCTATGACCGCACATACACGATAATACAATTTTGAAACCTAAGCCTTGTAACGTGGTATTTCGTCCTAATACCAGTTACAAGTTATTTATTAATTTAATACAGGGACGACGGCCCCGAAGAACGCGTCTTTGTTGTCGCCGTGGGTTAATAAGTTAACCCGTCGGAACACGGTAGCGGAGATAGGACGATCTCCTGCGTACCGACACACGTGGCGAGAAAATCGGGAATCGGAACGATTGCGGATTAATTTATAATTGAAATAATAGCGCGACCGTTATATTAAAATAAAATAAATAATTATTTATTTAATAATTTACACGGAGGTGCCCGACAATAATTAACGAGGCGTTCTCCCGGTCGCGCGATATATACGCGGCAAGCAGGGGCTGCCCCTGTGCTCGCCCCACGTAATACCCACTCGGTTTCGGTAGCACCGGTGCGCTACCGAACAAACATACTTGCACACTCACTCAACACGCTTTAAAGTGTACCGACTGACGTCGGGTACTTACCGGGCTGGCTTGTCCATTGGCCCTGGAGTGAGTCGGCGCCCCGACGTCTGTTGGCCGATGGAGTTGGCCCGGTTTCCCGTCGTCCTCGACGGTGGTCTGCAGGTGCGGCCTGATGCCGCGGCGATTCGCCTACCTCGGGGAATACTCGACCCGAGGTATATGATCCTTCGCACTGCACTTACACGAACTCACGAGCACTCGTGTACGGCTTCCCGAAGCACGGACGAACCGGTCCGGTACTTCCCGTGGCGCGCGAAACTAAACGTGACGATGTGTCAAAGGGTGCTGTCGCGGTCAAGACCGGCAGCGAACTGAGCTTTTCGGGAATTGCCGTATTTCCAAAAAGTACCTAACACACACACACACAATATCAATTGTATATACGGATGCTCGCACACATCCTCGGTCGTCGACATAAACACGCGTGTTTCGTGGCCTTGAAGAGGCAACGCACGAAACAATAACAATTTTTAAGATACAATATTCTATATACATACGAAATAATATAATACATTAGGTATTATTTATTTCATTGCAACGACGTCTCGTCGCAGCCTCGATGTCCGCTCTCTGAAAATTGTATGTTTTGTTTGCAAGATCTGCAAATTACGATATCAGAAATTGCAAAAATACTGTGACAAACTCGATTATTCGTGAGTTGGATGCACAATGATGTTCTCGGTGCTAGCGGTGGCTAATTTTCTCTCAGTACTACTTGTGTTGCACTCTGTATCGTCTGATTCTGTTGTGAATTGATTACCATGGAATTTTCGTTTCCGTGGTTTCGCAGCACGATTACTACTCGATTTGTCACTTTTCGGATAACTAGACATGATTACATTGAAGCGCACTCGTCAATAGTCAGAGCAGAACTAAACGTTACGCCACAAACAGCTCTATAGGAAGCAGGTACACACAGATTATATACCGATGACACATACTAAGGTTCAAAAGATGCTTCTATTAAAGCAAAATATTATTTCGAACAGCTGCTGAATCTTTTCAGGTATATAGTTTCGAGTTTAGAGACGAGGGGAGGAGCGCGCGCGTTTCAGTCTAACCGAGCACTGGCACTTGCTCGATGCCCTGTTGCGTTTAGTGCTGTATCTTCGGAAATACTTCTTATACATATAAGGAATACATTTAAGCAATAAAAAAAAATCGATTTTTTAATCGTTCCAAATCAGCATGCCCCCTTAATAGAAAGTGTACACACATTTTATTTGGAAAATAATTAGGCTGATACGTGTTATTTCACACTATATGAATGTAATTTTTTGTCGATAATATAATTTTTTCATGAAACGACCCTTTTTTAAGCTAACTTAATTGACTGGCCTGACATTGGAATATACATGTATATGCCATTGCAACAGAAAGAGAGAGAGAGAGAGTGCGCTGAAATATAGGTATAAACTAAATATAGGTGCGAAAGTGAGAGAGAAAGAGTGAGAGAGAGTCAAAGAATATAGCGCACTGTGCCAGTATACATATGTAAGCGTAAGAGATACGCTGTTGGAGTACGGCAGAGAGGGAGAGAGTATAGTATGGTGGGGATAGCCAGTCTAAAAGTCTAGATTTGCTGGCGTTACGGTTACGGTTACGTCTCGAAAAAGTTACTTCAACGTGCCATAAGAAGTTGTCACTTCAATAAATAAAACATGATAAGAGATTTCTATTAATGGCCCACAAAAAAAAGTTTTGTGCGCGGTACCCCAGACCGCGTGAACTTTATGTTTTTGGTGTCACTGAATCCGAATCTGTGGTTCATTTGACCCGGGCACGTCAGGATCAAGGTCAGGTCAAAGTCAAATTTACAAAATCCATTGCAAACAAAGTAAACCAGTATATCAATATGTTTTTGGGGTCGTTGAATATGAATCCGTGGGCCATTTGACCCGGTCACGTCAGGGTCAAGGTCAGGCCAAGATCAAATTTATAAAATGTATCGTATAATTGAAAATGCACCAAACCCATCAAATGCATTACTCTATCTGTAAAACTATATCGTTAATTCCAAAATCACTCGATCCCACGTCCCTTACATAGTTCAGGACCTTACCTCAATAACCCTATTATCCAATAATCCGATTATCTCATAATCCGATAAATCCATAACCTAAGACAATCTGTCCTTCCGTACTATTTTATCCTCAAATGACCAGTGAAGTGGATTATGTTTGCGTTTTTCACTATTGTCATATTTTCTCTTTTTAATGCCCAACAGTAATCAGCCATCATATGTGCATTCCCCCTACCCTTATAACGTCTTTCCATTTCCTTCATATCTTGATGAATGGGAAGTTATCAAGATGCGAATCAAGAAAATGCAACTTGTAACTCATCAAACAGCCCAATTTCTCATAGTTTTTGAGCATTTCGGCTACTAATTTCCTATAGTTTCCACTCTTGAGATTACCCAAAAAAATTTCAACTACGCTTTTAAAGCTTAGTCATGCAGCTCGTTCTTTTTCGGACATTGTGTTAACCAACATTGTGTTACCTTCTTTCAATTTTGCACTAGATAAAGCTGGAAACTGTTTAACCAAGTAAGTGAAGCATTGTCCTTCCTTATCCAAAGCTTTTACATATTGTTTAATTAAACAAAGTTTTATGTGCAAAGGAGGAAAGAGACCCTTTGAAGGCTCAACCAAGGGTTTGTTTATGATGTTCATATATCCAGTTAGCATTGTTCCTTGAGCTGGACAATCTTTTTTAGTATAATGACTACTGCGATCTCGACTGTCTCACAGGCACAGAAAGCATGGAAACTTCGTGAATCCAAATTGCTGACCCAGAATTAGTGTGGGAATATTAAGATCCCCACAAATCGGCCATTTGTGTTCTGTGTACTTAACCTTATTTAAAACTATCTCAATATTTCCATATGTTTCTTTCAACGTTACCGAGTGGGCTACGGGTACAGGAGCATACACATTATGAGATAATCGGATTATTGGGTAATAGGGTTATTGAGGTAAGGTCCTGAGGTATGCAAGGGTCGTGGGATCGAGTGATTTTGGAATTAACGATATAGTTTTACAGATAAAGTAATGCATTTGATGATTTCGGTGCATTTTCAATTATACGATACATTTTATAAATTTGATCTTGGCCTGACCTTGACTCTGACGTGATCGGGTTAAATGGCCCACGGATTCATATTCAACGACCCCAAAAACATATTGATATACTGGTTTACTTTGTTTGCGATGAATTTTGTGAATTTGACCTTGGCCTGACCTTGATCCTGACGTGTCCGGGTCAAATGGACCACGGATTCGAATTCAGCGACCCCAAAAACATAAAGTTCACGTTGTCTGGTATACCACGCACGAAACTTTTTCTTTCGTGGGTCTGTGTTATTGAAGACGCCTTCTGTTTTTATTATATAGTGTATTAATCAATAAGAAGTTTTTCCCTAAACGCTAGATGGAACCATTAAATCAATACAAAATCAATGTGTAATAATTTTTGAAAAAAAATAAATAAAGGATAATACATTTTTTCGAGATTTAAACTTCTAATCTTTAAGTACCAGAGGCTTATTCTCTACCAACTGAGTTAATGTATTATTATGTTACTGTGTCAAATTGAGGTTATAAAGGTTAAAGTATATTCTAGTTTTTAGTTACAACCTAATTTAATACAATTACAGAAACTAAAATATAGGTATTGCTTCTGTCAGTGACTTTAAAGTAAATCTTTTATCTTATATCTTATCTTAAATATATAATTAAGGAGGATCCACATTTTTCTTCCGTTCTCCGGTTTTCCGCTTTTGAAATGTGTCTATTTCATTATTGATTACATTACATATTTTATGTTACTGTTTTGTATAAGTTACAATTATCTTTGGGCCTTAATATTTTTGGGACTTACAGTTTTTGGGACTTAATATTTTTAAGCCTTAATATTTTTGGGCCTTAATATTTTTAGGATTTACAATTTTTAGTACATACATTTTTTGGGTCTTAATATTTTTGGCACTAAAATTTTTAGTTATCAATTAATTTGAAATCAATTTTTATCTATATTTATTTTCGTAATACTATTCGCGGGAAAAAGGTTGGGAGATCACAATTCAGAAGTTAACAGTAATCAGGAATGCATAAAGCATTCAGTCCACCTTAAACCAGTAATCAATAACTACAATGATCGGTGCGATTTCAAATTAATTTATAATTTAGTAATTCCTATTTCCAATAATTTATAATCATTCCTTAACAATATTTGCTATTTAATAAAACTTTATAAATAAAGAAAATTATGGAAAAAACTTACTTAAATTTTATCCTACAAATCGATATATATATATATATAATATTCCTCCTGATAGGGGTTTATTCAGCCCAAGAAACAGAGAGAAGATGCGTAGTTTAGAAAGTACAAAAAAGAAGTTCGGATTAAGCAGCCTGAGCTGCATATACACTACAACCCCTGCCAATGGTGGGAAGTAGATAGAAGATTCAAATTTATTATGTCAGGCTGCACAAACCCCCCATAGGAAATTATTTTCGACGCATATTGAATGGTATTTCTTCTTTAGGTGGCGATTAAATTATTTTCGGTATGAAAATTGATTTTCCAATTTTTTTTCCACTTATAATTTCTGCTTGAATTGTATGTTTTATTAATTTTTTCACTGATAGTCTTGTTCCATTACACTGTCTTTTCTTTATATTGAGATTTCTTAAAAGAATTATTATTGCGCCAAGTTTTAATTTTCATTTATATGGAGGAAGCCCATTAGAAGTCAATGAATTAAGAAATTCTATAAGCGGCATATCATCTAGATTTTCTCCATTATCTTCTGCTGAATCTATACTAAAATATTGTATTGTTGGCCTTTCCACTATACTCAAACTTTTATTATTAATTTCAATAGCATTGCGATTTGTGGGAGCCAATATAACTCTATCATTTAAATTACTGACGTCATTTTACTTTATTTCTTTACCAAAAGTTTCTTTAATCATATAATTTTTATTTGCTATTATATTAATAGGAATTTAAAGTAATTCATTGTCTTCTTCAAATTTATTACAACGTTTTCCTTTGCCTACATCTAATAACCATTGTCTGCAAATATTGTCATTATCGCATATCTGCAGATTTTCATTTAGAGTCATGTGTATAAAACTGGTTCATACATAACTATTTTTAACAGAATTTTCTATAACTTCAGTACAGCGGCCATGTTGAACACTGGTAATGTTTGTCTAAAATCTCCTGAAATAAGTAACATTTTACCACCAAATATTTCTTTAGTAGCACATATATCTTGAATTATCGGTCGTCTATTTTGAAAGCAAATTTTGATGTCATAGATATTTCATTCCATATTATAATTTAAACTTCTTTTACATTTTTACCCTCCTTTGAATCAGATTTTATATTACATTTGTATATGCTTTGTGCACTATTTTACCGTTCTGTAATATAATAAGTTGGCTACAATACCTGTTCAAGGAACACATAAAAATGCTATACCTGACAATGTCAAATAGTCTATTAAAACGTTAAGTAAGTAACTCTTGCCATTCCCTCCGGGTCCATTAATAAAATTGCAATTTTACTTTTTATTTTTCGAACATTTCGAAACAGTGTCGGAAATATTTTTTTGTTGATCTTTAATGAATTTACTTTAAATTCTAATTCATTAAACATGTTACTTTTGTTGTAGAAAGTTGATATATTATCATTTTCTTGTATATACATAGACGCACTTGGTAAATTAAAATCATTTAAAGAATATCCATTAATTTGTAAATTTTTATCAATTGCGTTTAATGCTAAGTTTTCACCAATGGTTTTCTCTAATATTAGATGATAAAATAAGTGCTTACATTTTTTATATAAATGTTTTGCGTTTATAGGAAAATGCAAATAAATGCAAATAATTGACAAATAGCAGTAGAAAGTGTAATTATTTTGCTTCCTCCAAACATCTATCCCACTATTGATCTTCATTAACTAAAAGTTTACCTATAACAACTTCATAAAATGTAGAACATATTGCACATGTAAAAGTAACAGTCTAATAAAATATCTCTTACGATCTTTTGGATTAACCAAATACATTCTACTTAATATAGGTTTATTTGTTTTTTTTCTTTTATTCCATGTTCTTAACTTACTATCAATAAATAATACATTGGTATGTCGGAATATAAATAATAGCATGCTTCAGTATCTTCTTTATTTAAAATAAAATTAGCTGTTAATGTAGTTCCTACATTTTTATTTTTTAATTCTATAAAATTTAAATAAATATTTTATGCATTATAAAGTAGAACGTACTTCTACTTTAATGTGTCAATTAAATTTTAGTAGCAAATAAGGGTTATATAGAACAACAAATCGATTATCTGCTAATCAACTATAATTAAATAAATAATAAGTTAATCAACTTTTTCAGTATTATTAATTTTATAATTTTCATCTAAAAATAGCAGCATGTGCATATGTGGCAGACCACTTTTTTTAAATTCAATAACATAATTATAAGAAACACATTTTCCTAAAACACCTTCTAATTACCATATTTTAAAAATCTTAAACTTTTCGTTGAAATACTTTCACAACAATATCTGGTCTGTCAATTGCAGTTTGGATTGCATGAACATACAATCGAGTAAAACTTGCTAGAGAAATATTAGTTATATTTGGTGCAGTCAACGCAATAAAAAATGTATAACACAGAAGATTGAATGATACTACTCTATTATACAATTTTTCTTCTTATTTGTTAATCTAAATACAACTAACATTTCTCTAGCAATTTGGATTCGATCATACGTAGACGCATGTACCTATGTGGGAATACCTTTAGAATTGTTGTCATGAACTGCATAACTCGTTAAATCAATCACGTTGCACCTTTAGAAAACAATAACGAGCTGAAAGAAATTAATCCACGTCCAGTACATATTGTTTTTTTAATTAAGATTCTATGTAACACACAATATTGTGTGAGGTAGAACCTCACTAAAATTAATATATTGATGAAAAAATAAATTGAGGAATAGGATAGGAAAAGCGAAGAACGATACCTGCAAGGCGAGACAATCTCAGCGACGCGCCGAGCGTGTCTCGCCTCGCAGGTTATCCGCGACAATAATCAATCGCTGAAGTCTTCCAAGAAAAAGTATTACTGTGTATATATGACTAAAAATAATTTTCGGTTTACCTACACAAACACTACTACAAAAAAATATAAAATTTGTTACAATATATTATGTGTTTCCTTATAACATATCGGTGGATATCTACGAGACGAGATATTCTCGGCGCGTCGTTCAGATTGTCTCGCATCGTAGATATCCATCGAGAACTAAAAAGCAGCCATCCGAGAAAAAGTATTTTTTGTATATATAAAATACTAAAAATAATTTTCGGTTTACCTACACAAACACTGCTATAAAAAAAATATAAAATTTGTTACAATAGATTATGTGTTTGCTTATAACATATCGGTGGATATCTACGAGGCGAGACACTCTTGACGCGTTGTTCAGATTGTCTCGCCTCGTAGATATCCATCGAGAACTAAAAAGCAGCCACCCGAGAAAAAGTATTTTTTGTGTATATATTACTAAAAATAATTTTCGGTTTACGTACACAAACACTGCTATAAAAAAAATATAAAATTTGTTATAATATATTATGTGTTTGCTTTTTAGTTCTCGATGGATATCTGCGAGGCGAGACAATCTGA
Source organism: Theocolax elegans (assembly GCA_026168455.1). Taxonomy (NCBI): domain Eukaryota; kingdom Metazoa; phylum Arthropoda; class Insecta; order Hymenoptera; family Cerocephalidae; genus Theocolax; species Theocolax elegans. Next base: position 54,389,304 of record CM047425.1, read on the forward strand.
ACGACGCGCCGAGTGTGTCTCTATCACTTGCAGGTTCTTCGAGAGTAGATTTTAATAACCGCCGAAGCCTGCCGATAAAAGACGTTCAGTTTTTTAAAACAAATAGTTTTCCATTCAGCTACAAAAATATTGTTATATAATAAATTTAAAACCTTGTGCAATAGTTGAGGCTATATCCGCACGACCGCGAAGATTCACCGTACGATGCGCGCTGGACGATGGCGGTCGACGGACCGTTCGACGCAAGTTGTGCGCGCACGTCGGGCCCGTCCAGCGAAGCAGTGAACGAGCCTGTCGAAGCTCGAGAAAGCTTTTCAGTACGCCGTCGCGACAACGTCGACGTCGCGTTGGCAATACGATTGCTATAGTTCTTCATTTTCCCGTGGCGGACTACATTGTGTGTGTGTGTGCGTGTGTGTGCGTGTGTGCGCGTGCGTGCGTGCGTGCGTGCGTGCGTGCGTGTGTGTGTGTGTGTGTGTGTGTGTGTGTGTGTGTGCGCGCGCGTGTGTGTGTGTGTGTGTATGTGTGTGTGTGTGTGTGTGTGTGTATTTTTTTTTCCGAAGAGGTGGAGAAATGCTTAATGCACCATGACTGGAGCCATGCGAGACTCCCCGTGTGTGGGACTCTCCTACCGAAGGATGTCGATAGACATACCCACTAAAACTCCACCTCTTTTCTTACCTTTATTCCCCCGCGGAAACCGCCGCAAGGCATTACTTCGCGGGGGGAGGCACGGCTAGATTAGCCTACTACTGTTGCTATCGCAACTCTTCTATCCTCGTCTCTTCTGATGAGACCCAGCCTGTCCACTACGGACGTACAGAGCGTCACTATCGCGTTCCATCCCTCCGGGAGCCAAGCAGGCACGCCCCGATGCCCTCAGGGGTGAGGGGACCGCTCCAAGTGATTTGAAACTGGTCCCGTTCCTCCCTGAAACGAGGACACCGTAGGAGGACGTGTTCCACGTCTTCGTCCACCCCTGGACAAGCCGGGCACTCTGCGCTGCCGTAGACCCCTATACGAAATAGGTAGCTACGGAAGCATCCGTGCCCGGTCAACACCTGGGTAAGCTGGAAACTGACGAAGCCGTGTTTCCTGCTCGCCCACTCCCGGATCCGCGGGATGATGCGGTAGGTCCACCGGCCGTCCCTGGCTGAGTCCCATCTCCGCTGCCACTCCTCTACGGTCCGCAATGAATCGGTTATGGCAGCGATTCTCTTCTACGCGTCGCCCACCCTCACGGTGTCTTTCAGCTCTCTCGGCTGCCAGGAGGTCGAAGGGGGCGGTCCCCGCGATCACCGAGAGCGCAATGTCAGATACGGTTCGGTACGCACGGGCCACCCTTAGCGCAGCTATCCTGCAGGCTCTCTGACACGGAGCACCAAAGCTCTTGTGCCTGTTCAGGGCATCAGCCCAGATAGGAGCTCCGTATAAAATTACGAAGCTCACCACCGAGGCAAGGAGAGACCTTCGCGGTTGCTGAGGTCCCCCGATGTTGGGCATGATGCCCGCCAGCGCACGGGCCACCTTTGCCGTCTTTGAGCCTGCGTTCGCGAGATGGTGTTTGAACGACAGCCGCGCGTCTAGCGTGACCCCTAAATACTTCAACGTTTTCACCGACCGTATCCGTTCTTTACCTACCGTGAAGGTGGCGGTCCTCTTCTTTTTTGTGCGAAAGATGAGCACGGCCTCCGTTTTTTCCGCCGCCAGACTAAGTCCGTGGTCTCTCAACCAAGTGGCGACCACTTCTATAGAGACGTCTCCGAGATATTCGATCTCTTCGACACTCTTTGCGACCACCACTAGCGCCACGTCGTCCGCGAAAGCCACCATCGAGACACCCTCCGGAAGTTGCTGCCTAAGCAGGCCGTCATAGACAACGTTCCAGAGTAGGGGCCCAATGACCGAACCCTGCGGCACGCCTCTCGTGATATTGTGGGAGTGCACACCGTCGTCGGTGTCGTAGAGTAGAGTACGGTCAGTCAGGTAACTCGAGGTGACCTCCCTGAGATAGAGTGGCACTTGGAAGTGCTGCAGGGACAGCATGATGTCGTCCCATCTGGCAGAGTTGAAGGCATTCCGGAAGTCCAAAGTGATGATGGCACGCATCCACCTTGCACTCCGACCAGCATTGATGGCGTTTGTGGCTATGCCAACAACTCTGCCTACAGCATCCATGGTCGATCGACCCTTTCGGAAGCCGAACTGGTTGTCGGAGAGGTCTCCGGCCCGACCGATGGCCTCTGCAAGCCTGACGCAGATCACCCGCTCCAGAAGCTTCCCAACTATATCCAGTAGACAGAGCGGGCGGAAAGATGATGGCTCCTCCGGGGATTTGTTTCCCTTTTGGTGGGAGTACCAGCCTCTGCGTCTTCCACTGGGTGTGTGTGTGTGTGTGTGTGTGTCAGGATAGCAACATTTCAAGCGTCAACCCAGGTTATGCTCCTCTATCCTGCCAAGGTGGATGCACGCCTTGGTTGTAGGTGCAGTGCATTTATTCCTTCTTCTGTAAGTGTGTTTCCCATCTCTTCCTACTTCTCACCCTTTTCCACTCGCGCAGCAAACCGCCGCAGCTCGTACGTAGCCGAGCTTTTGTTTTATAAATTCGCCAAAATCATACGCGGCTGGCGCCTATGACCCTTTATCTATTAATATAATAAATTATTACTATTGTTATCAATCGTTTATTTCGCATTTGTCGCAATACCCTGCGTGATCGTTACAAAATGTATATAGAATACTATTTTGTATTGATAGTCATATCTCGATTGAGCTTGTTAGGAACTAGCAGACGACGGTTCCCTCTAATAGGTGCGTGCACAGTTTGACTCGATGATTACACGCACCTCCTACACGCGGCAAACGGAGTACGATTACAGTTGCAATTCCATTAGCTTATATACTAATCATGTATTATATATTATCAGTTATTCAACAGTACCATAGTAAATATCCATTTTATAATCTACATATGTATTTAGTAGAATAATCATATTTCCAACTGCATTAATTATAATGTATAAAAGTTAGCATAAATAAGCTTAATGAAACAATTAAAATTATATATAAAGATAAAATCATATGTGTTCCACCATCAACGGTCTCCATAGAAGTAGGTTTACTTGTTGTTTACCAATAACTGTTTTGATCATTGCTTAATTTAGTAGTGATTAAAAAATTCATTTAAACATACCAATTAGTTGATAAAATTATGAAGATTGTTCAGAAATACTTAGTTTATTAATATTACAAGTTGTAGAAAACTTTAACAATTTAACCTTAATTTTAATAAGCAGACGCTACTACCATTCAAAAAGTTTATTATTATGAAAATCTTATTAAGTTAAAGTAATGATACATATTTTTTTTATCAGTAATGAAGGGTACTAAAACTCTACAAAGTATATGGGTTAAACGGCGGTAATGAAAATTGAACTGGATTAAAAATTTAACTATACTATAATAGATCATTTTTAAGTTCATTGATCACAATGTACGTAACACTGTTAAGAAAATTGTAATTTTATTAGATGAATATGCGTAACTATTGTTATAATTAATTATAAATCAAAATTACAATTAAATTGCAATGCAAATCAAAGTGAAATTGAAAAGTACAATACCGACTGACATTTGGTTACCATAAGGTGTACATAGAGTACACGTTACCATAAAGTATACGTACAGTACACGTTACCATAAAGTGTAGGTACAGTACACGTTATCATAAAGTGTACGTACAGTACACGGTACAATATAAAGTGTACTTACAGTACACAGTACAATATAAAGTGTACTTACAGTACACAGTACAATATAAAGTGTACTTACAGTACACAATTCGTAACGTGTACGTACAGTACACAACTCATAAAGTGTACGTACAGTACACAATTCATAAAGTGTACGTACAGTACACGTTACCGTAAAGTACAAATACAGTAATACAGTACAAATAAAGTGTACGCAAAGTGCAGAGTTAGTACATACATGCTATTACTTTAATTTTTAGAATTAATATTACACATGTATAATATAAGAATAATTTGCAAATATAATTTGCCATTTCTCCAGATAATCGGATAAACCGATTAGATATGTTTATAAGTTTTGTAGTAAACTATTCATTTACTTTTACAGTAATTTTATATTCTTTTACGATTAATTTTACGATTTTGTAATTACTTTTACTAGCGTTGTGTTCTATATCTTATATTACGTTAACGCTTGTTAGCGCCATCTGTAGGCATGCAACTAAATATGTATTAGTATATAATACAGAGGGCGCCACAGATGATTTCTGTTAAGGTAATTTTATATAGGGTATCGATAAAACAGATAGCGCGGACATGCACAACAATGTTTTGTCGGGTACGACATCCCCTTAAACGGGTTTTTACAGGGACACCCCTACCACCTATGTGTGGGGGTAAACATTCCAATTTTTCCCATCCCGGTCTCCACAGTCTCGCATTCGCCCGGGGTTATGCCCATGAGGAAGGGAAAACCTTGTAGGAAAACCTTCCCCGAGACGGCCGGTGTATTGAAACATTCTGTTTAGATATTTAGGTCACCTTGCGTAGGCCCAAACACCGAAACCGAATGTTCCACACCTTCCGCTCACGTTGTGAAGTGTGGAAAAACACCTAACCGATCCCGAAAGCCGCACAAGAATGGTGTCACCCATCCAAGTGCCAACCGCACTCAGTGCTGCTTAACCTTCGTGATCGGCCGAGGTGCGTCTCCGCCACTCCGTCACCGTGTCGGTTCGAGCAACGTTTATATATCATTCGTGTTCACCTTTCCTAGTCTCCTTGTACCGTTGATCCGGGGGTGATTACATCTTACTAGTTGGACCCGAGGGATCGACTACGCCTTGATTTGAACCCCTGGAAAAGACAAATAAATTATGTAACATTAATTGAGTAGAAATAGTTAATTAGAATTTAACTCACTCTATATTGTTAATTCCTCCTTCCTGATGGGACACACTCCTGCAAAGTAATCAGGTACTCCTGCGGTTACTCGCTGTGGAATGCACTCCTTGTGCATCTTAGAAACCTGGACAATAAGAAAATAATGAATAAATTAGTTAAAATGGATACTTAGGAGACACTAGGAAATAGAGGGGTAACAAATAAATTAAATTATGATAAGTGAATAAGGTTAGTGGAATGGTTAACATGTGACAGGGAGAGGTTAGGAAAATATAAACAAAGGTAACTAAACCTGGCCCGAGGTATTCTCGTCACCGGTGTTAAAAGGACATTAAAAGAAGATTTTAACGGGAAAAATTTCACCGCAATTTTCTTTGAGTAAATCTCCAATCGAACAAGCATATGAATTTAGTACATTCATTTTTATACAAATTTAACTATTCCGCACATGAAAAATGTTGTAAATATTCGCCAACAAGCATAAATACACGGTATAATATGTATTATGAGCTGTAAGCAGCTTGAATATAGCCGCGTTAGCTCAGCAGCGTTAGGGTCGTTTCATAGTTCTGATTGTCAGCGGAACAAGCGGATTGAAGTCGTTTCGTAATCCGCAAAATAACTGAGGGCGTGCCCATGGACGGAAAGCAACCCCGAAACGGATCATCCGAAATGGCGACAACCAAGCATAGTCGTTCCGTTTAATTCGTTCCAATTTTCTAAATATCCCGTGTCCCATGGAGCATATTTTTCCAGAACACTTCCGCTATATGAAGTCAATGTCTAGAGTGTGTGTACTTAACTAATTTTGTCTTTAAAAATGTATCATATAATAAGAGTTAATGATGGTAACTACTAAAATATATGCATAGTTCATAATATTTTAACATTTAATAATATGAATTGAGGTTAGAATACATGACCTCCTATTCCGGAAAAATATTGTCGCCATTCCGGTTGATCCGTTCAGGAGTTTCTTTCTGTCCATGGGATTACGCCCTGAATGTGTATTAAGTCTGTCCTATAACTAAATATGGTAAAAAATATGGTAAAAAAAGCCCTATACCCCAACTTCGAGGACTTCGTAGACATGCTAAATCCTAAATATACAAAACCAAAATAATGATACCTTTTTCTACTATATTTTAACTATTTTTCACAAAACTTTCAGCTAGATTGGGGCAGATAGACCTGAGATACAGAGGCGCCAATATGTAAATATAAAAATAGGCTATCTTTCGAGGACTGTAACTCTGGCTAGAAACCACCATTTTAGATATATCAAAACTGAAAATAAAAGTTTTTTTCTACAGAAAATTTTAAGTTTTTTTTTGGTAAAAAATATTTTAAAACAGCTGAATGGCAAACTCATTCAACTCGAAAAACACGTAAAATAAGTTATATTTCGAATAACTCTCCGATTGTATGTCAATATTGTTCTAAAATTGGTCATGGAGCCATAAATTGTTTTAAATTAGCACGAAGTTTTGGAGAAAGATTTTCCGATAATAACAACCGACGCAATCCTATAAACAGTCTTAATAGCTCGTCAAGTCGCTCGGATAACAGCCGTAATTATAATAGACCAAATTTACAATTTGGTGGTTGGAACGAGTATCAAAATTAGACAGAATTTTTGCCAAATAGAAATAGAGATAAAAATGATTCCTTTATTCGTTATAATAATAATAAATTTTCATTGCAGCAATTTCACAAAGAAGATCGAGGAAATAATTCCGGGACTCCGGTGTGCACGAGTCAGTTAATTCAAATTCCCAAGAATCACGATTTATTAATAACAAATCGAATAATAATATAAGACCATCGGTCACTTGTTTCCATTGCGGAAAACCCGGTCACATAAAGCGCGATTGTTATAAATTATACAAAGAGAAATAAGAGAAAGAAATCAAAATCTGGGAAACATTGCTACTGTTCCTCCAAGAAAGATCGAGAGAGAGGCTATTAATCAAATTCCTTCTACTTCAAGTGCGGAAACCCGCTCCACCACGTTACCAGTCAGTTGAGACATCCGATTCTTTTTTGTTTCATTTTTGCTCAATATAGGTGCATCGCTAATTCTATATAAAGAGTCAGAGGTAGATCTTCCGTGAAAATTGACAAAAATGATTAAATCAATGAAAAATGATGAGTGAAACTCAATTTAGTACATGATTCCTTCCCTGTATAACAAGTCAGAATCTTAGACACCGATTTTTTTCGTAGAAATTATGCAAAAATCAATTAATCGAAACAATATTTAGAATTTAATGGATTAATTCTTCCAGTTGAAAATATAAATATCAATACGATATATAACAAAATCGAGGAAAACAATGTTTAAACGAACATGAAAAATTCAAGATTTTATAATTATACCGATAGTGACTCAGAACGTCAAGTAATTTTAAATTACATGAAAATAATGAAACGGTTATAAAATTTGACGCAAACAAATCGTATCAAATCTACGAATAAGAACAAAAAATGAAAGAAATGAAAATGGCAACAATAAAGACCTATACAATCAGAGTTAAAAAAAACAAGAGTTATATGAAGATTTTGTTGACAAAAGGATGAATTGTCAAATAAAAATGAATTACGAAATCTAGGAGAGCGATAAATGTGGACCTTGTATAAATGAAGCAAATTTGTTGGACAAAAGGATGAATTGTCAAGTATAAATGGATTGCGAAAACTAGGAGGGCGATAAATGTGAACCTCATGATAAAAATGTTAGCTTTATTTGTAAATTCAATAACAAAAGAATTGCTTATGTCTAGAGGAAAGTTACATATTTTTCCGAGAACTGAAATACTATGGCTAAATAAATAAGAAACTGAAGAAACTGAAAATGATATAAATAATGAGAACAAAGACAATCTATAGAAAATTAAATTGATAAATACTTGGATTGTTTTTGTCTAAAAGGAGAAAAATTAGGCGTAACAAATGCTATAGAACATAAGATACCCACTGTCGACGACATACCAAGCACAGCTAAGCCATATACATTTCCTCATACTTCTCAAAAGCGAACTGGTTAAACAATTAAAAGAAATTATTGAAGGAGACATAATTCAACCATCAAATTCCAATTATACATCACCTATTTTTCTAGTAACAAAGAAGTTTGATGGTCAGGGATTTTCGACAATTAAACGATAAAACCATAAAAGATCGATACGTTTTACCTAATATACTAGATATTATCGATTAAATCGGACCAGAAGATCGTGTATTCACCATTTTGGATTTATGTCAAGGATTTTTACAAGTTTCCTTAGCTCAAGAAGATTGACATAAAATAGCTCTCGCCTCTTCATTCGGTTTATTTCAATTTGAAACAATGCCTATAGGGTCATGCAATTACCCAGCCACTTTTCAAAGAATGATTGATCGTGTTTTTGAGGACATGCAAGGCAAAGAAATGATTTTATTTGTTGACGGCGCAGTTATATACGCTAAAAGTATTCAAAAGCATAATCAAAAGTTTGAATATAGTTGCAAAGAATACGCGCCGCAAATCTGAAATTACAGCCAGACAAATATGAATATTTTAAAAAAAGAGTAGTGTATTTGGAACACATATTATCACCAGAAGGTGCTCTGCTGGATCCAAAAAATTAGAATCAGTAAAAAAGTTTCCACTTCCAAAACAGTGAAGAAATTACGTCAATTTTTAGGATTAGCAGGCTATTAGTAGACGATTCATCGCGAACTTTTCGGGTATTGCTAGATCAATAAGTAATTTATTAAAGAAAGACGCACCTTTCGTATGGTCCAGCAAGGTTTAAAAGGCATTTGATGATTTAAGAGAAAATAACCAATACTACAAATCACAGATTTTAATATACCATTTATAGTGACTTGTGACGCTAGCGGTGCAGTAATAGGAGCAATGTTATCATAAGAAGAGGTGGGAACCAACCTACCGATTGCTTATGTTTCAGTACTATTGACAAAGCCGAGCAAAAATATGACACTTATTCAAGGGAAGCATTAGCCATACTGTATGCCGTTACTCGACTTCTTTCTAAGAGGCCGTCGTTTCCTTATTCTGACAGATCATAAACCACTCGTTTGGTTCAAAAACTCGATAGATCCGATACTGTTTCTTGATGCTTTATCAAGAAACCCACTAGAAGAACTCATTTATGTTATTAAAAATCATTCTATGGAAACACACAGTCGTGCAGGAAAAATAACACGGTCAAACTACAATGAAAAAAGAGCGAAGCGTCTCAATAGGTCAATTATAGCAAAAGAACCAGCCAAAGACCATCCCATAATATAAGAAACCTCTGAAGAAATTGAAACGATAGTCAACTCGGATAAAGGATCACAGCCCATGGAAGAAGATAATTTTAGCAGTGAATTTGACGAGTGCTGTTAAGAAAAGGATGTTCACGAAGTACCAAACGATGAAAAGAAATTCATTGAAGTTAAAGAATAACTCTTTATGAGAAATGATAATTACGTTCATTTCATAACTACAACCGGAATACCTTTATACGAAAGATCCATAAATTTGGCTTCAAAATTATTATTATCTCATTTTTGCAATTTAAATTCGGATGAGAATAAATAACAAAAACGGAAAAATGCATTTTGCTATGAGGTTACGTGACGACGAGCGACTGAGTACTTTAGAAATTATTAATAATTTTAAAAACGAATCTGTCAAATTTGAAACAAAAATTACACTTAATAAGTATCGGAATGAGCGAATTTATTGAATACGTTTCATGGAATGAAATTTTGAAACAAATAAGTAAAACTCTACAAAATATTGATGTAAAAACAATTATTTGTTTAACGTTAATAAAGTGTATGAAAGAAAGTAATAGAGAAAATATTATTCGCAAAAGGCACAAGTCTGCTTGTGCAGGACATAAAGGGGTAACAAAATCCTATAAACGTATAAAACAACGTTTCTATTGGCTAGATATTAAGAAAGACGTGCAAAACTACATTAGACATTGTTTAACTTGCCAACTAAAAAAATTAGGTTGCGTTAAAACTAAACAACGTATGATAATAACAGATATTCCGTTCTCGGCTATGGAATCCATATCGATCGATCTCATAGGACTGTTTCCCAGATCTCGAACTAATAACAATAATATATTAACCATTCAATGTAAGTAGTCTGATGAGAGAAGTAGCAAAAATGTTGAAGATTAAACAATTTAAAACTACGGATTATCACCCTCAGTCCAACTCCGTCGAGCGTTTCCATAGCAGCTTAGCCGATTATTTAAAAACAATCATAGAAAGAAACGACGCATGGGATGAGTTATGCGAATTAGCCGTGTATTCGTATAATATGTCGGTACATGTCATCTTCACACACCTTTTGAAATTATTCTCGCACGAAAAGCGCGATTATGTCAAACGAACCTTTTCATTATAAATTTACGACAACGTTTGAATGAAAAACAGGGGATCTCACAAGAAAAATTGATAGCCTCTAAATATAGATCGAAGTTCTAATACGACAGGAAGCAAATCATCAAGAATTTCAGGCAAGGGATAATGTTTGATTATTAAAAGGCGAAAGAAATACACATTAGGCGTTGAATACACTGGGCCACATCGGATTTTAGAAATAGTTAATAAAAAGGGAAATGTAAAGATAATGTTAGCTCATAGTAAAACGAAAATTGTGCATGTTAATAGGTTGAGATATTCATATATGGAGCCTTTGTAAAAAAAAAAATATAGATGGTGCCTAAATATCTGTGTATAATAGCCTCAATGTGTTTATGGGTATGTATATATTTTTTAAGAGCTTTCGAATGACGGTGGTTAGATTATTGGCCAAGACCGCTGGTAAAAGTTATGCCTCGTAAATCCCCAATTTTCATATATTTTAAGGCGTAACTTTTACAAACGGTCTTGGACAATAATCTAACCACCGCCATTCGAAACCTCTTGAAAAATGTGATCTTTTGAGCGGTGATACATCAAAATCAATTATGGCGTGGTCGCCTTTTTTTTGATAATCAATAATTCCAGGTGTCCTATCTCTTCGAGATTTTAAAATTAAGAATTGTAACCTGGGTAGATAAGTTCTAAAGATTATTTTGAACAAAAGTTGTATGTAATGTCTTTTAAAAAAAATCAATAGATTTTGAGCTAAAGGCTTTGAAAATAGCAATTTTTTTAAATTAAAAAATTTCTATTTTTCATGGTGGAATAGTTCTTAGTAAAATTATTTTTAATACCTAAAAATTTTTTTCTATTTTCTAAAAGATATTTCCAGCTTGTTCTCATAATTTCCCGCAATTTAAAATTTTCATCATACCACTTGACGTGAAATAACCCACAGATATATATATATATAATGTTCATAGGTTATAGGTTAGAATAATACATGAATTGTTTCTCTGTAAATAACAAAGAACTTTATTATTTTATACAAAATATAATTACATACTTAGTAAATAATTTTTATTTACCTGTAAATAACAAAGAAATAACATTCAATGTTATTATTCAGAAGGTCGTCTTTAGATTACTTTTATAAAGTTTTATTCATTGTTTTCGGTATATCTTTATTAATCGTACTAATCGACACGTGCCAATTCTTATCTGCAAATTTTACCTGTCGGTATATTAAAAGATCTGATTTACCCACCTACACGCGCGCAATTCAAATAGACTAAGGATGTTTTCCTTACATCTCCCCTCCTGGAGACATTTTTGGTACAAACATTTGGTATAACTAATAATAATTACAAAATAATATAGAATATTATGTAATAGCACTTAGTAGTTACCACCTTTGAGTTAAGGAGATGGAGTTAATTTTGAAATATGGAGTAAATTTTATTCTAACCTTTTGTGTCCTGTATTAACTTCATACATTGTGTCTGATATCTTCTTTAAAATCTTGTATGGCCCGATTCTTAGCATATCCAATTTTTTCCGGTTCATTCGGGTACCATTTTCAATGTATACTAAATCTCCTAACATAAATTCGTGTTCTTTTCTATTTTTGTCATATAATTTCTTATTATATTCATGGTATTTTATACTATTTTTAAATGCAGTTTCTCTATCGTTTTCCAGTTGATTATAATCTCTATTCTTTTTTAGTTTATTTGGTAGTACTGATGTATCTTCACCATTTAATAAATATTTCGGACTAAATTTTGTTACCGCGTGCTCGGTCTCATTGTATTGGTTTATGCAATTTCTTGCTATAGTTGTCCACCCACACTTCTTTTTTTTTCGTTTATCGCACATCTTATTTTATTTACTAAAGTTTGGTTAAGTCTTTCGTTTAGACCGTTCGAAAATGGTGCATTAACTCCTGTAAATATCATTGTAACCCCTTTTTCTTCTAAGAATTTTTGAATTCTTTAGAATTTATACCTGGATATTGATCTGTTAGAAGTATTTGAATATTATGGTTTCGTAGTACATTTTCTGTTAATTTAATGAAATCATTTGCATTTTGTGTTTTTGATGTCAATATGCAAGCATATCTTGTAAAGTGATCTACTAAGAGATGTAAATATTTTTTTGTGGATCTTAAGCCACCGAATCCACCTATTGTATCGATAGAGACTATTTCTAAAGGTTTTTTTGCGGGCCAAGGTTTGACATTAACCCAATTTTGTCTTGTCTTCTTGACTTATTTTGTATACATACTTCGCAAGATCTACAGGCTTTCTTTATATTTTCTGATATATTTGTTGCTGTATAATACGGCAGTATCTTATTTTTCATTTGGTTTATTCCAATATGACAAAATTTCTTATGCCTGTCTTTTATTTATTGTTTGCTAAATTCTTCTGATAATAAAATTTTATCTTTGTTTCTTGATTTTTTACAATACAAATTATTTTTATACTTTAGTTTGTCTTTGTTGGATTCTATCTCTTTATTTTTCTGTTGATTCTCTAAAATATCTTCTAAACTAATTAAGTTTACAAACCTCAATTTATCCTCTTCGTCTTCTTCAAACTCTAATACTGAATTTCTGCTTAAGCAGTCTGCTTCTAAATTATCTTTACCTGAACGGTATATTATTTCGAAATCAAACTGTGATAAATAATAGGTAAGATCGCCTAACTCTTCATCTGTTCTTGCTTTTATATTCATTTTTTCTAATGGTTTATGGTCTGAAAATACTTTAAAATGTTTGCCTATAAGCCAGTGTTGCCAATACTTTACTGTTTCTTTTATTGCTATACATTCTAAGTAAATTGCTTTTTTTCTTTTTTGTGATTCATTCAGTTTTTTTGAAAAGTATGCTACTGGTTTTTCAGTAATTGGATTCTCGTTTAATTGTGGTTGTTTTAATATTGCACCTATACCTTTTAAACTTGCATCTGTGTATATGTGTATTGGTAAGTCTGGATCAAATATAGTTAATACTGGTTGAGTGCAAAGGAAATTTTTCATGTATTCGAAGGCTTCTTGACATTCTTATGACCAACCAAATTTTTGATTTTTTCTTCATAGGTTATGCAGCGGTTCTAAAATTAGAGAAGTTTTTGGTACATATTCGTTATAAAAGTTGATTTTTCCTAGAAATTGTCGAACATTTTTCTTATTTTCTGGGACCGGAAAGTTTCTTATGGAGTTTACTTACTTTTATTACTTTCTTATCGGAGGAATTGAGTTATGTTTAATTATATGTCCTAAGTATTGCACAGAGTCCAGTGCAAATGTGCACATTGACTGTTTCAATCGGAATCCTTTCTTCATAATTGCATCTAATAGTTTTGATAGATGGTCTACATGTTCCTTGAAAGATTTTGAAAATATTAATATGTCATCTGTGTAATTGACTGTAAAATTTGATAAATTATTTTTTCTTATTATATTGCTTAAAATTCTTTGGAAGATAGCTGGTGATGTTTTTAAACCAAATGGTAAACAGGTCCATTGAAAATGACCTTCTTGGGTCACAAAGCCTGTTTTTCTTCTGTCTTCAATTTGTAAAGGAATAGACCAAAATGCTGAATTTATATCTAGTTTTGAAAAAAAAAACTGCAATTTCTTGTCTTTACTACTAGGTCTTCAATCAGTGGAAACGGTTGTGATTGAGGAATTATGATTTTATTTAAATCTCTAAAATCTATGCATAATCTAGATTTTTTATTTTCATCCCTTTAATAAGCTAACGTTACTGGAGCAGCAAATGGGCTGTATGATTCTTCTATTAGGTTCCTTTTAAGTAATTGTGAAATTTGTTCTTCTATTTCTGTTTTATCTTCGATTGTACATTTATATGGTCTTTTACTACAGTATTTATCTATTGTCAAATCTATTCTAGCTTGGTAATCTTTTACAGTACCTATATCATATTTATCTTTTGCAAATATATTTTCATATTTGTCTATTAGATTGTTTATTATTTTTTCTTCATCACGTTTTAAGTGGTTTGCTGAAACGTTGAAGGTGCTTATTTCGATGTGTTCATTAAAATTGATTTGATACTCATTTATTATATCATTAGATTCGGAATCTTTTTGTTCTATCTCTAATTTTTCATTTTGTATCAGTCTGAATTTCTTTATACAATCTAATCCTATTAGAAAGTCATGTTTGAAATTTTTATTGTTAATTATGAACACATTCATGTGATCCTCTATATTTAGAATCTTTATTTTTATTTTTATTAATCCATCTGTTTTATACACACCATTAATTGTTCTCAAATTTGTTTTTTCTTTTTTTTATATCATTATTTGTAGATTTTAAATTTAGTAATTTTTATAGATAGCAGATATTTTTAAAATATCATTTAATTTTATTGGGAGTTCAATCAATGGTGGTATTATTAGTTTTTTGGATTTTCATCACTTAGTTCTACGTCTAAGGTTAAATTATTTAAAAATAAAATTTATCGGGCTTTGCGAACCAATATGCTTTATTAAGCAAGGTTTTTACTCTTCGTCCACTATGGTTGGTGGAAGTCCCAGAGTAAACCTTTGAAATTTATAAAATTGGCGTTTCGACCACAGCACTCTAGCTTTGGTCTCCTCAGTAAGGAGCTAGAGGCCTTCCTTAGACGCCCGTCGCAGATAGAAAGCGACGACAAATGAAAGAAGTGCGGCTATATATATGCCTTGTTATCGACTGTTTCTCTAACGGGTAGAGAGAACAGTCGTATCCTCCTGGTGGTAAGAACTCCCACCAACCAAGAGCGCGACGTTTTTCACCCGAAGTCGCGAGTTTTAAGAAAAAACAAAAAATTAAACGTTCGCTACAGGTTATTTAAAAATAAAATTTATCGGGCTTTGCGAACCAATATGCTTTATTAAGCAAGGTTTTTACTCTTCGTCCACTATGGTTGGTGGAAGTCCCAGAGTAAACCTTTGAAATTTATAAAATTGGCGTTTCGACCACAGCACTCTAGCTTTGGTCTCCTCAGTAAGGAGCTAGAGGCCTTCCTTAGACGCCCGTCGCAGATAGAAAGCGACGACAAATGAAAGAAGTGCGGCTATATATATGCCTTGTTATCGACTGTTTCTCTAACGGGTAGAGAGAACAGTCGTATCCTCCTGGTGGTAAGAACTCCCACCAACCAAGAGCGCGACGTTTTTCACCCGAAGTCGCGAGTTTTAAGAAAAAACAAAAAATTAAACGTTCGCTACAGGTTATTTCAAAATAAAATTTATCGGGCTTTGCGAACCAATATGCTTTATTAAGCAAGGTTTTTACTCTTCGTCCACTATGGTTGGTGGAAGTCCCAGAGTAAACCTTTGAAATTTATAAAATTGGCGTTTCGACCACAGCACTCTAGCTTTGGTCTCCTCAGTAAGGAGCTAGAGGCCTTCCTTAGACGCCCGTCGCAGATAGAAAGCGACGACAAATGAAAGAAGTGCGGCTATATATATGCCTTGTTATCGACTGTTTCTCTAACGGGTAGAGAGAACAGTCGTATCCTCCTGGTGGTAAGAACTCCCACCAACCATAGTGGACGAAGAGTAAAAACCTTGCTTAATAAAGCATATTGGTTCGCAAAGCCCGATAAATTTTATTTTGAAATAACCTGTAGCGAACGTTTAATTTTTTGTTTTTTGTTAAATTATTTACTTGTTTGACTTTATTAATTCTATTTTCTTGATCATTAAACCAGCATTCAGTTTCAGAATGAAAACGTATTCCTTTTTCTTTTTCTTTACATATTTTGCAAGGTGTTTTTTCACTTTTCTCTTTTGTGTTTGGTTTATTCTTTTTCATATCTAAATTTTTTTTGTACATTAAATGTTCTAATTTACTTATTTCATTATGTAGGTCTTCAGTTTTTGTTAATTTTTCTCTATCAATTTTATCAATTATATAATATGGCAGACCTATAGCAATCAGATCTATCAACGTTTCATTGTCGATAGTTTTTCTTACTAGCAATAAAATTTTTTCTTTTTTTATAGAGTATTCTAACAATGAACCTGTCTGATATTTAAATGCTAATGTATATTTTATTTGAGACCATACTTTACTGGCAAATGTATTAAAAATTTTGTTTCCACTCTTCCCAATTTGCTTCAATTGTAAGCTTGAGAAGTGTACAACTATACCAATCTGCGGCCCCCTTTTCCATAAAAGATTTTAAAATTTCAATTTTTTTGTTATCAATGTTTAAATCAAACCGTTCACATTCTTTTTCAAATTCAATCATCCATTGATTCGCATTCGAATTTTTACCATCAAATTTTTCAATTGTAAATTCTTTAGCTAATTTTCCAATGTTTATTTTTTCCGACTTTTCTTCGCTTTTTTCTAGTAATTTCTGTAATAGTTGCACTAATGGTATTTCTGCTGCATTCACTGTCACGTCACTAGTATCTTTGTTTTCAATCAATTCTTCTAAATATTCATCGCTAAATTGTACATTTCCTTCTTTATTAAAATAAGTATTTTTTAATTCTTTAGTTAAAGTAATCCATTCTTGTCTCATTTGGTGTCTTTGTGTTAATGTTTTCTTTACCTTATTAAACGTAGGCGTTTTAGCGAGCTCCTCGTGGTAGATTGCATTCATGTAATCGTGTGGAATTCTATACACACGACCGTCTGGCGTGGTGAGTCTGGTTACACATAATATATTGGATTTTCCATCCGAGGCTTCTAACAACGTAAACTTAATTTGCAACTTGTCCATTGTGATTTTCAACGAGAATGTTGTTATATAATATTCATAGGTTATAGGTTAGAATAATACATGAATTGTTTCTCTGTAAATAACAAAGAACTTTATTATTTTATACAAAATATAATTACATACTTAATAAATAATGTTTATTTACCTGTAAATAACAAAGAAACAACATTCAATTTTATTATTCACAAGGTTGTCTTTAGATTACTTTTATAAAGTTTTATTCATTGTTTTCGGTATATCTTTATTAACCGTACTAATTGACACGTGCCAATTCTTATCTGCAAATTTTACCTGTCGGTATATTAAAAGATCTGATTTACCGACCTACACGCGCGCAATTCAAATAGACTAAGGATGTTTTCCTTACATATATATAATGTGACATCCTAAACTTGAATCCTAAATAGAATTATTGGAATCAAACTGCGACGCGCAATAATTACACGCGCTAATTATTTCTAATAATTATCGAATGAATAAGTATAATTAATCAGTAGGTTTAAGACTCGTAGTATTGTGAGATAGCTTCGCGACAAACACGCGTCGTAAATCGCGAGTTCAACGACTGCGATATAAATAGCCAAAGGTTATTGACCGCTCCCCCACTACTGCGCCTACTTGCCAGTTCATTATCCTCGTTCGGAGTGGGGCAACCGCGTTCTGCGCATGCGCACTCTCGCAGATCGAATATATAAGGTGCGCCGAGAACCGCTGTAAGCAGTCTGGATCATGCGATCGTGAGAATACGTTCGTAGGTACAATCTCGTAACCATTACCCGACCGTATCCTCGTGAGCACACGTGGATTATCCCGACCGCATTCTCGTGAGCGCACGTGGATTATCCCGACCATATCCTAGTGAGCACACGTGGATTATCCCGACCGTATACTTGTGAGCACACGTGGATTATCCTGACCGTATTTCCGTTCGAGCACACACGGTAACCGTTAGTTGCGTCCGCTTAGGGAACTAATTATAAGATAGAGTTGTAAAGTTCGTAATTCTAAATATTGCTTATTTATTTGCTCTAGACTAACTAAGTTTCGCATCCCAGCCAGAACTGGTAACGGCATTTATCTATATTTTTTATTGTTTGTACATAAATTAAGTTTACATTAAATAAATAGTTAGTCCTTTATAATTAAATTACGGTATAATTATTTCGATTTCCTTCCTGACCGAATCCTGGGATCTGAGTAAGGCCTCACTCCATTGCATAACACATCACTGAACCTAAACTTAATTCCTATCCTTCCTAAGAAGTGCTTGATTGCACCTCTTCCTCCTCGTTGCTTAATTAGTCATACTTTCTTACAGAACGAGCATGTATAAATATATATAGGAGTTTGGCATACTCTAAAAAATTAACACTAGGCTCAATGGATATGGCAAAATATGTACAGCGAAATAAAGAATTGCAAATAAACGAGAAGAGGATGAAAAAGAATGATTTTATTAAAATTCAGCATTAAATAGAGAACTTTATTATGAAAATTATGTAAAGTAAACTCGCTAATAGCATCATACAAATGTTGAATAAAATCACTGAAGTAAGCCAAGATGGCGTCGAGTGAGAAACATTCTTCAGATAAGCTCGACTGTAAAGTATACAAGTGTCACCCTAAGCAAGAAGTAAAAACAGTGATATGCATCATTTGTGCAAGTGTATACCACAGAAGTGATTTTGAAAAAACAAAAAATCATAAATATGTGGGAGAAAACCTAATAATTTGTCCGGATCAGAGACTTAAAGATATAACCTTACAATCAGATCAACATATGTTATCTATCTAGATATCAAGATGTGGCTAAAAAAGTGATTGCTGCTATTAAATTAAAAAAGACAGAAGAATTAAGAAAAGATTTATTGCAAGAATTGAATAATACAACAGTCAAGAAACAAAATGCAACTATAGGAAATGAAATTGAACATCTGATAAAAGAAAATACCTCATTGAAAGAACTAATTACTGAATTACAAGAAAAAAATCAAATTCAAAAAGAATTAATAAAAATGTAGAAGCAAAAATGTATGGAAAAAATAACAACTACAAAAACATATGCAGATGTTAAAAGTGACGATAAACCGAAACAGAAAAAAGTGTCCTCCCGAACTAAATGCTTTATTTTTGGAATAAGGCAGGCCCATTATAGCCTTTGTCCACGGTTGGTGTAATTTCCAGAGTAAAGGCCTTTTATAACAATTAAAACAAAAATTTAAAGGCGTTTCGTCCTTGATCTCCAGTTTGGACTCCTCAGTAAGGAACTGGAGATCATACCGTAGACGCCTGTCGCAAGATGAATTGTAACGCCAGCAAGATCTTATGCGGCTATATATTTACGGGAAGACGACAATCACTCCAACAAGTATAGTCGTCTCCAGGTTTATTAAAACAAAATGAATTTACCGTTCGGTGATAATTTTTATAGTATAATTATCGGTCCTCTCGAACTAAATGCTTTATTTTTGGAATAAAGCAGGCCATTATACCCTTTGTGCACTATGGTTGGTGGAATTTCCCAGAGTAAAGGCCTTTTACAAAAATTAAAACAAAAATTTAAAGACGTTTCGTCCTCGATCCCAAGTTTGGACACCTCAGTAAGGAACTGGAGATCATACCTTAGACGCCTGTCGCAAGCTGAACTGCGTTTGGTGGTCTTTCCCACCGTTAGATGGAGACGACTATACTCGTTGGAGAGATTGTCGTCTTTCTCTCTCTCTCTCTCTCCCTATATATATATATGCTAATAAATAGATATTTAAGTACCTCATGTGTTAAATAAAACTTATATACATGTGTATATACATGCGTATGTCTATTTTTAAGACTTTTATCAAATAGTATGCGAGATGTGAAAAAGTCAAGTGCAATCACAACATCATAAACAGGCAGCCGGGATAGGCCTAATGGTGATCGACAGCGTAATTGCGTCGTCAGACATTAACATAACCGAGCTGAAAATGGCTGCAAGCAGAATATCCATCCACTCCAGGGTCGGATGGAATACCTGCTCTGGCTATTAAGACCGCTGCGCTGAATGTGTCACAAATTTTTGCGGATATATTCAGTGCTTGTTTTTAATTAGGATGCTTCCCAGCATGGTGGAAAGTACAAAGGTTGGTGCTTCTCCCAAATGGGAGCCAACCACGGGAGAACCCGGATATCTGCGATGCCTTCAACTCGGCTCGATGGGACAACATAATGTTGTCCTTGGAACAATTGAGAGTGCCGCTCTACCTGCGAAAAAGTCATCTCGAGTTACCTCGCAGGACGGATCCTTCTCTATGACACCGACGATGGCGCGCATTCTTACAACATAACCAGATGCATGCCGCAGGTTTCGGTTTTGGGGTCCATCTCTGGAACACCATTTACGACGGGCTGCTTAGACAGTAGCTTCCAGAGGGGGTGTCGATGGTGGCCTGTAAGATCGTCGGACATGGTTAAAAACCTAGGAGTCATCTTGAATCTGCGGTTAACATTCAAGGAACACCTTTAAATAGAAAGTCGACAGCCGCAGGAGTAGCTAGAGCTCTGTCGGGCATAATGCCCAATGTCGAAAGGCCAAAGCAGCCCGGTTAGGCCCGCTTAACGATAGTGCGTAAGTCCGTAATTTTGTATGGAGTTCCGATTTGGGCAAAGGCCCTAAGAAGTAATAAAAAGCTACGGTGCATCCTGACGGACAGCCTGCAGAATATCCGCGTTAATGGTGAATCATGCTTATAGAACCGTGCTAGATATAGCCCTCTTAATGATCGCGGGAACTCGTACAGAGACGGTCGGCGTACCTTAGAAACCAGTAGCGAAGCACCACGTGGTTGTAACAGTGGGTGGTTAAATAGTACTATCGAACTGTGGCAGCAGAGATGGGATTCGGCAGGCGAAGATTGCTGGACCCACCGTGTCATTTCAGATATTGCCAAATTGACGAGTTGGAAACACAGATTTGCCACCTTCTATCTGACCCAGGTGCTTACCGGTCATGGATGTTTTCGTAGTTAGCTGCACCGAATCTGTATATACGGGGGTGCGGAATGGCGACCTTCCCTGGTGTCGATGAAGGCGTGAAACACGTTCCGCCCTGGTGTCCTTAATTCGTGGAAGAAAGGGACGATTTCGAAACTTTCTTTAAGGGGGTATCCTGATTTAGAACGTTCAAAAAATTGATTTTTTTTATTACTTAAATCTATTCCTTATATGTATAAGAACATATATCCGAAGTTATAGAGTCGGATTCGTAGTATTTCCGAAGATACAGCACTAAACGCAACGGGGCATCGAGCAAGTGCCAGTGCTCGGTCAGACTGAACGCGCGCGCTCCTCCCCTCGTCTCTAAACTCGAAACTATATACCTGAAAAGCTTCAGCAGCTGTTCGAAATAATATTTTGCTTTAATAGAAGCATCTTTTGAACCTTAGTATGTGTCATCGGTATATAATCTGTGTGTACCTGCTTCCTATAGAGCTGTTTGTGGCGTAACGTTTAGTTCTGCTCTGACTATTGACGAGTGCGCTTCAATGTAATCATGTCTAGTTATCCGAAAAGTGACAAATCGAGTAGTAATCGTGCTGCAAAACCACGGACACGAAAATTCCATGGTAATCAATTCACAACAGAATCAGACGATACAGAGAGCAACACAAGTAGTACTGAGAGAAAATTAGCCACCGCTAGCACTGGGAACATCATTGTGCATCCAACTCACTGCTATCGAATAATCGAGTTTGTCACAGTATTTTTTGCAATTTCTGATATCGTAATTTGCAGATCTTGCAAACAAAATATACAATTTTCAGAGAGCGGCCATCGAGACTTAGGTTTCAAAATTGTATTATCGTGTATGTGTGGTCATAGAGAAATAAATTCAGGACCGTTTATAAACACTGGATTCGAAATAAATAGACGAATTATTTTTGTTATGAGGCTTTTCGGTGTTGGACGAGAAGGTATTAATGTTTTTTGTGGACTTATGGATATATGTCATGGTGTAGCAAAATCAACGTATGATTAAATTGAGCAGCATTTATATACAGCGTCAAAATTAATGTTTAAAAGCGTTTGTGAAAAAGCTGTCAAAGAAGAGAAAGAAAAAAATATAGCACATGATAGATCTGCTGACTGTTTGAAAGTTTCTGGCGATGGATCCTGGAAAAAACGAGGTTTTACTTCATTGTTTGGTGTTACAACGCTCATTGCATATTACTCTGGCAAAGTAGTCGACCTTATTGTAAAAAGTGCATATTGTCATTCATGTGCTTTACAAAAGAATATATTAGACGAAGAAGAATTTGAAGAATGGTGTAATGATCATAAAGAATCATGCTCTTTAAATCACGATGGTTCAGTAGGGAAGATGGTGGTAGATTCAATCGTGGAGATGTTTTTGAGATCTGTTGAAAATTTTGGAGTAAAGTATACGAATTACATCGGCGACGGTGATTCGAAAACTTTCAATGGTATTGTAAAAATGAATCCATATGGTGATGATTACCCCGTGACAAAAAATGAGTGCGTGGGACACGTACAAAATTCGAACGAATAGTTCAACTCCACTGACTGGCGCATAACTCCGAAACATCTCAATTCTGGTCAAAAAATCGTAGAAATTGCTGCGTATATGGCTGCAGGAATGTTCAATGAAGGATATTTAGCAGTTCTGCATACCATGCAATTACTCAATTTGAAAATTGGCCAGCAATATCCGACATACAACGGATTGAACGAGAAAGACGACGTTCGTCTCTTTCCAGTAAGGAAGCTCGTACGGCCCGTAGACTTGAACAACTTCAACAAAATGAGTTCCATGAGGAAGCTGAAGGTCTATTGTATGGCGCAGGAATAGCTGATCAGCGAATTATTGCCGTAAGTAGTCGAAAATTAACATTTTTCCAGTTCATAAACTTTAAAGCGCTTTTTCTCGAGTTTTCGTTTTTCCACTTTTTCTAAACTGGCGGGCGTGTTTGCAAAAAAAAAATAAATAAGCCATCGTAACGATCTAAAGTTTTTTAGCTCAAGTTTTATCTACTCTTCAATATGAATCAAAAAGATTTTTGGAAATAAATTTCTAAAAGACTTTTTCAGCACATTGAAGAGATTTTTTTTTCTCGTAAAAAGCACTTTTTGCTTCAAATTCGGAAAAAATTTCAATTTTCACAATTTCTTCGGATTTTTCTTGGTTTAAATAGAAAATACATGTATGAAAATGAAATTTTTTTTTGGCTTTCTGTTTAAGATCAAGATTAAGAGCTCTATCACTCCCGCGAATAGAAGACTCGGATTACGGATTGCCTATCAAATGTGCCTAATAATCGGCTGCATTTTGATATTTTTCTTTAAAAAAATTTTTTTGTAATGTTCAATTATATAATAAAATATTCCTGGAAGTTATCTGGAGTTGGTTATTTATTTCTATCTTAAAAAAAAATTCCCTAAAAAATGTTTTTTTTTTTACGCCATCCAAAGCAGAATACCCCCTTAAGGGTCCTTTAATACTAGAGGATATTAGGATGTGCTTTCTTGGTTCGCAAGAAGGTTGGGATCCCGTGGTGATCTTCGCAGCATTCATCTTGAGAAAGTAAGGCGATTAATTGTCAAGAAGGACCAAATGTGGTGTGACTGCCCCTCTCGAATTAATACCGTGTGGCGGTTCCCGAGGGAGGAGAGTCAATCGAGCGGAGGAGCCCGGCCAAGACCAACAGTAGGGTGGTTTTTTAGTGAGTATGGATTGCGCTGACCGAGTCCCACACGTCGTACGTAAAGAGCATTTTTATCGCCTTCTCTACACACACACACACACACACACACACACACACACACACACACACACACACACACACACACACACACACACACACACACACACACTCACACACACCACATACACATTTTTTAAAAACGCGTGATTTCGACATGTTAGCGAGTCGAAAAATTATATTATTACAAAGCTGCCCCTATGAGGAAGCAAAATTACTATATTCACTCTATTTTGTATATTAATACGTCAATTTATTGCCACCGTGTATAAGAATATTTAATATTTTTTATATATTATATCTTGTACATATTTTTCGTTATGTACATATATTGTAACGATAAGGTATAATGTTCGCGTTGGCTCAGTTCGATACGTCGTGGCTACACGGACGATATCGGTTTCGCGCGTGAAAGATACGCGTGTGCACCAGAATATGAGAGTTTAGCACCATTTGTACTTGATTTATCGTTGTATGCGTGAGTGAGTGTTAACTGCAGTCCGATCCTGCATTCGCGGTGTGTGTCTCACCATAGGAAATCGACCTGCAGCCATGCAAACTCGGTGCATACGCGACTGGCCTAGATGTTTTATACCGCAACGAGAGCGAGGGAGAGATTGATTAATTACATTCATTGATTACTAGGGGTATATACCCGACAACCCTATAAAAATATATTTGGAATTTTTTAAACTAAAATGATACATAAAACTCTAGTAAAATACAAAAGAATTGTCGAACAAATGTAACAGTTTGATTGCCGCGCGGCTGTTTATTTTATTATCACGGTTGCTCAGCGGTACGGTTGAACTTAACGTATTTAAATAAACGTATTTTTCCGCGTTGAAGCGGCGGTTACCTGTATGCTCTATCAAATCTTAAATGTTAGTCTGAAACCGAGGTTCGATCTCAGATAACAACCAGATAAAAATCAAATATGAGATTGACCGCGAAATAGGGATATCGCGTCGAGCACTTATCAATTATAAATATACGAGCACTTAGGATCACGGAAGGAATCGTACGTGGATTAAAACGATGAACCAAGCCGAGCTTAATCTTGCCGGCCCGAGCCGATAAACAATACTTTACCGTTACACAATAAATAAATAAATAATTTGTAAATACAACTGCTAAAATAATAATGACAATAATAACAATAATAAATTCCAACAGACAAATGCAGTTCAACCAAAAAATTTAGTAAAAAACTTAATATTTAAATAAATAAATAAATAAATAATAAATAAAATAAATAAAATAAATAAATAAAATAAATAAATAAATAAATAAAATAAATAAATAAAATAAATAAATAAATAAAATAAATAAATAAATAAAATAAATAAATAACTAAATAAATAAATAAAATAAATAAATAAATAATAAGAGAGTTGTAAAGAATAAAATAAAAAATAAAAATGAGATCAAAGGTGGACAGAATCGAACTGTTAAGATGATAAGTTATATTAGTTAGCTAGTGAGAAGGGTCAAAGGGAATAAAGGATGAGTGATTAGTGGGGTCAAGCGAAGATATATGATTTGTGTTTTGTTGGTCGAGTCTTGGAGGAGTATTTTCAAGTGAAGGTGCGAAAGAATGAATGTGTATGAATATGCAGATGAGAAAAGGTTGAATCTATGTAAATGCAAATAATGAGTCGAGATCATGGAGGGTAATCTCTCCAAAATTACGTAAACAGAACCTTTTTACTATGGTTGGTAAGCTAGTAAGGTTAAGTAAAATTTCAGTGGCATAATGTCTAGCAGCAAAAGATACAGAAAATTTACAGTAACTTTAATGAAATGTAGTGTTACAAATCATGAAGAGATCAAGCCATGTATGAGAGATGCCAGCCAATGTTAATGCGTTATGGGTATACTCGGATGGAACGAGAGTAAGGCCAATTATATCAATGTTGAAGTCGCTTGTGTTTACAAAATAATTATGCAGATGAATCACATCCGAGAGGGCCTCAAAGAAAAGCTTAGGATAAGCAGCTGTAGGTCTTCGGTACACCACGACTAGTAATAAAGAAAACAAATTTCTAGACAGCTGAAGAATAAAAAATTCAGGTGAATTAGAAAATACCGGGTCAGAATGTGAGACTACCTTAACTTTGTACCCCTCGCGAACGTAGACCGCCATTCTCCCGCCCCCCTTACCAACCATAACAAGTCTGAAGTACATAACCTGGAAGGCATACTTTATCCGAGGAATCACAATCATAAAGAAAGTCTCTGTAATAGCAACAAAGTCAAAAGATGTGGGATAAATTAATGATTCAATAGATGAAAAATGCGTAATAAGACGATTAATATTAACATGAAAAATAGGAAATGATTTAGTTTTAGATGAGGAATGAAAAACTCGACCAACGCGATCTTATTGAGGGTGATGTCATGAGTTTAAAATAAACTTGTAGAAGAATACCTCGAAGTCAGGGGAGTCAATCATTCGTCGGCACCTCCTTATCACACGCAGGCCAATCCGTCGAGAGGGCAAATCGGATCCTTGAGACGATGGTCGCGCCGTATTGAGCAAAACTATCTTTTTAGCAACTTAATTCATATTGCTAAGTCTTAAATATAGCCAGAGGTATTAGAAAATTAATAAGAGAAAGGTCGAGAAAGAAAATACTTTACTAATATATTGATTCATTCTATTTTCTTCTCTGTACTTACAGGCTTGAGACTGTGTTATTATGTAGATTGTGACGGAAATCGTCACACAATTTATTCACGACGAATAGAATATTTAAATTCATTCATGTAAGCCGTTAAAGCCTTTGGTATGCCAAGGCCAACCGACGATACTTGCTGATTCCGTTACGAGTGTACAATTACGCGCGCGACAATACGTAGGGATGGGAACGTGAGAGAGTGTGTATGTGTTTCCCTTTTCTCATCCTTTTTTCGGAAAATTAGGCGATCGCCTAATTGGTGTGTAACTGTCCGCCGATCGAGGTGGATCAGTACCTTTTACTCGTTAGTACTGCTCGGTGCGCCGAGAGTACGAATTTCCGAATCATGGAAATTTCTCCCAGATCACTTTTTGCCGTCGATCATTCCCACCAATTAAAGCGCGCAATCATCGATTGTTTTTTTTTAACTTTAGGTTATTACAAGAGGAGATAATATCGAAGTTTCGAATTTCAGTGCACTATATTTGAATGCAGTTGCCCCATAAATATATAACACTCAAACCGATACGTAACCGTTACACGTTGTGGTGTAGAAGTTAATTAACGTAATAAAAGAGATTAAATAAAACTTAAATTAAATAGTTTATTTAAAAAATTTTCGATAGATTAAAAAATAATTTAAATGTTTTAAAAAATATGTATTTTTGAATAGACAATAAAAGAAATTCTTTATTCAAAAAATGCTTAAGGTGACAAGAAAGTGTACCTACTTTACCTATTGTCGCAGTTTATTCTCAGACCAGATCATTAGATTGAGGTTCATTTTCAAACAAATTAAATCACTTATCGTCTGAGTGGAACAGAATTTAAAAAATATCAACACAAAAAAATTGTCTCCAAAGCTATGTCAACTATTTCAAAATTTTCATAAAAATCATCTATTTTGGAACCATTTCTTTTTTGTGTTCTGCTTTCTTGTTTGTATTTTTTGTGTTTATGTTACACTCAAAATGTTTACATCTTTCGGAATCAAATTCATAATTTTAATTGTAGTTTCTGACGAAAAGTTACGTTTAAAAATATTTTGAAACGAGACCACAAAAATTTATTATCTAATAATAAATACGACGAAAATTAAATTGTACGTTCTAAAATAGAAATAGAAATAGTAGTCGCTGTATTACATTTGTCCGCCATGAACGATAATCGTTGCATTTGCGATTCGAAAAAGCAGAAAAAGCTTGTTTTGATTATATTTTTATTACAGAATAATCGAAACTTGATTTTTAAAGAGTTCAAATTCATACGTGAAAGTTGAATGACATAGAAGAAGCTGACAGAGCGATCATTTGATACATAATTTTAATTAATTATCATTACTTTTTGACGCCCATAATTAGATTGATCCTTGTATCTCAATCATTTATTATTAAAAAATGTTGAAAAAATTCACACGTATAACTATTCAAAGCAAGTAGAAGAGCGTTATAGGGACATTTTTTTAAACTTAACATATTCTTCACTTTAAAAAAAATATTTAGAGGTTCAAATTTTTATGCGGAATGTCTCCTTAAGTTTCCTATATTTGATTTTCTTTTAACTGTTGCTAGCATATCAATCACTACTTCGCATTTTCTTTTCATAACTTCTATCTTTTTTTGAAGCTTTATCTTTTCACAAATTTCGACCTCTTTTACATTTGTCCGTGATACTTCTTCAATTACTTCTTCTGACTTTAGCTGCGACGTTTCTTCGTGATTTTCTGCGACAATATAGTAGAAATACGTGTGACCTATCTCTGCTGGAAATGCTCAGTTAATTCCGATTTATTCCGCGTGACGGAAATCGTCACACAATCTATTCGCAGCGAATGAAATATTTAAAGTCATAATAATTGTAAGTCGTCGGAGCCTTTGGTATATCAAAGCCAACCGACGATACTTGTTTACTTTAACTCAAGTGTACAATTACGCGCGCAATAATACGTAGGGATGAGAGCGCGAGAGTGTATGTGTGAGTTTTCCCTCTCTCATCCCTTTTTCGGGAAAATTAGGCGAATTGCCTATTTAGTATGTCCCGATCCGCCGCTCGAGGCTACGCATAGGCCGACGGCATCCGCGAGTATCCTCGTGCGGTCGCGTGTGAGTACACGAGTGAAAAATGTGCGAGTGAAGCATTGGGCCGCCTGCTCATCACTTCTGCCAACAAGGGTCTGCGCTGCCCAGGAGACCACCGGGACCGAGATCGGCTGAGCCATCTTCGGGGCGTCGACCGGTAAGTTAATTTTATAATATTGTGACCTCCCCCCCCAGTGTATGATTGTTGAGTGAAACTCGGGAGTGTGTTCAGGTACGCCCGTAGCTGAACATCGGGTTCTGTGAGCTAGTCTGACGAGGTAGGCAGACAAGGATCTCGATCCGACAGGCTTCCCGGGACTTCCGCCCGCGCGTTACAAAATTGTCGCGGCACGAGGCCTGGATGGCCCATTTCGTTATTAATCCATAATAAATACTTCATTTTTATTTTAAATAATTCGTAGTATTTATTGTTTTCTTCCCGCTCCCGTCGACATATTTATCTTCTACTTTAATTGTGTCGAGGCAAGGAGGATCGCCCGAATCTTCCATACCGTGGGTCCCAGCGAATTTGTTCCTGGCGACACTTGCCGGCAATCTTTGCGAAATAAATAAATTGTGTACGCGATATTGGGCAACGCGGTCCAACGGTTATTACTAATTAATAAAATTAATTATTGTTGGCTAATAATAGTGTCTCTCTCCGAATGCGCCTGCGAGTGGGAGTGAGAGGAAGAATCCCTAGTCGCGGGGAATCGGTGTTAGGTGCTAAGCGAGGCATCCTGTGTGTGTGAAAGAGAAATAGCGCGATCGCCTAGCCCCTTTCGCGTGGATAGTCTTCACAGCTGGTTTCGCCGAGAAAAACCACTATGACGAATTATTTTATTTTTTATTTTTTTTTTTATTATTTTAACGTCGCTCCTTTTATGCTCCCAAACCGGTGCTAATCAGCGACTGGGGTCATACGATGTCTTGGTGAAGAAAGCACTTGTTGAAAATATATTCGCCAGTGGTGCTTGTATCAATCGGCCGGGGCCGGGAATCGAACCTGGGACCTCCAGATTACGAGCCCGACGCCCTACCGACCGAGCTATCGCAGGCCTCAATTATTTTATTTAATTTTAATGAAATAAATTTGTTTCCGCGCGGGATCTATTTTAATTTTGGTGTGAGAGTGTTATAAAAAAAATATATATTCCTTCGGGAGAGGTAGCTGCCCCACCAATCTCCCTTTTAAAAAAAAAATTTATAGTTAATTTTTTTTTTATATACGAGACACGACGAGTTATTTTTGAGTTCGAAAGCGTCATTTTTTTGCTTTCTCCCCTTCCTGACCCACATATATTATTCATAGTAATTATAATTTAATAATTGTGTTTATTATTTATTACTATTTATTTGTATAATATTTAGAACATTTTTTTGGTGTATATAAAATATATTACTACAACTTTTGTTAAGTTGTAAGATTAATTACTTAAACTCGTGTGTCTGTAAAATAATTAAAATTATTTGTATTGCACTTGTCTGACAGTAATTACTTGATCTAATATTTTGTATTCATTAAGTGTTACTGTTCATGATCTTTATAACAAATTTTTGAAAATTTTTGAGAGTGAGGAATTTTTTTATAGCTTGTGTTGATTATTTATGCTTGTTGTAAGCTAAATAATTAACGATAATTGTTTTTGTGTGATTGTTCGGCAAAGATACTAGAGTTAGACAGTAAAATAAATAAAGACAGTAAAATATAATTGTTGTAATATGTAAATATATATGATCGTGATATTACTCCGAAATGGTACACGTCGCGCCATCTATTGGTATACAACGATTTTGTGCAGTCATACAAGCTCACGCGAGAGCAAGCGTACCGCGCATGTCTCGCGTATATACTCTAAGCGCCTATTATATACTATACTCTTTAATACACTCTACGTTCAGACTCCGATGTAAGTACTTACATACTGTGTCGTCGACTACGGCTATTGCCGTGTGTATTTATATACCGTATTAATTATATTTTTATTAACATTAACCTCAAGTATTTATTTACTCCACCACTCCAACATGGTAGCAGAGCGTGGTTAGTATAATAATTACTTATCATCTATAATGACTCTCGAGTCTTATAGAGTTAATTTAAAAGTGAGGTTAGTAAAACGCCACGTGGAAAAATAGTTAACGGTTTTAGTTAACAAAGTGAATCGCAAAGTGAAATATTGAGCACTGAATTAAAAGGAGAAAATTTCTCATATAGACTATATATTTGTGAAGCATGAAATTCGATTTATCATATGGAAATAACTGTCGAAAAAATGAAAAGTTTCAAGTGATGAAAAATATGTATAGTAAAGTTAAAGTCAAGAAATATATGCTCAATGACGAAGATAAAGTCGTCAGGTACTAATCAATAAGTAGATTTTTGAAAAATAATCAAGATTTAAGTGCGATGTCAATGGATAAAAGTCGGCGAGTGAAAAACGTGGCAACGTGCTAGTACAGAGCACATGGCATAAAGTGAGGTTAAGCACATGTTTTCGTGGCTTAAAAATATAATAAAACAAGAGCATGAATTAGATGCTGAAGATATTGAATTAAATAAAAGAATAAGGAATAAGATTCGAAAAATACTTTTGAAAGAAACTAAAAGGATTATAGTGTTAAAAAATCAAGTGTACGATAATATAAGTGCAAACGATTTAAAAATAACTAAACAAGCTAAAGATAAAGATATCATGATGCCAATTTTTGATGGAGCAAATTATTCAAGCTGGAAGATTAGATTAATGATCTTGTTAGAATACAAGGAGTGTAAAGAGACAGCTGTCAGTAAAATAACGGCAGCATATCAAGACAAAGAAACTGAGTAAAACAAAATGGATTTAAAAGCAAGAACAATAAGTATCAGTACTATTTCAGATAAACAATTAGAGTATGTTAAAATGTATACGACTCAGTCTACAGCCCTGCAAATTATATGCAAAGAAAAAATCGAAGAAATTAAATAAAATAATGTTTCAACAGTTGAAGAATTTTTTGCTGAATTTAAAAAAACTACAAACGAGTTTAAAGCAGCTGGTGGCAAGTTAGATGAATCTGAAAAAATGAGGTACTTGCTAAAAGCATTACCGTCAAACTACAGCTATATTGGGGACTTTATAGATGTCATCCCTGAAGATCAAAGAACTGTCGACTATGTTAAGTCACACAACAAGAACAGAATCTGAAAGGAAAAGCAACGTCAGTACCTTCGCATCTCAAGCGCAAGGCAAATGTTATAACTGCGGAAAATCTGGACATTTCAAGAAGGACTGCTGGCATGGTCAACAAAACAACCGAGGTCATCAGAGCAATCGAGGCAGAAATGCTCAACCCAGCAAGGTCAACGAGGTCACCAACGCGGCTTTAATCGAGGTGGAAGCTACAGAAGTCGTGGTCGAGGACGAGGTTCATCAGGTTCACAACGAGGCGAATCATCAGGAGATCAACGCAACAACTGCCAATTCGAGTCGTAGACAACGGAGGTGTGTAACTCTAATAATAATCACTTATCTTCTACTTTGACTTTCGAGTCTAGTAGAGATAATAAAGTAAGTATGGTAAATCATGCAACAGGGTATAGCGAAAATTGTAATGAAATTAATTGGTTATTATATAGTGATTGCACAGATCATATTATTAAAAGTGATAAATTCTTTGATATGTATGTAGATTTGAAAAATCCTATCAATGTAAAATTACCAAATGGTAAAATGTTAAAAGCAACCAAAATAGGTTCTATTAAAATTTGCTTTAAAAATTATTATAATGAAAAATATATTGAATTAAAAAATGTTTATTATGTTGAAAGCATTAAACAAAATTTATTGAGTTTTTCAAAAATAACCGAAAACTGTACAATAGTAGCAAAAATTGACAAAGCTAAAATTTATAATAAATCTAAAGAATTAAAAGCTGTTGCAAACAAAATAAATAATTTATATTTTATGAAAAGCTTTGTATCTAAAGTGAAAAATAAGCAAATTAATGTAAATAGTTTGGAAATAACTAACAAAGAAAAATGGCATAAGGCACTTGATCATGTAAATTTTCAGTATTTAAATAAATTAGTAAATAATAAATTTGTTGAAGGATTGCCAGATAAAATGAGCACAGAAAGGAAAAGTTGAAATTGTATAGAGAGTACAATGGCTAACGTTTCGTTTGAAAATAATAGAACAAAAACAACTGAAATTTTAGAATTAATTCATACTGATTTAAATGGTCCACGTAACACAACTGGTTATGGTGGAGAAAAATATTTTTTAACATTCATTGATGATTATAGTAAATGCACTAGAATTTTTTGTATTAAAAATAAATCAGAGACTGCAAGTTGTTTGAAAGAATTCGTTAATTTAGTAGAAAATAAATTCAATAAGAGAGTAAAGAAATTACGATGCGATAATGGCAAAGAACATTCAAATAAAGAAATTTATGATTTTGTAAAGTCTAATGGAATTGAATTATTGCCATGCCCGCCTTATGTACACGAGTTAAATGGCGTAGCGGAAAGATATAACAGATCTGCAATGAATATGGGCAGATGTTTAATGAGAGAAGCAAAAATTCATAGGCGATATTGGCCCGAAATTACAAAAACAGTTGCGTATTTAAAAAATCGTACAATTGCAAATATAGCTCAAAATAAAACGCCGTACGAAATATTTTTCGGAAAAAAACCAAATGTCGATCATTTAATAATTTACGGAAGTCGAGTCTTCGTAAGAATACCAGAAGTGTTGCGAACAAGCAAATGGGATGATTAAGCTAAATTAGGCGTATTAGTTGGTTATAATGAAAATAGTTACAGAGTTTTAATTAATAATAAAATAATAAATGCCAGGCATGTTCAAGATGTTGAAGAAAATATACAAATTATTTGTTTAGATAAAAATGATGTTGAAAAAGATAAAGATTTTGAGAATAACAAATTAATAAATAAAGAAAATGATATACTGGAAAGCGAATCTGAAATTGATGATGTAAGACAAATTCTAATAAAACTAATCTATTATCATCTACTCATACCTTCGGGAAAAGTAGAGATAATACTCAGAACAATATTGAAAGAGAAAATAAGAATGATAAAATTTTAACTATCAAAAGAAAATCAGATAGAAAGAAAAGTCCGGTAAATAGATATGGCAATCCAGTATCACATTTTATTTATATAAATTATATTGATGCAAATGTACCGAATACATATGAGGAGGCGATAAATTCGAAAGATTATAAACAATTGCAAATTGCGATTTAGGAGGCGTGTTGCAATATGTAAATATATATGATCGTGATATTACTCCGAAATGGTACACGTCTCGCCATCTATTGGTATACAACGATTTTGTTCAGTCATACAAGCTCACGCGAGAGCAAGCGTACCGCGCATGTCTCGCGTATATACTCTAAGCGCCTATTATGTACTATTATTATGTACTATTATATTATTATGTATTATCTCTCTTTGATACACTCTACGTTCAGACTCCGATGTAAGCGTGTCGCCGACTACGGCTATTGCCGTGTGTATTTATATACCGTATTAATTATATTTTTATTAACATTAACCTCAAGTATTTATTTACTCCACCACTCCAACAAAAATTATTTAGACTCGAGATTGAACTAAATAATTGGATTTTTTTGCATATATTTTGATGATGGGCATTTAATCTAATATTTTTTATTCGTTATTTGCTGCAAATTCTAATAGATGTAAAATCTTTTTTTCCCCTCTTTTGTGTGTTATAAAATAGATCTCCACACATTTTTGTCAATTATTTAGACCAGTTCGTTAGTTAAATAATTGGCTACAAGTAATTTTGGTGTGTTTGAGTTACATAAATATTTAGTGTATAAATTTAATTGTTTAGACTTGTTAGCAAGTTAAATAATTAAATTTTCTTTTTCTTTGTGTTAAATTTACATAACAAAAGAAAATATAAATTATTTCAATTCGGTAGCAACATAAATTATTTATTTAGTCCCTTTTATGATAAAATGAATATATTTCACTAAAAAAATGTCGTTTCGGACGATAACTGGTGAAATAATTATTTTGTTGAAAATTATAAGGAAATTACAACATATTGTATATATTGTATATAAAATTCGAGTGTGTGTATGAATTATAAAGGAGAATTATTTTTGCTTGAATAAGCAAAATAATTAAATAGTGTCTTTGTGTGTGCGAATCGCAAGACATTATATTTGTAAAATTATTTATTTACACTCGTTGGCGAGATAAATAATTTAAATCTTTCCTTGCTTTCTTCGTTTATACATTTTTGTTGCCGAATTTATTGATAGAAATAGGAGTTTAATTATTTCAATTTCCACAAGAAAATAAATTCTTCTTCTCGCCGGTGAGAAATCTTTTGGATTATAACTGGCGAGGGAGGTATTTTGGGAAATTGTTAAAATTTGCCTTTGCTGGTAAATTACCGACGATATTAAAATAATTTGAAATTCTTTTTCTTGTTAATAATTATTTGGCTTAGAAGCGAAGCAATTGTATTGAGTCTTGGTGTGTGTGAGTCACAAGACACTATTATAAACATTAATTATTTAGACTTATGAGCAAGTTAAATAATAATTTAAATTTGGTGCAATTGTTAAGTGTGTAATTTGTCACAACTTTAACTAACAAAATTTAATTGTTTTGTCCTTTTAAGGACGAAATACATGCGACGCTACTTTTCGTCGGAAGAACAATTGGTAAAAATTACGATCCGACGGAGGTTCCGTCGTAGCGACGTTCAAAATAAGTATATCGCCGATTTATTTAATATCAGGCGCTTGACGATATTAATAATAAAATTAATCACTTGAAATAACTACTCAGCAACCCGGCAAATTCGCAATTTCTTATTTTCATTCGTAAGCACCTCCGGTGTCCTTCGGTTTACTGCAACTTATGACTTGAATCCGCTCCTCATTCCATTCCCCTGGCGGTGTGGATCCCGTTCTTCGGCGGATGGAAAACCATTCACACTCATTGGGGATAGATGTAACCTCGGCGGCAGTGTCGGGATACGTGACTGTTCTATGTCGGGGGTAACCCCTGTGGCTCCGTCTGGAGTAGGGCGGGTGTCGCCTACTAGCTCATGGAGCTCGTACACGGCGCGTTGGCGCTTCTCTGCCTCTTCGCTGTGTCCGACAGCCTCCTCCTCTACTGCCATCGGTTTTGGCTTACTGGGGGCTGGCCAGGGCGGCGACTGCAATTGCAGGGCTCTCCCCCACTGTCAGCCGGGGCTATCGGGCACTGCGTAACCACTGGCACCATTCCGTTTCGGCGGAGTGAAAGCCGGACCATGCAGCGAGGTCGAGGGATGGCTCCCCGACTTGTCATGGTGAGTAGGGCGGTGTTCTCTGATGCGCTACTACGCTCCTCAGGCTTTTCACCGGCTTAGGGTGTCTGCCAAAATTTAAAAAGGCAGGTGACACCTTTGTGGATGATTGTACGGTGGTATTTATGGTATGGCGAAATTCGTGCACGTGCACGTCCCAATTCCGATAATCTCCGCCGACAAATGCTGCTATCGTCGACTTCAGCGTTCCGTTACTTCTGTCGACGGGATTAGCCTGGGGAAAATATGGAGGTGTCGTGACGTGCTTCACTTAATGCTCCGCCAATGTAGCTTGTAATAACTTATTGTCGAATTCGCGCCAATTATCCGAGAGAAAGAATTAATTTGGCGTCTCCCAACGGAATAAAACTAATTCCTTGAACACCTTCGCAACCGACTTTCCGTCTGCTGATCTCAAAGCTTTCACCTCTATCCACCTGGTGAAGGGGTCATGGAATACCAGCAAATATCGACTGGCTCTTATTTGGTGGAACTTCCATGAGATTGGCAACTACCACTACCCATAATCTTTCTATGATCCAGTTTCCCATTAATCCGACGGGTCCTGTCTGCGATACCTTGTATTACTAACAGATCTTGCAGCTACTTATGAAGTCATGGGTATTGTACCACATGCCTTTCCAATAGTACTCTCTGAAAATGTGCTTTGTAAGCGCGTACGATTCCACTTAAATTTTCTGCAATATATATATTTTGCGGGCTCTGCTAAAAATATCTTGCAAATTCTTTTCTAGACGTTTCTGCGTCACGTCACCATCATGCTAATCTAAACCATGATGATACAGCGTCAGCCAATTATTTTGCCTCAAAGTGTCCTTCTTTAAACGTTTAAACCTACACGTAGGAGATACGATCCAATGTGCACTAAAATCATGCTTTAAAGCAAAAACTGCCACCTCTTTCTAGCACTGAATATCAATCACGAAATCCATAATGTTATAACTAACTCGTACAGACGACGACTGCGTTATTGCTCCAGAAAATAGCGTCCTTTATACATGGAATCCTTCTCCGTCCTTCTCTCTCATCATCATCATCATCATGTTGTTTACAAATCATTTCTTCAAATTAGCCACTGTAATCAATTATAACCTGTCTCGACGAGTCAATCTCCATCAAATTTTCATATTCTGCATAAATTACACAAATTAGGGCAGTAAAAAGTGGGTCGTCAAACCTCACATCTATTATTACGCTACCATTTCTTACTAAATTCCAATGCGAGGTATCATTCGCCGATAAATCTGCCGTCAAGTCAAACGCAAACAGACAGTAACCGTTTGCATAAGCTTCACGACTAATGGAATTTCCAAAATTCAAAAAATGTACACCTGTCCCCGAAAATAGAGTATGATTCGCCTCGACGTACATTTTACTGTTTTTAAAGTGTGGTTGTAGCGGTTTCGACGGTACCTGCACACCGTCCACATACAAGCACAAGAAATTATTGTTAAAGTTTTTAAAATTAAATGGATTGAGATTCTTGTCGCCATTGTACGCCTTATTCTCGACAAAACCAATGATGATTCTCTTTGGTAGCTGGCCCAAAATAATATTATCTATTGTCTCTCCGTGTATGCCGTTATGCAGTGTTACAGCTTTAACCTCCACACGGGTAAGTGGATATTTTGCTGTCGTTTTAGTCAATGCCCTCTCGTGGGCAAGTGAAACACTTAGATTAATTTTTAAACGACGAACAAATAGCGTTGCCTCTGTGATGTTCACGGTAAATTCACCGTTAAGATCCATAAGACAGAAGCTGTCGCGTGAGCGTACAAGACGCACTCTAACCTCGACGCCACCTAGTAATAACCTGCTCTGATTAAAGACATCGCAGTGTAAATGACCCAACATATCTACTTTAACACCTATCATAACCTTTCGTCGGTTTAATAGACCCTCGTTACCATCTGACGAATCGTCCATTCTGCCAGGTGTATCATCGTACCACAAAACACTCGTTAAATGTGACTTTTTTGCTGCAGGCCCGTAATTGAGTAGAGTTTCAATGTACGATCTGTAAGCGTAGGCGTTGTTCGGCGGTGAAACGGGCTTCTGATTAAACAATACATCAACTTGATTAAATAGAGAGTGCATAAAATTATTTATAGGTCCACATGTAGCTTCATCGCTCGGTTTCCCCACAGGTGTAATGTTAACACGCAAGCTGAACATTGTGTGCGATAAATCCAAGTATTCGGTAGTACCGGGAATTGTAAATTCTATAGGTGACTGATCGGCCAAAGACGAAATTGGTTTATATTGCACCCAATACGAACTCTCGATCGCCGTCTGTATCGATGGAATATCAAAGAGGGACAGTTCCGTCTTCGTAGACTCGCACGAGTGACTATGTAAAAAAGCCATTTTTTTACGATTCAAATATAACTCTTGCTGTACGGATTTCTGTCTTCTTCTTTTTCTTCTTCGTCGTCGTCTTCGTCTTCTTCTTTTTATGGTTCTCACTACTACTACTACTACTACTACTACTGTTTCTGGCTGTGTACACTCCAACCGATTGAGGTATTTGTACTTTACGTTTCCTCTTATATTCTATTTCCCCCTCTTCTTCTTGTTTATCAGCTGACGGTGGACCATCAACAATCTTGTCCAATGCGTTTTGAAACTTTCTTTTGAGGTTATCCCCACCCTCTTTTACCCGGTGACGAAAAGCATTTTTGATTGGTAGTCTGTCGATAGCAACGTCACCAGCAAATCGTCCACCTGCAAGAATGACCTACTTACGGACAGCTACACCACCACGTTTTATCATAGGCATGGCACGACGACATAAACCATTTAAAAAGCTACCCACACCACCACCCAACTGTGTACGATTACCACCACCACCACCACCACTTTGCATTTTAGTGAATGTGTTGAGTTCCTCCTCCCCCTGACCGCCAAACAATTCGTCAAAATCTGACATTTTTTAGCCTGTGCGTTTGAAATGAAGTATCACGGTCAACGTTCCATAGTCAAACGGTACAGATTCACCTTGTTCATTTCTTATATCAAACTCGATTGTTTGGAAGGACGAGGAGAATAGTGGTAGATACATGACTGGTGCGAAACCTCTGATCTCGGTCGCACCGTACGTATAATTTTGCAAATGTAACGGTACAACTCGCAGAAGTCGTGAGTTTGTGACACCCGTGGCATATGGCTGACAGATACTGCTATATACCATCAAAACATTTGGCACTCCATTACTCAGATTTGCAGGACGATTACCTATAACACGATGCTCCTCCTCGCCCACACTCGAGATTACTTTTTCATTTTCCAGACTCAGTATTCTACGTAGTGTCGCGTCCCCACGAAAAATATATTATTATTTTTCGTAAAAAGTACTGCGTAGTTTAGAATAAAAATACGGCGTAGAAGACGAACAAAATAAGGTTGATAAAGAATGATTCTAAGTAAATGCAGTAATATAAAATATAATTTATAGAGCTAAGGGCAGATTAGTTTACGAGTGTTTCAAACGAAAAAGAGACTAATAAGTAGAGTTGAAGATATTATTCAAAGCCAATACGCATATAAGCGGGATCGCCGATAGTGAGATCGAAACGAAGGGTTACGCAAGAGTTTTTTTTGTACTGCACTATAAAATCAATGCTCGGAGAAGAGCCGGCGATGGGAAACATCGACTAGAAAATTCGAGCATTAGACGGAAGTAATGAATTAAGCCGTTCTTTGGGTAACGTCGCAGTAATAAAAGCGGGACAACAAATTCTCCGAATTAACTACGAAGCGATACAGAAAATGCACGGGATTCGATAATTTTTAATAACGCACATCTAACGGCCCAATCGGGTGCAAACACAGAAAAATCGAGAACTACTTACACAATTTCCATATAAGACAAAGTGTAAGACAAGGACAGATGCATAGATTTTTAGGGTATATGAAGAGGACCCAGAACAGACACAGCCACTCCTAATTTTTCATCTAAAGTTTTCATAAGGCGAAGCTCTGCTCGTCAACTTTTTGATTTTTATCCGAGGGCGTGGCACTGCTACTCGGACTTTAAAACAATACGCATTCAAAATC
Source organism: Theocolax elegans (assembly GCA_026168455.1). Lineage (NCBI taxonomy): Eukaryota > Metazoa > Arthropoda > Insecta > Hymenoptera > Cerocephalidae > Theocolax > Theocolax elegans. The sequence continues at coordinate 54,429,311 of CM047425.1, forward strand.
AAGAGAGATCTTCTATTCGGGAATCGAGACGCATCGTTGACATCTACGAGCCATAGTCAAGGAACTACGACTTCGACATCTGGAAATCATCGGGCTCCAACAGCATACACATCTAACATCGACGCCCGCAGGTCTAGCAAGACATTATCCGGCAATTTGACACCGCTATCCACGTTCGAGGCGGACCTTCGTTCCTCACCGAATACACACACACACATATATATATATATATATATATACTTATATATTATTCGGCTATCTATACGCTTGTATTATTTGTAAAGGCAAACCTGATATTTTATGTTATTTCGATTGCTGAACTAACCGTTTTCTCTTAAAACAATTATTATTTGATACTACAATTTATTTATAATAATTATTCGTTGCATTGCATTTTATTTGCAATATTCACGCTTTGAATTGCAATTTATTAACTATAATTCATGTTTTAAACGACAACAATTTTTAATTTAATCTGCATTTATTTATAATAATTCTTATTTCGATTATTAATTATTAATGTTATAATAAAATAACCTTGTGTATATTTTATTCTATAATGTGTTAACGTGTTCGCCGCACACTTGTTTATTTAATCAAAATTAAAATCGTTATTTGGCTTAAATCAATTTATGCAATTGTTAATAAAATAGTGTGATTTTATGTGTTTTTGCCCATTCACAAGCTGTAAGAATTTAGTTACACGTGTTCATTTAAAGGAAAACAGCATATTATATTTAAATAAATAATGCATGATTAATACGAAATAAAACATATATTATTTTATTTATCCCACATTATATCATACATCTCTACTCTCAAAATAACTTCGCTCGCTACTCCCGGAGACGTAAGGCTAGTCCTAGTCAAACAAGAGCGAAAGGAACTCGAATGGTTTATTAACCATTTGCCTTTTTGTAATATTTTTTATAGTGGTTGGTACAAGTTTGGACGTGACAGATTGTATTAATTATTATAATAAAATTGGTGCACCGGCCGGGAAACTCATATTTTTGAGAGGAAAATAAAGAGATTAAAGGAATAATGTGTTTAGAAATAAAATGGCAGGTTCGCCTAAAAATACTGATTGTTATGTAAATAAACAAAGAAACACGAGCTTAGAATTTTCTATGAATGATACGCTATTAAATTTATACAAAGAAAAAGTTCAGACTCTCGATACTCTCGATTTAACTAAAACTCCTAGGGAAACAGTGCAAAATTTGACAAAAGAAATAAATTATTTAAAGGATAGACTAGAAAAAAGTGCAGCAAATATTTCATTATCTATAAAAATACCTCGCCATTTTGTATATAGAGACCCTTTTTGTCCAACTGATCTTTCTATTTCCGAAGTTAGTGAACAAGCGCTCGAGGTGGAGCGCGAGTTCGCTTGTAGCGTCTTGGACGAGGAGACGCCGAGCCGAGAAGAGGCTCGTTTTCGTTCAACTCGAGAAACGCGTAAAGTAAACTATATTTCTAATAACTCTCCGATTGTATGTCAATATTGTTCTAAGACTGGTCATGGAGCCATAAATTGTTTCAAATTAGCACGAAGTTTTGCGGAACGATTTTCCGATAATAACAACTGACGCAATCCCATAAACAGTTCATATAGCTCACAAAATCGCTCGGATAACAGTCGTAATTATAATAGACCGAATTTACAATTTGGTGGTTGGAACGAGTATCAAAATCAGACGGAATTTTTACCAAATAGAGATAGAGATAAAAACGATTCTTTTGTTCGCTATAATAATAATAAATATTTATCGCAGCAATTTAACAAAGAAGATCGGGGAAATAATTCCGGGACTCGCGGTGTACGCGAGCCGGTTAATTCAACTTCCCAAGAATCACGATATATTAATAACGAATCGAATAATAATATAAGATCACCAGTTCCTTGTTTCCATTGCGGAAAACCCGGTCACATAAAGCGCGATTGTTATAAGTTACAAAGAGAAATAAGAGAAGGAAATCAAAACCAAGGAAACACCGATACTCTCTCTCCGAGGAGGGTCGAGAGAGAGGCTACGAATCAAATTCCCTCTACTTCGAGCGCGGAAACCCGTTCAAACGTCCCCTCCGCACCGCGAAAATAAATTTAAGCCAACAAAGTTCAGCCCCGGTCGTAATCTTCGATATCGGTCAGTTAAGACGTCCGTTAAAATTCTTGCTAGATACAGGAGCATCGGTAAGTCTAATTAAAGAGTCAGAGGTAGACTCTCGCGTAAAAATTGACGAAAATGATATTATATTGTTAAAAGGCATAACTAACCACTCATTAACTACTCGTGGTAAAATTAGAATAAATTTCGAAGGATCTCCCGTGGAACTCAATTTAGTACATGATTCGTTCCCTATACAATAAGACGGAATCTTAGGCACCGATTTTTTCCGTAGAAACGATGCAAAAATCAATTATTTGGAACAATATTTAGAGTTTAACGGATTAATCCTCCCCTTTGAAAATGCAAACAATATGCAAACGGATGAATCGATTTATATAATGGAGGATATCGAAAATTATGACCAAAAATCAATAAGATATATGCCAAAACCAAGGGAAAACAATGATTATACGAACATGAAAAACTCAAGATTTTATAATTATACCGATAGTGACTCAGAAACGTTAAGTGATTTTTAATTGCATGAAAATGATGAAGCGCTTATAAAATTTGACACAATCGAATCGTATGAAATCTACGAGCAAGAACAAAGAAATGAACGAAATCAAAATGGCAACGACAAAGACCTACACAATCAGAGTGAAAAAGAGCAAGAGTTATATGACAATTATAAAAATACCGAAATACAAGTACAGCAGATCGACGAGGAGTCGGATCTAAAGAATAATGCATGTAAAGCAAGTGAAAATTGTTATGGATTAATGAAGGAAGAACGATTACAAATAAATAATGAAAAAGCGCAGCCACGGGTATGTGGTGTGACTGAGCCACGTATTAAAGAAAAATTTGATGAAATTACTGAAAATTATGGTATTATTGATGCACCATTGTTCGATAGGATGGTTGGGAGTCCATCCTGTACTAATTATGAAAACGAAGTTGACCTGAAGTATGATATTGAAAATGAAATAAAAAATGAAGAAAATTTATTGGATAAGACAGTTAATAATTGTCGAGTACAAATGGTTTATGAAATCGAGGAGGGCGATAAATGCGGACCTCGTGAAAATAAAGAAAATTTTGTTGACAAAAAGATGAATTGTCGAGTACAAATGGATTATGAAATCGAGGAGGGCGATAAATGCGGACCTCGTGAAAATAAGGAAGATTTTGTTGATAAAAAGTTGAATTGTCAAGTACGAATGGATTACGAAATCGAGGAGGGCCATAAATGCGGACCTCGTGATAAAAATGTTAGTTATGTTTGTAAATTGAATAACGAAGAATTGGTTATGTCGAGCGAAAAGTTAGATACTATCCCGAGAACCGAAATATTATGGATAAACAAACAAGGAACTAAAGTAATTAATATTTTTATCGGTCTTACAGTCAATTATATGGGCAATCAGATTGCCCCTACTTATAATCACCCCCGAAGAATCTATAAAAATAAAAATAAAAAATATAAAATATAAAAAATAAAAACACTAACTAAACATAAATACGTTAAAATTGTCTCATCAACAATTTCATAAGGATAATATCAATATAGTTAAGGAATTACTGAGAATGAATGACTATCCGTTGAAATTTATTAACTCGGCTATTGAAAATAGATTAAGAAAAATAAAATATGAAAATAACAACAAATTTATGAAAAAGCGACCTACAATATGTACAATATCACTACCGTATAACAGAGATTTTTATAATAAATGTTCAAAAATGTTAAAAAAATACAATATAAATGTTTGTCCGTTAATGTGCAAAAAATTAGATAATGTTATAACTTTAGGTAAAGACAAAACATCGAAGTGGGATATGACTGGTGTAGTATATAAGTTTAATTGTAAAAATTGTCTGGCTACATATATAGGTGAAACAAAACGTGGTCTTAAAACAAGAATTAAAGAACATCAAAAAAATAATAACCCGGAAGCAGTTGTTACTGCACATATTGCAAATAATAAAGATCATGATTTTAATTGGATGAATGTAAAAATATTAGACTATGAACCTTGTTATAAAAAACGTTTAATTTCAGAAATGTTATATATTAATTATTATAACGGTACTTTAAATAGAAAAGAAGATACACAATTTCTACACCGACAATATACAAATATAATGGTTTGATTTAACGTTGACCTATGTATGTAGATAATACAATTGAGGTTTTACTTACACATTCAAAATTTGTTTTGATATAAATACAGGTGCTTTACATATGTTCTGGTTATTCGACTTAGCTCCTTGAGCAGTATTAATTGTTTTCGTTCGTTCAGTGTCATAGGTATATAACGGTTTTCTATAATTGTCTATATTGATATTGATGTAATGTTATAATTTATACAGTTGTGTTAAATAAATATTTCAGTACCTGAAGAGGTTTGCAAATAAGCAGACGAAACGTTGTACTAAAAAGTAAAAATTTGTGTTTTTACTGTGTGACCCTCATCATCGCAACAATTATTTAAAATACACAATGGAGGGTGAAAAAATCTCAAAATTAAACTCCGGTCTTCGATGCAGTAATGACCAGCCTCATGGGAGAGGAAGAACATTTTTCAAACAATTGACATTGAAATATGGACACAACACTACTAAACTTCTTAAGATTTGGACATCATTACGTCAACAACTAGCTGAAACGAACGCCAGACGAACTTTTCTACTCAATTGCAGAAGTCACGAGGTTATCCCTAAACATATAAAGAACGTGTTTAAAAATTTGAACAATATTTCGTTTTATAGTAATTCTTGTAAATCGTTTCTTAAAGTGCATACAAACTCTCAATCTTTCCGTATTCTTAAATTAGAAATTAATGACATTCATGTGCACTTAAACTATTTATACACATCATTAAATAAATTAAAGAATAAGATTAATAATAGTTTAATATCGGAAAATATTTTAGATGAATTTTTCAAATTTACTGAAATGAAATGTAAAAAAGTTTATAAAGAAATTTCAAGATTACTAGAGAAAAAATTATTAAATCTAATTAAATTTAATAAAACTAAGGAATATAATAAGCATAAAGGTCAATGGATTAAAAATTTAACGGATGTTGATATTCCTAATGAAGTGATAAATTTAGTGTCTTTAGGGAGAAAGTTTAATTGTAATTCGGAATTTTCTAATAAAGATGTAGTAAATATAATAAAAAACGTAGAAAGCAGCTTAGAGAACACTGACATAAATGCGGATATAAAAAATGAAATAAGAGAAACTATTGTTAAAAATATCAAATTTGAAGCAAGACATTCAAAACACATAACTTACAATAATCGAGAATTAAATAATGAGTTAATAGCTACAAAAAAATTCTTGATAGACAATCCAGACATATTTTTCACAAATTCTGATAAAGGTAATTTAACTGTTTGTTTAAATAAAAATGACTATTTAGATAAAATGACTAATTTATTAAGTGATAAGAATACATATATTCCTCAAAATAAGAACCCGTTGAAAAAGCTTCAATCTGATGTTTATGCAATTTTGAAAAATTTAAATAATAATGAATGCTTAACAAGAGTCTATCACAAAAATTCTTTAACTCAAACCAACACGTTGTTAGCGAAAGCATATGGACTTCCAAAAATACATAAAATAAATTTTCCTTTAAGACCGATTATTTCCACAATTAATAGTCCAACACATTTTTTAGCTAAAATAATTTATGATGAGATTAAAAATATCATACCTAAACCAAAATCCCATATAAACAACAGTTTTGAATTAAAAGGAAAATTAGAAAATATTATTATACCAGCTGACTATATTATGTTGTCTTTAGACGTTAGCTCTTTATTTACTAACATTCCGTGCAATGAAGTCCTTGACAGTCTTGATAGGCGATTTAATTTTATACATAATAAATGTAAGATACCATTTGATGAAATTCGCAATATCATACGGTTTTTGTTTGACAATACTTTCTTTACGTTTAATAATAAAATATATAAACAAATTTTTGGTTCGCCAATGGGTTCACCAATATCACCATTATTTGCGGATTTAGTGATGGATGATTTGGAAACTCATTGTTTATTAGAATTAAAAGAAAAATTTAATTGTTCTCCGATTTTTTACTTCAGATATGTTGACGATACTATTTTATGTATACACAAAGATCATGTAAATTTAGTTCTCAATGTTTTTAATAATTATAATGAACGTTTAAAATTTACACATGAGATAGAAACAAATAATTGTATAAATTTTCTAGATATTTTACTTATCAAAAAGAATAATAATATTTTTACGAATTGGTTTAGAAAAACATCAAATTCTACTAGGTTATTGAGTTTTAAATCTAATCATACTGTTCAACAGAAGCGCAATATTGTGTATAATTTAATAGACAGAGCGTTAAAATTGTCTCATCAACAATTTCATAAGGATAATATCAATATAGTTAAGGAATTACTGAGAATGAATGACTATCCGTTGAAATTTATTAACTCGGCTATTGAAAATAGATTAAGAAAAATAAAATATGAAAATAACAACAAATTTATGAAAAAGCGACCTACAATATGTACAATATCACTACCGTAAAACAGAGATTTTTATAATAAATGTTCAAAAATGTTAAAAAAATACAATATAAATGTTTGTCCGTTAATGTGCAAAAAATTAGATAATGTTATAACTTTAGGTAAAGACAAAACATCGAAGTGGGATATGACTGGTGTAGTATATAAATTTAATTGTAAAAATTGTCTGGCTACATATATAGGTGAAACAAAACGTGGTCTTAAAACAAGAATTAAAGAACATCAAAAAAATAATAACCCGGAAGCAGTTGTTACTGCACATATTGCAAATAATAAAGATCATGATTTTAATTGGATGAATGTAAAAATATTAGACTATGAACCTTGTTATAAAAAACGTTTAATTTCAGAAATGTTATATATTAATTATTATAACGGTACTTTAAATAGAAAAGAAGATACACAATTTCTACACCGACAATATACAAATATAATGGTTTGATTTAACGTTGACCTACGGTTTTCTATAATTGTCTATATTGATATTGATGTAATGTTATAATTTATACAGTTGTGTTAAATAAATATTTCAGTACCTGAAGAGGTCTGCAAATAAGCAGACGAAACGTTGTACTAAAAAGTAAAAATTTGTGTTTTTACTGTGTGACCCTCATCATCGCAACAATTATTTAAAATACACAATGGAGGGTGAAAAAATCTCAAAAAAAAAAAAAAAAAAAAAAAAAAAAAAAAAAAAAAAAAAAAAAACGAATCTATTAAATTTGAAAAATATTATATTAAAAGAAAAATTACGTTCAATAAGTATCGCGAAGAGCGAATTTATTGAAAACGTTTCATGGAACGAAATATTGAAACAAATAAGTATAACTCTACGAAAAATTAATGTAAAAATAATTATTTGTTTAGGATTCATAAAATGTGTGGAAGAGAGTAATAGGGAAAATATTATTCGCGAAATGCACGAGTCTGCTTGTGCAGGGCATAAAGGGGTAACAAAAACCTATAAACGTATAAAACAACGTTTTTATTGGCCAGATATTAAGAAAGACGTACAAAACTACATTAGACATTGGTTAACTTGCCAACTAAAAAAATTGGTTCGTGTTAAAACTGAAAAACGTATGATAATAACAGATACTCCGTAGTCGGCTATGGAATCCATATCGGTCGATCTTGTGGGACCATTTCCCAGATCTCGAAATAATAACAATAATATATTAACCATTCAATGTAACCTTTCAAAATACTGTATGGCGATACTCATACCAGACGCGATCGCGGCAACGATCGCCGAAGCGTTAGTCCGTCGACACTTTTCAATTTTTAGTGCCCTATTGTTAATTATCTCCGACCAAGGTACCTCATTTTTAAGTAGTCTGATGAGAGAAGTAGCGAAAATTTTTAAGATTAAACAAGTTAAAACCACGGCTTATCACCCTCAGTCCAACTCCGTTGAGCGTTTTCATAGCAGCTTAGCAGTTTATTTAAAAACAATGATAGAAAGAAATGACTCATGGGATGAGTTATGCGAATTAGCCGCGTTTTCGTATAATACGTCGGTATATGAGGGTCATCTCTACACACCTTTTGAAATTGTTTTTGCACGAAAAGCGCGACTACCATCAAACGAACCTTTAGACCCACGAAAACGAGTTCCAACGTATGATGATTACATTATAAATTTACGACAACGTTTAAACGAAGTACAGGGAATCGCGCGAGAAAAATTAATAGCCTCTAAATATAGGTCGAAATTCTATTACGACAGGTAAGCCAATCATCAAGAATTTCAGACAGGGGATAATGTCTGGTTATTAAAAGGAGGGAAGAAATACAAACTAGGCAATCAATATACTGGACCACATCGGATTTTAGAAATAGTTAATAACAAGGGAAATGTAAAAATAGAGCTAGCTCATAATAAAACGAAAATAGTGCATGCTAATAGGTTAAGATATTCATATATGGAACCTTTGTAGTGCCTAAACATACGTATATAATATATATTAGCCCCAATGTGCTTGAAAATATGTATACGCACTTATATATATATTTTACAGTTCTAAAAGGTTGTTAATAGAATAATATTTATTATCTTGTAATCACAATTGGCATACATTCAACTTAAAATAAAATTATTTCAATGTATCTGACTTTATACAAAAAAAACGATATAAAAATAATATGTATATATCTAAATTAACGACGAAAATAAACTAAAAGGAAATAATATTTTTTATTATACAGAAAGATCATTACAAGAAATGCATACACTCACTTAAATTAAATAAATACGCGATTATTAAATTAGAAACGAATAAGGCAAATAACAAAAAAATAAGGTCTTTTTCTCTTTACTCTTCTCGCCTAAGATAACAATGATGTTAATGTACAAAGGAAAGTAAGAAAAAGGTTTAAATTTTCAATGTCAGTTGAGCTTAGTCAAATTTAAATTTAATTGCTATAAAAAAAAATGATTTACAATCAAATAGAATCATTGGAGTCTAACATAACACTAAGCCTAAAACCTATATCTTATCCTTCCTAAGGAGTGCTTAATTGCACCCTTTCCTTCTCGTTGCGGTAAAAGCTCCAGCAACACCGTCACGTATCCTTCCTACATACCATTCAAAATGTAAACCTAAATAAATAATGACAACTGAACTTACCTTGACTCTAGTAATTCTGTTAAGGGGATATCGGAGCTATAGCCTCCATCAAAAGCCGCTCGATCTCGCGGCTTCGAATGGCGCTGTAGTCAGGTGTCGATTTCTACGATAAACGTACTTAAAACATATATTATAAATTTTGCAGCTACATAGAGCTGTTGAAAGATACTTTTCCTCCTAGCTATAACTAAAATTAAGGTAATTGTAATATTACTCTTGGCAGCAAATGTTTATTTTTTTAAAGAAATGTGAAATACGTTGCATGTAGCATTACGGCAGATATAGACTCAATGAATACCAGACGTATTTCACATTTCTTTAAAAAAATAAACATTTGCTGCCAAGAGTAGTATTACAATTACCTTTATTTTAGTCATAGCTAGGGGGGAAAGTATCTTTCAACAGCTCTATGTAGCTGTCAAATTTATAATTTATGTTTTAAGTACGTTTATCGTAGAAATCGACACGTGACTACAGCGCCATTCGAAGCCGCGAGATCGAGCGGCTTTTGATGGAGGCTATAGCTCCGACATCCCCTTAATTAGTCATAGTTTCTTACAGAACGCGCAGGTATAAATATATAAGGAGAGTTTGGCATAGTAGAAAACAAAATAATCTTACACTAGGCTCAATGGACATAGGAGATTCGGTACAACAAAATAACAATTGCAAAGAAACGAGAAGAGGAGGGAAAAGAAAGATTTTTTAAAATTAATAAAAAAAAAGGTTGAAAACTTCATTAATTAAAGTAATTAAGTAAAGTAAACTCACCAATAGTATCAATACTCATGTCGGATAAAATCATCGATTCAAATTCAAAGTATGAGAATATTTTTAATATTGATTTTAATAAAAAAAATGCAGAAAATTCGATTAATTTGTTAATTTTGTGGATAAGGTTCAAAATTCAACTATTAATAAAAATAATAATTAAAATTGTACAATTTAGTGTTTATGCCAATGTAGCTCATACTAGTGTTCAATCTAATACTTTGTTCATAAGGAATGATTTAAACAAACAATGTATATAAAAGAAAAAGGTTTAAAAAAATAAAACAACACTTATTTTCATACGATTAATTCCATACGATTATTTAAGTTTTATATAGAACTAATAATATAAAACCTAAGACAGGCACAATAGAATATTTTCTTCTTATTTATAAACAATAGGTATGCTAATTGTTTCGAATAAATTTTAAAAATTTTATAAAACAATTCAGGATATCCAATGATAATTGATACAGATAAATAATATGTTTCTCATGTTTGTATTACCAATAATACAATGTGTAACAAAAAAAATACAAAAATAATATAATTAGTAGTAAAATACTGGTAAATTTATTTAAATATTATTCAAAATAAATATTTCATTGGAAACTAAAAAGTAAACAAATTCAAACGATTTCTCTTTATATTACTTGAACATAACAAATAAGTTACTACAGTTGTTAGTTTAAATAAAATCAAGAAAATGACGAATATTTAAACAATTCCTCAAAATATAAAAATAAAAAGAGTGTAAATTAGTCATTTTAACGTGAAACTGTTATGTCCTGAATACTAAAAGTTTAATCTAAACAATGACGCCTGTCGCTTAGCCAGGACTCGAACCTAGGGAATGTTTAGGTAAACTAAGAGTATGTTTTACAGGACATAAACGTATTATCTAGTGGCAGGAAAGAAGGAGAGCTCTTTCCACACTAGTATTAATTAATTATTTTTATATAAATTGAGTACTTACTCAGTATTTCTTCTCTTGAAGATCTTTGCTTCCTTGTATTTTAAGTAAATGAATAATTAACACTTTGTTTATAATTGATTTAAATATATTATATTATATATTATACTTATATTATACTATTACTATACTATACTATACTATACTACTACTATTATTATTATACTTATACTTATAATATATTATACTTTTACAATATTCTTGATTTCTTTATAATTAGTACTCTCAGTCTTAAACACTTGAGAGACGAGCCGACGCGTGTTTCGAACTGCCTAATTGTAGGTCAACATCTTCAATTTATTGTAAATTAATTTACAAATTTTAGTCGAATATTACCATGATCTCATTTAGCAAATCGCTGAGTTTGCATTTTGACTCTTCGATTCATTGCTAATATCCAGGTCATTTACGAAACTCTACGTTCGCATTCTTTAAGCTGCAGTTGTTAGTTACGACTTAGTGTCGATTAAAAATTACAAAATTAAAAGTATACGTCTTATGACGTAACACCTGGGGTCCAGACGTTGCATATCGGAACGATATCAACTTCCTTTTAGTATTAGCAATCAATCGATTACATGATTTTAGGACACACTTTCATGTATGTATTGAGTCGACCACCTGTGTTACAATACAAACAAAACTTCAAACACGTACAAGCGAACATTGACCTTGTTTTGCTTCCGCGCGCACTTCCAAACAAATTGCATAAATCGACAACGCTACTCCATCCATTGTGAATTAATATTGTATATTGAATTAATATTATGTATTAATTATGTAATATTGAATTAATATCGCTACTCTATCTGTTGTGAATTAATATTCACTATCCTCCCCGCTTAAGTATTGTACACTATTTTGTGAAAACATTTAAGGAAAAAAAAAATAGTGTGCAATTTTCTCTCTTTTTATTTTTTTTTCTTTTTTTTTTTTTTTTTTTTCTTTTTTTTTATACATTTAACGAAAAAATATTATGATTTTTTGAATGTGAATTTGACATATTTTTACCTGATAGAGTAATTGTAGGATTAATTTTTGATGGGAATATTGATGGTGGTCTATTTGGGATTGGTGGAGGTTGCATGGGAGATGAAATCTTCGGTATAACTTTAATTTCTTTTAGTTCTACTTCTTCTGTTATTTCTGATTTCTTGTTATTCTCTTCATAATTTTCTTTATTTACATTTTATCAAATAAACTGCTTCTCCCGCTAGTTTTGATGGTTTTTTCATAATGTTATATGCAAATTCATCTGGGGATAAGGTAGCAATGGATAAGGAATTTTGTATTGTTTTTCTTTCAATTTCACATTTTTGAGTTAATAGGTCTATATATATATTACTAAATTGATTCCTTAAATGTTTTTCTACATAAACAAATTTTGAATTTACATAAGTAAATAAATCTAAATGTACACTTGCTTTATTACTAACAATGTCATTTTCAAAATATAATCTATTTATATTATTATTTTTTTCTAATATTAATAATTTTGGATGTTCAGTTTGGGTAAATTCGCGATTACAATTTGTGATTTTTTCCTTTGCCGCTAATGCAAAAGTAATTTCATTGGTATTTAACGTATAAGTAATTTCATTATTATTTCCGTTAGTAAACTTCTTTGCAAAACCTTTATATAAAACATCGTACTTATTTTTAAAACAATCATCTGTTGGTAAAATATCCCAAAAAGTATAACCCCCTTCCATATCAAGACAATGTTTGTCTGAAAATTTACATACAGTACCCGAGCTTAATCTTAACTTATCATTATTTAAATTTACTTGTCCATTGTTTCTTATTAATGTAATTTTGATTGTACCGTGTACAAATACCTTATTCCATGATCTAAAATTATCTGTATATGACTCTCCTGAACATGAGTTTCCTTCTGCACTTCCCGCGAAATCTATTCCTTTTGTTGTAGTTGAATTTATTTTTAAATCGGCAATAGTATGTTTATTGTCATACTTAAAAACTCCTGTTTCTTGAATAAATTTACATTTTTCGTGACTTATATCGTAGATGTACTCTTGTTCTGCATTTTCCGTTGGAATCAAATGTCCAAAAATTCCACATTTGAAAATTGTTCTATGTATAATTATTTTACATTGAATAATTTTAGTGTTTTTAAATTCTGCTATTTGTAGTAATTCTATTGGAACCTCTGTTGAATTGATTTGTGCATTATGGAAATCACATTCGCCTGAATCAAGTAATGAAAATGTCGTAATATTTGGCATGGTTGTCCCACAATCAAACCCAATAATCCCATGACAAATTTTTAAGATTGTCGAAAAAATAACTATTTGTTTAATCATTATTGATAGACCTAAAACAGTAAAATTATATTAATACATTATTTATTTTTTTCATGCATAAATAATTTATTAGGATGGACTGTTTTTGGTTTTCCTTTATAATCTATGACTATATTACCATTCTCATGTACTTTTAAAATCTCAAAAGGTCCAAGATAATGATCTTTTTCTAATTTGCCTGGTTTAGGTTGTTTAGTGAACCAAACTTTATCTTTTATTTCAAATTGTACTGGATTTACGAATCTGTCATAATATTGTTTTGATTTCTCTTTAGATAATATTAAATTTTCTCGTGCTAATTTTGAAATTTCATCCATATTTAAAACTAATTTTTCAAGATAACCTTTAAAAGTGGGTAATTGTTCACTTTTCCTTAAAGGTTCATGTGATGGTAGTCTTGGAGGAAAACCAAAAACTATTTGAAATGGTGTATACATATGGCTAGTATGAATGTTAACATTATAATAAAATTGAGCTAATTCAATTAATTCATCCCATTCAATTTTCTTTGACGAAAAATTTCTTAAATACTCCATTAAAGGAGCGTGTGCTCTTTCTAAAGTTCCATTTGCCCATGGAGTAAAGGACGTTGTTTCTATTTTTGAAAATTTAAATCTACGAGCTATTGCTTTCATAATTTTCCCAGTAAAATTACCAGCTCTATCAGTCAATAATAATTTAGGAAACCCAAAAATCAACAAGTATCGTTTTATAAAAGCATTAGCTACAGATTCTGCAGTTTGATCTTGTAAAGGTACAGCTATTAAGTATTTTGAAAATTGATCTTGAATCGTTAAGATATATTTATTATTATTTTTAGTAATATTCATTGGCCCTACAATGTCCATAGCGACTTTATCAAGAGATTTAAATGGTGTATCCGTTATTAACATAGGTTGTCTAACTCTTTTTCTTTTTAATTTATTTCTATTACAATCATTGCAATTTTTAATTCTCTTTTGTATATCTTTCTTCAAATTTTCCCAAAAATACATAGTTTTAATTGTATTGTAAGTTTTTGTTATTCCTGCATGGCCTCCTAAATTAGAAGAATGATACATATCAAATATTTTATCTCTTTCATCTAATGGTACGAAACGTATTTCATTTTTACATATTATTATATTAATTTGTGTATCTGCGAATATATCTTTTAATATTTCTTCAATTTCAATCCATTCAATATTAATTATTTCTATATCTTTTGATATACTAAAACTTAAATAATTTTTCTGCAATAATATGTTACTTAATAATTTAAATAAATTAATCAAATTTATTTTTACATTAATATATGATTCTGCAATATCCAAACATAATACAAACAATTTTTTATTGTCGATCTTAATTATTTCAATTTCATTTTTACTCAAAGATTTATTTATCTCAATTTGTTTATCATTAATTAATAACTCAGTATTATTATCGAACGATTTTCTTCCTTTCGAAATAATATGAACTATATTATCTTTCCTTAAATTAATAGAATCACGAGAGTAATTTATATTTTTACATTCTTTAAATATTTTTAAATGTTTATCCTCTTGTGTAGAACTACCATTTATAATCAGTTTATTATCTTTTTTATGAGCTTGTTTAACTTCTTTCTTTTTATTCTCTAATTCTTGTATAGGTTCAGAAATTTTTACTTTTTCCGATTGAATTTGTTTAGCTTTTTGAGCTCTTGTTGTAACACTTATAATTGCACTTTCTATAGGATTTCTGGACAAAGCATCAGCATTTACGTTATTTTTTCCTGCTTTATAGACTACCTCATAATCATATCCCATTAATTTAAAACGCCATTTTTGAACTCTAGTGTTATTATCAGCCATTTTTAATGATAACAAAGGTTTATGATCTAAAATTATTACAAACTTATTTGCAAAAATATATTTATTGAATGTTTTAATAGCAAACATTACAGCTAATGCTTCTTTTTCATACGTACAATAATTTTTTTCGGCACCTTTGATTACTCGAGACGCGTATGCTATCGGTCTATCTTCATTAATTTTCCCTTGTGATAAAATAGCCCCTAATGCATACTTTGAAGCATCAGTAGTTATTAAAAAAGGTTTATCAAAATCTGGAAACTGTAAAACAGGTGCAGTACATAACGCAGTCTTTAATTTATCAAAAGCCTCTTGTATTTCTGTATTCCAAATAAATTTTACTTCTTTTTGTAATAAAGTCGTTAAGGGTTTAGCTATTTCTGCAAAATTTTTAATAAATCGTCTATAATAACCTGCTAAGCCTAAAAATTCTCTCACATTTTTAATATTTTTTGGACGAGGAAATTGTTTTATAGCAACTATTTTCTTCTCATCTGTTCTTATACCATCTTTACTTATTATATGGCCTAAAAATTCAATTTCTTTCTGAAAAAATTTACATTTACTTGTTTCAATTTTTAAACCTGCTTCCTTTAATTTTTTTACTACTATATTTAACCTCTGTATATGCTCTTCTATAGTTTCGGAAAAAATAATTACATCATCCATGTATACAAAACAAATTGTTCCAATTAAATTTTCTAAAACTCTATTCATTACTCTTTGAAATGTTCTAGGTGAGTTTATTAAACGAAAAGGTAACACTTTAAACTCAAATCTTCCTAGTGGATAATACTTAACGCTGTTTTATGAATATCTTTTTCTTTTACTCTAATTTGATGGAATCCTGATACCATATCAATTGAACTAAATATTTTATTATTTTTTCCCATTTCATCAAAAATTTCTGTTATATTAGGTAACATATAGGGATCAGGAATGGTTTTTGCATTTAATTTTCTATAATCAATAACAAGCCTCCATTTCTTTTTACCATTACTCGCTAATGTCTTTTTTTCTACTAACCAAGTTGGTGCATTAAACGCGCTTTTTGAATTTCTTATAAGATCATTATTAATCAATTTTTTCGTTTCTTCAACTGCAATTTCTTTTAATTTATAAGGTAATGGGAACTGTTTAACGTATATAGGTTTGTCATCAATTAAATTTATTTCATGCTCTTCTATTTTACATAAACCAATTTTTTCACCTTCTAACCAAAATGACTCTCTATTTTCCAAAATAAAAGTTTGAACTGTTTCTTTATCCTCATTCGATAAGTGATTTAAATTCACTTTTTCTAGTAATTTTCTTTCTTTACTTAAATTATTTAATTTATTTTCTTCATCTTCTTTTGAAAAATAAATTGACCCCATATGTATTATTTCACTCTCATAAGGTAATATTGAAACGTTAGTGTTAATAATATCATTATAAAAGCCCTCAATATCTAATGAAATATAATTAATTTGATTTTTAAAATATGTATCCTCTTTATCAATTAAATTATAGTTTTTTAATGTTTCTTCAAAAATAAGGTAATTATTAATAATATATTCTTCTTCTTTAATATCATTTTTATTTAACATTGTATTATTTAAATTTCCTAAAAACTGTTCAATATTTATTTCTTTATTTTGTAAAAAATCTACAAGATTTACATAATTATCAACTTTTGATTGATCACTTACCCACGAATCTATTATACTTTCATCATTATTTTTTTCAGTTAAAATTTGCGTTTTTGTATTATTTACAGTATCAATTAATTTTGTTGTTTCAATATTTTCATAAAAATCAATTAAATCTTTATTTGAAAAATCAATTAATTCTTTATCTGAAAAATCAATTAAATCTTCATTTAAAACATCGATTAAATCTTGATTCGAAAAGTCTATTAAATCATTACTTTTTCCAAAATTACCTTCAGCTACTTCTTGAAATTTATTTTGATTTATTTCTTCACAAGTTTTATCATGAATATTTTCAATTATATTGAAAAATTTTAAAATATCTTCATTTATTGTACTTTGTATGCACATACTACTTTCTAAATTTTCTGTAAATTCTCTTTTTCCTATATTATTCTCATAATCTTTATCTTGTATTACTTCGTTACAATTATCTTTTATAATATGTACAGAATTTTCTTTACTTTCTATAGACTGCAGTTTATTCGATTGAATTTTTAATTTATTGTTGTTAATTTCTAAATAGCCTTTATCTAACCAAAGTTTTTGTTGCATAAGAATTTTTATACCTATTATGCCATCATAAGGTATTGAAAAATCTTCAGGAGCTACATGGAATTCAAAATTAATATTGTTAATTGTTAAATTTATAGTACCCAAAGTTTTAATAGCATTATCTGTTATGCCAGATATTAAAATTCTTTCAGTATTGTTTATTAAATTCAATGGAATATTATCTTTTTTTATAAGATTAATTTGTGCTCCACTGTCAATTAAAAACTTACATTTTTTGTTTGGTATTAAATCATCAATTTCAATGTGTTGTAATAAATTCTCAATTTTAAAGACATAATTTCGTAAGTTATCCTGATTTACTAACGAATTATTACTCATATTATGAAACGGTTGGTCAATAAGCTCATGTTTTGCTGACATTTGATATTGTAGGTCACCGAGTGTCTTGTCTTTATTATCTCTTCCTATGCACTCGAACCTGGAAGAGTGTTCTCGTTTCCCGAAAATTTTTGCTGACTGTCTCGATATTTTACGCAATTTTCAGCTGTATGCCCGATTGCTTTGCAATTTGAACATAATTCATCTACACTACTTTCCAAAAGTTTCAGCATACTACAATTATCAATCAAATGATCAAAATTTTTACAAAATGAACATTGTTTTTTAGTTTGTTTATAATTTTTTAATGCTTGTAATTTCCAACATTCATCGATTACATGACCTTTAAACTTGCAATAGTCACAAACTTTTCCTTGAGACATATTTCTATTTATTTTATTTGTGTTATTATTAAAAATTTTATTTTGAAAATTACTATTCATATTTCTCGAATTTACTTGTTGATTATAATTTTGCGAAGATTTAAATTGTGCAACCATTAGTTTTATCTGTTCACATTCAGTTGATAAATGTCCTTCATTACAAATTGAACAAAAGCTAATTTTTTCATTTTTACAATTTTTACTTATATGTCCCTTACCATTACATTTGAGGCAAGTCATTTCTGGACAATTTTCTAAAGAATGATTTATTTTTCCACAAAAACCACAATTTTCTACTATAATTTTATTTTGACCTGAACAAACATTAGGATTATGTCCGGAAAGACCACATTTCCAACAAATTATATATTCTGAAATAAAAGGACATTGATTTACTGTATGCGAAATTTCTTGACAATATTGACAATAACTATATTGATCTTTATTATATTTACAAGCACTTATTGAATGATTAGGTTGACTGCAATGTTTACAAGTTAAATTTATTTTATTTGTGACAACTCTACAATTATTTGAAAAATGATCTGTTCCTTTGCAATAGACACAGCCTGCTAAAGGACAAAATAATGCTTCATGTTGAATACCATGGCAAATTTGACAAGTTAAAATTTTTTCCGTTTCTGATTTAAAAAAACTATTATTTGCAGATAAACAATTACTATCTCTTAAGCTGTCTTATTTCAAAATTAAATTTTCTATTTCTATAGCTTTTATAGATATTGATGATAAATCATTATGTTCCCCAACTCGGATATTTATTTCAAATTTTAAACCGTCTTTAAAATATTTTAAAGCATCTTTATCAACAGTATCATTAAAATTTTTAATACTAGTATTCGTTTCTCCCGATTGTGCTTTTTTAATTTCTTTCATTTGTTTTACCAAATCTGTAATTCTATTAGTGTAACTGACCACAGACTCATTTTTACCTTGTATAATTTGAGATAGTTTGCCATATAGTTCATATAAATTATTTTTTGAAGGATATAATTTTCTTATAATAGAAACTAAATCTTCAATACTTTTAATATTAGAATTACCCAAAGCTTTATATGCTTCTCCTTTTAACTTAATTTTTAATACCTTAATTAAATTTTCTTCATCAATATCTGCAATAATACTTTTAGCCTGTTTTAATTTTTCTATATATTCTGTTGGTGTTGGATTATGCCCATCAAATTCAGGCACTAAATTCGCAACATCCTTTTAAGATAATTTGAGTGCATTCTCTTGAGTCATATTTATGTTTTTAAAATCAAAATTTCCCAGATTAAGTGAACTATTCTCTACTTGATTTGGTGTTTCAATATCTATTAAATTAGTTACTTCTACTTCTTCAGAATTATTCAATAAAAGACTTCTTTGGTTTAATAAACCTTCAATATCTGTATAATCGTTTAATCCAGTCGAATTTGTTATATCCCAAATTGTATCATCTAATGCAATAGCTGAATCTTTGTAAATACTAGAATTTTGTTCTAATTCTAAAGAAGTTGATGGTTTAGGATGGTTAATTTCTGATGAAGATTCAACGTTATTTTGTTCTGTTGGTAAATTAAAACTAACAGTTTTTGAAGGAGGAGAACGTATTAATTTTGAACTCTGTTAAAAAGGATTTAATATTTGTTCTTTTAAAATAGGATTTCCTTTAACTAACCCTCTGGTTAATGGTTTATTATTTTCTGTATTTGACATTTGATTTTATGCATTATAAATTTCTTAAAAATTTTACAAATAGTAGTTTTATTAATAATAATATTTATAAACAAAAATTATGATTTTTTATGCTTTAATGATGTAAGATGCCAAGTCCAATTTTGGGAATTGAACCTGACTCAACTTAAAATAATATATATCCTGTTAAATTAAATTAATTTATTTAAAAAAGAAAAATCTGTGTAAGTTATTTATCTTTTTTCCAAAATTATTTATTCATACTTCTATTTAAAGAACCATGAAAGTCAATTTAAATAATCAAATTATTGTAACATTTGAATAAATATTTTGACTTATGTATTTTTTCCTTAACTCGAATGACAAAAATTTTTTTTTTTTATTTATTCCCAAGCTAATCTTAGTCAAAATTACTGATGTGTTTCAATACAATGAAATGTATTAACGAAAATAAGTTATTATATATTTTTAATAGAGTTATTTATACTTCTATTGTTAATAGAATTATTTATATTTTTAATAAAGTTATTTATACCGAAATCATTTGTTACGGTTTTTAAATTATTGGAACCCTTCTTCCAAAAAAAAAATTTGTTTAATAATAGTGTGTTTGTACCGGAACCATTTGTTATGTCCTGAATACTAAAAGTTTAATCTAAACAATGACGCCTGTCGCTTAGCCAGGACTCGAACCTAGGGAATGTTTAGGTAAACTAAGAGTATGTTTTACAGGACATAAACGTATTATCTAGTGGCAGGAAAGAAGGAGAGCTCTTTCCACACTAGTATTAATTAATTATTTTTATATAAATTGAGTACTTACTCAGTATTTCTTCTCTTGAAGATCTTTGCTTCCTTGTATTTTAAGTAAATGAATAATTAACACTTTGTTTATAATTGATTTAAATATTATATAATTTATTAATTTTGCACTTTTACAATATTCTTGATTTCTTTATAATTAGTACTCTCAGTCTTAAACACTTGAGAGACGAGCCGACGCGTGTTTCGAACTGCCTAATTGTAGGTCAACATCTTCAATTTATTGTAAATTAATTTACAAATTTTAGTCGAATATTACCATGATCTCATTTAGCAAATCGCTGAGTTTGCATTTTGACTCTTCGATTCATTGCTAATATCCAGGTCATTTACGAAACTCTACGTTCGCATTCTTTAAGCTGCAGTTGTTAGTTACGACTTGTTATCGATTAAAAATTACAAAATTAAAAGTATACGTCTTATGACGTAACAATGGAATTAAGTAAATAAAAACGAACGTTGGTACCACAATTCTATGATGCACAAGCATCGGGCAATTCCGTAAATGTTTGGGTTATTCCGTCGTGCCGTTTATTCAGTGTAGTCTACTCTTTCTCCCAAAATATAGGAGCACGGTTCTACATGGCCCTACTTAGCCTACTCTATTTTCACACTGTCACTTATGTATTGCTCATTTTATTTTTTCATTTGTATCGATTGTATCTTTTTCTTATGAAATTAAATAAACTATTTCTCAATTATATATTATAATATATGTGAATCTTTGTTTATAATGGCTGAAAAGAAAATTCTAAAAAAAAAGTCAAATAATTATGTGTTCGTTTTATTTTGGTGGGGAGGGGGAGCGAAGAAAATTAATTTTTCTTCACTCCTAATCCTTTTATAAAAAAAATATATAAATATATTATTAAGATAGGATATACTAACATTGTTCACATTGAAGGGAGAATCAATATTGCATAAGAATAGGAAATTTTTTTTTCTTCTCTTCAACAATTCGTAACAGTAGAATTATTAATTGAATAAATGTAAAAAAAAGTAAACTAATATTTAACTGTTTTGTTCAACTTTTTAGAAAATATATATGTAAGCATACAAATATTATAAAAAAAAATTGAAAATTTTGTAAAAAAAATGTGGCTATGAGAAAAAAAATATTAATAACATATATTTTTAACATGACTTGATGTATACTAAAAATTAGGAGTACAAACTGAAGATAAATACATTTTTTTATCTACAGAAAACACATTTAATAATTATTATACAATTTTTCGGAATATCTAGAATAAAAATTGTAATAATAAAATATTTTTTTTATTAAGTATCTATTTTTGTAGGTGAACTATATCAATACTGTTAACCTGTTTAAAATAATGTAATAGATGTATGAAAAATAATAACAAATGAAGTTGAACTACGAAAGAAATAATTGTAATATGGTTTATAAAGTTCACCATAAGAAATAAAGAAAAATTAATCGAAATAATGTTCATAATTTAAAATTAAGTATGATATCATATGTTGAGAGAAATAATAATATAATGATAATATTGATCAACGACGAGGGCGTCATTTTTAAAAAGGGAGGGAGTTGTCGCGTCCCGACGAAAATTATATTATTATTTTTCGTAAAAAGTACTGCGTAGTTTAGAATAAAAATACGGCGTAGAAGGCAAACAAAATAAGGTTGATCAAGAATGATTCTAAGTAAATGCAGTAATATAAAATATATATAATTTATAGAGCTAAGGAACAGATTATTTTACGAGTGTTTCAAACGAAAAAGAGACTGATAAGTAGAGTTGAAGATATTATTCAAAGCCAATACGCATATAAGCGGGATCGCCGATAGTGAGATCGAAACAAAGGGTTACGCAAGAGTTTTTTTGTACTGCATTATGAAATCAATGCTCGGAGAAGAGCCGGCAAATGAAAACATGGACTAGAAAACTCGAGCATTAGAAGGAAGTATTAAAATAAGCCGTTTTTTGGGTATTGTCGCAGTAATAAAAGGGGGACAGCAAATTTTCCGAATTAACTACGAAGCGATACAGAAAATGCATGGGATTCGATAATTTTTAATCACGCATATCTGACGGCCCAATCGGGTGCAAGCACAGAAAAATCGAGAACTACTTACACAATTTCCATATAAGGCAAAGTGTAAGACAAGGACAGATGCATAGATTTTTAGGGTATATAAAGAGGACCCAGAACAGACACAGCCACTCCTAATTTTTCATCTAAAGTTTTCATAAGGCGAAGCTCTGCTCGTCAACTTTTTGATTTTTATCCGAGGGCATGGCACTGCTACTCGGACTTTAAAATAATACGCATTCAAAATCAAGAGAGTTCTTCTATTCGGGAATCGAGACGAATCGTTGACATCTACGAGCCATAGTCACGGAACTACGACTTCGACATCTGGAAATCATCGGGCTTCAACAGCATCCACATCTAACATCGACGCCCGCAGGTCTAGCAGGACATTATCCGGCAATTTGGCACCGCTATCCACGTTCGAGGCGGACCTTCGTTCCTCACCGAATCCACACACACACATATATATATTTATATATATATATATATGGGAGATTCCATGTGAAGTGATCCAGTTAAAAAATAGAATTTTGTTTTAATGTATGGAATCAGTAAAAAACTACTTGAATAGAGTGTAGCTAAATTTTTAGACCTGAATTTCAATTAGTACCAGAGTTGTAGCCAATCAAAAAGTCGCATTTTTTGAAAGAATTGACTTTTTGGCCATGTTTATCACTTAATAACTCAAAATCTAACAATTTTTTCTTATACACATTAAATTTGAAAAAGTTTATTAATTTCAAGAAGAATCAGTTCAAATATTTCATTTATTTTATTTTAAAACTTTGAATATAGTTATAATCAATAAAAACCTTTATAGTAAAAAAAAGGGTTGTACGATCAAAAATATTTTATCCATCCAAAAATCTAATTCATCGATGATTAATTACCTTCAAAATAATGCAAAGTTTGAGTGCGGCAGAGCATTTTAGACAAAGTTATGGTGTTTTTAGTCAAATTTCTTAAAAATAGAGAGTGAATGCATTTTATGAAAAAAACAGAGTAACCGTATACTTGCATTCAATCAATATGGCACTATTATTCCTCAATATTACTAAAATATACTATTTATTGTTAATTACTGATACTTTTATTTAGTTGTTATTAAGTCTGATACTTTTAATTATACCTGTTATATAATTGGATTTATTGGAATTATAAAAAGTTTTAGGTATTTATCCAATGATATAACAGGTATAACTGCTTATACCTACTGCTTTGTGTTTGTAAGCAGCTTAGAGATTGAAAAGTATCAGTAACTAACATTAAATAGTATATTTTAGGATTATTGACGAATAATAGTGCCATGTTGTTTGAATGCAAGTATACGGTTACTCTGTTTTTTTCATAAAATGCATTCGCTCTCTATTTTTAAGAAATTTGACTAAAAACACCATAACTTTGTCTAAAATGCTCTGCCGCACTCAAATTTTGCATTATTTTGAAGGTAATTAATCATCGATGAATTAGATTTTTGGATGGATAAAATATTTTTGATCGTACAACCCTTTTTTTTACTATAAAGGTTTTTATTGATTATAACTATATTCAAAGTTTTAAAATAAAATAAATGAAATATTTGAACTGATTCTTCTTGAAATTAATAAACTTTTAAAATTTAATGTGTATAAGAAAAAATTGTTAGATTTTGAGTTATTAAGTGATAAACATGGCCAAAAAGTCAATTTTTTCAAAAAATGCGACTTTTTGATTGGCTACAACTCTGGTACTAATTGAAATTCAGGTCTAAAAATTTAGCTACACTCTATTCAAGTAGTTTTTTACTGATTCCATACATTAAAACAAAATTCTATTTTTTAACTGGATCACTTCACATGGAATCTCCCATATATATATATATCTATATATTTGGGTACTTAAGGTATATTCTTTTCGGCTATCTATACGCTTGTATTATTCGTAAAGGCAAACCTGATATTTTATGTTATTTCGATTGCTGAACCAACCTTTTTCTCTTAAAACAATTATTATTTGATACTACAATTTATTTATAATAATTATTCGTTGCATTGCATATTATTTGCAATATTCACGGTTTGAATTGCAATTTATTAACTATAATTCATGTTTTAAACGACAACAATTTTTAATTTAATCTGCATTTATTTATAATAATTCTTATTTCGATTATTAATTATTAATGGTATAATAAAATAACCTTGTGTATATTTTATTCTATAATGTGTTACGTGTTCGTCGCACACATGTTTATTTAATCAAAATTAAAATCGTTATTTGACTTAAATAAATTTATGCAATTGTTAATAAAATAGTGTGATTTTATGTGTTTTTGCCCATTCAAAAGCTGTAAGAATTTAGTTACACGTGTTCATTTAAGTGGAGGTCGTAACAGAGAAACCTGTCAATCAAATATGTCACTGTTTTAGTGCGTAAATGGAAATTTGTATTCTGCACTATTCTCCTATTTTGATGGATCAAATTACTCCAAATTTGGTCAGGAGAATAGCGCTCTGGTTTTAATTTAATCGAAAAATTTCGTATTATTATTATTTACCGTAAATTATCTGACCATCGTATGAGATGCAGTTTAATTACGGTTCTTCACTAATTTTTGCTTCTACGCTATGTCATGATGCAAAATTTTACCAGAACAATCGTAATAAAGTATAGAATGGCGCTCTGGTAAGATTTTGTATGAAAAATTATGCAAAACAGCTAAAATTAGTTTGCAAATAATAAACAGTTTTGCAGGTTATCTGCGAAACATATAAGTTTTTTTATTTTGCCTAATGGTGGCGCTGTGTAATATTCTTATAGGCCTCGATCTGTCGAATCGATCGGTTAGCTATTAGACACACATGCGGTGTGCCTTACCTATTGTTATGTATATTACTGCATATTATATGATACTATAATTATTTTTTTCATAACCTCAAATTGTCAAATCTGTCAAATCTGTTAACCCATCAATTAGTTTTGTACGACCTCCCCGGAAAACAGCATATTATATTTAAATAAATAATACATGATTAATACGAAATAAAACATATATTGTTTTATTTATTAATTATTCATATATTATTTTATTTATTTATTTATACTGGTTGCAAACGGCGGCACACGACGATTCGCGCATCAAGTCATCGAGAATCAGCAGTTTGGGTCGTCCATCCGCCGCGTAGTCTTCCCTCCTCGGTAGACCCTCGTGAAACTCGATATTTTCCGCCAAGTCTGTGTAGGTGGGTTGCCACTCACCATAATACCAAAGTATACGGTCAAAGTGTGTGTCCCTCATGCTGTCAATGTAGTGGAGAAATCTCTTGACAAATATCGTCTTACCACACGAGGTGGGACCGCAAACTTTCGACGTCCACGGATGTTTCCAGCGAACATCAATCATCGCAACTGACAAAATCACGAACCACATCCACACATTTGAACGCCTTTATTTACTCGGTCCTCCCCCCCCCCTTCCCCGTAACGCTAACATTAAAAAAAAGGCTCAATCAAATGCGGCGGCGCGGCGGAGGGGACCCCGCGTAGCGTGCGCGCGCGCGGATTCAAGCCGGCTTGCACCGTGAGCATGTGGATCGATCGTGCTGCTAGCTGCGCGACCGCGTTGTCAGGTGTGCGACCGCGATGCTAGACCCAGGGTTGCCAGATGGCGATTTTTTCTCTTTGTTGCTCTTGCTTAATAAACATCAATATACGTAAGAGAGAAAAGGAAAAAAAATCGCCAACTGGTCACTCTGGCTAGACCCGCGACCGCTCACGAGGCTCGCTATTGCGTGGCGGCGGCGGCGGCGTTATTGAGCGAGCTAGTTATTTCTTCCAATGCTGCTACTACTACTACCACTACTACTTACCACATTTTACCACGTTGTTTCTGTAGCATTATATGTAGAGGGTTCATTAGGTCACACGATCATAATAAATAAATAAAATATTTTTAATTCAACTGATTTTATACCCATATGGGTAACTTTAATTAAGGGGATGTCCGAGCTATAGCCTCCATCAAAAGCCGCTCGATCTCACGGCTTCGAATGGCGCTGTAGTCAGGTGTCGATTTCTACGATAAACGTACTTAAAACATAAATTATAAATATTACAGCTACATAGAGCTGTTGAAAGATACTTTCCCCCCTAGCTATGACTAAACTTAAGGTAATTATAATATTACTCTTGGCAGCAAATGTTTATTTTTGTAAAGAAATGTGAAATACGTCTCATATTCAATGAATCTATATCTGCCGTAATGCTACACGCAACGTATTTCACATTTCTTTACAAAAATAAACATTTGCTGCCAAGAGTAATATTATAAGATAAATAATAGATTATAAGATAAATAAATATAAGACAAATCGCCTCTTTTCGTACACTGGTTCGCATTTTTTACACTCAGGCCGTGTTACAACAGCGTGATACGGAGTGCGCCGTATAGCGTCAAAGCCGACAAATATTGGTGGTATTTCTCCTCGAACTAACTTACGCACCGAATCGAAATCGATTTTTCGACTCGCAGCAAAATTTAATTTTATACCTTTTATTTTACACACGCAAGATTCGCTTCCGTCTGGTGTTCGGTACTTGTACGCGTAAAATTTCGGACCGCCGGATACAAACGATGTTATGTACGTGCCCACCCCGTGACACGCCAATTCGTCGGTAAAACTATCCAAAAACGGCCCAATCGCCGGCTCGTAATCATCACTCGTGTCTTTGCTCACGTATATGATACAGTCCGTGTCGTAGTACAAAACGCGTTCGCCCAGTGCTACCAATTCGGAGAAAAGTTTTAATCGTGCCAGTGCCGTGGTATAAGCCGCAATCACAACATTGCACTGTGGTGACGATTCAACAAACCCGTCAATATTACGCCAACACACATACATAATGTCATCATTAACCGGTAAAACAGAGCTAACCTCGACATCGGGACTGATGAGAAGCTCGTAGAGTCGTCGTGGTTCGTTCACCAACTCGGTCTTACCCATATTTTCTCGCTACCCAAACTTACCCCACAACGAGTTTAAGCACAGTTTCGCCACCGATCTGAGACCAGGATTGAGATTGATGCAATTTCTATCCAGTCTGATCCCCTCCTGTTGTTCAAATTCTTCCACATGATGTTTCATGGCATCTTCGTCGTCTCCGCATTCCACCGGATAACCCGATGCATGAGTCTTTTCGATAAAGAACTTGTCTATGTAGCCGTGGAATAGACCCCCTTGCTTTGTCCCCTTGTCGTACTGCGTCATTTTGTACGCCCATATTTCAAACACTTTTCCAATCACGTAACCAAAATCGACAGCTTTCTTCAACTCGTCGGCCACCCAAGTACCCGTAAAGACGCGCTCCCTTACGTCATTGTGATTACAATTCGCTTGATTTTTCGACTCCACGCAAGACCGACACAAGGCAAATATCAGCTTGTTATGCATCTTGACCGGTAAAACAGAAGACCTCGCACATTATTAGACCATCAACGTTACTTATACCGTTACTCACATCCACCAATTCACGACACTCATCTTCACCAATGTACAGCGTCGGATGACCCACAGGATAGCGTCCATACTTACATATATACGGATACAACGAACAAACATCCATATACTTAATTTTTTCGTCTTCTTGAACGTCGTACAATTTGACGATATTACCGGTTCGGCCGCCGAAAAACGCATCTCGGGTCAAGCGGTGAATGGAAATTTTTCATCCGCTCGCTGATGTAGTCAGCCATCATACAATTTTGACTGCATTCACGATCAAATTGACATTCCCACATTTCGATGAGCCGATAACCGGAGCTGCTAATTTTCTCTGAAATTCTCACTGTTCTCTCGTATCTCTCGTCCATGGTTTCACCATTCACGAGACGAATATCTCTGTTAAGCGTGAAACATTTGAGACAGCCATGCCAATAGCACCCATGAAATTGCAAAACTACTTTGTCCAACTCACTTAATTCGCAATAACCATTCACTAGGGGTCCCTCGGGTAGTCTCTATTCTCGCGCTCGCCCTGCAAACTGAATTTGACACTGTAATTCTTGCTCCATCCAGCACATCCACTGCATCGCTTTCATGGATTGTCTATTGGAACACCTGCAGCCATCTTGCGGAATAATTCCGATCGTGTCTTGTTCTAAATACTTTTTTCTATACACCTTCATGCATGATGATGCAATAGTGCAACATTCTAGAAAGGGATCCGTTTCGCCACATGTCATAAATGTCTTTCTAAAGGCGAGGCATGCTAATCTCAATATCTTAACATCCTGCTTGCAATACTTAATTATTTCATCTTGAAAATTAAAGATATAATTTTGCTCACACGTCTCGTTGTACCATTGGAGAAAGTCTTTTCGCTGTTTCGCACTCATCGATTCTGGCGAGTACGTTCACAATGGTAGCATCACACCCACATAACCTTGATTTTCTGGAGTATTAAATAAGTGGGGGAACGTACCCTTCTCAATATTTCGAAGTCCATAGGCCTTCGGAAATGCGCTGAACGGCATATGTAAATAATTGAGACTATCCAGAAATTTTACGTGTAGCACTCGCATAACCACTATCTTCCCCCCGTTCAGGATTATCGAAGGCTTTTCCCGTATATCTTTTCTTTCCGCTAGATGTCGTAAAATAAATTGTGCGTCGAAACCTTGTGCATTGTGCGCAATACAGATGACTTCTCGAAATTTTTGTCTTGATGTGAGTGCGAGGTCGAGTAGCTGTTTTACCGGATCAATGTTAAATACATATTCACGTATGCCGCATACATTACAAGAATTCGTAATACCATCGTTGTCGAGACACACCGTACAAACTTGTTGAGCAACACATAAATTTGGCACGTGTAATTTTACCGTATCATCACCCACTACACTCTCCGACTGCTGAGTTTCAAAATCATAAGATACATAAAGTGTCAATTTTGCTTTTGATCTGTTTGGATTATCTTTTATAGTTTGCATATAACACATATGATTAACATCCGCTTTTTTATTGCAAATCTTACAAAATATCATATTACATTCATGTGGATCTCGATCGCTAGTCCTGACAGTCTTACAACATATTTTGCAAATTCTCACACTTTCACAAACCGAAAGATTTTTACCAAAAGAATCTACCTCTAAATGCTTCGATAAACAAGACGGACCGAAAAATTCTCTACTACACCGAGTACTCGACATTTATGCGGACACTTGTGATTTTGTCAACATGTTAATTTTTTATTACAAAGTATGCAGTAATCTCTACTATCCGACGCACCTATTATATTTAAAATTGGCTGATAATGCGCACTACTTTCATAATACATTATACGAAAAGTATACCTTACATTATTATCGACGTTATAAACGTACTGCGTACCGTCGTATAGTAGCTTATCACCCCGAGCAAAGCCTCGAAATGCGTAGACAACAATTGTCACGTCAAACAGTGCATAATACTCTTGAAATAGTTTTAGCTCTTCGATACCACACCCCGTTACAGGTACAATAACTTGTGCAGCTCTAATTTCTCGGCTTGCTCTTTCTGATATTTACCGGCACTATTGCGTATTTTTAACCATTTTTTATGTAAAATACCGTAACGGATTTTACCGCGTATAGCGTGCACGTGCGCAGTAACCAAAGAGCGCGGTAAACACAAATCGTCAGTATTTATAATATTTAAAATTGATCTCTTGTACACGTGCTCTGTTGTAAGCTTAACTCGTCCACGATCTTGCGGTACAGAGACAACATTGACACTTATTTTCAACGTATCGTCAATTTCGAAACCGTCGTTACTTTGCGCTACACTAGCAAGCAAATCAAACAAGTCATTGGGCCGAAAATCGCGCATCAATCTAAACGAAATCCAGACAGGACCCTGACGAAACCATTCTGAATTGACAGACACACCTATATAATCCGTGAGACGTACGTTTTCGCTTACACGGCCATAAAGTTCATGAACAGCCCTCTCTAGTCAGCTGCAGACATCTGCCCCCGCTGGTGGTTGGACTATAGTTGCAAGTAGTTCGTGTCCTCGTAGCTGGAATCGTAGGTAAAACCGCGTTGATTCTTCGTGAATGTCGATATATTGAGCAGTGGCTTCGCTTACACCAGCCCCACACTGATTATCTGACCTGTTGACTTCATAAGTAGTTATTTCGCTGTCTTTTTTCTTTTTTGTTAAACGTATGCAAAATGTAGACTTACAATCATCGGTATCTGATGACTCATCGATAGTGTCGGTACTGCTGGAATCCTCAGACTCCATAGGTAGCGAATGCACTGACGGTCGAGCAGCTGTCGCGTCTACACTCAATAGAAGAGCATCACCCTCGTCATCGGTCATGATTGCATCAAAAGCTGAAATTTCAGAATTTTTATAAATCGCACAAGTCAATTATGCTATTGTAAAATTTATTACGTACCGAGAATAGTGCGATACTGCAGCATAAGATCTTGCAGCTGACAAACATTGTGTTGATCACGTCGTGCAATATACGCACCAACGACACGTATTATTTCTTTTTTATTTTCAAAAATTCCACGATTGTATAAATATATTATTGTACGGGTACTACAATACGAAAGACTATACTTTAATCTACTGAACAATTTGTTGATTGTGCAGTATTTCAAATTTTTCTGCCACTTGTCAGTGCAAAATAGCTTGACTACTGGTTCGCGTTGAATCGCTACACTCAATATTACGTGAACGATTCTCAACAATACCGACTTCTCCATATCGAGATAGACACACTATTTTCACCTTGTCACACGCAAAAGAGGAAGCAAAACCCTGAAACACTGATAAATCTCGACGGAAACGTCACCTTTTTATAGTGCCACCAGCCCGCAGAGAAGGGTAAAATAGTGGTGGGGTTGTATGCGCAGGATGGAAAAAATGCATAAATTCGACAATTTTGCACGAATTTGAAAATGTACTGTCATTCTTTTGATGCGAGTGACGCTACAGTATCTAACACGAATTGATTGGACCGAAAGTTGACGATTGATAATCGATAACTTTCTCAATAATGGTTATAACAATTCGCGGTATAAGGATATTTTGTTCGTCTCTGATCAAACGTTACAAAAGTGTAATACCGCGAATTGATCAGATTAATAATTAGAGAGTTATCGATTATCGCTCTTCGAAATATCGATTCAATCAATTCGCGACATAGCCATTTTTTCTCTGTTCGAAGCACTTTATGTGGCGACATACGAGGAAAAGCGATAGAATAATTATTTGTAGTCATATCGATTATCGATCACGAGGTATCGATTCAATCATTTCGCCATATAGACGTTTTTTGTTTGTCTCTACCATTACTATACACACGTAATATTGCATCGAGGTAAAGATGATATTCACGAAATCAATATAACTCTTTACCTCCACATTTTTCTGCTCTCCTAATACTTTTAATTTTTAATAAACGTGATTAAACGATAAATACCAATCGGATCAATTCCCGGTATAAGAGTTTTTTGTTCGTCTCTGGTCAATCTTTAAAAAAGGCTATTACCGCGAATTAATCAAATTAATATTCAAAGAGTTATCGATTATCGATTATCGATATGTCGATTTTACTCAATCACCGTATATATGTTTTATCTTACAATTTGAACACTTTATACAGTGACATACGAATTAAAGCAAAGTTATAATTATTTGTAAAGATATCGATTATCGATCACCATATATCGATTGAATCAATTCGCGGTATAAGGGTTTTTTACTTGTCTCTAATCATACGTTACAAAAGTGTAATACCGCGAATTAATCAAATTAATATCAAAGAGTTATCGATTATCGATATATCGGTTTTACTCAATCACCGTATATAGATTTTATCTTACAATTTGAACAATTTATACAACGATATACGAATTAAAGCAAAGTGTGACAAGGCAAGTGTGCCTGTCATGGTGCATAGCGAGCACACACACACATTCCTACCTATCTATTACCCAATTTACCTACCTAAACCGTATATTAAATAAATCTAGCACCGAGCACACATATCCCTAGCTACCTATTACAGCAGATAATCCCCTAAAGCCGAACAAGCTACACCCTGGAACAGAAGCGGAGCCAGCACACACAGGAGTCGAGGAAACCAGCAGCCACCAAGAGGCTACATGCAGGGCGAACAGCACTCGGAGAGCCTGTAGACATCAGCTGAGTGCGAAGGCAGCATAAGAGCATGGATAGGGCATCGAGGTCCAAAATACAAAGAAGACGGCTGTTGCAGCAATTGTAACAGCATATCCGTAGTAGCCTCAATCCTGAAGGAGCCACCCAGCAGCAACAGACTCGTACAGGGAGATCAACCTGTAAGGCATAATCATGAGTATGTTTTCAAGACTAAGGAGCAGATAGGAGTACACAAGACTGTGTACAGGAGTACAGGTGTATAGGAGCCAGGTTTAGAGGTTATGTGAGCATAAACATTGCTCACATATACTAACTAAATAACAAGGCACCTGTCAAGTTACTTCTTACCGTATTATAGCAGCCGCGCAGTAGACCCGAGGAACAGCCTCCGGAGCCGACGTCGTGAAGAGACGTCTCAGCAGCCAAGAAGCCACGAAGTAGAGAGAGACGGAGATAGCGACACGTACATGCATTCGCCGAGCAGCCACGACTCGTCAACCACGGCAGTAAGGTTCGTCGTCCATCTGGAAATAAACTCACGGATCGATTAGCCGATAAACAATGAGGAACGAGGTTATAATTACCAAATAGCAGCCTCGTCGTCGCCAGCTCGTCGTCGTCAGTCGTCGTCGTCGTCGTCGTCTCACTCGAACCATAGCAGAACGCCAACAACAACATCTAGCCGCTCTCGCTGTAAGGCCGCGCTCGCACTGCGCGGAGACGGTCGCGACGCATGCGCGCGGCGCTCTCGCAGGACGAAGAGACAGAGAGCTCGGGAACTCGGCCGTGACGAGACGCAACGAGGCTACATTGAGCGATTTTCGACCGTTTTCCGTACGTTAGATAGAGTCCGGAGAGTGTGCACCGGGTGCAATTGAGAGAACGACATTACGATATAAGGTTGGTGCAAAGTGCTATCCATACCCGTGTTCCTCTCCTCGTAAGGTGTGTGTGCCGCTAATCCCCTTTTCGCGTATTCGCACACGTGGCCGGCGTCGCCATTTTCGTCGATCGAACGGATATTCGATCGGGTAATAGTTATATCGCCGTGCGAGAAATTATACCGAGCCAAACTACGAGCCCTATTAACTTTATACTAATTAAGCGTAATTATTAATAATAGCAGCCGTTAATATTTAGTCGCGAGCACGACTGGCAACCGTGTACTTAATTACTATCGTATAATAAATTCTCTGTTAATTTATCATTGATATTAATTTTATCACCCGCACCCTGATCCCCAGTGCGGTGTGACAAAAGTTATAATTATTTGTAAAGATATCGATTGTCGATCACGAAATATCGATTGGATCAATTCGCGGTATAAGGGATTTTTGTTTGTCTCTAATCAAACGTTACAAAAGTGTAATACCGCGAATTGATCAGATTAATATTTAGAGAGTTATTGATTATCGATCTTCGAAATATCAATTCGATTAAATCGTGGTGTAACGATTTATTATTACATTTGAACGTTTTGTATAATAGTTTACATAACAAAACGATAAAATAATTATTTGTAAAATATTGAGTATCGATCACCAAATATCAATTTAGCTTCAGCTGGTGGTAAAGAGTTTCTCTTTTCTCAAGTAACAAAGAATACAGATTTCTTTTTTTAAACATGAAATATTGATTTATACATCAGAGCGAATTAATGGACGATTGTAAAGACGGGGTCGAGTCACCGTTTAGACCGCCATTCCAATCCTAGTGAAATTTTAGATTTAGGCGGTGAATACTTTTTATCTAACGAATAAAAGAAAGCGGTGGGCGTGTATAATGTTGAGAAGTGGGGTTCTTGACAGCTATAGGTGCAAAGTGTCACCGCCTTTTTAATAGAGTGTTATACTTCTTTCACCTCTATTCTCCCAATACATTTTATTAAGAAAATCACTTTGATGTCGATTTTAATCGATTCAATACCTATAATTACACTAATAATATGACTTTTTAATCAAATTAGAATACTTTAATTGTAATTTCGATTGATACTTTCTTAAATATCGGTAAAGCGATGTAAGTAATTTAAGTTACACTTGTATGTGTGTATAATGCATTATCCTTACACTCAACACGTGCTCTTTCAATCCGTCGCACGAGGTGTACTCCAATTTCGTTGGGAATCTATATATTTATTTTATAAATTTATAACTTTTAAATTTCTAATCCTTGTGTCTGTACACCTGATACATTTTATTGTAAAAAACACTTGGAAATTACTTCTATGATAATTAGACGTGGACCAGAATCTTTCTCACGCTCAATTTGCAATTTTTCTCTCGCTTGAAAGCAATCCCACACTCTTCCAAATAATTTGTCTTTGATACTGTAATATTTATACCGAGACCTGTACTGTCTCTACTTTTGTAAGATAATCAGCTTCCTTACCTCGTCTAAACCACCGGATGCTGATAGTTGAATTTCCTTTTTATTAAGAATATCAAATGTATAATTTGATAATTTAATAAACTCACTTGCATCTGAACTTTTTCACATATTCAAAAATTTGAAACGTTGGGAAAGAAACTTCCAGTCTCCTTTTTCACGCTGCTTTTTGACGAGAACTGCGTCCACTTCCTGCTGCATTTTAAGAAAATATCAAATTTATGTGGACTTAGACAAAAGTCAGTGTGGGAAGCAAGAGTTTTATAAAATTTAAAATCAGCAGTTTTAATCGAATGGAGGTGGTAAAAGTGACTTGATCTTGATAATCCCCGGACATCTCATCAGTTGACTATCAAGCGCGACAATTTAAACATGAACGATTTCGGAGACAATGTACCGGGTGCGATTGTAAACGGTGTTGAGGTGCCTCTCGTTGAGGGGGACTTAGAAGTGTGGGATATGGTAGTGGACCACGAACAACTGTGGGGAAACGTTGAGGTTCAACTATTAAACCTCACCGACGACGACTCTGGGGTGTTGTCAAGCGGTGAGACAGTTGGAGAAATCAGGGGTGATGTACCCCAACCCCCCGAAGTGGTCCAGAACCGCGAAATTTTAAATAATAGTGATAGTGACAATGATAGTGATAGTGATAGTGATGAGCAAGTAGACAATTACGACCCTCTAATAGACGGCGATCGCGAAACGCGATATCGTCATATATTGAGGGCGAAAAAAGAAACATGGCAGCTAAAATTAGCCGTCATGAGGCTCCGCCGCTATTCCAAACTTGCTAGAATGCGGCGGAAAATTAAAAATTTAGTGCGGCGACGGTACATTTTCGCGCGTGAAAATGAAGGAGTATTAGAATCACCTCGCCGCAACCGTGACTTCTGTTACTGGTGTGCGCGGCTGTTTTACACACATAAAGTTCGGCGGTGGGCCCGGTGCGAAGCCTGCGGATTTTAGCTGTGCCCGGATTGCAACGAGCAACCGGTGCTTTGCCAAAACGAAGATTTAATACTTTAATATTTATTTGTGCGCGTGTGTATATATATATATATATATGTGTGTGTGTGTGTGTGTATATATATATAAAATACAGTTGTGAGTTTCCTGGTTAACGACGTTCACGAGGAGAAGAAAAAAGAACAAGACGAAGTCTCTATTGGTAAGTAAAAATATTTTAATTAAGCTCTCTCTCTCTCTCTCTCTCTCTCTCTCTCTCTCTCTCTCTCTCTCTTTATTTCTCTCTCTCTCTTTCTTTCCCTCTCTCTCTCTCTTTCTTTCTCTCTCTGTCTCTCTCTCTCTCTGTCTCTCTGTCTCTCTCTAATAACCTTGATTTTTTGAGAGAGGTGGTACTATGTACAGACACAACAAACCTGACCTTGACCTCGAGTAGCTGTCATAGACGGGGATACTCGAGGTCAATGGGTTCCTTAGAAAAACACAACCACATTGGGCGTCAATGTCACGGGGCACTGGGGATCAGGGTGCACGTGAAAAATTGCTCTAGATAGATTTACTAATATGTTAACTAGTTAACTTATATGTTATTAATAAAAATAATTAATCACATAACGTGATTATTTCGTTGTAAATTTCCAAGAGAAAGGTATGTAGTATAATTCTCTAAAAAAAATTAGGTAAAACCAAATAAAATTGTCGAAAAAACATAAAATAATTAAAAAAAAAAGTATTACACATTTTTCTGTTTATGTTAGTTATACACCCACCCACTTATTAACCGCGGCCAATGCTGCTTAACTTTCATGATCAATCATTTCTTAGTCTATTCTCAATGCTACATTCATAAACAGTTACAAAGATAATAAAAACATTTTTGTAGACATTTCAAAAAATCCAGACAATTTCATACAAGTTAAAATTTTAATGTACATATTGGTACCATATTAGAAGAACAATATATATTTAGTAAAATATTGCAACAATTTCATATTAATTGTATGTTTTTATCATTTAAATATGTTTTCATTATCTTTGTAACTGTTTGTGAATGTAGCAGATAGAACATAGTAAATCATGCAATAGAAAATACTAAAATCAGTATGGAAGTAATAACATCTTTTTAAGATTATATTATTTAACATTTTAAGTACATATATTTCATTAGTCCAATTGTTAAATATCAGAAACACCTTCTACTAAGGTGTAAAAATTCGCAAGTATGGTGTAATTTCAATCACACTTTTAAAATTGTTATCTAATAGTTTAATATCTTTAATTTTTCGCAAATTCTTTCCTACTTAAAAATTAATAAAAATATTTTTTATTAACAAATAATTAGGCATATGATTCGTACAAAGTTTCTGCAATAGAAAGTACTAAAATCAAAATAAAAACGACAAGTATTTTGTAGCATATAATAAATCTAATTTTAATTAAAAATTTATAGATTACTGAAACATTATAAAAAGTTACTGCACTAGAAATAACTGTAATCATAATAAAATCGTGAAGTATTATAGTTGACAAATAAACATTTTTTTCAGCAAAGTGTAGTACATGTTTGTAATACATAATCCAATCGTTATACAAAAGACACCTTCTGCGAAGGTGTAAAAATTCGCAAGTATGATGTAATTTTAATTACACATCAGCAATTCTTATCTTACTTTATAAAAACTTACTGCAACAGAAAGTACTGAAATCATAATGAAATCATCAAGTTTTCTGCTGAAAAATTTAGTACATTTACTCAAAACGTAGGGTTCCGTAAGGACTTAAATGGGCTACGTGCTCGCTTAACTTTGACATGCATTAAATGCATTGTCACAAGGTATACTACACAAAATTTATGTCATAATTGTTAGCCCTGACATATCTTGCATCAATAAATAAACAATATAATACCAATAATAATATTCATTTGTGCATACTAATTTCTCCATATGTATTAAAACGTAAATATTTCTTTTTTATTGCTTTAACATTATTTTTTGTACGTTTTTTTAAACCAATAAAATAGAGATATTCACGTTTTAATACATATGGAGAAATTAATATCGTACAAATGAATGAATATTACTTCCATACTGATTTTAGAATTTTCTTTTGCATGATTTACTATGTTCTATCTGCTACATTCACAAATAGTTACAAAGCTACATATATATTGTTCTTCTCATGTGGTACCAATATGTACATTAAAATTTTAACTTGTATGAAATTGTCCATATTTTTAAAAATATGTTTATTCCATTAAAATTAATACCATTAAAATAAATTCTAACTGGATTTTTTGAAATGTCTACAAAAATGTTTTTATTATCTTTGTAACTGTTTATGAATGTAGCATTGAGAATAGACTGAGAAATGATTGATCATGAAAGTTAAGCAGCATTGACCGCGGTTAATAAGTGGATGGATGTATAACTAACATAAACAAAAAAATGTGTAATACTTTTTTTTTATTTTTTTTATGTTTTTTCGACAATTTTATTTGATTTCACCTAATTTTTTTTAGAGAATTATTCTACATACCTTTCTCTTGGAAATTTACAAATAAATAATTACGTTATTTAACATGTAAAAAATCACGTGATTAAATACGTATTACGGTATGTGATTAATCACTTTTATTAATAACATATAAGTTAACTTTTATTGTTTTATTACTCTTCGTGTAACTCTGATTCATCGCAGATTCAGTAAACGTTCAATACCGATTTTGTACTGATTAAATCCTGATTTTGTACAGATTCTGTACCAATTCAATTCTGCGTTTTGGGAAAAAGTTACTGCTGATTCAGTACTGATTTTACTCTGATTCGGTGATGATTTTATATTGATGCAGTGATGATTTCATATTGATTTCAATATGAAATCAGTACTGAAT
Organism: Theocolax elegans; assembly: GCA_026168455.1. NCBI lineage: Eukaryota > Metazoa > Arthropoda > Insecta > Hymenoptera > Cerocephalidae > Theocolax > Theocolax elegans. Next base: position 54,468,501 of record CM047425.1, read on the forward strand.
CAGCGTGAATTTTTTTAACAAGGAGACAAATTTGCCTCCATCTTCAGATGCTAAACTTTATTAATAATAATTAGTTAATTTATATAATGTCAATATAATCGTCTACAACAAAAATTCTTTACCTTGTGATTGTTACATTGCGTTTCAAACAAAAACTTGTCAGTATTTTAGAGTGTCAATTCTAAACTATAATAATAATTAACATTACATTCTTAATCAATTAATATATTCAATATCATCATGATGATCATCAATGAATGAATTGAACAATGAACTGCACGTTGCGCAGTTCAATGAATAACTTGTCTCATTAAAACAATCGATAATCTTTTCCAAACTATAAATTCCCGAGTGTTAAACATAACTAGAATTGTATTGTTTTCACTGATAAAGCCATATTTTTCCATTGATAGTGTAAATAGGCTTAATATGTATTATTGGTCTGATACAAATCTTTACTACGTGATGGATACTCGGTCGAACTAGTAGCCTCAAAAAATTAATGTTTGGATAGGCATTATACATAATCAAATAATTGGGCCTTTCTTCATCAAAGGCACTCTGACCGGCAATATATACGAAGACTTGTTGAGGTACGTGATTGTTTCTGCCATTCAAGGTATTGTAGGTAATTATTTTATCAGATTTGCTATCATCAAGACGGTGCTGCTCCTCACTATAACAGAAGCGTTCGTAATTATTTAGATGGAACTTTTCCGCATAAATAGATTGGATGGCAGAGTGAAATTGAGTGGCCAGTCAGATCACTAGATCTCACACCGTTAGACTATTTCTTTTGGGGATATTTGTTAGATAGAGTTTATAAACACAACCTGCCAATCTTCAGGAGCTTCAACAACATATACAAGATGAAATAGTCACTCTGACTCCGGAAATGATACAAAGAAGAGGTCAAAACTTTACCAACGCTTAACATACTGCCAAGAGGTAGGTGGTCATCATTTCGAGCAATGTATTAGTTAATTATGCCATCGCCTTCCACCCTGCCTTAACCAGCTGGGTCACGATCGGAACACCTTGTCTTAACCAGCTGGATCCCAACTCAAACGTCTTGCCTTAACCAAGTTCAAGGTCAAGTTCGCTGTTAAAAATCTTACAGCTTTTGTAGAGGTCATCTCCCCGTAAAGGTCATCATTTTTAGAGATAGGGGGGGGGTACTGAGACATATGGATCACTATGTATAACCATTCGTAATGTGCGTGTTATTTTTAAAATATTATTTTAATTATAGCAACAGTCTCAATTCTTCTTTCTTACTCTCTCTCTGTCTCCCGCTCTCTCTTACATTTTATCCCTCACCATTACCCTCTCCAAGTCTGAGAAATTAGACGGGCGGACGGACGCCAGGAAGAGTCTTAATATATATATATATATATATATATACAAAATCTTTTCTTTATCTTTATATATATAAATATAAAGATAAAGAAAAGATTTTGTATGTACTGGAAATTGAACTCACAAGGGAAGTACATGACCTCCGGGAAACGGATCTTATCCTAACTTTGGCATATCTTTTGTAATGTAGAAATATGAAGAAAGCCAAGTTATTGCTTGTTAATAGCGACATTGACGAAAGTTATTTGACATCTAATAATAATTTCAATGAAAATTACTTAAACCAAAAACTAAAAAAAAGTTAATTTTAAGTACATATAATTAAAAAAAAGAAGCTAAAATTGCTCAATTTGAAGTAAAGTTATGAAGAAAATAAGAAATTGAAGAATTTTAGGCTAAAAGAAACAATAAACTTTTTATATTAAATTTTGATTAAAATATCTTCAATTTCATATTTTTATCATAACTTTGTTCCAAATGGAGCAATTTTAGCTTCTTTTTTTTAAATTATATCTACTTGAATTCAACTTTTTTTAGTTTTTGGGTTGATTGTTTATCTTTATTTGTTTCGGAGTTATAAGCGATTAAGTTGGAAGTAATTTTCATTAAAATTATTATTAGATATCGAATAACTTTCGTCAATGTGGCCATTGGCAAGCAATAACTTGGCTTTCTTCATAATTTTACATTACAAAAGATATATAGATGGTTTGAATGTGTATCTTTACTTGTTTCGTAGTTATAAGCAATCAAAGTCAATGGTATTTTAGAGAAATTTTTTGTTATTTTCTTATATCTGTCACAACAAAGGGCACTGAAATCTAAAACTCCGGCTTTCTTCATATTTTTATAGTAGAAATTATATCCTAGAGTTTGCTAAGGATCCGTTTCCCAAAGGGTGTGGCTCTCCTTGTAAGTATGCAAAACAAAAAAGTAAGTCCAAGTTTACATAAATAATAGTTACAATTTAAAAGAAAAGCTTGATAATGTTATACCATCTGGATATGTTTTGTTGTCATTAGACCTCAGTTCACTGTTCACCAATACCCACTTTAATGAAGTACTTAATAGCCTTAATCGTCGATTTAAATACATTCACAACAAATGTTCAATACCTTTCAACGACATTCGTAATATAGTGGACTTTTTATTTAATAATACCTTTTTTACCTTAGATAATTCAATATATAAACAAATTTCCGGTTTACCTATTAATTATATACATATTGTTATTATATGTACATTAATTATATACATATTACCTACATATATATATATATATATATATAATATTACAATTAAAAAGAAACATTGTGTACAATGTAATAGACAGAGCAATTTTGAAAACATTATTGAAAGATAATGATTATCCACCCAAATATGTAAACCATTCCGCCAATAATAGACTACGTAAAGTAACATGTTTAGATGTGGATAATAAAAATCAATCGCGGGCTCCCACATGTTCAATATCATTACCTTATAATAAACAATTTTTTTACAAATATTTATTAATGTTTTCATTATTAGAGTTTTAAATAACTCGTTATATCAATAAACTAAATTATTCTCACCAATCTCCATAATTTTATTAACGAATTGATATATGTAAATGAATGTATTAACCATGAATTAATTATAATATTAATATTTAAAAAACTTGATTTTGCACCTTTCTTGCTGAATACTGAAGAAACCTGACATGTTACGGTAATTATGGCATCAGATTCGAATTTAGCGCAACCAAAAACGTCTAGTACAAGTGGTGTGGTCCACCGCAGAAGGTACTTTTTTGTGAGGCTTTGTAATTAATATCTTTTTTTTTAATTTTAAGTTTTAATTTTGTTTGTAAAACCAGACTGCGAACAGATGTGAATATGTCTTTGTAGTATTGCAGGACTTTGTGATTTATTAACAATTTTTTAACTTATCAATTAAAAGTACATTTTTAATTTTTTTTAAGTAGTAGTATAACAAAATAGAATTGCGCTAATAAGAAAATATGGTAATAAAATACAGTGCACAATAAAATGAATTTAAGCTTTCATAGCTAGATCATTTAATAATAATCTAATTATTCTTAATCTTGGTTATTTGCAGGTGCGATTTTTCATGAAGGCGATGATTATTTAGAAATGGCTTTTGATGAAGCTTTAAAAGATCTAGAAATCGAATCGAATAATTTTTTTATTCTAAAAGCGATAAAAAAAAGGAATATTAAAATGGAGAGTTTTAGTGCAGCTTTAGCAGGTGAGTTTCAATTATCCAAATATATATTGCAAATTACCACATGCGTTCAAATAACTAGATTATCTAACATTCCAGTAGCAATATCTATACGCTCGCGATAACGAGTATGCACTCCCAAAAATAAGAACAATGGTTGACAATAATTACGTACGGGATCTAAGGATAGATCCCGTGTCACCACTAACTACGAGAGAGAGAACGTTGATTTTAAAATTAATTAAATAAATACTTTAACCGGTTAATTAACGCGCACTATCTCACTCACTATAATCCCCACTAATAGTAATATCAATTATTATATTAATAGATAAAATAACTCACCAAAAGATATAATATAATTAAAATAATAATAAATATAATCTGACCAAAAAATATATTATATATATTATAACGGGTACGGATTTCGAGTGTCGGCGCAGGTTAGGTCCCTGAATTATCGGCGACGTTCGTCGATAGGACCAAGTCGACTAGCCGGGATAATTGCGAATGGTAGCGCAGTGGTGAGGCTTCTGCCTCGCGCTCCCGGGATCGTGGGTTCGCGCCCCGATACCTTCGTTGATTTTTTTATTCCTTATATTCAATCCGTACCCCGTTACAATATGTATATATGTATATCTATTTATCTTCCTTGAAACCTCCTTATTATGGAATTATCCTTAAAACGGAATATATATATGTCTACTTAATTCTGCCAATATAAATTGGAATCCTCCTTAATAGAAATAAATGCTGAAATATGAATATACCAAAAAAACAACACTATGACTATATATCGAATCAGAATGGCGAGTATCCATTTCAGAACCACACCAGACTTCTTCGATTTTCTATCTCCCTGAATCTTATAACATCCCTATCTTTTCTCTCTCTCGTTACCTACGAGGGATTCGGCAATCTTATAATTTTCAACCCTTCGGTATCCGTCACAGGTGTAATCAAGCTACCCATATTTACCCCACTTTAGATAAAAATGACAACTAATTTGCATAAGTTATCATTGTCCCAACTGGTCTTTCGACTTTCCATATTTGAGGTTATTACTGTCATATAACGTAATATGCATGTATATTTACCCACACGGAAGTCTCATATCTAATAAAATCATCTATTGATTGGTTCAATGGATCACTTAATAATCCCTATTTAACAGCGCGAAATTCAAATGTAAATTTAACTCCTTACTAATGTATACGTGTTCCTACTACCCGCATTCCGAATTCCTATACTATATATGCGCGATCACCGTATCGATACGAGCACGGACCGCGTACTCATTGTGCGCGCGCTTGAATCTAGATCGATTCAACATGGCGACAACTAAGCGCGGGCCGGCACGTAAACAACGTGCCTCGCGACCGTTTCCCCGGGTGTGCGCGATCCTCACCGTTGGAGATAGTACTCGGGTACTACCGCGGAGAGGTGCGCGAAAGGAGTTGCGCGTACGCACCAACAACGACTCCCCCAGGCCACGCAGTCCAATGGTCTACGTCAACTCTTAGCCGTCAACGGAGCCGCTTCTCGGAGAAGAACCTACCTCGATATGCACTACCTTGTGCAATCGTAAGTAGTTTCAGAATTATAAACATTTAATATTTAATCACTTGCACCCTTTAATTAACACTCCCTCTCCTTAACCAATAAGACTCCTTACTCTATTTATTAATTAATAAATAACAAATGATCCAATTTCACCCCTTAATCTTCCCTATATTTATTATTAAACAACTAGAACCTTCTATTTAATTATCTTACCTTTTTCTTAATTCTACAAATCAACGAACCTATCTTGTTCATCCTTCTCACATCTCCTTACACTTATGTTATTAGTATTTTATATTTTCTCGTTTCTTCCTAACTAATTCATGTCCCTAGTAACAAATTAAATTCACTAATTAAAATATATATTAACATAGTTCTCTTTTTGCAAATGCAGCGTGCCAAGGAGTAGCTGTCACCGAGGGACCCCGGATACGCTAATCATAAGGAGCAACTAGATAAGTATACATAAATAACATTATCTCTATTTTAATTAAATAATAATATATATATATCTTTCCTTTTTTTAGGAGGTCTTGCAATGTTGCTCGGAGTCACCGTAGCGACGTTTCATAACAATATCATTCTAATTTAGAAGTGTATCTATTATACACCCATTATCATTATTAGTCTCACTTAGTAATTCTTCTTTCTAAGAGACTTGCCAGGTACTTTGAACTCTAAAGTCGCTCTTGGTAGGCAGGCTGACTCTATATTTCTTTTGAATTTTGCGATAGCGTACTTAGAAGTGCTCTATTGGTTCCTTGATTCAAGTACCCTTTAACACTTCCGTGTTTTTTAGTAGTTCTTAAAGAATTACCAATGCAATGTTACGTTGATTATCTGGCATAGTTAAGTGTTCATTACAAGATTCCACATGAATGAAGAGAAAATTCCTTCCTTTGGGTATCCCGTGTTTACCTCGCCAGTTACATGTATCTTCAATGCTTCTTTAATAGCTCTTATATAGATGTAATTTAATGCTTCTTTGTATCTACAAAGATCACCAAAGAAAAGCTTTCATTTTAAGTCTGTTCTTGAATAAGGTTCACTATTTTATACAGAGCAGTCTCCGTAGAGTGACCTACCCTATACGCATACTGGTCTCAATGAAATGGTTAGTCTTTTAAAGGTGTGCCTAGAAACTGTATGCATATAAGTTTAATTCACGACATATCTAAAAATATTTTCAACTTGGCCAATTAACAATAAAATTTTAACTCTAGTTTGGATAAAGTTTATTGTGGCGATTCCTCTAAAAAGGAAATTTTGAAGATTTGATTGTCAGATTCGAGGTTTGAGAAAAGATTAACACTTACAAACGCTGTCTTGTTACGAGATCGGTTTCTTTCTCTCTCTCTCTCTTGCTACAAGATCGGTTTCTCTCTCTCTCTCTCTCTCTCTCTCTCTCTCTCTCTTTCTCTTGCTACGAGATCGGTTTTTTTCTCTCTCTCTCTCTCTCTTGCTACGAGATCGGTTTCTCTCTCTCTCTCTCTCTCTCTCTCTCTCTCTCTCTCTCTTAGTTAGTTCATTATCTTGAATCCACATTTTTACTGTCGCCTTCTCAATCTGGTTTTCGCAGTGGTTATAGTACTCAGGCAGATTTGTTAAAAACTACTGATGACATTCGTCTGGGGTTTGAGCAGGGTATGGTCACTTTCATGGTCCTCTTTGACATGAGTAGGGCATTCGACACAATTAACCATACGAAACTTATTTCGAAGTTGAAAGAACTTCATTTTTCACCATTAGCAATGAAGTGGATACATTCTTACCTATCCGAGCGTACTCAGGCTGTTCTGAATCTTGACAACACGCCTTCTACTTTTTTATCAGTAACATCTGGTGTACCTCAAGGATCTACTCCGGGTCCTATAATATTTCTAATATATATTAATTCCATCGTTAGAGTAATCAAATTTTGTAAATTCAAACTATTCGCCGATGACTTAAAAATTTACATACAATGCAAACCTGCGCGCATTAATGAGACTATTGTCGAAATTAATCAAGATATCCAATCGATAGCGGAATGGGTGGCCGCAAATGGCTTAAAACTGAACATCAGCAAAACCAAAGCTATCCTTTTTGCGTCAACGCAAATGTCATTGCGTTTAAATGACTATGCCATGCAACCGATTTTACTTCTTGGCAATCAAATTCAATTGTCTGCCTCGGTAAAGAGTTTGGGTGTTACTTTGGCAAGTGATCTTTCATGGAACGCACAGATAGCTAATATTTCATCCAATGTCCATGGTGTTTTGTATCGTCTGCGATATAAGGGCCAATGTCTACCAGAGGCGGGACGAATTGCGCTTGCCAACGCCTTGGTTATCCCACATTTCGATTATGCCTGTCTCGTATTTAATGATCTTCCATCATACCTGGAGTTGAAACTTCAAAGACTCTGCAATACTGTCGTGCGCTATATATTCCATTTAAAACGAGATGCGGCTTTGCGTCCTTACTATGAGCGCTTAGGTTGGTTTTCTCTAAAAGATCGACGCAAGTACTTTCTTGCCTGTTTTATGTATAAATTGTTATCAACTGAAAGGCCCAGCTACTTATTTGATGATTTGACATTCATAAATGAGGAAAGTCGTAGATCCATACGTTTGGGAAACATTTTTACAATTCCGACTAGTAGAAGAGACTCGTATAAAGCTTCCTTCTCAGTCTCGGCTATGGAGCTATGGAATAAATTGCCTAGTTCCATTAGAAACAGTTCTAGTGTGGACAGTTTCAGGATGAATATGCGCAGCTATCTTCAGAATGTTTCTAACTCGAGCATCTGATTTTGCATATTGAATCTTACATTGATTGATCAATTGTTCATGTCTCTCCTTCTAGTACAGATGTCATATTGTATGTGCTTGAATTGAATCATACTTTCTAAATTTTAAAAAATTTTAAATTTGTTTGTACACTTACACAATTGTACCGTCTTTGCAAAAACTATATGCGATTTTATATTATATTATATTATTTTATATTATTATATTTCAGTGTATTTTATGTATTATCGATAATTTAATGTATTTATTTTTCTTGTTTTATTTTAAATTTTAATGTATTTTATTATAATGCGCTCTAATAATTTGTATATACAACATGCGACATTGTATTACATTAATATAATTATATTTATACTTCCATGTAATTTTGAGTGCCATTCGGTTTAGTTAAACCTTGGCACAAATAAATAATGTTATCAATCAATCAATCTCTCTTGCTCTTTATTTGTCTCTCTGTTTTACAAGTATACGAACGAAATTCTTCTTATACGACTTGCTGAGTCTTTGTTATTTCTACACTTCGATTATTGTTCAATAGTTATTCTGGACGCCTCGCAGGAGAAACGAAACAGACTACAAGTATTGTAAAAATTTTTTGTGCGCTATATGTGCGGTATTAAGATAGATGATCATGTGACCACTCCCCTGGGTTGATTGCGTACAGATTCGAGATAACAATATTTTACGGCCGTGACAATGTATAAAATTATACATATTCAAATTTAGTGACGTCTGGAGAGTCTCTTCTTCACTGTGGGATGTTCACCAAAGAAACTGAGGCCTCCCTTCATGCGTATTGAGACTGGAAAAAGCTCTTTTCAATTCCTAGGTAACTCTTGGCAGTAGATTAACGTGCGCTAGTATTTATTGTACAGTATTTATTAATTTATTCATTTATTGTATTCCTTATCTAACTATTAATTTGTTTATTTTTGTGCAATATTCTTATTTCTTTATATTTTTTGTATAGCTGCACTATTTATTTATTTATATCTATCCTTTCATTTAATGATTGAATGGATGTGAAAACCAGGTAGGTTTTTTAGTGTAAATAAATAAAAAACCATTTTTACGTTATGTGTAACTTTCTGTTGGCAAAATTCGCCTACCTCTTCTGACTTAATAAAACTTGTATTTATATTCAAATTAGTGTTAAACAAGTACGTAATGTTAACATAGGTGCCTATCATATGTAACGGTCACGCTGGGGATTAGGTCGTGGCGTCAAAGGCGAAATAAATATTTAAATTAAAAAAATATATAATTATTTATTATATAATACTAATAAAGGGTTAGGGCGCCAGCCGTGTAGGATCGCGGCGAATTTATAATATATCGCTCGGCTGCGTGCGAGGGGAGGGGAGGGGAGGAATGAAGGAAGCACACTTACGATCAGGAGAATACCTGGTGCAAGGAGTACACCCACCTTTGCTCAGTGGAGATCGTCTCCTGGAGTACTGCTCTGCGGTTTATTGCTCACGCATACACACACAATATAAATTTACTGACTGAAGATAGCGGTCGGTTAGTTAATGTTGTCTCGTTAGCGTCCCGATGATCTCTCTCGAGCTCGGGCTTGTTCGCTGCTTTGTTGCTCGGACCCGACGTGCGCGCGCAGCTTCTCGCGTCGAGTCGTCCCCGTGTAGTGAGAGCTCGCGGCCATGTTTACACGAAGCGGAAAATGTTGCCTGAGCTGCAGCTTGCCACGGAGAGAACGGTATTCCCGGTGATGCTGTCCAAAAAGACTTACTTTTTGGGCATAATTTTTGTCAGCCTTATTTTTTTACAATTTTTTATCTTATACTTTATATTATATTAGAGGGCTCATCGTTTCTATATTATATTAAAATTCGTGCGTTCTGCGGTGTTCAGTGACCAGTGTCCGGCGGCGGTGTCCGGTTTCCGGTACCAAGAAATAAGAGTATGTGTGGAGTAGAAGAGTTAACGCTGATATTTAGGGAATTTCTGAGTTATATCGGGATAACTACACTGATTACGAAATATCCTGAATATATAGGAAGTATTTGAGGTACTCCGGAATAACACCATTAAATACGGGATTTTCTAAATATTTCGGTAATGTCTAGGTACGCCAGGATTAATTCACTAATTTTGCGGTTTTCTGGGCATTTCGGGCCTTCCTGAGTTATTTCGGAATAACACCAGTAATTACGGGAATTTCTCAGGTATTCAAGGAAAACTTCACTAAATACGGAAGTTCCTGGATATTTTGGAAATTTCTCAAGTATTCCGAGACCACACCACCAATTACGGGATTTCCCGCATATATCGGGAATTCCTGAGGTATTCCGGAACAGTTCTACTAATTACGGGATAACCTAGGTATATTGGGAATTTTAGTGATATTCCGGGATAACTTCACTAATTACGGGATTTCCTGGACATTTCGGGCATTTCTGAGATATTCCGGATTAACTACACTAATTACGGAATTTTCCGGATAGTTCTGGAATTTCAGAGATATTGTGGGATAATTCCACTAATTATGGAATTTCCTTGATATTTCGGGAATTTCTGAGTTATTCCGGGGTAATTTCACTAATTACGGAATTTCCTGGACATTTCGGGTATTTCTGAGATACTCCGGAATAACTCCACTAATTACGGGATTTCCTAGATATTTTGGGAATTTCTGTGATTATTCCGGGATAACTTCAATAATTACGGGATTTCATGGATATTTCTGGATCAGCTGAGATATTATGGGATAACTCCAGTAAATACTGAATTTTATTGGTATTTCGAGAATTTCTGAGGTACTATTCCGGGATAACTTCACTAATTATGGGATAAACTGGATATTTCGGGAATATCTTAGCTATTTCGGGATAACTCTGCTAATTACGGGATTTCTTGGATATTTCAGGAATTTTTGAGGTAGTCCGGGATATTTACACTACTTACGTGATTTCCTGGATATTTCGAGAATTTCTGAATTCCGAGATAACTTCAGTAATTACGGGGTTTTATGGATATTTAGGGAATCATTGAGGTGTTACGCGATAACTCCAGTAAATACGGGATTTGCTGGATATTTCGGCAATTTTTGAAATATTCCGGGATAACTACACCAAAAACGGGATTTCCTGGATATTTCGGGTATATCTGAGGTATTCCGCGATAACACCACTAATTACGGGATTTCCTGGATATTGCGGGAATTTCTAGGATATTTTGGGATATCTTCAATAATTACAGGATTTCCTCGATCTTTCATGCCATTTCTGATATATTCGGGATAACTTCACTACTGGCGTGATTTCCTAGATATTTTGGTAATTTCTGAGGTATTCCGGGATAACTCCACTATTACGGTATCACATAGATAATTCGGGAATTTCTGAGGTATTCCGGCATAACACCACTAATTATGGTTATCTGGACATTCCGGGAATTTCTTAGATATTCTGGGATGACGCCACTTATTAGGGGATATCCTGGATATATCGGAAATAACTTAGGTATTCCGGGATAACTCCGCTAATTACGTGATTTCGTGGATATTTCGTGGATATTTCATGGAATTTTTAAGGTATTGTGGGATAATTTCACTATTACGGTATCACCTGGATAATTCGGGAATTTCTGAGGTATTCCGGCATAACTCCACTAATTACGGTATTACCTGGACATTTCGGGAATATCTGAGGTATTCCGCGATAACACCACTGATTACGGGATTTTCTGGATATTGCCATTTCTGATATATTCGGTATAACTTTACTACTGGCGTGATTTCCTGGATATTTTGGAAATTTCTGAGGTATTCCGGGATACCTTAACTAATTACGGGATTTCTTGGATATTTTAGGATTTTCTGAGTTAGTGCGGGCTAGCTCTAATAATTACGGGATTTCCTGGATATTTCGGGAAGTTATGAGATATTCCGGGATAGTCTCACTATTTTCGTGATTTCCTGGATATTTTGGAAATTTCTGAGATATTCCGGGATAACTTAACTAATTACGGGATTTTTTGGATATTTTGGGATATTCTGAGGTATTTCGGGTTACCTCCAGTAATTACGGGATTTCCTGGATATTTCGGGAATTTCTGAGGTATTCCTGGTTAACTCCACTAATTACGGGATTCCCTGGATATATCAAGAATATCGTAGGTAATTCGGGATATTCCGGTAATTACGGGATTTACTGTATATTTCGGGAATTGCTGAGGTATTCCGGGTTCACTCACTAATTACGGGATACCCTGGATATATCGGGAATATCGTAGGTAATCCGGATATCTCCGCTAATTACAGGATTCCCTGGATATATCGGAAATATCGTAGGTATTCCGGGGATAACGCCACTAATTACGGGATTTCTTGGAAATATCGGGAATATCTTAGGTATTCCGGAATAGCTTCCCTAATTACGGGATTTCCTGGATATTTCATGGAATTTCTGAGGTATTCCGGGATAACTCCACTAATTACGGTATTACCTGGATATTTCGGGAATTTCTGAGGTATTCCGGGATAACTTCACTAATTACGGGATTTCCTGGATATTTTGGAAATTTCTGAGGTATTCCGGGATAACTTCACTAATTACGGGATTTCCTGGATATTGCGGGAATTTCTAGGATATTTTGGGATATCTTCAATAATTACAGGATTTCCTCGATCTTTCATGCCATTTCTGATATATTCGGGATAACTTCACTACTGGCGTGATTTCCTGGATATTTTGGAAATTTCTGAGGTATTCCGGGATAACTTCACTACTGGCGTGATTTCCTGGATATTTTGGAAATTTCTGAGGTATTCCGGGATAACTTCACTAATTACGGGATTTCCTGGATATTTCGGGAATTTCTGAGGTATTCCGGCATAACTCCACTAATTACGGTATTACCTGGACATTTCGGGAATATCTGAGGTATTCCGCGATAACACCACTAATTACGGGATTTCCTGGATATTTCGGGAATATCTTAGCTATTTCGGGATAACTCTGCTAATTACGGGATTTCCTGGATATTTCGAGAATTTCTGAATTCCGAGATAACTTCAGTAATTACGGGGTTTTATGGATATTTAGGGAATCATTGAGGTGTTACGCGATAACTCCAGTAAATACGGGATTTGCTGGATATTTCGGCAATTTTTGAAATATTCCGGGATAACTACACCAAAAACGGGATTTCCTGGATATTTCGGGTATATCTGAGGTATTCCGCGATAACACCACTAATTACGGGATTTCCTGGATATTGCGGGAATTTCTAGGATATTTTGGGATATCTTCAATAATTACAGGATTTCCTCGATCTTTCATGCCATTTCTGATATATTCGGGATAACTTCACTACTGGCGTGATTTCCTAGATATTTTGGTAATTTCTGAGGTATTCCGGGATAACTCCACTATTACGGTATCACATAGATAATTCGGGGAATTCTGAGGTATGCCGGCATAAACACCACTAATTATGGTTATCTGGACATTCCGGGAATTTCTTAGATATTCTGGGATGACGCCACTTATTAGGGGATATCCTGGATATATCGGAAATAACTTAGGTATTCCGGGATAACTCCGCTAATTACGTGATTTCGTGGATATTTCGTGGATATTTCATGGAATTTTTGAGGTATTGCGGGATAATTTCACTATTACGGTATCACCTGGATAATTCGGGAATTTCTGAGGTATTCCGGCATAACTCCACTAATTACGGTATTACCTGTGACATTTCGGGAATATCTGAGGTATTCCGCGATAACACCACTGATTACGGGATTTTCTGGATATTGCCATTTCTGATATATTCGGTATAACTTTACTACTGGCGTGATTTCCTGGATATTTTGGAAATTTCTGAGGGATTCCGGGATACCTTAACTAATTACGGGATTTCTTGGATATTTTAGGGATTTCTGAGTTAGTGCGGGCTAGCTCTAATAATTACGGGATTTCCTGGATATTTCGGGAGTTATGAGATATTCCGGGATAGTCCTCACTATTTTCGTGATTTCCTGGATATTTTGGAAATTTCTGAGATATTCCGGGATAACTTAACTAATTACGGGATTTTTTGGATATTTTGGGATATTCTGAGGTATTTCGGGTTACCTCCAGTAATTACGGGATTTCCTGGATATTTCGGGAATTTCTGAGGTATTCCTGGTTAACTCCACTAATTACGGGATTCCCTGGATATATCGAGAATATCGTAGGTAATTCGGGATATTCCGGTAATTACGGGATTTACTGTATATTTCGGGAATTGCTGAGGTATTCCGGGTTCACTCCACTAATTACGGGATACCCTGGATATATCGGGAATATCGTAGGTAATCCGGGATATCTCCGCTAATTACGGGATTCCCTGGATATATCGGAAATATCGTAGGTATTCCGGGATAACGCCACTAATTACGGGATTTCTTGGAAATATCGGGAATATCTTAGGTATTCCGGAATAACTCCGATAATTACGGGATTTCCTGGATATTTCATGGAGTTTCTGAGGTATTCCGGGATAACTTCACTAATAATGGTATTACGTGGACATTTCGGGAATTTCTTAGATATTCCGGGATGACTTCACTTTTTAGGGGATTACCTGCATATTTCGGAAAATTCTGAGGTATTACGGGATGATTTCACTAATGACGGGATTTCCTGGATATCGCGGTAATTTCTAAGTTCATTTGGGATATCTTCAATAATTACAGGATTTCCTGGTTATTTCATGCCATTACTGATATATTCGGGATAACCTCACTAATGGCGTGATTTCGTGGATATTTTGGAAATTTCTGAGGTATTCTGGGATAACTTCACTACTGGCGTGATTTTCTGGATATTTTGAAAATTTCTGAGGTATTCCGGGATAACTTAACTAATTACGGGATT